>OZ024855.1:21962024-21977024 GCA_964017155.1 Oasisia sp. SBJ-2009
TGTGTGACCATGACCATGTTTCGTGCATGAAATTATATTTCATTGCATATATGAACACAATACCAAACAATCTGGACCACATTGTCAGGCCTAGTGAATTTCACCGTAATTGTAAGTAAAGTAAATATAATGAGCAACTGCTTAGGTACGTACGAGGAACAACTGTGAAATGAACTGTTGTTTGAACAATAGCATACTACTATAGATTACAGGAACACTAGATATACTGAAGTAGTAAGCAAAGTCCCAGCTTCTGAAATAATTTGTTATTATTTTATTTATGTGATATAATCTCATCAACATACATTTCAAATGAACTGCAACACACAAATAAGTGTTCACACTAATATCACTCCTTCGATTGAAACCAGTGATATGTATTCTTCATGCAAGATATCCATTATTTGGATCACAATGTCGTCCATGCATCATTGTAGCCTTTTTTCTGGAAAAAGGGCAGACACAATCACTTGTATGTATATTACACATTTGTATTATTAATAACACATACCCCATATACATACACCCCAGGAGGATCTTATCAGAGTTACTTCATATTTATTATATGCACATCATGTGCTGATTATGTAACACTTATTATGGTACATTTATGCAAACAGACTGTTACGGAACTTCAATAAATACGTTTTTAAATAAAATAGACTAGCAGACTCAAAAATATCAACAGCAAAAACGTCACGGCTAAAAACCGTGTGTCCTATCTGCACTGACTTTGCAGTAAATATCCTTCCAATGACCGTGTCCAGAAATTTGTATTCATATTTTTTCATATAACATATATGTACTAAATCAGTCATACCTATTACGTTAAGGTTACGCAAAAGCCATGTTACGGAACTAGAATATGTTTCTTATGAAAACAGATGGCAAAATCAAGCGCTCACAAAAACGCCATGTTAAAAACAGCGTGTCCTATCTGAAATGACAGCACTTTACATTTGTCTCGTGTCATGAGCCACATATACAATGAAAAGCTATTCCTTATCAGGTGTAAACAATGGGTACGGACGAGGTTTACCTACTTTAAATTTCAGGTCATGAGTGTATATTTTGTATTTAATTATACATTCAAAAATTATTCTCAGTCACAGTCACCAGTGCAGTGCAGTGCTCGTGGAAGTGTCATTCACTCATTGGTAACGTGTGTTCAGACGAGCACTGTTTTATGGATTAAAACGTTTAAAATACAAATATTGTGGAAAACTAAACAACAGTTAATCGAGTGATCCTATTTTCACGATGTTACTGTCTCTACTTACTTCTGACAGGGCTCTGACATTGCAGTTTGAACGATCCAGCCATCATTCGACGCCGACGACAACGTCAACGACGTTGCCTTGCCCGGCCTAGGGCTAGGCTTGGCGTTGCTACCGAATTTCTGAGATACATTCCTCCATTTTTGTGAACATTCCTTCAAGGGGCGTCAATAATGAGAACTTGTAGGCTATTCGTAACCGATGCCTCTGTCTTTGTAACGTGGGTATGCACCATTCCATAGCGAAATTTTCACGGTAAAGCTCGACAAAGATTTGAAGCGAGAATTTTGCAAATCAGTATCTGCCATTTTTAAGAAGGTCGAAGTTCAATTCAGTGCTGTCATCTCATTGGTTGTTAACTCCGAGTCACTCGGCCGAGTGCCTAGTACGAGTGACTCGGACATACCGCCACACGTACGATTTTACGTCCGATTTTGCGCCACACGTACGATTTTCATAGTTTCATCCGAGTCACTCGTACGAGTCTCTCGGACGTGTGGCAGCACCTTTAATGAGACAAATAGGGCATACAACGATGGGGCAGATTTCGAACAGGTGATAACACATGTGGACACTATTGTACCTGGTCTATAAATTCGTTGCGTTGTAGTCGTCTCTACCGTCTTAGATGGTTCATCTGGTTCATCTAGTCCAAAATATGCGCCTAATGAAACTGAAATATCCAATAGGAATTATTTTTCAACAATAGCTTAATGACGAGGCAGTGTTTCAAAACGTGAAATTTACACAAAAGTGCAATATATATGATATAAGACACTATTTTAAACGATTGAACATCGCATATGAATTGAGCACAGCCGGCTCATATTTTCGGTTTATATTTTACAAAACAACCTACAGAAAATTTAAAACATAACACATACATTAGTCGCAACTATGAGTAATAGCAATATACACAATAGATAAACGAACGAAAATTAACAATTCAGAACATGCCCTAACTGATCAGTCAGGACATCTATTCGCTTTTATTTCAGAATATGTAATTTCCACAAAACAGTATAATCAGGTATTGTATATCCGGTTTTAAATAATCCAGTTGTTTCGCGATCCGCACGCTTTGTATGAGAACCGTATTGATACCATGTTATTATACGGTGTTTCGCTAATCTGCACGACAACAAACCTTGGGAACCAAAGTGTGCGGATATAAACGAGTCGTGAAAGTAAATAATGTATACCATTCACTGTGTCACAGAGAATGGCGAACATTAAATACAACATGTTGTGGAAATTACATATCCTAAAAATAAACAAATAACACTTTTCACCTTACAAAAAGTTGTCCGCTGGAATGTTGATGATATTTGAATTCCCCGATTAAAATCAGCCAAGTAATATATGTAATAACATCAAGGTCAATATTAGAATAGAATGGACTAGAGTGACAACATAGCGACGTTACTTCTTTTGTAAGAATAGTGTTCTATATGTATTTATTTTCCGCAAGTATCATTCTGACATAACTTATCCCGCTACTTACACGCTTCTGTTGTTGCATGTTTCGATGTAAAGAAGGAGACACACTCCAACAGTAACATACAGGCCAACAGTTTGTTCAGCAGTCTATTGTTGACGCTGCCAGCATCTACTAAGACAACAAGACATATTCAGAGTGTTAATTAATTGAACAACGGTTAATATGTTTACGTGTATATGTAAATAGTATGTATGTGTATTTGCATGTATGTATAGGGCGCGTGGCTGAGTGGTTGGAGTGTTGGACTCCCGACTAGAGGGACCAGGGTTCGAATCCCGGCGCCGGCAGGCCGGTGTGTCAGTATTGATACAGCCACCATGTCGTAACTTGGACAATTTAGTTCATCCCCAATTTCTTCTGGCCCCTATAACCCGCACTGGCCAGATAGTCAGTTCTTATTCTAAGCTAACATGGAGATAATCTTCAAAAATGGAATTATGAAAGACCGCAAGAATTAAAGACCGTTATGTCTACTATCAAACACTTGTAAAGTTCCCACGAAAGTATTAACAAACAGGCCAGAGAAGACACTCCACGTAAACCAGTCACGAGAGCAACCTGGATTCAGAAGCAGATGACAACAGATCAAATCCACGTCGTAAGCCAACTGAAGGAGAAGTGCAGAGATTATAATAACCCACTCTGTATTGCATTTGTCGACTACGAGAAAGCCTTCGAATCAATGCAAACTCAAACCAGAACAGATGATAGAAGATGTGTACATGGAATTCTTGAGAGTAAAAACACCAACAGCTCGATGGAGTCCAGTTAAACAAAGAAAACAACAAGCTCAACATCAGGAGAGGAGTACGACATGGAGATACCATATTGCCCAAGCTCGAAAGCATTTTCCGACGGCTGACTTGGGTAACCTGAGGTTTGCAAATAGACGGCGAATATCTTAGTCATCTTCGCTTAGCTGACGATATTTCCATATGCGCTAATATACCACACGAACTACAGCAAATATTACAGGAATTACCTGATGAAAGAGAAATTCAGGGTCTGAAGATGAACATGTCGAAGAAAAAGGCGACGATGGAAAACAACACACCAATGTACGTCAACAACACTCAGATCGAGAACGCTGAGAGCTACATCTATATGGGATATATATATACAGCACCTGAGACAAAAACCAAGACAAGGATATTAAAAAAAGAATCAAAGCCGGATGGACAACATTCGCACCGTGACATCTTCAAAGGTAACATCGGGATATGCTTGAAGAGACAAGTACAACTCTTGGGTACTTCCAACAATGACAAATGGAGTTCGAATGGAGTTTCCTAAACACTAAAGTGATACGAATTGATCCAGCGATTGGGAATAGCTACAGACATGTGCTATACCACTTTGGAAAGCGCAGAGCAAGCCTCGAATATGCAAAATCGTCGATTTATGATATTCGTCCCTCAACTCGAGTTTTCGATGTTTCAAACTTTTTACTTTCGCTGAGTTCAAACGTTAGCGACAGCAGCGCCAGGTTATCGTGGTGGCGTTTATGTAATTAATGTCACTCGAGAAATCTCCGTAGTGTGGCGCCACCATTTCCAGTAACTATTGCATGTACAGATGTTGGCTTCGCGGGTAAAGGAAAAAACAAGTGGGTAAATGCTTCAAGGATGAAGCAGGACTGGGGTAATATGAATGAGAGTGGGACTACTACAGGGTAAATGCTTCGCAACTAAAACACGTATGAGACACGAGTTAAAGTAAGGAGACAAGCCCCCTCCTGCCCCCCCCGCCCCCATCTCTCTTTTAAGACACGAGCTAAGGTAAGGAGACAAGCCCCCTCCCCCGCCCCCTACCCCCTCCCCCGCCCACCTTCCGACCGTCCCCAGTCCAGCCGCCGTCCTTTCCTTTCCCCGTTCATTCATATTTCCGGCTGAAATTGCGCCACTGCAAAACGTTCCTCACAACCGACGGTCACATCGCATGTCGAATATTCCTTGGGAACCCTCGACTCAGTGACAGGTAACAGCGATTTTTGCCAGCTGGCACCGCGAACTATTTATCTCCGTGGCGAGGGCTTGACTCCTTACTTTAACTCGTGTCTCATACGTGTTTTAGCTGCAAAGCATTTACCCTGTAGTAGTTCCACTCCCATACATATTACCCCAGTCCTGCTTCATCCTTGAAGCATTTACCCACTTGTATATATATATAACTCAAAAAAGAAACGCAACCTTCCATATTCACCAATGTTACTGAGAGCATGCATAATGATTTCTGATTTCGCATTCTCCATCCATTCTTGACGTTATTGATATTATAGAATACGTTTGTTTGCGTATGATTATGCCCGTCTATAACAAACTGTCCCAATATTTACAACACGACACAGAACTGACATAGAACCCAAACCATTTAAGCAATTCGTAATCACTGATGTTAAACTGAAATTAACTGAAACCTGGTGCTTCGCTTTATCAGATTATAACGTTTATAGACAAGGGGAGGGTAGCTGTTGATAAATGAGGTACTACAATAACTAATCTGACAAAGGGCGCTGTGACACAACTAGGGTCTTTGTGCCGTCTTTTACGTATTCTTGACGTGTGTAAATTGCGGCACCGTTTTGCGGAACGCTTGTTTAAATCATCCTTCAATCAGCTGCTGAACTCGCATGACTCCGAAGCCTCACACTTAGCTAAATGTGGATACAGTCTGACATGTCCGTCAATGTGAAGGCATAATATGTACATTAATGAACATTTACAACCGACGGAACGTCGACTGGTGGCCCGACGACAGGTGTGCTGGCTCGATGCCAGAAAGGATGTTTAAAATCATCTACAGCTTGCCGTATGCATCACACGACAATGCTACGTCTTCACACATAGTTAGATATTGATATCGTATAACATGTCCGTCAATATGAAAGCATAATGTCTACATTAATGTACATTTACAGTCGATGAAACGTCGCGGGACGTTCGATTGAATTCAATGTGAATATGGCGTTGTTTTGGCTGTTCTGTCTATTGGCTACACATGAGGCATGCTGTTCTGTCTATTGATACATGTATGGCATGCTCACATACAAACCATCGCTGGCTACGCGCCTGCACGGTAAATAGCTAATGAGGATGATTTAAACAAGCGTTCAGCAAAACATGCAAATAAATCCACGTTAGCCGCTGGAGGCGCTGATACGGAACTAGGGTCTAGTTGCGTATTAGCGCCTCTAGCGACTAACGTAGATTTGTGGAAGCCCATTATCGCCATCGCGCCGCAATAACGTTAGCTTCTTCGCTGTCACATGTCGTCCGGGGAATGGTTGCTCTTGAAGTATTTTGGTAGCCGCGGAAATTTACTGTATGTGGGCATAACAATATGTCTACCACCCGAAGAAATGCCACCATTCCTGTTCCCTAGTCTAGATATCTATTATAGCATGCCTAGAACAAAGCTAACTCTAATTTGCATGCACACCCAACAACATGTGTGTCCATGTCGACGTTTATACAAGACTTACCCATGATTTTACAATAGTTGGCTTGCATTTGCAGACATATGTTCCAGGCTGTGGTCTCTCGTTATTTGGTCACTAACTCAGTAACTGCAATGCTCGCATACATCACTGACAGCGCTAGAGAGGTAATTACCCATGGTTTTGAATAAAGCGTATTACGTGCCGCGCGCGCGCGCTGTTACGTATTCGACACGAATGTGTGATTGTCTAGCCATTTACGTCAGCGGGGTCAGTCTCGAATGAATAAAAGTAGTGAGCATGGTGGCGTATATATTTGTACCGGGTTCCACAAATCCCAGTTAGTCGCTAGAGGCGCTGATACGCAACTAGACCCGAATTGCGTATCAGCGCCTCTAACGACTAACGTGGATTTGTTTGCATGTTTTGCAAAACGTTTGTTTGGGGGACGGACGGACGGAGGAACGGGCTTGAAAAGAAAGTGTTTAGTTCACTGAGAGGTGCGACATTTCCTGCACTTGTGTTGAAGCGCAGGAAGTTATATTTGTGCTATCGATCGTGATAAGAAACCTAAGACCCCTTCAAATGTAACTGATGACTGATGACAATATGCAACCATCGCATCATATAACACACATAATATGTTTCATATTTTAAAAATACTTTTATTTCCATAACTAATGTAAAGCAGATCTTTGCATGTTATAAACTGATATGTAAAATATATATCGATTGACATCCAGGGTTACACACAATGTCAGAGTGCAGTGCAGTTGAGCAAATAATTAATACCACCATGCAACAGTGTGATGCCAGAGAAATTGTTCTCGGGTATTCATATCATTTCTTTGACACATAAAACATGCTCTAACGATGATTGTTTGTATCGTAAGCAGACAGTAAATATGTTATATATATAAATATGTTAAAATGTATTGTATTTTGATAACTTTATAACATATATATATATATATATATATATATGTATATATATATATATATATATATATATATATATATATATATATATATATATATATATATATATATATATATGGCACAAATCACAGCCTAAACCCCGTTTTGGTTATAATATACAATTACAATATATACATACTAAGACCTAGGCAAGAAACACAGATCGCGCCAAGGGAAGAGAAACGTAGGCTCCCAAAACAACAGACCATGCCATCGTTGATAGAGCTAGCACATTCATAAAACGTGCAATACACTGACTCCTTGTGAGAATGTGTTTAAAAAAAAACATTTCCATTACACGTATCGTTGTAAACGTAATGTCTGAAATTACAAATGTGTTAAATAAACGAAAACACGCTATTTTTCAAAAGTATCGATCTATGAAACACATTTGTTACAGTAACCACCAACAATGGACTGGGATTTTATGTTGGTGATGATGGTGGCGTTTCTTTTTTGAATTATATATATATATATATATATATATATATATATATATATATATATATATATATATATATATATATATATGTATATGTATGTGTATGTGTATGTGTGTGTGTGTGTGTGTGTGTGTGTGTGTGTGTGTGTGCGTGTGCGTGTGCGTGTGCGTGTGCGTGTGCGTGTGCGTGTGCGTGTGCGTGTGGTATGTGAGTGCGTGCGACCGTGCGTGCGAGCATGTATGTCATTATGATACCATGTTGCAAGACAACAAAAAGAAACCAGCCAGCACAGCAATGCCATTCTCTGTAAAAAGAGGGTCTCAACTGAAGTGATTTTCAATGCTTAGAAGCGATGAGACACGGTACAGAGCGGCCATGTCTACGCCACAGCGAAACATTGATTTTATCATATGGAGAAAACGAGAACTTCAACATAGAAATGTTAAACCAATCCAGTTGTTATAGTAATAATATGTATGCATTATACAACGAAACAGTACAGTAATCGTAGAGACTTTGGAGTTTAGATTCTTGAACATTCAGTTCAGTACTAGGGGAAGTAGGGGCATGTCCGCACACTTAAGGTGAAACAAGCTATAGATAATGCACTGTGTGTGCTAAGATGGTGATATTTAATATTCAGAATGAGCAATCATATTACTTTGTTGTTAGTTAGTTAAGAAATCACATATCCCATCAGATATTTAAATATTTGGTCAAATGTAGAGGCATAGCTTTGTGCGGACATGTCCCAAGGTACGGGGCATAGCCGCACACTGTGTGCGGTTATGCCCCAGGAATGGCGAAACAACAGCTGGTCTCACAGAGCTGACCATTAACTGCAATAATAATAAGTATTGGTATGTGTACACTACTGACACGTGCATTACTAAAAAAAAAAACGCCAGAGAAAACAAATCAACGGTTTCAATTTTCATATATACATAAAGTTTAGAAAATACAGTGGCCTTGAATCATAGTCCACGTGTATTCCTCCTTGAGAGTCAAAGCAAACAACAGCATGGTTTTGTAACGGGGGAAGTCAAAGTTTGCAACCCAGCTTGTCTGAAGTCTTCTAGCTAAAACAGCATAGTTTCGTAAAGCGCAAAGTCAAACTAAAAACTCAGTTTGTCGGCTGTGCGAGCATGGCTTTGTATGGACTAATGTATACGAGCAAATTTCTATATTATAGAATATACATCATTTGTCATCTTGGTTATTTTAGTCTATGAGCAATGATCAATTAAGCTTTATGTATTTAACGGACCTAATGACACACAACATGGAAAATGTGACGTCAGCACGATATAGCCTATTACACATTGATGAAGCGATGAATGATATAATAAGTTTGATAATATTAAATAATTATATAATAATCATCATATACTATCTCACATCAAAGTTTCCTATAATATTAGTATCTAAATATGCATCTAAGTAGACGACATATTATAAGCACCGTTGCACGAAATACGTTTGCACAGCGGGTGGGGCATGACCGCACAGGCCTGTGCGAACATGCCCCAAGCATCCAACACGTGAATAATTCTGAATTGCGCGAAAATGCTACTTATGAATGTATCCCTTATTTCAGACATCATAAAACATTAAAATGCAATTTGGAATTATGAAAGAAAATGAATATGCACGTCTTACAGTTAAAGTAATACACATAACAGCATATGAGTAAAATTACATCTGTGTTTACGAAAATAACATTTTATGTCATAACTTTTTAATTATTCACTTCTATCAAAAGTATATGCAAGTGGTTGATTTGGGGGTTAGACGATGCCGCTTAGCATGATTCCACTAAGCAGGTGTTACGCGATGCGCAAATAATAGGGTGTGCGGACATGCCTCAATATGCGGATATGCCCCTACTTCCCCTACTTATTTTACTTCCGGTTAGAAGGACACCTTTGGTTAACTTCCCCCGGACAGGTCTCCGTGCAATCAGGCAAATCTTCTGGATCGAGGCAGTAATCCATCCTAGAACTTGTGTAGTCTCGGTTGAAACGAGCAGGCGGCGCGCACTTCATGCTCGCTCCAAGTAAGCCCTTGCTGTAGCACCAGATGTACCACTCACAATTGTAGGGATGAGATAAAAAGAACTCCTCCCGGCCGGAATATATTGACCTTACACCAAGGCATATTCGTGTTGGATCTAAAACATACAACATTTCATAGTGATAGTCAAGTGTAACATAATATAGTGTTTACACTGCTGCATGGCAGAGCACGAAACTAGTTTGTTGGCATTCCAAGGAATTTATATCGTGGATGCTAGACAGATTAATTTAGACACAAGCCACATAAATACTATAGACAATAACAGTCCAATTAGACACAGAAAGTGGGAATGACCATTTACATACACGTGGTGAAGTAGTATGTTTCGGGACGGGTCTAAAGTGACCTGACTAGCGAGGTGACAGCATCACCAGTTTAGTTTGTTTATGGTACGTGCTTAGACATATTAGATGGAACTGAACCAGGGAGATTTTAATTGAAATGTGGCTGTTTTGCCAACTTGCCCATCACTGCGAGGCGTCAGTTATTCCAAGGAGGTAGCCATCAAGCAAGGCTCAACTGTGCAGTCATCTCTTGTATGGCGATGACATGAGAATGGACACAACAGCTGCTAAATTAGTGTCATTAAGTTAAAATATATTATACTTTCCTGAAGAAAAAAACACTACTGATTAAACTATATTGCATAAATATACAGGTAGTGAATGGTATCCTGGTTCACAAATCACTCCCTAGAACTGCACCCTAAACTATCCTCATGGTTACACCCCACAGAGGGTTGGACACCCGTCTAGAACAGCAAAATGAACCTTATTCAGTAACTAGCAAACTTGTTAGATACAGCATTCATGCTGAACATAATAGTTTGATTTACGGAATTTGTAGATAACGATTATTTTGAAAGCATTCTCGTATAATTTCGATGCATCACATGCACGATTTCGTGTCCTACATGATGGGGTGAATATAACAAGAAAATACAATTGTTTTGACAAACCATGATAACACACGTCTGACACCTACCCAGTGTGCAATTTCCGTTGCTCCAGATTCCAGCTGAACAGCGACACGACATGCACAGACACTCGTATCCAGCTGCCTTGGCCGGATTGTTCTTACACACGGTGTAGTTTGAGTTGCAGTCAGCGTACTTGCAATGGTCCTTGATCTCTGACATACAACAAATAAGACGTATTAATGACAGACCATTGCGAGATGCATGTTGAGAGTCAAAGAAAAAGTATATATTTATGTATATTCCTAGTTTAGCAACAATTCCCAGCCCCGCCCCTTGCGCTATAATTGACAAAGTTGTCCCTCGTGAATCTGCCCATGTATCTGTAAGGTACAAAGTTGTCCCTTATTAATCTGCCCATGTATCTGTAAGGTATAATACGTTCCCGTGCTAGTTTCTACAGTCGCAGTCGTAACTGGAAAACATGAGTGTAAAATATATTTTAATTTATTAGCCACGTGGCCTCATAAACCTGGCCTCATTAGGAGCCACTTGACCTCATAAACTTGGCCTCATTCGGAGCCACCTGGCCTCATACACGTTTGTATCATCTTCTGATGTGTATGTTTCGTTAGTCACATTTGCTGAACACTCATGTGACGTGAGACACAGACGCAATCCATGGACGAACACTGACACATACACTGCTCAGATATACAACATTTCTAGTGCCAGTAAATATCACCTGTCTCGCAATAGATTCCAGTGTAGTCCCTGGTGCACCAACATTTGAAGTCATCATTCGGTCTGTCGTTGCATGTGGCACCGTTGAGACAGGTGACGTCGGCACAGTACTTGATGGCTGCAACCAAAATGCACCTGAGCAATCAGAGTGTTGTGATATGGATGGTGCACACATGCAAACACCCGTGCAAACACCCGTGCAAACACACACACACACACACACACACACACACACACACACTCACTCGCACGCACGCACGCACGCACGCGCGCGCATATAGTCTGTTCCTCGAAGGCAGACATTCTTCTATGCAAGTTCAGTTAATCAAACACGCAACAAACGTATATAACTCAAACCCACAACCATTGTTTAGATGAAAAGGTGAATAAGGAAATAACAGTAATATCTTACGTATGTCACACCGACGGCCGCCGTAGCCATGGACACATTCACAGTGAGACCCAGTGTCATTGTCGCGATGACAAGTTCCATGAACACACTGCAGTTCCGTACATGGTATCAGTCCTGTAATGTAATGACACAACATCAAAAGTGAGAAGGAGGGAAAATACTGCAGCTTGCCTGTTTGCAGCTAGAAGCAGCCAAAGTGAATGCAGCGAATAGCTATCTACAGCAGGTTTTCAGAAGAAAAAAAAAGATATTTACAGTTTAAATTTAAAATCACATAATCACGTAAGTCTGCAAACTACTAGGTCATAGAAACATAGGGCCTACAAACGGTGTTACACCATAGCAGCGGAGAGTATGCAAACTACCATAGTATAGAACCACAACAGTAGTAGGGTACATAAGTTGCCACAGCATAAGAACTCAGAAACGCAGGGCTATATAAGTTACCTCCACTGAACAGGTGCAGGTAACTCCATTATCACCATATTTACCAAACAACAATAGATGTATGACAGTTACTCACGGATCTCACAGTGCAGTCCTTTATGTCCCCATGAACAATGACACTTGAAGCCACTGAGAGTGTCTACACATGTCCCGCCATGCAAACAGCTTACATCATCACACCGCACACGATCTGGAAACACAATTACACAACGCTACTGATGTTACCGAGTCAGTCCAGCATATGTCTGAACTTCCATTACATCCCAGAACATTGTGGTGAAGATAACAATACAAAGAACTTCAACTCTAAAAAGGTACAATTACTACAATGAAACCACAGTGACATTGACATTTGTAATGTAATTTGTAACTTGCTTGTTCGGGGATGGTAACTATTCGCTGACATTTGTTGTTTGTGTCTTGACTGTACGGATAAGTGTCTGTCGTTGTTGCAGTGTAATTTTCGCAAGAGCAACGTTCAAATTGGAAGGATTACTTGTGCTTATCAGATGCAACTTAGCAGGCAGCAGCATACCTTCAACATATTTATTTAATTTATTTTAGAAGAAAGGTATTCATTTTTGAATTATATAACATAAATAAGTTATTTTGATTTAGTCGGCCATGTTATGTATGCCAAAATGCAAACGTTGATTTCTTAAAGAAAATTAAAATTGGTATAAGTCCAAGCATAAACATATTTAGCAAAACAAATGGAGGAAAAAACAGTTTACTCGTAAATTTCAAGATTGCTCGATTCTGTGACATGTCGTGAAGATTGGATTCTCGTGGATCAAAATTATTCATAGTCACATTTTCACGCTTTGTATTACGAATCAACTCTTTTTAAACCAAGGCAACGCTTGGTGCGAATGCGTATACTACTCTGCATTTGGATACACAATCTTTGTGAAACAGTTATAATTTTATAATATATTTGTTTTAGACAGGCATTTGATGTCCAGAAACGACGTACCCTAGAAGTGGCCACACTTACCTGTCACATCATTGACCGTGGGACTGAAATGGTGTGTCACACGTTAAAGATGGCAGCTCGCGGAGCACGGATTTGGAAATATATTATTATATTGACTTACATTCTTGTTTAGCACAGTCTACATCTTTCTTCCAGGCAGAGTTTCTGGTAACAGGGTTGAACACATGTCTTCCATCTTTGTAATCGTATACATAATCTTCGTGACTGAATGTGTGGTCCTTTGTGCAGATTATAAACTTTTCGCAGTTGTAAGGGTGAGGAATATGGGTTTCATTTCTGTCGAATTTGTTCTCTCCGCAGATAGTGCTTTTATCTGAATGAAAATATAGCAGCATCATTGATGTCAAATACTACACAAACAGAAACATTAGTTGAAATTCGGCTATTTTTCAGATATATTTAAATAAATTTAGTAGTTGAATTTAAAATGCTGACATTTGGTTTCAACTATATTTTAAACTGTGCTGCATATTTCAACTTGATGTGTCATTAGTTGACCTTCTCTTAACACTGTGCAAAATTAACTGAGAGTAAGGTATATAAACTAGGACGGAAAGAAGAAATCACAATAAGAACGAGTGCTGATAAACCTACCTATAGTACAGTTAGGTAATGGTGGCTCGCTGGAACATTCACATTTCGGACACATGCAGACATAACCGTATCGATCATTGTTGATACACGTTCCTCCATGTTGACACGGGTTAGTGTGCCTGTCGCAATATCCACGCTCTGTTCACAAACAAAAAACAGTGTCGCTTTTCTTAGTCATCTTTTTCCCACATTGAGCAAACACCGCTGGACCGAAAACATTACAAAAACACTTATTAATACTTACTAAATCGACCAGAATATTCGTTATGTAATTTTATAAAGTACAAATAATTTGTAAATCACAGAACAAATGTTTTTATATGTATTATTTTATATTTACATGACATCGAAATACAAACATTCTTTAAATTAATTATTCCATTACATTTGGCTATGTTGGCTATGTCATATTCATACCTTTCCGACCAACTTAAACTTAAACATGCCTGCAAAGAGAAATACTTGGAGCACGAATTTACACAAACATATTCCTCAACACAGTTCATAGCTGCAAATTTCACATTAATTCAGTTTGGTAACTTGGTGGACTTGACTACATGTTATGTGATGGATTGGTAAATTTGATACATGGTACTTACTACGTGCAACTGTTGTTGTAGTCGTTGTTGCAGCTGTCGTTGTAGTTGTAGTTGATGTAGTGTATGTTGTCTCTGTGCAATGCGTCAACCATATTGGGTCGAGACAATTGTCTTTCCGACTTGTGTAGTTGGAGTTGAAGCGAGCTGGTGGTGCGCACTGCATTTCTACTCCTCGTAAGCCGCCACCGAAGCACCAAATGTACCACTGACAATTGTAGGGATGAGATAAGAAGAACTCGACCTGTTTGGAATATTTTGGTTTCGACCTTACAGCAAGACATGCTTTTGTTGAATCTAAAACATACACAAATTCATAGTGATAATCAGGCGTAAAATAATCCAGTGTTTACATTGATGCACGGTAGAACATTAAACTAGTTCTTGTCATTCCAATAAACACTTGTAGTGCACGCTAAAGTTGGGGGCGACACGTGGAACAAGGACAACTGTATAAATAATGACACACGAGTACAATAGACAAGAACAGCTCATTAGACGCAGAAAGGTGGAAGTGGCCATTTACACACACAGGACGAACATCTTTATTAAGATTACCCTCGAGACTGCGCCAAAGTAATCT
>OZ024855.1:21982024-21992024 GCA_964017155.1 Oasisia sp. SBJ-2009
TTTTCTTTAGAGAGAGAGAGAGAGAAAGGGGGAGAGAGGAGGGAGAGAGTGACACAGGGGAAAGAGACAGAGTATCCATGAATAAACGCAGAATGTCTACATAATCATATGTAATGCTATGTTGACTTACGTTCTTGTACAGCACAGTCCACCTCATATCTCCAGCCAGATCTTTGTTTAGCACGATAGAACACATGTTTTCCATCTTCGTACTTATCCACATCAGCTTCGTGACTGAATGTGTGGTCAAGTTTGCAAAATATGTACTTTGTGCAGTTGTAGGGATGATCAAGAAGGTTTTCGTCGCGTGCAAATTTGTTCACTCCACATATATTGGTTGTATCTGCGATAAACCAAGACATGAAATCATGATTAATGTCAGTCACTACACAAAAAGAAAGGTTTAATTGAGATTCAAATATCAGACGAATTTAAACGGAACTTTGGTAGAGTGGTTGAATTCACCTATTTAAACTTGGTTTCTACATCTGTTCAGTGGTGAGCACAACCTGACTATGAAGAAAAAGGTGAGTGCAAGTTGAAAGTGAAGACTTCGCAGCCAACCACTCGCTTGTGCCGGAGCATCGACCTCTACGGCGGGCCAGGTAGAGATTATCCAAAACATAACTTGTCCCAGTAACAGTGATCTGTGAGTTGGGCTTTCATCAACGGCAATGTCTGACAGTTATTTGTCAGCGATCGGGCCTCTATATTTGAAAAGGGTATGCATGTATGTCATGGGCGATTCCACATCACTGATATTCTGATTCTAACAGGATGTGTTATTCAGGTTCTGATTCCACCAACACTAGGGTAATTCGGACTATATTTATTGTACCCGATTCCAATTCCAACCGCATTATACCCACTCCAGTTGTAACGTTTTTATAAAGAATATTGTCAACATACATTTTCCATTACAAAGTTACAGACGCAGTGTGCCTCAGAGTGCAGTGTTAACAACCTGCCATTGCCTAATGTAAAACCAATGACTCATAAATAAGTGATTAGTTTTCAAGCCAGGATTTTAAAACTTTGCTTAAATGCACTTGTTTTTGTTATTTGGCATGTCCATGTGAGTGTTACAAATATTTGGTGATTACCATACGTAGTAGTGGAGATTTCTAGTTTTCTCCGTATATAAAATGTATGTATGTATGTATGTATGTATGTATGTATGTATGTATGTATGTATGTATGTATATATATATATATATATATATATATATATATATATATATATATATGTGTTTTCACTGTACCTTTGAAACACCAAAATACTGATTCCAATTCCGATTCTGGTGTTTTCAATTGAAACCGTGATTCACCATTTGAAAACGAATTTTTAAATTCTATTGAATTTTGTCACACGTTTGCATGTGAAATTTGCAAGTGACATTTTCAACTGGTCCAGTAGCTGAAATTCAGTGACGTTTCTGTTGAATTCTTGTTTACTTTTTCTAGTTGATAGTCCTATTCGTTTGAATGCTGAATATAAAACAATGGTTTTGTTCAAGATCACTAAACCCGAGTGAATGACGAACAAACTTCAACTTACACTAAACTATTGGAAGTACATTTTCTGTTTAAGTGGTCCTTAAACTTGTACTGTGTGCATTTACAGTATCACAATTATGCCATTACAATGACCTGGAACACATAAAGATCCAAAATACGAAATCAATTAGTAACCTCTCCTTTTCTGACCTTCTCTTAACACAGTGGAATATTGACCGCGGGTGTGATACATAATGTAATTGAAGGAAAGAAAAAAAGAAGTAGCAATAAGAACGAGTGCTGATAAACATACTTATGGCACAGTTAGGTAATGGTGGCTCGCTGGAACATCCACATTTCGGACACATGCAGACATAGTTGTATTGATCCTTGCTGATACAAGTTCCACCATGTTCACACGGGTTGTGACTGTCGCAATATCCAGGCTCTGCTCGTGCAACAGACCAAACAGTTTCGTAGAGCCGATTAAACAAATTGTTGTTAGTCGACCAAAACAACCTATATTACAATTACTGAACAAAATTGCATTACAAATGTACATAATATCTTTGTACACAATCATTGTGAAGCTTGATGTAGCCATTATATGAATTGCTGTCTAAGTCACAGTCATAATTAAGCCGTGACAGCTGCACGTTTGACATTCATTTTGAGACTTAATAATCTATATAACATATCATGTTATGGACTGCTCAATTGGATAAATGAAAATTGATCTTACGTTGGGGTGTTGTAGTAGTAGTCGTAGTTGTTGCAGTGGTTGTTGTAGAATCCTCTCCAGGAGTTCGCCTGGTTTGATGAGTGGATGTCGTTGAGAGGCTTGCTGTCGGTGTTTCTGTGTTTTGCACCTCAGACCCGCCGCCTGATTGGGTAGAATGGACAACTTTCGCATCAGATGACGACACAACAATGGTTGGGTCCACAGGCTTCAAGGTGGACGAGATCTTTGGACTCTCTGACGTCACAACAGTGGCTGGGTCCACCGGCTTCACGGTGGATGGGGCGATGATCAGAGTAAATTTTGCAGTAGTGGGATTCTTCAGATATCGCCAAAACAGACCATGCTCTGTCAACAATTCCTGCTGTAAGAGTTCCCTGGTTGACTTGATTACTTCCTGCAGTGACTGTCCTGACGTTTGTACAACCAGGTGAAAGTGCACCATCAGACTACCCTTGCTGCAAACAAAACAAAGTATTCCATTTGTATAATTGATTTACGTGTACTGATTTGAAAGGGAAACATTTAATGGTAGTATGTCCATAACTTGTCAAGGAGCAATTAGCCAAGTGCAACAGTTAACATCATTTCTTAAACGCGCTTTCACCGGCCATTTCATAGCTGCAGTTGCTGATTACGGTGTCGTGCCAAACCAGTCCCACTGCGAAATTATTGTCGCCTGCGAGGTCCTCGCGAGAATAACGTCAATATGGTATCTTAGTATTCCTAACCAATATAGCAATATTGACGGCCTAATTTTGTTAATCAAGTCTACTTGGTTTTGTGCCATTTACATGTTTTCATTATAAATAGTGCATTCTTACCCAGAAATACGTCAGACGTTGCTTCAAATATTGAAAGTTAGGTCGTGTGGTACTACATATACAGTAAAAATCCTTCCGATACTTACAAGCGCTGAGTAATGAAATGTATGTTGTCGTATCGAAACAGAAAACCTTACAAAAACAGCATCCATGGGAATGTAAAAGTTAACCACTGTGTTCCAAAGAAAACAAAACATTGACCTGCAAAATAGACATGCTTTATACAATTACCTAAACCGCGTCACATTGCATTTCTTCACGTATTTTCCGTATCCCGGGTTCCTTGATAGCGTCTCCATTACCTTCAAAACGAACAAAGCAATATATAACTGCTGAAACAGTAACGTATATTTATATAATATTCATATTTGGGATGGAAGTATTAGCAGATTAATTGTAAAATTCCCGCAAGTAGATTTAACAAGACAAGATTTAGCGAGATTGCCACCTAGAGAATCAACCCTAGACGGCAGGTGGACATTTTATTTTAAAACATATTAACACTGCTAGCACCTACACACTCAGCTGATTGTGTAGGTGCTGGCAGTGTTAATATGTTTAAAAATACAATTGACATATAGCTAAGAAGGGCGGGGTACATTTAGAAGATAGGTTGGACTATCGATAAACCAAAAGGCTTCATTGTATTGAAGAGGTGTTTTGTGTAGCTTGGACATAAAAAAAAACATGCACAACATCACTTCGAGAAACCGTCCTAACACTATCTTAGTGCATCGATGATATGCTTGAATTGAGAAAAACACCAACCTTTGTACAAAATTCCTCCTTCATGTCTTTGTTTTCTTTCGATTTTGGATTTCCAAATGTTGATGAGTTGTAATCCATCCCATCTAGTGCAACGGTTCCAAGGAGTGTCTCTAGAAATCAAACGATATAATAAAAAAAAAAAAAAAAAAAAATCGATGTTCAAATGTCAGTGCCGGTTAAATTATAATCAACATCGTTGTTATTGTGTTTTGTTACGGTAAGATCAAAGAGGCGCATTTTGTAACTGGAAACGCACGTAGTCATTGCAGTATCATTTTGGCAGGCGGAACAAATACAATTACAAAATGCTAATTAAATCAGATAGGTTAGGCATAATGTATTTAACATATATATTATGGTATATATGTAAAGTATATTATAGATACCTAATTGCTAATAATTCGAGGGGCACACATTGCACATTTAACATGGCTACTGAAGATGAAATGCATATATAGTTTCCTTCAACAATATCACAAATGTATTCAACAATGCGTAGCAAAACTAAATTAAATTAAGTAAAAATGTAAAATTATTAGCCACATTAATCTAGATAACAACACAGCAGTTTTCAACTTAGCAAAGTTTAACAAGATTCAACACGACGAGATAACAAGTTCCCGATTCATATCAACCACAACTGCATAGTTCTATTGTGAAAGCTTATTATTTTCGTACATCACACTTACGCGGTGGTGATAAAGATACATGATTTATTTTTAAATATAGATAACATTGCATTTATATCTGCTAAATTTTGAGACATAGTTCAACTGCATTGCAACGGAAAACCAACTTTTTCTTTATATAGATATTAGTTTTACAGATTGCTAAGTTACAAATAATCAACAAACTAATGTGGCTGTGTGGTGGCGAATCAATACAACGGTGAGGCGAATATAGTTATGTTTGCATCCTGGGATATATTATGTTGAACAAAACAACATGATAGAAGGTACTATATATATACGTCAACGTTACCAAGCCTGACAACAATGACAACTGGTACGGTGACGCGCTTTACGGTCCTCTGAAGGAACGTGATGTTCTTACCTGTTATCATTTGAATTGACCATTGATCTGAAACGTGAAGACATGTTTTAAAGTGGTTTTTTTCAGGTAGCAATTTCATAATTTGGTTTGTTATTAGTCATGCCATCTTAATACTTACTAATTGATAATATACAAGTCTAATAACACCATGCGTCATAATGACGGACATTGTCGTTAGACAGGAGCATAATGACACGATCAGCTGTATTATGTATTAATGTCTTTGATGTAAACGTAACGCACAATTTGATCACATAGAAACTTTATGCTAATTGGTAACTCATAATTTATCATTACGTCCGCACGTGCAAGTCACCAAACAAACCGCTCGCCAGTTATTAGAGACGTCACTGCTGGAACAGCCGCTGGAGCGCTGTGTCTATATAAAATATCATATTCTTACCGGTGACGTAAACACTGAGGCCAATAAGAGCACCCATGGCCACGATGATGATTGCAGGGCCCAGAATGGCGAGACATCGCATGGAGTAGCCCTTCGACTGCGATATATGTCTTGACCTATGTCTATACGTTCCCGGCTTGGACGGTAGACCCATGGCAAATCCTTTCTTCAAGGGCTGACTCTGCTAAAACACAATGTCCTCCACTTGAAAGCTATTACATTAAAGCATAGGAGAATACCTGCAAATGGTGTTATGATTCACTGTCAACTCTAACGGTGACAATAACAGTATTTCAAGCCCCTCCGATCAACGTAAGTGGCGCTCTGTACGTGTTCTTGATGTACCGTGATAACGTCTGCCACATATAAGAAAAGCACCCCGTTCTAACGTACTAACGGTTCATTGTTTTAGTTCAAATACGTGACTGTTTATATATATATATATATATATATATATATATATATATATATATATATATATATATATATATACTTTCTGTAGAAATAGAAGTATATTGTTATTATTTTATTGTAGCATACTGATGAATATTAAGTAATGTAACGACTGTGCTATTTTATTTTACTGTTTAATGTATAGGCTTATTTTATAATGTTTATATATAAATATATACATGTGTGCGTGTGTATATGTATGTATATGTATATGTGCATGTGCATGTGCATGTGCATGTGCATGTGCATGTGCATGTGCATGCGCATGTGCATGCACATGCACATGCACATGCACATGCACATGCACATGCACATGCACATGCACATGCACATGCACATGCACATGCACATGCACATGCACATGCACATGCACATGCACATGCACATGCACATGCACATGCACATGCACATGCACATGCACATGTACATGTACATGTACATGTACATGTACATGTACATGTATATGTATATGTATATGTATATGTATATGTATATGTATATATATATAAGTTTGCTTATCTTAATAATACTTTATCATCCTTATATATATATATATATATATATATATATATATATATATATATATATATATGTATATATATATATATATATATATATATATATATATTAATAATTATTTATCATCCAATTGTAGCTACTATTTGTACATTTATGTGAAGCGCCTGAGAGCTATGATATTGATTCGGGCGCTATACAAATAAATGATATTATTATTATTATTATTATATATTAGTTGTAATAACACGTTTGGTTTTCATTAAGCAGACACAGTGTTATGCCTATGTGGAAGCATTTCAGAACGCAAACACGAATACGCTGTTGCAGCGTAATTATCATATTCCGTAATGGGCTGCCATCTTTAAAAGCAAACGAACTAATAGCTGAAAACATATGTGTCATGTCTTACAGTCTTAATATATATTTTATGGTGTAGAAGATCAGAGAACAACGATCCAAGGAACACAGACACATGAAAAAGGAACTCGGCGTCTGGGAGGGGACATCATTACAATGTACCGAGCTGGTGTATTAATGTATAGATAACTGATACCGCATCGTAATCTGAGAATGATTCAGCACCAGATAATTTCATCATGATTGTTTTTATATTACAGTCCGGGACACAAGAAATAGCTAATTTCTGTTGCAACACTCTCCTACGTATTGTAATTTCTTCGTCATCAACACAACATGTTCTGTAATATATTCCTCACTGGACCTTGTGCTGTTTCCGTCTACCATAACGTCATATCGGAGTTTCAGATTCTTTCTTGTTTCTTGTCCTAAAGCACATTGAATCACCTGTCAAACTGAACCGCTGTATATCAACTCGTTGTACACCGAATGTACTCTGCATTTAAGTACGTAATATATGAGAGCGATTAATTAACTAGCAAATATGAAATGCGGACAGGGACTGTGTAGTAAGACAGACTGATTATATGGAAGGCGCGGTGGCTCAGGGGTGGATCTCCCGACTCTCGACGATGAGAACCAGAGCTCGAATACTGCGGTGTTAAAACCTTGGGGAAATAGCATCACAGTATATTGCTCCAGTCCATTCAGCTGTATAAACGAGTACCTATCTACATACAGTGGTGGATATTTGTGTGAGCAGTCTTCGCGCATTAATTGCAGTATGGCTGTATTCTTCACAGATAAGTTGAGATGGCGTTCGAAAGAAGAGATCTGCCAGGGGAGAGGTAGGCCAGAGTAGGATAAATGGAGTTAAAATATTTTACCGAGCACTGTCAGGAAACGAAGGTCTTTCAACTGAACAAGAAGTAAATACCGCAGTTGCCGTTATGTGTTCGACAAAAAGTGCCTCTCGTGGATGTTGTTCAATCTGCGACTGATCCACCTCCGTCAAAGCTGTCAGAATGTTTCCCTAGTGGACCAAATCGATTACATTGAAAATGCACAAATGTGTGCCTACAACATTGTTGTGCACCAAGGCACCGTCAACCCTTGCAACACCACTGGATTTACTCTACTGTGAAGCTCGGCAACTTTGCTTTCGGCTCTGGAGATCAACCTGTGTAAAAAAAAAATCGTTCAATCAGCATTCACCAGGCGGCGCTACTCTCTTCCATAATTGACAATACAATCGCAGTTTGTGCTGCCACTTCGCATGCATCGTGCTGCCCATTCATGAAACATGTCCTTGTATGTTTTGAACATGCAGGGGTAGCAAGCATACATCAATCGTAGACCTCTACAGTTTTGTGTTTTCGCCCAACTCGTCCACCGCCTCAGATGTCCAACGGCTGTTGTTTTGAATCGTACATAGAATCGTACTTAGAATGCATCAGACTGAGAGTGAGACGGACCGATGTTGTTGTGACCTCGGACTTATTATAGAAAGGGGGTATCGCGGTCTTGATTGTTCCCTATATATATATATATATATATATATATATATATATATATATATATATATATATATATATATATATATATATATATATATATATATATATATATATATATATATATGTGTGTGTGTGTGTGTTTGTGTGTGTGTGTGTGTGTGTGTGTGTGTGTGTGTGTGTGTGTGTGTGTGTGTGTGTGTGTGTGTGTGTGTGTGTGTGTGTGTGTAATGTCAATGGAGGTGCGTAATAAGCCGTGTTTGTTGTGTGGCATATCACAACGTCGCCAGTACTATGAAAAGTCTTCCTAATGCAGCATGTGACACAATAGTATTAGTCATGGCTCACATGGATTACGGCAATGCCCTACTTTGTGGACTGCCCGAGACGCTGGTGCTTACACTGCAGATCGTCACGATAATGACAGAGCACCACATTGCTGGGACCCGCATTAGAAACTCGCTAGAAATCATATCACACCAGCTGTGTTCATTCTTGCATTGGTTGCACTGGTTGCCTGTTACTGTTAGTCAGCGAAGCGAAACAAACATTCCCCTACTCGTCTACAGTTGGCTTTCTGTAGGATACCACTTCGGGCCAGAGTAGTTTACGTCACTACCTACACCGCAGGCCTACTCACCGGCCCAGTCATTCAGATCCACCTGTATAGGACTATTGGCAGTATGATTTGATCTTGGCGCGCTATTGACATTTCGAGTTGCTTATGTAAGAAAGTTAGAGATGTCCATTAATCTACAAGCGCTGGGCCTACGTCAAAACGTCTATCTCTAGACGGTCACGACTTAGCCAGATTTTAAACGGTCACGAGTTAGTCAGCGATGCTTGGGGGAAAAGCATTCACTGCGTCAAATATTGTGAAAACTGTGGTCCCAAGTTCCTATTCCCACTGCCCTTGATAAATATTTCAGCTGAGTTACTCGGCTTGTTAACAGAGACATCATATTTGTCCAGATAAAGCAACGTCTATAATTTGGTAATCATATATATAGATAAAACATTACGGAGCGTTTACACAATCTTGTGCACTGCCACTGGAAGTGGAATGTGACCAAACCTCAAATTGCAGCAAAATGTATTGTTGGCATTATTATTAACATTGAAAATAGATCACATTATGATATGCCCAACATATGAATCCCCTCACTCAACAAACCTAACGCAAGTGTTTCCAGCCCACACGCATTATAAAGGGTCACTTGCCGAGTTTGTAAAATAAACATTATCTGAAATGTTACATTGTTTCAATGTGTCCCAGAAATATGTTACGCGCTAACGCATAAGAATGCTGTCGTGCTTACCTTTTTCCGGACGTTACAAATTATCCGGGTGACGTTTCTGCGCATGCGCCACAAATGTAAAACCATCAATGTGCAGCAAAGCGCAAAATCATTCATGGCATAAATGCCACGGACACGGTCTGTAGTTTAACTCTCCTATGGTGAACATTACGAAGAGTCGCTTAAAATGTCGTTCAATACTTTAAAAAATAATTGTTTAAATATCTGTCACGGAATATGGCGCACTGTAGTCACGTGATTTGCGCTTGCTAGCATGACGCAGAACCTGTTTTGTCTCGTGATAATTTGCAATAAATAATTTTGCTAAATTAAATATAATAAATGTATAAATAAATAAGTGATTCGGTTTTAAAATAGTCAAGCAATACTTATGATTACACAACTAGTAATTTATATTCACATCGACGTTTCAGCCACTATCGGCGGCATTCATCAGCAATTGAATTGTTACTGCTCGCTGGATGATTCCTGATGAAGGCCGTCGATGGTGGCTGAACATTGTACTTGAAAATTGTACTTCCAACGCGATGAACATTTTCTTATGGGTATTAAAA
>OZ024855.1:21997024-22012024 GCA_964017155.1 Oasisia sp. SBJ-2009
AAGTCGGTTGAATAGGGTGAAACGTTAATTGTTCAATCGAACCATTTCCAGTCGTATGGGAGATATTAACCCATTCAACACGTAACGCATGAAAACGCTTGAAAACAGATACCCACATGTGATTAAAACAGACACTCACACACAGAGCTAAGTGAACTGGAGCAATTTTCTACACTGCTACTTTTGTTTGAATATGCATTGTTGCCAACTGCGGGATTATTGATAGCATTGCTGCCAACTACTGGATCATTGACAGCATTGCTGCCGACTGGTGTGTCAACGACAGTATTGTTGCACAGAATTATCCCTGTCCTAAATCCAGTACACGCTGCATAAACAGTTGGTTTTCTAAAGAATACTCTGTCCCTGTACTTTAATTGCTCTGTAACATCCTCCATTGTGAATCCCACGACGGCTTGCAAATATTAAAATAGTAACAATTTAGAAACCCACAAAATATGGATATACTTTAACTGTGCTGCTCATTATGACACTACGAATAGGTATGTATCATCATCTTTGTTATTCTCCTGTACAGTGGAACCGCAAGAGGCACATTTTACGGCCAATTACTGCAACAAAGTTCATTATAGATATACCAAACTGTATAATGAAAATGTCATAGTTTTACTTAACCAGCCCTGCAGCACTGGTTGAATAGGTCGCTGTCACTCTAACCACATCCGATCTGACATAATACGTATTGGCCTGAGGCAAGCTGGCACTGCACACAAACACGTTCCACCTGTTACATTTAGCAGATCGTGTCAATGAACTGAGAGATATGATTGTCTGACAGCTTCGACCGCTAACTCGCTGCACCTGCCAAAAGGTGACCACTGTAGCAGGTAAATGTTATTTTAAATGAATGCAATCAAGCACGCACGCATGCACCTGGGAATACTGCACACGCGAATGCCGATACACCGAGTGAGTGAATGAATGAGTGTGTGTGGCGGACTGACTTGATGAGTGAGAGAATGAGTGTGTGAATGAATGAGTGACTTAGTGAATGAGTGACTGAATGAGTGACGGAGTAAAAGACTGAATGAATGAATGAATGAATGACAGAGTGAGTGACTGGGTGATTGCGTGATTGAGTGGTAGATTGAGTGAGAGACTGAGTGAATGACCAAGGGAGTGACTGATTGAGAAACTGAGACAGTGAGTGTGTGAGTTAGTGTGTGTGTGTGTGTGTGTGTGTGTGTGTGTGTGTGTGTGTGTGGGTGTGTGTGTGTGTGTGTGTGTGTGTGTGTGGGTGTGTGTGTGTGTGCGTGCGTGTGTGTGTGTGTGTGTGTGTGTGTGTGTGTGTGTCTGTGTGTGTGTGTGTGTGTGTGTGTGTGTGGGGGTGTGTGTGTGTGTGTGTGTGTGTGTGTGCGCGCGCGTGTGTGTGTGTGTGTGTGTGTGTGTGTGTGTGTGTCTGTGTGTGTGAGAATGAGTAGTATATTTAGTGAGAGACTGCGTGAGAAACTGAGTGAGTGAATGAGTATGTGAGTTAGTGAGTAAGTGTGTGAATGAGTGGTAGATTGAGTGAGACAGAGAGAGAGAGAGAGAGAGAGAGAGACAGAGAGAGAGAGAGAGAGAGAGAGAGAGAGAGAGAGAGAGAGAGAGAGAGAGAGAGAGAGAGAGAGAGAGTGAGTGAGCGAGCGAGCGACTTAGCCACAGGGCGATTGAGCGACTCGGTGACTTAATGTCATTGATTATCTATGCAGTGACAGCATAAACTTAATCAAACGACACGCCTCGTACAAGTAGTTATGGAACACTGCCCTTAGCGTTCAAGCGCTGCAGGTTGAATACCTTTCCATCATTTCAAAACCGGGTGTTCACACGCACGTAGCTCGTCATAGCGGAAAATATCTTGTAGCATTATGAAGAATATAACTGAGAATGCGCTGCCGCTGGAATTTTGCCGATGACAAAATATGTATCCAGCAATAATGGCGTACAATTGCGAAACTATTTGAACCGCCCACAGACCCGCATTCCGATATTTGCCACCTCAATAGCAAACATATTAATACAGGTGTTCTCCGCTGGTCCTACTACTGTGTCCCAGATGGCGTAGCTCAGTGCGTCAGTGGGAGAACAACTAATAACTATTCAACCATCAGTGCTGTAACAAGTACTCCAGAAAAGTAACTAAGTAAAAGTAAAAGTAATCTCCAAAAAAACTACTTAAGTAAAAGTAAAAGTACCCCCGAAAAAAACTACTTAAGTAAAAGTACCGCTCCACAAAACTACTTAAGTAAAAGTACAAAAAGTATTCGGTCAGTACCAATATATATATATATATATATATATATATATATATATATATATATATATATATATATATATATATATATACATATATATATATATATGTGTGTATATATGTATATATATATATGTATATATATATATATATATATATATATATATATATATATATATATATATATATATATATCAGGGTTGTTTAATTTAAATCATTTGATTTAAATCATTGGTTTAAATCAGGATTTAAATCACTAAAAAAAAATAAAAACAATCATTGATTTTTGATTTTGATAAATCCTTTTTTGATTTATATGAATCTGCTTGGCTGGGTAGAATGCTTTGTATGCCTCACCCAACTATAGGTCTCAGTATATAACCCCACACCCATAACAAGTGATTGGGTTAAGGGAGATCAATTCGAATGAACAGGAAGCCTGGCATCATGAAAAGGGCTCTATAGGCAACTGTTATACAATATAAGGAGATTAAAGCTGGTGGGGAGTAGGAGTGCTCCCCAGTTGAACTATGGGTGGAGGGGGGTAATGATGAACAAAGGCTACCAGGGTCAGTAGGCAACTGCAGCCCACAACAGTGCCATGGATATGCAAAATAAGCAGATAAGGCAACCTGGATCTCAGGCGGAGCCATTGAGATCATCAGGAATTGCATAAGACACAGGCCAGAGGCAGAGCCTAATCAAAGCTGTAGGTCAGCATTAACTGTCTGTTGGATTACTGCTTTGTTGTACGAGTTCTACCACTTGTTTTTGTTTTTCACAATGTCTGGAAGAAAAAAAAACTGGTTTTATTTTGAAAAGACTGTGGTGCCATGAACGACTGGGTGTAAAGCTAAATATGTGGTCAAGGTATTTCATTTCAGAATGCAGTGAAGCTTCCAAATCTTGTGTTTAATAGGAAGCAAGTTTTCAATTAAGAAGCTCCAAGTTTATTTAAAAATCAAAACAATAAAAAATCCGATTAAAATTAAATAAATCCGATTTATTTTAAAACTAAATCATCATTTTTTCCAACCGTGATATATATATAATATTTTCATCATCATATATATGTATATATATATATATATATATATATATTTATATATATATATATATTTATACATGTATATATATATATATATATATATATATATATATATATATATATATATATATATATATATATATATACATATATAACATATATAATATAATATAACACAAGTTTTATTAGCAACTCAACTGAGTTGGATTGACATTACAATAGGTTACAATTGACTCATCAAAACATCATACAAATACAATAGAAATACATTTGATACCGCAAATCATACCGTACTAATAACCTTTTTACTGACAGTTATATAAAGCCCACGGTATAAAGGAGTTACGGAATCTATTCGTTCTAGTAACTGGTAACGGGTACACATTTTCTTGTCTAATATTATACTCGGTATGTCTTTTGTCAGGCAGCAGATAATTTAATCTATGTGTGCCGACTTTAATTTTATCAAAATATGTTTGACAAATGCTCTCCCGTCTTACATTCAACGTATCCAGGTTAACACGTCTTAGTATCTCCGCGTAACCCAATCCAGGAAAAATACATTTTAATGCCCTTTTTTGTATAACTTCAATATTGTCAGACAAATATTGGGGCAAGTTAGTGTGCCATACAGGACATGCATATTCTAGAACTGGTCTCACTACACTAACATATACACTGACCAGATCTTTCTGTGTAATCCCTGCACGCTTTAACTGATATAACATGTACAAGCGTTTACCAGCTTTTTTCACAATAGTATCTACGTGTTTGTTCCATGTCAGATCCTGAGAAATGGTCACACCTATCAGCTGTTTCGGTGGCTGTTCTGGGAGAGACAGATTCAACAGCAATCTGCCAACTCCGCTCTCAGATAGATGCAGCCCGTCTCTCTCTCTATATATATGTATAAACTTATATAAGATCTTCTGATGTCACCAGTTCACTTATGCTGTTGATGTTTGACTTTTGTGATAGTTTGGCATGGCAAACTTGTGCTACATCCCTCCCATCAATTTTTATATTCGGGATAGTGCTTCTGAAATTGCCATCTTGGGCAAAACTAATGATTATTTCTTTTGATTTTTCGGAATTAATTTTCATGTCATTCTTTTCTGTCCATCTAGCAGCAATATCAACCGACTCTTGAATGACAGATACACCCTTTCTGTCGCATATTTCAAATAACGTACTATCATCTACATACTTATATAGTGGAACAGTCGTTCTTAAATCATTTATGTAAACAAGGAAACATTTAGGTCCAGACAATGTCCATTGCGGTACTCCCCCATTGGGATGACCAGAATGGGAATATTAATTTCCTATTTTTACTCGTTGAGTTCTGTCTAATAGAAATGATGCCATCCATCTTAAAATATGTGCGGGCAACCCATACGATTGTAGCTTATCTAGCAACAAATGATGATTAATAAGATCAAACGCTTTGCTAAAGTCTAGCATTACAACTCTGACATAAGAATTCAATTTATCTGTCGCCTTATACCACATATGAACCAGTTCGACAAGAACATCTGTTGTGGACGTTCCGCTAATTCCTCCAAATTGCTTAGCATCAATTTCACCTTCAATTGTTTCATCCACCCATTTCATTATTATTGATTCAAACACCTTGGCAGCTATTGGAGTTAGTGAAATTGGTCTAATGTCTTTTTCAATCGACACAGGGGGGCTTGTTTTTGGCAACGGTATTACATTGGCCATTTTCCATTCCATAGGGAGTACACCTTTTCTTAGTGAATTGTTAAAAATAGCAGTTAACGGAGGGGCGAGAACATTTGCATAGTTTCTTAACATCCATGCAGGGATGTTGTCAGGCCCAGTAGCCTTGTTGGCTTTAACACTCTCCAAAGCTTTAAAAGTAGTATATACGCTTATCACATACTGATCCGGCAGTTCCTCGTTAACGTCGAACACCTTGTGGTTCTTATTTAACCGAGGCAAATGGTCACTCACAGACACAAAGAAATCATTCATTGTATTGGCCAGTAAGCCACAATCACCATCCGTTGTTTTGTTAGCTAGACCTTGCATGCATGAATTGCCATTTGTTTTAAGTCCCATTATTGTTTTCATATGCTTCCACCAATCGTGGGATCCCGATTCATGCATTGCTGCAATTTGTGTTTGGTAAAAATTATACTTAAGTTTCGACGCGGCTCGGTTGACCTTATTACGCAATATTTTTGCTTGATTCATATCACCACTCATGTGAGCTCGCTGTCGTTTACGAACTAACTCTCTGAACCAGTCTGTAACCCATGGTTTATCAGCCGTATGCCTCGTAACAACTTTAGTAGGAAAGCATATTTCCATCAGGTTGCTAATAACCGTTTGATAATATGAATATTGATCTGCACATGAATCAAGCCTGAATAGGGGTTCCCATTTAATGGCTGATAAAGCCATATTGAATGTGGCTTTTTCTTTTGGCCCCATACACCTTACGGTTAACCGTGTCACGCATCCAGTATCAACTGAGCTTTTCGCTTTAGGTTTAAGCAAAACCATGTTATGGTCCGATGACCCCAGTTCGGAGATAGTAACAGGTGGGGTGTATACCTCCTCCATATTCGTCCATATTTTGTCTAATATCGCCTGTCCACGTGTTACAACATTAACTACTTGGACAAATCTATAGTGGGTTTTCATAAAGTTATCCCGCAACTGGTTGAAATCGCCAATTATGATCACACCACATTCTGGGTGTTTTCGCATTACAGTGTCAATGCTGGTGATTAAATGATCACGTATTTTTAAATACTCCGTCTTTGGAGTATAATATAAACATGCCACCAGTATATATGCAAATTTTCGAGGCGTTTTCTTTGGCATAACCTTAATCCACATTACCTCTAAATCATCAACCTCCATATCATTCAATCTCTTATTCTTTAAATCATGTCTAATGTAGCAAGCTACACCACCGGCTCGCCCATGACCCCTGTCTTTTCTCTCTAAGCAAAATCCTTGCATAGTAAGGCTACTTGAATCCATATAGTCTTTAAACCATGTCTCACTAACACATACAATTGAGACATCATGTATTGCTACAGTTACATGCAATTCGTCCACTTTTTCACTGTTCAAAGATCTGGCATTTAAATTAATTAGGGAAGGCAGATCCCATTTGCGTATTTTGTCCGCTGTTGGATTCGGAACACAAAACCGCGTTGAATCAGAGTTCTCGGTTTGTGTGTTCAGGGGAAGTTCCATGGCCAGATCGTTTAGGCCCATTTCCTAATCACGGGTGTGATGCTTTTCTTTATGTCCTCGTTCCCCGCACAGACGACACAACACTTTGTCGGGGTGTCTGCAGGTGGCAGTGACGTGGTTCGTCTCAACGCATTTGGCACACTTGCCCATCGACTGAAGAGTACGACGCTTAACCACTGTCCACTTACCGTCAGGTGCCACTGTTGCGTTCGGCGATCGGTCGTGGTTCGTTGCGTTTGACACATGTCGGTGTTGTTGTTGATGTTGGCGTTTGTGCTGTTTCGGTGGCTGTTCTGGGAGAGACAGATTCAACAGCAATCTGCCAACTCCGCTCTCAGATAGATGCAGCCCGTCTCTCTCTCTATATATATGTATAAACTTATATAAGATCTTCTGATGTCACCAGTTCACTTATGCTGTTGATGTTTGACTTTTATGATAGTTTGGCATGGCAAACTTGTGCTACATCCCTCCCATCAATTTTTATATTCGGGATAGTGCTTCTGAAATTGCCATCTTGGGCAAAACTAATGATTATTTCTTTTGATTTTTCGGAATTAATTTTCATGTCATTCTTTTCTGTCCATCTAGCAGCAATATCAACCGACTCTTGAATGACAGATACACCCTTTCTGTCGCATATTTCAAATAACGTACTATCATCTACATACTTATATAGTGGAACAGTCGTTCTTAAATCATTTGTTGCTAGATAAGCTACAATCGTATGGGTTGCCCGCACATATTTTAAGATGGATGGCATCATTTCTATTAGACAGAACTCAACGAGTAAAAATAGGAAATTAATATTCCCATTCTGGTCATCCCAATGGGGGAGTACCGCAATGGACATTGTCTGGACCTAAATGTTTCCTTGTTTACATAAATGATTTAAGAACGACTGTTCCACTATATAAGTATGTAGATGATAGTACGTTATTTGAAATATGCGACAGAAAGGGTGTATCTGTCATTCAAGAGTCGGTTGATATTGCTGCTAGATGGACAGAAAAGAATGACATGAAAATTAATTCCGAAAAATCAAAAGAAATAATCATTAGTTTTGCCCAAGATGGCAATTTCAGAAGCACTATCCCGAATATAAAAATTGATGGGAGGGATGTAGCACAAGTTTGCCATGCCAAACTATCACAAAAGTCAAACATCAACAGCAGTTCACTTATGCTGTTGATGTTTGACTTTTGTGATAGATATAATTATCTTAGCTTCAGATAATTACTAAATTTAAGGTGTTTTGATATTTAAATGTAGCGTTCATGTTTACTACGATTCCATAATGTATCTACTACTAACGGCATTTCAAAGAAGACAAATGCAGCTACTGCACCACAAACCTCGTAGAACAGGAGGGTACAGCGCGTCGACCGCGCAGCCTATGCGATGTTCAAAAAACATTGTTACACACTGTTGAGTGTTGAACAACAACAAATTCACGAAATTGTAGTTTTGAAATAAATTATGCACCAACAGACCACGATGTATGGAGATGAACGATAATATGAGATCTAGAATAATAATCTGGCTCTCAGTCGCTGAACGCGCATAAAGATTCAAAACTAAAATCAATACGCTCATTATTGGCACAACTTCCTTCGTATTTCAGTTATCGTTAAAATACCGATTTATAACGCGCATTTACCACGCCAAAACGACTACGACTCCCCATTTTATACACGGTTGATGAATTCATAAGTTTATGCATCAGTAGCATGTTTTGCATGGCTAAGTGTTACGCCTAATATTTGTGACGCAATTCATCATGACATTAAAACTTAGCATTATACTGATCTTTTCTACTGAGATGCAACCTACTTATCCGATTTCTAAACATAAGTGTCATTGAATCTCGATTGCAATTTTCAAGCCATTGACTCGCGGCATGGTCGATGCGCCGGTCTTACGGAAACACCGATGTGCGAAGCCAGGATTGGCAGCATGGAAATGCGACTGATCATTGATGCCTGCACAAAACAAACAATGTCTTGCCCCACATTTACTCTTTAATTGACCTTAATCAAACAGACCGTTCATGGGTTTTAACACCCGCTGGGTATGCAGGTATTGCAATGCAGGTATTGCAATACCTCAGGGAGTCTGACGCCCCTGCCATGCAGAGTTGTAAACCACTGCCTTGTGGTACAGGTTCTTGTCAGAACCGAAGGCTAAGGGAGCAAACCCTAACCAGAAAACCATGTCACTGTGGCGGTATCAAGGGCGGTTGATGTATGGAACTCCCAACATCTCTCGACCAGCCACTGCAGGGACAAATAGTTTACGCCTGTCTTGACATGTTCTTGCCGGTGTGAGACCTCTATTTGTTCCCCGAGAGAGTGTCGCTAGTAACTTGCAAAAGCCAGCGGCACTTCAAAAAATTTTGCTAGCAGCTTCCATGAAATGTACAACTGCACGAAACATGATACCGGATCGGCCGTCGCACGGGTTACCAAGGACCGCGCTGCTCGACCTCATCTTCCATCGACAGTGAAAAATCAGCTAGGAAGAAGAAGACAAAGAAGACAACTACTGACAATTGGACAATGGAACGTCAGGACTCTCCTCGACCGAGAATGAGCTAACCGACCAGAAAGACGTACGGCACTAGTAGCAATGGAACTTGCCAAATACAACATCGACGTCGCCGCCCTATGTGAAACAAGGTTCTCAGAGTCTGGTAGTCTCAACGACTTGGAATACTCTTTCTTCTGGAGTGGCAAACCCGAAGGAGAAAGAACGGAGGCCGGAGTGGGCTTTGCTATCAAAAAGGATATCGTCACAAAGCTGACAGAAATGCCACGGCCAGTAAGTGACAGAATCATGACGATGAGACTACCTCTGAGCAAGGACAATTTTGCTACAATTATCAGCGTGTATGCTCCAACAATGACAAACCCAGACGAAAACAAGGAGGCCTTCTACAACCAGCTGGCAAGTGTGCTCAGTGGCATCCCTCGTACAGATAAGCTACTGCTGATAGGAGACTTCAATGCGAGGATAGGAAGAGACAATGACAAGTGGCCCTTGGTCATGGGCAAACATGGGATTGAGAAATGCAACTCCAATGGTGAGCTTCTACTGGCTCTGTGCTCTGAGTTCGAACTGATAGTGACGAACACCATGTTCAAGCAGAAGGATGAACGCAAGACCACCTGGATGCATCCTCGTTCCAGACACTGGCATATGATCGACTTCATCATCACGAGGAGTCGGGATAAGATGGACATCCACAGTACCCGAGCCATGCGTGGAGCAAACTGTTGGACCGATCACCAGATGCTGAGGTCAAAGGTGGCTTTCAGAATACGACAAAAGCACAGCAGGCAAGGAACAAGTAAGCCGACCAAGCTCAACACAGCAAAACTAAGTGCCACCAGCCATAGGGAGAGTTTTGAACAGGAGATGGACAGTGCTCTCGCCCAATGGGCGGAGAAGGAAAACTCAACACCAGACGAGGAATGGGCAGCTCTGCAGCAGGTCGTGTACAACACAGCAAAGACATATCTTGGCAAGCCAGACAGAAAACACCAGGACTGGTTCGACCCCAACGACCAGGAGCTACAAACGCTTATGAGCAGAAGAGACCAAGCCCACCAGAGAGTGTTGCAAACCAGGAGCACTAGACCCACCACTGCAGCATATAAAGACGCCTGCAGACTGCTACAAAAACATACCCGTGCACTGAAGTCAGACTGGTGGGAAAGGAAGGCAGTGGAGCTGCAGAGAGCTGCTGACAGTAACAACATGAAGGGCTTCTACAATGGACTGAAGGAAGTGTGGGGACCCAAAAAGAAGGGACCTGTTCAACTGAAATCAGCAGATGGAATGGAGAACTTCTCTGACAGCAAGAGATTTGTGGCAAGATGGAGTGAACACTTCCAGAAGCTACTCAACGTCCCTGGAGACATAGATCACGAAGCTTTGGACAACATCCCGCAGCGCATTATCAAGACAAGCCTAGATGAGAGTCCAACTATGGATGAGATGGCTAAAGCAATCGCCGGCCTGAAAGATGGCAAAGCACCTGGAGGAGATGGAATTCCTGCAGAAGTATGGAAGCACGGAGGAGACAATCTGTTCAGCAGACTGCACCAACTAATCACCAATACCTGGGAGGTGGGTTCTGTACCACAAGCATGGAAGGATGCCAGCATTGTAACCATCTACAAGAAAGGTGATCGAACAGACTGTGTGAACTATAGAGGAATCTCTCTTCTTTCCATAGCAGGCAAGATCTTCGCCAGGATCCTACTCAACAGACTATCTACCCACATAACACCGGAGGTAGTTCCAGAGACAAAATGTGGCTTCAGAGGTAACCGGAGCACCGTGGATATGATATTTTGTCTCCGACAACTACAAGAAAAGTGCATTGAGCAGGACCGACCACTGTACATGGTATTTGTCGACTTCAGTAAGGCGTTCGATACAATTGGGAGGACCGGGCTATGGCAGCTACTGAGGAAGTATGGATGCCCAGAGAAGTTCACAACAATGATCGAGGCACTACATACCGGAATGATGGCGAATGTTAGTGTTGAAGGGGAAGTCTCGGAATCGTTCAGTGTCACAAATGGGGTCAAGCAAGGATGTGTACTGGCCCCCACGCTCTTCTCCATCTTCCTATCAGCAATGCTCGATGATGCTTTCCGAGACATGGGGGATGGCGTCTACATACAGTCCAGACAGAGCGCTGACCTATTCAACGTCGCACACTTCATAGCGAAGACCAAGACTACTCGGATACTGATGAGAGAGCTGCTATTCGCAGATGACAGTGCACTGGTCGCACACTCTGCTGGAGAGATGCAGAATATAGTGGATGCTTTCTCCAATGCGTCAAAGAAGTTTGGCCTGAAGATTAACATCAAGAAGACCGAGGTGCTGTACCAACCCAACTCTACAAGAACCCGAGAGGAGGATATCATGGTTGATGGAAACAAGTTGAACTCTGTTCTGGAATTCACCTACCTCGGAAGCACTATATCAAGTGATGGGTGCATTGACGATGATATACAGAGGAGGATGGCCAAGGCTAGTGCATCTTTCGACCGACTACGCCAGAGACTCTGGAACAACCACCATGTGTCCATGCGGGTTAAAGGCAAGATATACCGTGCAATCGTGCTGCCCACCCTCCTATAGGCAGCCGAGGCATGGACAGTGTACAGACGACAGGTGAAAAAGCTGCATGCCTTCATGATGCGACATCTGCGATCGATCATGAGGATAACCTGGATGGACAAAGTGACAAACAAGGAAATACTCGAACGGACAGGGCTGCCATCTATGGAAGATCTTCTGATCAGAAAGAATCTCCGGTGGACTGGACACCTCATGAGGATGTCACCAGACAGGCTACCAAAGCAGGTTCTCTACTCCCAACTGTCTTCTGGTCAGAGAAAGAGAGGGCGCCCTCGTCTCCGGTTCAAGGATACCATCAAGAGAAACCTGAAGCTGAGAGACATAAAGATCGACTCCTGGACATCACTCTCACAGCAGAGAGATAAATGGAGAGCAACAGTCAAGTGATGGAAGCAGTCTTTGTCGCTTCGCGACCGACAGCATGATGATGGGACGTCTCGGAAACCAAGCGCCAGTTACATAATAGATCAGCGTGAAACACGATTGATGCCATGATGTCGGCCCGAGCGGCGAGCGCAAAGCAAACAACGACTACACAATCAGGGGTCGAGACTAATTTTTAAATTGGTGGTAGATTTTAGTAACGCAAAACTTAGAAGTAAAAAAGTAAGAAAGTAAATCAAGTTACAAGTAAAAGTAATTCCAAAAAAATGTACTTCGTTACAAGTAGATTTCAAAATAAACTACTTAAGTAATGTAACGAAGTAAATGTAATTCGTTACATCCCAGCACTGTCAACCATGCGGGTAGCTGCCATTTATTTCTCTTAATCAGATATGGAAGTCTGGCTACATTGACGTGTAGTGGCGTGTGTCTACGTCATCAAACACGGCACACGACCTTCAGTGTGAGTGCTTACTAAACATTGTAAACAACATTAAATGAGGCTAGCCTCGGCATTGACAGTTTTAATTTTGATTTCATTCCGATTGTCCTCCGTCGCATTATTTCGTTTATATCGCAATCTGCCTCTCATATCGCAACACAATCTGCATCTGGGGCACATTTCACTAACATTGTTAAGGCGACATGGTCCGTTCGTGGCTTTTTATTTTTATTGCAAAATCATGTTTTACGGTATAAATTATACCTATTATAGCGTAAAGCCAGTCAAAATATGTTTTCATGTGCCGTTTAAGGGTTGAAAATAGACGCAGTAAGGGGTGCTTAACTCTGTTTACACATCGACCACGAGGCATTTGCGAAACCGTTGTAGGCGTGGCCAAAAGCCCAGAAGGAAAAGCATGATCACGCGATGCAGTATCACGTGAACAAAAGTTGACGCCACTACCGCCACACCCAACCAGGTGCACAGCTCCCAGTTGGTAAATGTCAAAGGGTGGGCGTTACTCGCGGCGATTTGAGTGACAGCGTATATAAACATTCGACGTTTAACATTACGAAGTCAGTTCTGTATGAATAAAACATTTAGTGGTGGTCAGGACGATACAATAGTTATAACTTACACTGATTGACACAATTTTGCAATAAATATTAAAAGCCACGAACGGACCATGTCGCTTTAAGAGGTCGTAAGCCCAATTGTGCTCTTTAACATTGATTTTGCTCCTTAACAGTGATTTTGTACACCCGAAAAATGTCAACACCATAACAAGTCAATTGTGCTGGTGTGTCTTGGAAACAGTGTCCTCAGTAATATGGCAAGGTATGTTTGTGTTTTGATAAATGCTCCTTTAATTTAATAAGATGTTTTTATTAAGGATGAATTTTTAAGAGCTCTTTGTCTTAGTGAAACAATCCATTGATCTCGCTCAATTACATAAAATTAGAACAACGACATGGAGTACGTAGATCCACAACAAACTCCGCATAGTGGCTTTACAAAATCGACATATATGTATACTCTGAAGGGCGGGATACACTTAGATAGATACTGTAAGATAGGTTGAACAGTCGATAAGCCAAAGGGTTTCCTTGTCCACCTGCCATCTAGAGTTAATTCTCTACGTGGCAATCTTGTTAAATCTAATCTTGTTAAATCATGTTACTAGCGACCTTTTGCGCGTTTATGTACGAACCGTTCGAGTTGCTATAACGCTTAATTTCAGCAGGAACGGCGCTAGAGATATAGGTATGGGGGACGTCTAATTGCCTCCGGTTGCACCCCTGTTGAAGCTAGTCAAAACTACAGCTGGGCTTCAGCACGACTCCGCGTTCGTCTGATCCTGACACCAGAATGAAGTAGCGATGCTGCTAGTAAATTTCCGCGGAGCTCCCGTTTAGGCCGTAGGCCTGTGCTACAGCACGACTGGTCGCTGTCATCTGACACTGTCAACATAAAACGGGACAGGGCAGTGCTGGTGTCAATCGTCGTTGCGACGTTCTAAATCTCCGAAAGTCTATGGGTGAATAGTTAAAACGACCTCAACCTATTCTCATACTTTAAGTGGGTAAGAGACCTTAATCGCTCGATTGGAGTCGAATTCGAGTGCCCAAGTGGGCCACTTTTGGTAAGCAGAACTGGCATTGTGGGATGAAACAAACATCCGGTTAAGGCGCCCAACGAGGACGCTCATCAGATACCATAAAAGGTGTTGGTTGATATCTTGGCAACACGGCTAATGTTTTTTTTTTTTTTTAATAAAACCCAACCAAGAGCAGGCCACAATAACATTCTAACGGTGTGGGAGGCATCTGCGAACTAACAAAGGCTGCACATATCCGTGAGAGATTGCACAGCTATTGATAGCTGGGTAATGTTCGCCTTTTTGCTGGAAGACAGGTGACACCGCTTATATTGACATTCACGAGACGGGGATTTCCCGGCACCCGAGCGGCTACTGATGACCCGGATAAGGCCAAGTTGACGCCGCTGTCAATGGTGTCGTGACTGTAGGTTCACGCTTCAAGTTTTCTATATCACCGCCTCGAGGGCAGCTGAGAGTGGAAGCTAATGGCATTGCTCTGTAGGGTTTCACGGGCTGTTGATTATTATTATTATGCGATTCGACTGATATATATATATATATATATATATATATATATATATATATATATATATATATATATATATATATATATATATATATATATATGTATAATATATATATATATATATATATATATATATATATATATATAATTATATATTGTTCATTGTTTATTTATTTACATAAATCCAAACATGCCTGCTGATCGGCTACATTTGAACCAGCCACTGAAACTGAAATTGGAGTACTTTTAAAGTAATTGCCGGTTAAATCCTTGGCACCATACCGGCAAGGTTGCTTACACACTGCGCATGCCACTATGCCTCTGTTCACGGTCATTGTCAACA
>OZ024855.1:22017024-22222024 GCA_964017155.1 Oasisia sp. SBJ-2009
AACAACGTAAGGGAATACAAAACAATCACGTGGTCATGTAGTCTAGGTTTTTGTTATTTGTATTGCTTCCTGTTTGCACTTATTCGATGCCTGGATTCTGTGCATAATCACCTTATCCCCGTGTAGGTTCACTGAAATCAACTACTTTAATAAAACCTGTCTTGGAAGACCGCCAATTCTGCGCATCAAAACCTGTCACTCAAGACAGGTGGTCTCTCTTAACAGGTTATGCACAAATCATGTCTTTATAATCATGAATATGTCCTTTTAATAACTACTAAATTACATATACCATTAACAAATCAATACAAAAATATTGATTGTAATTTGTTGTAGCATACACCGGAAGTTTATGATAATATGGTTAAGAACAATGCGACATCAACATTACGGCAGCACAACGGTGATGATGAACTTTAATCACAGTGTATTTTTAGTTATACACAGTTGAAGGTTTTGTTGAGAGTTTTTCGAGTTTTAGTGGGGGTTCATTCCAGTGTGGTGAATGTTGCACTGAACGCTAATATGTACGTCAAAGTGATGCCTAGCGATAAGTTCCTATCTTACTGCGACTGTTGTGTAAGAGTAACGATAAGTGACCTGCTAGCGATGCCTCTGCCGTGAGTCCGCTGGCCTTATTCTTTTTAGGGCATCGGCATATTTCTCTGGTCACAGGCAGCCCTTGGCGTCGTTACACCAGTGTGACAAGATTATAATCGGCAACGCTATTTACTTTCAATGGGTACTCGCTGTATGGAACACTGTGTGGTAGTGTGCGCTTACAGCCGATGTTCCCTATAGTATTATAATGGCGGAGTGCAAAGGAATACAATGTTTTTTCAAAGTAATGCCGGTGTTCCTTACTCGTGGCAACATTCACTGGAGCCTAACAGTTTCGGCTACCGTCCTCCACGCCTTGCAGCCATCCAAGGGGATGAATACATTATCATAGCATACAACTATTAATGTTCACATTTGCCTATCTTAATAATAATAATAATAATAATAAAAATAAAACTTTATTTTGACACCATCAAATCCGGGACGTATCCCTTTCACGGGTGTGGACATACATGTAAATAGGTAAGTAAATAAATAAATATAGTTAAGCTAAAATATAATGTTCACGCGTGTGTACATACATGTAAATAGGTAAGTAAATAAATAAATATAGTTAAGCTAAAATATAATGTTCACGGGTGTGTACATACATGTAAATAGGTAAGTAAATAAATAAATATAGTTAAGCTTAAATATAATGTTCACGGGTGTGTACATACATGTAAATAGGTAAGTAAATAAATAAATATAGTTAAGCTAAAATATAATGTTCACGGGTGTGTGCATATATATATATATATATATATATATATATATATATATATGTACACATATAGGTAAACAAATAAATAAATAAATATGGTTAAGCTAAAATATAATGTGCACGGGTGTGTACATACATGTAAATAGGTAAGTAAGTAAATAAATATAGTTAAGCTAAAATATAATATTCACGGGTGTGTGCATACATATATATATATATATATATATATATATATATATATATATATATATATATATATATATATATATATATATAAGTAAACAAATAAATAAATAAATGTAGTTAAGCTAAAATATAATGTTCGCGGGTGTGTACATACATGTAAATAGGTAAGTAAGTAAATAAACATAGTTAAGCTAAAATATAATATTTACGGGTGTATGCATATATATATATATATATATATATATATATATATATATATATATATATATATATATATATATATATATATATATGAAAACAAACAAATAAATACATACATATAAATAGGTAAATAAATGTAGTTAAGCTAAACTATAATGTTCACGAGTGTATGCATACATATATATATATAGGTAAACAAATAAATAAATGTAGTTAAGCTAAGATATAATGTTTGCGGGTGTGTACATACATGTAAATAGGTAAATAAATATAGTTAAGCTACAATATAATGTTCGTTGTGTAAAACTAATTATGTAGAAAATATAACTGTTTTTAATTGTTTCTTAAATTGTGCTAGAATCCCGTTGTCGCGCATATTCTTAGGGAGTTTGTTCCTCAGAGTGGGTCCTGCACAGGCAAATGCACGGCGGCCGAAACGTTCTAAGTTCACTTTGGCACTTCAATGAGTAACCCGCCTGCAGAGCGCAGCGATCGGCGAGGCGCGTGCTGGAGTAGCAGTGCCGCGAGATACTAGTAACTTGTATTCGATACGCTTTCTGACAGGCAGCCAGTGAAATTGCCGCAGTAGTGTCGTCATGGAATTCGCCCACATCTGACAAATGAATCGTGTAAAACACTTGTTCATGCACTAGTAACATCCCGGTTAGACTATTGCAACTCTCTCCTCTATGGTCTACCAAACAACAATATGCAGCGACTGCAAAGGGTGCATAATTGTACAGCTCGCATAATTACGCGTACGAAGAAATACGATCACATTACACCCGGGCTGCAGCGTATGGAACGATATTAGGGCCATAATTCAACATGTCATATTATTGCAGATAATCTGCAATAATACGACGTCAGGCATAATGAAGACAGGCATAATACGAATTCAGGCATAATACGAAGTCAAGCATAATGCAAGCAGGCATAATACGAGCAAGAATGCGAGCAAGAATGCAAGCTTGCATAATGCGAGATACAATGCAAGCGAGCATAATACGACTTGGCATAATCAGCACTCGCTAAGTTTGTGCTGCCATCTAGCGAACTACGCCAACCTGAAAATTGAAAATACTGAAGTATCCCTTACATTAACAAATGTTTTGGCTCAGGCTATTCACCCGCGAGCTGCTCGCTAAGTAACGTCAAGTCGAACTGTTATTTTGTTGTTAGTAATGCGCCTTATTTATCCTCTGGAACAATTTCCTATGCTGCCCCCCCCCCTCAGGCCGTCGGGTGGTCAGCATCCCCCTCGTCCCCCACTGATCGACGCCCATGCTGTGCCTGTGTAGAACTTCCCAATCCAACATTTTGACAAAGAAATTTGTTATCACTCAAATGGGAATATGTTACACAAAGTGCAGGAATCCGCCGCTTCTGCCGTAGGCGATAAGCATCAAGTAGGGGGGGGGGGGTGAAAGTGCAACACAAATTTCATCATTTTAAATGTGCTTGATGGCTAGAGCCTATTAATAATATCAACACAAGGTTGCAAACTGATAGAGCCCGGCAGCGGCTTACATTTTCCCGGTAGTTATAAACTTTCCGATTGGCCTTTCTGCGCGACAAATTTAAAATCATCAATGTCAGCGAAATAACAGCCGTTTTGGTATAAATGCCACGGGCTGTTCGGTGACTCTCCTGTGATGACTACTGTCACGGATTATGGCGCAGTAACAGCAAAACATGCCTCAAAACTTGTTTGCATCGTGTTAATTTGCGATAAATAACTTTGCTGAACTTCATATCGCGAGTTTATTGTCTAGCTAGTCCTATGTAGCGGCTTTTAAGAGAGAGGAGTGTTGAGTCAGGCTATATGTCTCGCAATTATTTGAACTGAAAAGTGGGGGGGACAATTCCTATGCTGTCCCCCCACCCTGAAAAGTGGGGGGACGCATCCCCCCCGTCCCCCACCAATCGACGCCCGTGCATATGCATACATATGTGTATATAAATTGGTCACCCGTACCCCCACTTTTAAAACCGGATTGACAGTGACAGTAAACGACGCATGACAATCGATGTGATGTTGCGGCAAGTTTCATTTATTAGCAAATGTCACACTATGTAACGGAAGACATCGTACGTGTGATGACATGCACGTAATTGCAGACATTGTGCGTTGATATGTGACAGATATGGTCAAGTAGTATGCCTAAGAGAAACAAAAGAACATGTGTTTAATTATCACATGTATTTTCACACAAAATTAATATTGCCTTATTTGTATACAACAATTAACGTAACTACTCATAAAAAATCATAAATGACATAATTAACGGAAAATATTAAGCTGATTACATACATTAATTATGCTCTATCATTATAATTTAAATGCTAGGTTTCTGCCCAAACTCACTTTCTGCCTCATATCATATTAACCTCTTGGATGATGAACACCGATTTTTCGGGTTTCACTGTCGGCCATCTTGATTTTTTGACTTATGCAAATTATATGCTCATTAATTTCTCTTAGTTACACATAAATTATTTTATGACTAACATGTGCACAGAACTTTTCTAAATCAGACAATATATACTGTTATACACTCTTGATGAATCGTTTTACAGCTCATTATGTGAACACGTGAAGATTTGAGTTTCAGACTCTCAGAAACTCAGGGCTTAAGAGGTTAAGAATTGTTCCAGAGGATAAATAAGGCGCATTACAAACAACAAAATAACAGTTCGACTTGACGTTACTTAGCGAGCAGCTCGCGGGTGAATAGCCTGAGCCAAAACATGTGTTAATGTAAGGGATACTTCAGTATTTTCAATTTTCAGGTTGGCGTAGTTCGCTAGATGGCAGCACAAACTTAGCGAGTGCTGATTATGCCAAGTCGTATTATGCTCGCTTGCATTGTATCTCGCATTATGCAAGCTTGCATTCTTGCTCGCATTCTTGCTCGTATTATGCCTGCTTGCATTATGCTTGACTTCGTATTATGCCTGAATTCGTATTATGCCTGTCTTCATTATGCCTGACGTTGTATTATTGCAGATTATCTGCAATAATATGACATGTTGAATTATGGCCCTAATATCGTTCCATAGCAGCGACTACATTGGCTACCAGTTCATCTGAGACCAACCTACAAAGTGCTGCTATTGACCTATTGTACTCTAAATGGGATAGCGCCCGACTACCTGAGTGAATTGTTCAACTACAGACACGTAAACAGAACTCCACGATCTGCCTCGCAGCCGCCCCTTTTGTCCATACCGGCCTCACAGACTGTCACCCACGGTGATCACCGTTTCGCCGTCTGCTCGGCAGTTCTATGGAACAATTTGCCGTCTTTGATCAGGACTGCCACAACAGTAAACAGTTTTAAGACACTTCTAAAAACTCATTTATTTAGGCAAGTTTTTTTGTAATTTAACTTTTTGTGTTTTAATTGATCATGTTTAAATCAATTAGTGTATTTAAAGTTATTTTACTTTATTTATCTATTTTTATTTTATCTTATATTTTTTTATTCTGTTCCTATTTGTCAAATGGTACCTTCATGTTTTTAGATACTGTATTTTAGGTATTCTTTACACGTTTATTTTTAGGTATGTTTGTATGGCACCCGAGAGCAATTTTAATTGATCGGGCGCTATATATGTATTGTATTATTATTATGGACACCGGTCGCCCCGCCGGATTTGCATAACAATTCGAGCTGCAGACCGCTGAACCATATCCAGACGGTGCAGGTGACAATCACTGATGCCGAATAGTATCGCATTGCCATAGTCGATTCGCGATGTCACCAGTCCGCACATGAGACTCTTACATACTTGGTGCTAACCGAGTCTCGTATTTTTGCAATTCGCCATAGACGGTAGGCAGAGCAACAAACGTTGGCAACTTGTGACGTCATGGTTAGGTTAGTGTCAATGGTAAATCCTAGGTCCCGTATAACTGGGGAAATGTCAACGAGCTGGCTACATATGTTGACGCGGGTTAACGATGTAGGCGTACGTAGACGAACGGAATACAATGACTTGCGATTATCACAAGTCCATTGTCACAGAGCCATTCTTTCGCATCTTGTACGCAGGCTTCCAAACGCGCGAGGGCTTGTGTGTGGTCGGTTGGCGGGAAAGTGATGTATAGTTGAGTGTCCTCAGCGTATAGGTTGTGGTGAATGTTGTGCTTCTGTAAAAGTGTCGTCAGTGGTACGATATATGCATTGAATAGCAGTGCTCCAAGGACAGCCCCTTGTGGCATTCTTGAGGTGATGGCCTCTACTTCCACACGCTATCATCACCAGATGGTACACTTCCATTACTCGTCTAGTTCGCCTCTCCAACGTCTCTCCTGTCTTCATCTAGCTAGGTATGTTCCTTTTGTATAGTTTCCAAGTGGTGGTACACAGTTTCCATCTGGTATCGGGTATCCTGCTGACGTACCCTGCCCTGGTTCACTTCCGTCTTCTCACATATTCAATCATCTGTTACCTTTGTCTTTTCTCTTACCCAGATGTTTGTCTTTCTGTCCCTGTTTGTGATGTTTAACCTACTCCTTTCCACCTTTGCTTGCACGGCTGCTAGCTGGGTTCTTCGCTTCGGTTACTTTCAACAGCTAATTCCTATAGCATATGTTGTAGGCTTGTAGCTCATCTGGTGCATTAGCGCATATGAGTATGTTGTCAGCAAGGCGAAAATGTCTAAGATATTCGCCGTCTATCTTCAAGCCTCTGGTTCCCAAGTCAGTCGACGGAATATGCTATCGGGTACTGCCGTGAACAGCTTGGACGATATGGTATCTCCCTGTCGTACTCCTCTCCTTGTGTTAATGTTGATACTTTCTTTGTGTAGGTCGACGGTCGTCGAGCTCTTGGTGTAGATTTCCTGCAGGAGTTCGATGTACACATCTTCTAACCCCTGTTCTTGAAGCGAGATCTTCAATCTTGCAGTGTCTCGAATCGGTTTCTCAATTCACGTTGGAATTCGATCTTCTTTGATCCTATTCGTATGACATCTACTCTTGGTAGCCTCTTGGTCATCAATTAGTTTCCTTTCCACCTCTACGTCCAGTTTGATGTTGCTCACAACCAGTCTATGGTCATTTCCAATGTTAACTTGGTTGATGACTGTTACGTCCGTGACAATGTCTGGCCTGTTTGTTTGGATTTAGTCAATTTCGGTCGTCGTTACATCGTTTACTGCATTTCCATGTCCATCTTCTCCCTGCTTTCTTCTGGAACATGGTATTCGTGATTTTGTACTTTATTGATATTGCCACTTCTACAAAGGTGTTAGCCTCGGTTAGGTGACTCCGTAAGGTGGCATCACTTTTAAGCCCCTGAACTCCGCCTTGGAAACTATGAAATAAAAATTAAAATAACGATATACTTTTACAAGATAATGATACATATGAAAAGTATTCAACATTGCACTTATATTAACAAAAAAGTAAGTAAACAATCTAATTTACAGTTGTTTATAAAATAAAATAAGAATCCCGGCCGGATTAACCAGTATCCGTGAGTTGGCAGCATTGTCTAGCATACAAATTAAATAAATTAAGGATACCTTTTTATGAAATAATGCTGTATTATAAAAAAATATTCAAAATTTAATTTATATTAACACAAAATAAATAGAAACGTACATTTGACGTTGTTTATAAAAAATATAAATTACGGCAGGGTTAAGCAGTGTCCGTGAGGTGGCAGTATTGCATAGATCACCCGGATAAACAAATAAAAGCCGACTAAGTAACCAGCCTGTCTTCTCTCTGTAGTTCCGCAGCCGACCGACAGTCGGCTAAGCGAGACTACAAAGGTGTCGCCTCTTTCGTTTCTCAAACCGTACCCAAATTTGCCCGTTGCCGTTTCCTTAGGGTTTGTTCTTTTCCCTATTTGACTACTGACGTCTAACATCACTATCGTGTAGTGGTTCGGTTTTCCTGAAGTCTCATCGACTACGTTGTAGAATTTATTGATGTCTTCGTTGGGATGTGATGTTGTTGGTGCATACACTTGTACTATCTTTAGCTTGCAGCGCTTTGCTATGCCCAGAACAAGTTATGCTACTCAGGAGCTGATGCTGTTTACCCCCCACTATACGGTCTTTCCATTTCCTGTTTATGAGAAAGCCTACTCCTTCTTGGCTGTTGTTTGCTTTATAATGATATAGTTGGTGGCCGCTTTATAAGGCAGTGAAACATTCCTCTGGTCTTCTCACTTCGAACTTCAAATTATTGTATGTGTTCATCTCTTAGTAGAGTTCTGATGTAGCAGGTCAGTTTCTTTAGTCTACTTACCCTCTACTTATCGCTACCTTTATTCTATTTAAATATATATATATATATATATATATATATTAAATATATATATATATATATATATATATATATATATATATATATATATATATATATATATATATATATATATATATATATTGACGATTGATGTATCATTTTGAAAACTTGTAGGCACAAGTTATTGTTTTTTCAATTGAACGACATCGTGAGGATATGTTATGCTGTGATTTTCAGAAAGTGGACAGTCACTATATGGCTCTGCGTGATACAAAAACTGATAAGATAAGTAGCTCTGACATCTGTTGTCAAACCTCTCCGAGTATCACCTCTATCGGTGATTAATATATGTAAGACGGGGAATTATTCTTAATGTTATGTAACATTCTTCCATGAAATAAAAGTCATATCATTCACTGGGTTCAACATGTGGTAAGATATGTACATTCCAGGTAATGCTAGATGTAAAGGGTTTTAGCCATGCACCTGTTTCAAATTACTCCAAAGAGCAAAAATAAACCCATAAGTAGATATTGCAGATTGATATATCATTTCACTGTGATATAATGCTATGCTGTAATTTTCAGAATGTGGACAGTCATTACGTGGCTCTGCGTCATGTGAAAACTGACAAGGTAAATACCTCTGACATATCTTATCACACCTGTTCGTAGTAACACTTTTGTCAGTGATTAACTAATGTAGGTCTGTTAACTATGTTTTTATTACGGGACATTCTTCATTGAAATAAGACTTCCATCACCCATTGAGTACTAGTTGTTGATGACAATAATATGGTGCCATTTCTGATATCAGCACAGTCATGTAAGAGTGTTGGGTGATGATGGCCCATTGAAAATCACAACTTATCACATGACATGGATACCATCAGGAAATAAAGCTTTTATTCACTTACTTACTTACTTACTTACTTAATTGTGGCCAGTTTATTTTGACTACTCTCCACTTCTTAACACTGTGTAACGTATAAAAATGGGAGCAGGTTGGCATCTAACTTGATATTTCCAAAGGACAGTTTCCAGCAAACTCCAGGTTTCTGTGTACAAATGACACTAGACACTCGTTAAAATACATTTTCTAGATACAACGAGGTAAATGATTTGAGTTGTTCATTAATCGTGTGTTTCCAAACTGGAGACACTAGTGTTGACTTTGCAATGAAGGTATATTTGTTGTGATGCTTCACTTGTTTGCCCCTCATTTCGGCAATAATCTATAAATTGATGGGTCCTTAAATATTGTTTAAATATCATAATCATCATCATTGTTATGCAGCCATAGTGTCCAGTGGTTGGGGGAATGCCTCTGCATAATGCTTTCACATCTTCCTGTCTTGATCTACCCTATGCCAGATGGTACCCTTCCAGTAGCCGTCTAGTTCGTCTCTCCACCGTCTCTCCTGTCTTTCTCTAGGTCTTTTCCTTTTGTAGGGTTTCCAGGTGGTGAAACGCAACGTCCATCGTTTATCTCGTCCTGCCCAGGCCCACTTCCGTATTCTGACTTGATCAATCATATATGTAACCTGTGTGTTTTCTCTTACCCAGATGTTTGTGTTTGTGTACCAGCATGTGACGTTTATCATATTCTTTCCATTTTTGTTTGTGCGGGTGCTAGCTTGTTATTATTGGCTTGGCTGGTGAGTGCACATGTTTCCGCGCCATATATAAATGCAGGAAATACACCTGAGTCTCTTCAAACGTGTTCCAATGTTACCCTTGAACATGTCTGGTGCTGTATTTCTGTCCCAGATAGTTGTAGCTTTCAAAGTTCTCGATCTAAGTGTGGTTGACATGTTTTGGTGTGCCGTTTTCTAACATCACCTTTCTCTTCGATGTGTTCATCTTCAGACCCTGATTTTCACTTTCAATAGCTAATTCCTATAGCATATGTTGCAGCACATCTGGTGCATTAGCGCATATGAGTATGTCGTCGGCAAGGCAAAGATGTCTAAGATATTCGCCATCTATCTTCAAACCTCTGGTTCCCCAAGTCAGTCGACGGAATTTGCTATCGAGTGCTGCCGTGAACAGCTTGGGCGATATGTTATCTCCCTGTCGTACTCCTCTCCTGATGTTGATCTTGTTGCTTTCTTTGTATAGGCGGACTGTCATCGAGCTGTTGGTGTAGATTTTGTCCAGAAGTTCCATGTACATATCTTCTATCCCCTGATCTTGAAGCAAGATCAGTACTGCTTGAGTTTGCATTGTGTCGAAAGCTTTCTCGAGATCGACGAATGCAATGCAGAAAGATATATTATATTTTCTGCTCTTTTCCTTCAGTGGTTTAACGACAGTGGTCTGTCGTTGAGTATCCAATTCTGAATCCAGCTTGCTCTCGTGGCTGGTTTTCATCAAGTCTTTTCTCTAGTCTTTTCGCTAATATTTTCATGAGTACTTTATACATGTTTGTTAGTAGTCATATCGGTAAATAATTATTGAGGTTTTTCTAATTTATTTTCCTGTAGATTATTACCATCTTAGCGTTCTTCCACGCGATGGGTATTTGTCTTTCTGATAAATAATTACCGTACAGCTTAGCAAGATACCTCGAAGTGGTATCTTCTCCTGATTTCAAATTATCGATGTTTATATGGTCGTTGCCTGTTGCTGTCCTAGTCTTCACATCTCGTAGTGCTGCTTCCGCCTGCCATGATGTTATCTCTGGTACATCTTATTGGTCAGTGTGGATTATGGTATTCTGTTCACTGTCGTATAGCTCGGTGTATAATTCCTCTATTGGTTCATTGATCACGGATTTCTCTACCCCGCTTATCCAGGAGTGTGATCAGTCTGTCTTGGCCTAGCATCTGCGTTCTTCGGACTTTCTTCAGCCTCTTTGATGCCATGATCGTTTCTCGTATGATTTCATGGGTGTTTTTCCTGAAGTCCTCTCTTGCTTTCTTCTCGATGGTTTTGCATATTTCTGCCTACTCTATTCGTTGTTTATTGTCGCCGTTTCCTGCCATTTTCCGTCGTTTCGTCATCAAGGTTCATGTTGGTGATGATATCCTCGATATGTGTGGCTTGTTAATTGCCTTAGCTACTCTTGTCGCGCTTTGTTTGTGATGATTTCGCACATGGTTTCGATGTCGTTTTGTTCTAGTAGTGTCTCGAATCGGTTTCTCAATTCAAGTTGGAATTCGATGTTCTTTGATCCGATTCGTATGACATCTACTCTTGGTGGCCACTTGGTCAATTATTATTTATCTTTCTCCCTCTACGTCCAGTTTGATGTTGCTCATAACCAGTCTGTGGTCTCTTCCAATGTAGATTTGGTTGATGACTGTTACATCCGTGACGATATCTGGCCTGTTTGCTAGGATGTAGTCAATTTCATTCTTCGTTACACCGTTTGGGCTTGTCCACGTCCATCTCCACCCTGCTTTCTTCTGAAACATGGTATCATGATTTTGTACTTTCTTAATGTTGCCAATTCTACCAAGGAGTCGCCTGTTTCGTTTCTCAACCCGATCCCAAATTTGCCCGTTATTGTTTCCTTAGCGTTTGTTCTTTTCCCTATTTGAGTACTGAAGTCTCCCATCACTATCGTGTAGTGGTTTGGTTTCCCTAAACTCTCGTCGACCACGTTGTAGAAGCTATAGATGTCTTCGTTGGGGTATGATGTTGTTGGTGCATATACTTACACTGCCTTTAGTTTGCAGCGCTTTGTTATACACAGAAGAAGTTCTGCTACTCCGGGGCTGAAGCCGTTTAGCCTCACTATATGGTCTTTCCATTTCCTGTTTATGATAAAGCGTACTCCTTCTTGGCTGTTATTTGCCTTAGGTGGGCGCTTTATAAGGCAGTGAAACATTCCTCTGGTCTTCTCACTTCGAACTTCAAGTTCTTGTATGTGTTCATCTCTTAGAAGAGTTGTGACGTTGTAGGGCGCTATCTTTAGTCTACATATCCTATACTTACCGCTATCTTTATTCTACTTACATATATACATATATTCTATCTTTATTCTACTTAATATATATATATATATATATTCTACTCACTATATATAAATATATATATATACGTATATCTATATATATATATATGTATGAATATATTCTACTTACTATATATATAATATATATATATATATATATATATATATATATATATATATATATATATATATTGACAATTGATGTATCATTTTGAAAATTTGTAGACAAAAGTTATTGTTTTTTTTAAATGAACGACATTGTGAAAATAATTTATGGTGTGATCTTCAGAAAGTGGACAGTCACTATATGGCTCTGCGTGATACAAAAACTGATAAGGTAAGTAGCTTTGACATCTGTTATCACACCTGTCCGTAGTATCACCTCTATCGGTGATTACTGTATGTAAGACTGGTAATTATTCTTAATGTTATGAGACATTCTTCCATGAAATGAAAGTTGCATCGCCCATTGGGTTTGACATGTGGTAGCATATGTACCTTCCATGTAATGCTAGATGTAAAGGGTTTTAACCATGCAACTGTTTCAAATTTCCACAAAGACCAAAAATAAACCCGTTAGTAGATATTGCAGATTGACATATCATTTCAAAAATGATTAATGTAGTAAATAAATTGTTTTAATAAAAAATGAACATCACTGTGATATAATGCTATGCTGTAATTTTCAGAATGTGGACAGTCATTACGTGGCTCTGCGTCATGTGAAAACTGACAAGGTAAATACCTCTGACATATCTTATCACACCTGTTCGTAGTAACACTTCTGTCAGTGATTGATTAATGTAGGTCTGTTAACTATGTTTTTATTACGTGACATTCTTCATCGAAATGAGACTTCCATCACTCATTGCGTTCTACTTGTTGATGATAATAATATGGTGACATCTTTGATATCAGCACAGTCATGCATATTACAACAATGCTTCAATGGTATGTATCTTTGTCATCACAGTATATTTATATTAAATGTTTAATTTCCAGACATAGCGATCACCTGTTAAGATCAAGTATTTTCGCAGAGGATGTGCCTAAATGTCATGTGTAAAAAATAGAAAGGTTTGGCATTGGGCTGGAACATCTGGTGTTTGTAATATACGTATGCATGCTTGCGTGCATGCAAACATATGCTCATACGTATACGTATGCAAGGTTCGATGTTACCTCCCAGAACATACTTATCTGGTAGGATAAGTACTGATTCAGACAAACTTGTCCAACAAAAAGAAACTTATCAGACACAACAAATTTCGTAACATAAAATGTAATTATTAATGCCGCAAATTGGGCGTTATTAAGCCACAAATGCTTAATCCGTAATTGTATTAATTGCAGTTACTATGATCACGATCTATGTTTTTGTCGGCGAATTACGATTCAAATATATGCTTTTCTATGTAGCATGAACTCTTCAAATGTTCGAACAAATGTAATATTTTCCCCGATATACTCCAATAATTTAAGGTAAATCAAAAATGCATCTAATTTCTAAGTTTTTATCCCAGCATCATTGCTCAACCTAATGAGAAATTGGGATAAAAAGTACAAGATTGAATTGCGAGGTTGTTTCCGTTTCATTGTGTAAATATTAATACTTTTATTATAACAATCAATGTGTACAAATGACCAATTCACTTACCCATTTTGTATATTCACAATATACAAAATGGGTAATTACTTGTTGAGGACACGCGTTAGGGTCGAGGTCTGGTGTGTGTTTTGTGTACACGATGTATAATCATAGTACTTTCAGAATACGCAGGAAGATGTCTATGCAGAAATCGGTGACACCACAGCACCAGTCAAGGTACAGTACAATGCAGATCTGTCATACGACATGGGTTATCCTAAACAGATTTTGGCGATACTCCATCTCTATAAGGAATTAAATTAAATTGATTGAAAATACTTTTATCGCCACGTTTTTACTTGCATGGCGTCACAAAACCATACTATTATATGGCGAAATCGTTGGCTTTCTTTAGTGTCAATATTTAAGTAAGTAAGATATTGAATGGATTGATGTTTATTGGTCAGTTCAATGGCCAGTCTGACTGATAGTTTAATTACCAACACCAGTAGTCGCCAAAACAAACGTTGCTCAAGGCACTGAGATTTATTAACATTAATTGATATCGCAACCAGCAACACTCCCACAGCGGTACATTCGTTCAGACATACATGCTGAATGGCAGAGCCCCACATTCTATGTGTATTAAGTTTGATCCACGCCGTCGGTATGATTCGACTGGGAACGATGTGTTTTAGCCGAGTCGACCGATGAAAGAAAGGTTTGATGTGACTGTGTCGTCCAAACCAGAGACGGGCAATTCCATGTCAAGACAGCAGTCTGACACCAACAGTTGCTCCAACCGACGTCTTGTGTTTGTGGGTGGACTTATCGGGCTTGTCGTCATTGCCGTTCTACTTGGGGTCATCGTTTACTTCATCGGTAAGAATTTACACAATTAGAGGGTGACTTAATGTTGTACAAAGTTGCGACATTGCGTGTCAACACAATTATCATATCATTTAGTCTTAATACTAGGTACCTCCTCAATTCAGTTAATTTGCTCAGTTCGTTTCAAATCTAAACCAAATCGTTTGTGCAAAAAATATTTGTAAAGTGATCACACAAATTATTAGTTTAGCTTAGTTATGTTGAGGAGTTAGCTAACAAGATTATCAAAATATTAATATTAACATGAATGTGTGATGCAATTTGTTATGCGTTTATGTGTTGATATTGTTACCTGTCGTTGTTGTCTTGTGCAAAATACTGAAAGTTGATTAAGCAACGACTTGAGAAAGTCCATCCCATGAGAAAACTCAAGACCATAAGTTATATTTTCAAACTTCTGACATGTCCAATATAAAATTGAGGTCAATTTTAACAATAGTTCTCTGTGATTCTGGTGTAGTAAAGGTGCCGTTATACTAGGATTAACAAAAACAAATGTATTTTAAATTAGCTTGAGTTTTGTGTTTAATGAATATGACGGAGGTTTATAAATGTCACTTACGACCTTGAGACAAGGTGAAAATTACCAAGTGGATTATTCTGAACAAATGTGTGCACTTTTAAACCGAGTGTAGATATTAATTAGTCAGATTATTTAGAAATGGAATACGCGTACTCACGATAGGCAAGTCGAAGTAGTACCTTGAAACAAAACTCAACATTAACAAAGTTTGCTGTATTTACTGATGATGTATGTGGCACTATCGTCAGCCTTTTCATAGTTGTAATAGTCTCGCTTAGCCGATTCTTGAGAAAGCCGTCATACGCCATCATCCTATTCGATTCCGGAGCCTGAGTAACTGAGGCAATATTTGCACTTACCCATTTTGACAAATTCATTTTTCTATTTTTCTCAGCAACACTGGACAAATATCTGCCATTTTTAAAACGAATTATAATATTTATTTAGCATTGGCTACTTGCATAGCTTCAGGTACTTTTACACATCGCGTAAAATGCATTTACTAAATTAGACATTGTGAACCATTTGGTAAAACTAATCATCGTGTTTCAGTTCGAACTTCTCCAGAACCTGAAAGCATAGGTAAGACTTAATTTCTTTCACCAGCCATCTCTATAAAATATATAATCACCTTATCATGCTTTGTAACACTAGCATGACACCAATACAAATTTACTAGTTCTGCCAAACAATGTATCATAATGAATTACATTTGCAGCCGTTTCATTTATTATTTATTTATCCGTTGTATTCAGTTGTAATTCCAACTTAAGGTTGCCCCGTCGGGCTTTAGCTTTCTTCTTTAATTATTGCGTTCTGTTCATATCCAGAGACGTTTGTTGCAACAGTGATACTAGATGGAAAGGATTATGACCAAGAAACGTATGGAAATTCAAACTCGAAGGAATACAGAGAAATGAAGAAAGACTTCTGTGACAAAGTTGGTGTCTAATCTCAGTGTTAGCAAACAGACCTGTGCACCAGCCGTATTTTTATTTAATTATTGGCATACTTGTGTGTCTTTTTTGGGGAATCATGCCCTTCTAAATGCTGTGAACTTGGGTGCACACGGCGATACGTGATAAGTTTATGCAAAACAGGATTCGATGAATCTTTGTGATGCACTACACGTCTTGTACTAACTACCACGGCCTGTGTAGTTATGAGAGATGAGGTGATGTCTCCAGCGTAATTGTTTTGTCTGCGGGAGCACATACATAATCAATGCAATCTGTATCGTCATACGTATTGTATCATGACTCCTATATTTTTGCATGATACAAATGGCGAAGTGGCTTTTTACAGATAATAAAGACGCTGTCAGAGGGAGCACTTGGAAAGCAATTGAAGAAATGCCACGTGACAGGTTTTAGGTAATGTTTCTTCTCAGAACTCCTTTTGATCAACATAATCAATATCCCATTCTTACCAGTCGCTCATCAGTTAATCACCCTATTCCAACATACTGGATCAAACAGTGGAAACAGTTCCTAGTGAACTCTCTATTCTATCTCCTTGGATCAACCAGTAGATACAGTCCCTAGTGAACTCCCCATTCCGTTTCCCTGGATCAACCAGTGGATACCGTCCCTAGTGAACTCTCTATTCCGTCTCCATGGATCAACCAGTGGATACAGTCCCTAGTGGACATCCCATTCCGTCTCCCTGGATCAATCAGTGGATACAGTTCCTAGTGAATTCCCTATTCCATCTCCTTGGATCAACCAGTGGATACAGTCCCTAGTGAACTCTATATTCCGTCTCCATGGATCAACCAGTGGATACAGTCCCTAGTGAACTTCCCATTCCGTCTCCCTGGATCAATCAGTGGATACAGTTCCTAGTGAATTCCCTATTCCATCTCCTTGGATCAACCAGTGGATACAGTCCCTAGTGAACTCTCTATTCCGTCTCCCTGGATCAATCAGTGGATACAGTTCCTACTGAATTCCCTATTCCATCTCCTTGGATCAATCAGTGGATACAGTTCCTAGTGAATTCCCTATTCCGTCTCCCTGGATCAACCAGTGGATACAGTCCCTAGTGAACTCTCTATTCCGTCTCCATGGATCAACCAGTGGATACAGTCCTTAGTGAACTTCCCATTCCGTCTCCCTGGATCAATCAGTGGATACAGTTCCTAGTGAATTCCCTATTCCGTCTCCATGGATCAACCAGTGGATACAGTCCCTAGTGAACTCTCTATTCCGTCTCCCTGGATGTGTGTGTTTGTGTATGCAGCAAGGGCTTCTGACCGTAGCCTGTGTGTTTGTGTCTGCAGCAAGGGCTCCTGACCGTAGCCTGTGTGTTTGTATCTGCTGCAAGAGCTCCTGACCGTAGCCTGTATGTTTGTGTCTGCAGCAAGGGCTCCTGACCGTAGCCTGTGTGTTTGTGTCTGCAGCAAGGGCTCCTGACCGTAGCCTGTTTTTTGGTGTCTGAAGCAAGGGCTCCTGACCGTAGCCTGTTTGTTTGTGTCTGAAGCAAGGGCTCCTGATCGTAGCCTATGTATTTGTGTCTGCAGCAAGGGCTTCTGATCGTAGCCTGTGTGTTTGTATCTGCAACAAGGGCTCCTGTCCGTAGCCTGTGTGTTTGTGTCTGCAGCAAGGGCTCCTGACAGTAACCTGTGTATTTGTGTCTGCAGCAAGGGCTCCTGACCGTAGCCTGTGTGTTTGTATCTGCAACAAGGGCTCCTGACCGTAGCCTGTTTGTTTGTGTCTGCAGCAAGGGCTCCTGTCCGTAGCCGGTGTGTTTGTGTCTGCAGCAAGGGCTTCTGCCTGTAACCTGTGTGTTTGTATCTGCAACAAGGGCTCCTGACCGTAGCCTGTGTGTTTGTGTCTGCAGCAAGGGCTCCTGACAGTAACCTGTGTATTTGTGTCTGCAGCAAGGGCTTCTGTCCGTAACCTGTGTGTTTGTGTCTGCAGCAAGGGCTCCTGACAGTAACCTGGGTATTTGTGTCTGCAGCAAGGGCTCCTGACCGTAGCCTGTGTATTTGTGTCTGCAACAAGGGCTCCTGACCGTAGCCTGTGTGTTTGTGTCTGCAGCAAGGGCTCTCTGGTGGTGCACTTCGAGCTGGTTATCGTCCTGTCAGGAGAGTCGATGATGGAATCACTTCAGCAACTGCTACAGCAGGAACTAATGAAAGAAGACGGATTGTTCCGAGACTACATCAACGATCCAACTAGAGCAAAACTGATAATATGGTCTCCAAAATACACCACGACCTCATCCGCGGAGAAACCTATCCACTCATCCACCCCGTCTGGAAGCCTCTCAACGACAGCCACTCCTGAAAGTAGGCCAACTGTTGGACAGGAATCTACAACAATGACTAAAACAAATCCTATAACAACACTTGCAGGTACTTATTTTATTCATCCAACTGACAAATCCGTCCAACGATATGTTACTTAGCAATAAAATCCATCTAGTTATCTCATTAAATATGTACATCAATACAAATTCGATATAGTTATATGATAGCTGTGTAGTAGCCAAAGGTACGATGTCCCATCATAATATGTGTTGTATTTCATACATTACCTACTGGTGGGTCCGCCCAAAACCACCGTGTGTGTTATATATAATTCCAAAATGAAAACTTTTCTTCTAAAATAAATATGTTGAATGTATGCTGCTGCCTACTAATTTGCATCTGATAAACACAGAATAATCTTTCCAATATGAACGTTGCACTTGCGAAAATTACACAAACTTTTCAAGTTGTAAAACACAGCAGAGACAGACACTTGTCCACACAATCAATACAAAAACAACAACTGTCAGCAAATATCAAGTCACAGAGGACATTACAAATGTCAATGTCACTGTGGTTTCATTGTAGTCATTTTGCCTTCTTTAAGTTGAAGTTCTTTGTATCGTTATATTCACCACAATGTTCTGGGGTGTAATGGAAGTCCAGACATATGCAGGACTGACTCGGTAACATTAGTAGCGTTGCCCAATTGTGTTTCCAGCTCGTTCACAGTGCGCTGAATTAAGCTGTTTGCATGGCGGGACATGTGTAGACACTCTCAGTGGCTTCACGTGTCATTGTTCATTGGGATATAAAGGACTGCACTGTGAAATCCGTGAGTAACTGTCATACATCTATTGTTGTTTGGTAAATATGGTGATCATGGGTTCAGTGGAAAGGTAACTTGTATAACCCTGAGTTTCTGAGTTCTTTTGCTGTGGCAATTTCTATACCCTATTACTATATGGTTCTATACTATGGTAGTTTGTATACTCTTCGATGGTATAGCGTGAAACAGTGGTAATTTGTAAACCGTAGTAGGTTGCAGACTGACGGGATTAAGTGGTTTTAAATTTAAATTGTAAATATATATTTTTGTATGCTTCCAACTGCAACCAGGCAAGCCGCAGTATTATCCCTCCTTCTCACTTTTGATGTTGTGACATTACAGGACTGATTCCATGTGTGGAACTGCCGTGTGATCATGGAACTTGTGTACCAGACACGGACACTGGGTCTCACTGTGAATGTGTCCATAGCTACCGCGGCCGTCGGTGTGACATGCGTAAGTTCTCAATGTTATTTCCTTATTCACTTTTTCAACTAATCAATGGTTGTATGATTGAGTTGTATGCATCTGCCATGTTGCGTGTTTTATTAGCTGAACCTGCATAGATGAATGTCTGCCTTCGTGAAACATACCATATACGTGCGCGCGCGTGTGTGTGTGTGTGCGTGCGTGTGTGCCTGAGTGCGTGTGTGCATGTATGTGTTAAGGATGTGACGAATCTGGAAATTCATTCGAATCGAATATCGAATCGAATATCCTCGAAATTTCTAATACGAATCGAATATCGAATCGAATACGAATATTCAGAGAGTTCTGCGCAAAACTCGATACCACCTACGGGATCTACGGCGGCTACGTGTAGCTCGGTGTCGGTGATTACCGTAACATCGGTAATTTATCGCAGGCGCGCTAAATAAATGACCTGCACAAATTCCGGTTGTATGCTCACCCTAAAGTAACTGTAACCTTAGCAAAGCCTAAGCTAACTTCAACTAATCGTAAACTTATCCGAAAGCCTAACCTAAACCCCACACTGCTAACAAAAGACCCCTCGACACAATGCCGATACGCGTAGAGGCCACGGACAGCGCTGACACCGCGTTGCCGGTGTGACGGTCCAGAACGTCGAGCGGTCAATAACGTCGAAGGTTAGCGGTTCATGTCAAAAGGTTAGCGGTTCACGTCTCGGCATCGTGGTCGTTGTGCCGAGAAATGGCAAAAACACGTGCGCGCTGGAAACAGTAGTGTGCAACGTAGGGGATCGAAAAGTAGGTCGTCGCTACAGCGCGCAGAAATGATTTATTATGTAACACAGTCGCCGCGGAGGTCATGAACTCAGTCTCGACATTCTGGCACGGGGTCAAAGTTGATCGGCCACCTGAGGTCACCTGAGGTTACGCAAGTTCAGCGCGCATGTGCATACATGGAACGACGTTCTGGACTGCTCGACGTTGCAGACCATCAGGCCGTAACGTCGCGCTAATCTTTGCCATGAACCGCTAACCTTTAACATGAACCGCTAACCTTCGACGTTCTGGACCACTCGACGTTCTTGACCGTCACACCGGCAACTTTTACGCGAGTTTGTTTTGTGAAGTTAATTTGTCTAAGTAATGTTAGTGTTTTTATTTTGTAAACTAGTGAGTGTATATGTATACATATAAGATACGTGAAGAGTAGCTTGACGGTTCTAGTCTATAGTTAAAGACCGCCCGGGACCGATTTTTGTGGCAGAGAACATGAACGAACGTATACGATCGATATTCGTTTATATAGCTGCGAATGTATCGTTATCTTTACCACAATGTTCTGGGATATAATGGAACTTCAGACATGTGCAGGACAGTCTCGGTAACATTAGTAGCGCTGCCCAATTGTGTTTGCAGCTCGAATCGGATCGGATCGGATCGGATCGGATCGGATCGGGTCGGGTCGGGTCGGGTCGGGTCGGGTCGGATCGGATCGGATCGGATCGGATCGGATCGGATCGGATCGGATCGGATCGGATCGGATCGGATCGGATCGGATCGGATCGGATCGGATCGGATCGGATCGGATCGGATCGGATCGGATCGGATCGGATCGGATCGGATCGGATCGGATCGGATCGGATCGGATCGGATCGGATCGGATCGGATCGGATCGGATCGGATCGGATCGGATCGGATCGGATCGGATCGGATCGGATCGGATCGGATCGGATCGGATCGGATCGGATCGGATCGGATCGGATCGGATCGGATCGGATCGGATCGGATCGGATCGGATCGGATCGGATCGGATCGGATCGGATCGGATCGGATCGGATCGGATCGGATCGGATCGGATCGGATCGGATCGGATCGGATCGAATCGAATCGAATCGATGAATAGCGGGGAAATGTTCGAAAATTCGAAATTGTGAATACGAATCGAATATTCTTCCCATCCAAATTGTGTGTGTGTGTGTGTGTGTGTGTGTGTGTGTGTGTGTGCGTGCGTGTGCGTGCGTGTGCGTGTGTGTGTGTGTTTGCACGGGTGTTTGCATGTGTGCACCATCCATACCTGATTGCTCAGGTGTTCTTTGGTTGCAGCCATCAAGTACTGTTCTGACGTCACCTGTCTCAACGGTGGCACATGTTACGACAGACCGAATGATGACTTCAAATGTTCGTGCATCAGGGACTACACAGGAATCTATTGCGAGACAGGTGAGTTTTACTGGCACTAGAAATGTTGCATATTTGAGCAGTGTATGTGTCAGTGTTCATGTATGGCATGCGTCTGTCTCACGTCACATGAGGGTTCAGCAAATGTGACTCAAACAACATACATATCAAAAGATGATGCAATCGTTTAAGAGGCCAAATTATTGTTCGAGGATAACAGCGATAGCTATGAGCTAATTGAATCGAATAGTGAGTTAGATGGTTTCTCCATCTGGACACTATTTAAATCTTAGGCAGGATATGTGTTAAATGCAGCATAATACTAAAATTGACCCAAATGGTATGTTGTTTATTTTATGTACCTAAGAGTCAACAAAATGTAATCATGTGAAGCCGCAATCAAAGTGTTTATATGAGTCGTTTCTTATATAATCGTTAATAAAACGAGGGCAATCCAGTTTCTTGAACCGTGCCAATGCTGGTAGAATATGAACTTATCACTGTTCTACTTTCCACAACATTCACAATTATTGTTCCTCGAATGTGACAGAAGACATTTATGACATGACTTTATGACATGATGAATGACAAACTCTATTATGTATTTTCTAACTAAACAAAACATATACACCAGTTCGCACGATCTGTTTACCATATATATATATATATATATATATATATATATATATATATATATATATATATATATATATATATATATATATATATATATTTATATATATATATATATATATATATATATATATATATATATATATATATATATATATATATATATATATATATATATATATATATATATATATATATATATATATATATATATATATATATATATATATATATATGGCAAATGTTGTAGTTTTAGCGACATATCCCAAGTTTCATTTCGATCTCCTGTTTTATTTGAGCTTAGATAACAATATTTTCAATGACATATTTTCGAATTGTAAGACTACGAAGTGTAAATCTATGTGGGTAAGTTTTCATCCATGTCACCATAACTTTGAAACATATCGAGTCGAGTCGAGTCGAGTCGAGTCGAGTCGAGTCGAGTCGAGTCGAGTCGAGTCGAGTCGAGTCGAGTCGAGTCGAGTCGAGTCGAGTCGAGTCGAGTCGAGTCGAGTCGAGTCGAGTCGAGTCGAGTCGAGTCGAGTCGAGTCGAGTCGAGTCGAGTCGAGTCGAGTCGAGTCGAGTCGAGTCGAGTCGAGTCGAGTCGAGTCGAGTCGAGTCGAGTCGAGTCGAGTCGAGTCGAGTCGAGTCGAGTCGAGTCGAGTCGAGTCGAGTCGAGTCGAGTCGAGTCGAGTCGAGTCGAGTCGAGTCGAGTCGAGTCGAGTCGAGTCGAGTCGAGTCGAGTCGAGTCGAGTCGAGTCGAGTCGAGTCGAGTCGAGTCGAGTCGAGTCGAGTCGAGTCGAGTCGAGTCGAGTCGAGTCGAGTCGAGTCGAGTCGAGTCGAGTCGAGTCGAGTCGAGTCGAGTCGAGTCGAGTCGAGTCGAGTCGAGTCGAGTCGAGTCGAGTCGAGTCGAGTCGAGTCGAGTCGAGTCGAGTCGAGTCGAGTCGAGTCGAGTCGAGTCGAGTCGAGTCGAGTCGAGTCGAGTCGAGTCGAGTCGAGTCGAGTCGAGTCGAGTCGAGTCGAGTCGAGTCGAGTCGAGTCGAGTCGAGTCGAGTCGAGTCGAGTCGAGTCGAGTCGAGTCGAGTCGAGTCGAGTCGAGTCGAGTCGAGTCGAGTCGAGTCGAGTCGAGTCGAGTCGAGTCGAGTCGAGTCGAGTCGAGTCGAGTCGAGTCGAGTCGAGTCGAGTCGAGTCGAGTCGAGTCGAGTCGAGTCGAGTCGAGTCGAGTCGAGTCGAGTCGAGTCGAGTCGAGTCGAGTCGAGTCGAGTCGAGTCGAGTCGAGTCGAGTCGAGTCGAGTCGAGTCGAGTCGAGTCGAGTCGAGTCGAGTCGAGTCGAGTCGAGTCGAGTCGAGTCGAGTCGAGTCGAGTCGAGTCGACTCGACTCGACTCGAGTCGAGTCGAGTCGAGTCGAGTCGAGTCGAGTCGAGTCGAGTCGAGTCGAGTCGAGTCGAGTCGAGTCGAGTCGAGTCGAGTCGAGTCGAGTCGAGTCGAGTCGAGTCGAGTCGAGTCGAGTCGAGTCGAGTCGAGTCGAGTCGAGTCGAGTCGAGTCGAGTCGAGTCGAGTCGAGTCGAGTCGAGTCGAGTCGAGTCGAGTCGAGTCGAGTCGAGTCGAGTCGAGTCGAGTCGAGTCGAGTCGAGTCGAGTCGAGTCGAGTCGAGTCGAGTCGAGTCGAGTCGAGTCGAGTCGAGTCGAGTCGAGTCGAGTCGAGTCGAGTCGAGTCGAGTCGAGTCGAGTCGAGTCGAGTCGAGTCGAGTCGAGTCGAGTCGAGTCGAGTCGAGTCGAGTCGAGTCGAGTCGAGTCGAGTCGAGTCGAGTCGAGTCGAGTCGAGTCGAGTCGAGTCGAGTCGAGTCGAGTCGAGTCGAGTCGAGTCGAGTCGAGTCGAGTCGAGTCGAGTCGAGTCGAGTCGAGTCGAGTCGAGTCGAGTCGAGTCGAGTCGAGTCGAGTCGAGTCGAGTCGAGTCGAGTCGAGTCGAGTCGAGTCGAGTCGAGTCGAGTCGAGTCGAGTCGAGTCGAGTCGAGTCGAGTCGAGTCGAGTCGAGTCGAGTCGAGTCGCGTCGCGTCGCGTCGCGTCGCGTCGCGTCGCGTCGCGTCGCGTCGCGTCGCGTCGCGTCGCGTCGCGTGCGTGCGTGCGTGCGTGCGTGCGTGCGTGCGTGCGTGCGTGCGTGCGTGCGTGCGTGCGTGCGTGCGTGCGTGCGTGCGTGCGTGCGTGCGTGCGTGCGTGCGTGCGTGCGTGTGTGTGTTGTAACAAGATGTTGCTCCATGATTGTTTTTAATGAATGAGATACAGTTAACTTTTGAAAGTATTTAGTAAGTGTATGTTTGTTTCAGTGCAGCTCAATTTTGAAACAAGGTGACTAAACACTTTGAAACTGTTTGTTCAGTTGTGTGAGCAGGACGTCCATATTGTAACAGTCACACTAATCCGGGTCATCATGGTGAAACTTGTATCAGCATGGGTCGCCACAACTATCTCTGCATGATTAACTCTGATGTGGGTTGTTTTGATGTAATAACAACAATTGGTGTAATCAGCTGTGCAAGTTTTAGTAAGCTTATGTTAAAACTGATTTTAAAAATAGTTTTCAATACAGCTGTGATTGCTCGGTATTGGGACAAGGTGACTGAACAAAGTGAAACTGTTCGTTCTGTTGCATGAGCAGGACCTGGCTATTGCGACAGTCACAACCCGTGTGAACATGGTGGAACTTGTATCAGCAAGGGTCGAGACAACTATGTCTGCATGTGTCCGAAATGTGGATGTTCCAGCAAACCACCGTTACCTAACTGTGCTATTGGTATGTCTATCAACACTCATTCTTATTGGTATTTCTTTCTCGCTCGGTCAATATTGCACTGACTCAAGAGAAAGTGAGTCAAAACTATATTACCAATAATGTTATACTCCCTGTATTGCATGTTTTACTTTCCCATGTAATTTTAATAAATGCCTAGTTTCAATGCTCTAGTGTAAGTTGAAATTATGTATTTTGTCACTTATTCATGGTCAGTAATCTCAAGCATAACCAATTACAAATTAAATTTAAATAAAACAGTCAAGTAGCATGCATCTGGTTGCGTATGAGTGTAGGACTGACGTGGAATGTAGGGCCTAGTATTTCCTAACAAGAATAATCAATTATTTAATGCTAAAGAGAAGCCCAAATATAACGCAATTGTCACGTTTGTGTCGTGGCTGCGCTTAAAGCAAGCCCAATAGCGCGTATAAAACATAACAATTAATATGGGGGGTGGAGCCCAAGCATCAGCACACTTCGTGCTGCCACGCACTCTTGGATGATTATGATAACATCGAATGAAGGGGGAACAGTGCTGTTGAAGAGTTCTCGCGGCTACGTTCACATTTGTTCAACTCAAGAAACCAAATAGTTTGAAATTGCACCCATCCATTGCAGCTATTCCTATATTCAGCTATCGTCGACAAAACATTAGACACACCACTCCCCAAAATATAAACAATATTAAGGGCTAATGCTATGTCCAGCAGTGGCGTAGCCAAAGGGGGTTCATGCTCCCAATCCTCGAAAATTAGGAGGCTGGGAAACTGGGGAATAATAACTGGATGTGTAATTCATAGAGTGACAAAGAACAGTGGATATGTGGATGCCTGAATAAGACTTCTCTTCCCAGCCCCACCGTTTGGCAAATAAATGTGTTACCTTAAATAGGATTAAGTTACCAAAAGTAGAGGAATTTGAATGAACGTCATTCAAGACGTCTTCTCCTTTTGTAGTTTATATATTATCGTTCTTTTTTGCTTTGTAAGATTCTGTTTCGGAGCTTTTGCTGACTTCAAACCTCCGTCGATTTCTGCACGAAATTTGTCTTTTTGCTAGGTCGGTACTTAATTTGACGTTACCATGTAATTGTTCTGGTCTCCGGACAGTTTGTGTTTCATAGGTTTACTACCCACCCTTTCAGCTGGGTTCCGGTCGAAGATCAAATTCGTTCACTCCGTTTCTCTTTGCTTCCAAGCATTGAAACTTTTGTTGATGTCGCCATGTTGTGTTCTCGTGTGTATTCTTGGGGACATGCGCTAACGAGATAAACTACTTCATAATTTCATTTCTTTCAACGTGTCTAACACTTTCTTGGATTTGTCCACTATTCTCCTCGCGTTTGTTGTGTTTATTTATAAATTTCCGTACTTCCTTACCTCAACTTTAAATTGGAGAAGTTCAATTACTTATCCATGAAACTGAACTGAAATTTGAGTATCATAAACCCTTTCTGCTTGGGTACTGACTGATATCAATCATGATGATTCCATGTTTTGTTTTGTTTCAGACAAAACAACTATATGTGGAGAGAACGAATTTGATGGGGGTAATAACCTCCTAGACCATCCCTACAACTGCACAATGTACATATCTTGCAAACTCGACCACACATTCAGCCACGAAGGTTACGTAAGTTGGTACGAAGATGGAAAACATGTGTTCTACCGTGCTAAACAAAGAACTGGCTGGAAGTTTGAGGTAGACTGTGCTGTACAAGAACGTAAGTCAATGTATGTTCATATATACTTTCTGCGTGTATATGTTCTCACTATGAAGAACTTGCCACCATTTTCCAAACTGTTCTATCTAACGGACGTCTCAACATATATTCATAGCTATATAATAAAGTGACGACCAGAATGGGGAATTCACAGTTATTGCTCTTAAAACCTGTCATGGCTTAGATGGAAAACGGGTTGTACCGTGCTAAACAACATTCGGGCTTTAATATTGGGGACTCGATATTAAATGTATGGGCTGGCAGGCTCCCGCTAAATCCGAATGGATATGTTAACAAATCCACTAGTTTACAGTATGTACAAATTCGGCGCAACTACGTGATATAGACCCATTAACAATATCGATACATTTGCACACACCTTTTATAAAAATTATTATTTATACTAATAATACTTTTTTAGCCTTGAGGTAATATGTTTGTTAAATAGGGATTCAAATCAATCGATAGCGTTAGTAACAAACATGTTATTCGTGCTGTCCTATCAGTGCTATCGTAAGAAATTAATCCGACTATCTGTATTGTAGTTTTACTACCGATTGAACAATGACGCAATTTTCGAATAATACAATTACACATGGCATAACATTTATGTTTTATGTTGAAGATCTTTGTATTGCTGTCTTTATCACACTGGTACTAGAACATAATAGAAGTGTAGGTATGTCTAGGATGGACTGGATAATATTAGTAGCTTTGCCATATTGTGTATCCAGCTCGATCGCAGTGCGCTGAAGTAAGCTGTTTGAATGGTGGGACATGTGAAGACACGCTCAGGGGCCACAAGTGTCACTGTCCAAGTGGATATAAAGGACGGCACTGTGAAATCCGTGAGTAACTTGTAGCATGTAGAACCCTGTGTTGCTATGGTGTAGTACATTGTAAGTTTATAATCTCTCGGGCTTCTTTGTTTGAGGATATTTTCATATTTAAATTGTAGACAAATCGTTTGAATTGTAAACAGCTGCTACTGATACTTACTGGTAGGAATTATTTTAAAAAGTCCAAGATGTTTTAGTTATAGCTCTAAATCGTCTTTGCTTAGTAGAGTGTTATTTTAACGAACTTTATAGACGTCTTATTTTGTTATTCACATATTAGTACCATTATTAATGCCATTGGACAGATTTGCAATTTGGAATTGCTTGTGTAATAGTTATTTAACGTTGACTGTTTCCAGCAGTTCCTAGTTTAATGTTTCCACTGATAAGACATGCCGCTGTGTAAGATTGTTCTCCAAACTGGAATAACCACCTGTATTGATCCCTTTTGATTTTGTGTTATTACAGGACTGCTTCCATGTGTGGAACTGCCGTGTGTTCATGGAAAGTGTGTAACAGACTTGGACACTGGGTCTCACTGTGAGTGTGACCCTGACTACCGCGGCCGTCTGTGTGACATAAGTAAGACGTCACTTTATTTCATTATTCCCAATTCATTAATAGTTGTATATGTGTAGTGTGTGCTTCTGACAGACTGCATGACTAGTTACCTAACCTGCAGAGACGAATGCCAGCCATTGCGCAATTGGATGGTCAACACTGAAGTACATCAAACCATGCAATGACACACCTTTAAAATAGTGCATTTGTGTGTGTACAAGTGTGTTTGCGTGTATGTATTTGTGTGTTTGTGTATGTGTGTATATGTGTGAGTATGTATGTGTGTGTGTGTGTGTGTGTGTGTGTGTGTGTGTGTGTGCGTGCGTGCGTGCGTGCGTGCGTGCGTGCGTGACGTGACACTGAATGTGTGCTTGATGACATGATGAATGACAAACTCTATTATGTATTTTCTAACTAAACAAAACATATACACCAGTTCGCACGACCTGCTTACCATATGTATATATATATATATATATATATATATATATATATATATATATATATATATATATATATATATATATATAATGGCAAATATGCTAGTTTTAGCGACATAGCCCATGTTTCATTTCGATCTCCTGTTTTATTTGAGCTGAGATAACACTATTTTAAATGACATATTTTCGAATTGTTAGACTACGAAGTGTAAATCTATGTGGGTAAGTTTTCATCCATGTCACCATAACTTTGAAACATATCTATCAAAACCATTCTCTTTTTGATTGGTTGGTTGATTGATTGATTGATTGATTGATTGATTGATTGATTGATTGATTGATTGATATCCGGGGAAATGATGATATACGAAATATTCCATTGAGTGTGTGTGCATATGCAAAACACCCTGGTATAAATTATATAAGGACAATATATCCCTTCGAGAGGACGTATATTGCTGCTATTACTTACGACAAATGTTCTTTGGTTGCAGCCATCAAATACTGTTCTGACGTTACATGTATCAACGGTGGCACATGCTACGACAGACTGAATGATGACTTCAAATGTTGGTGCACCAGGGACTACACTGGAATCCATTGCGAGACAAGTGGGTTTTTAGCGGCATTGGAAATGTTGTATATGTGAACGATGTGTTTATGAGTGTGCATGCATGTATACGCAAAACATTTGCCCCACATGTTTGTTTTATGCAGTCTATACATAGTTACTAAAAGTGTAACTGCCCAAATTCATGAACCGCATTAACATAATTGATTCTCTGTATACTTTCCATGCAATTCATACCTATTTACCCGTAAGCCGATTGATTGCATCCGTATGCTTAGGATACCTTTTTATGCAGTGTGGAATTGTTTAGCACGCGTGGTACTAAATGCCCGTCGTTTTCACCATCACTACCGCTACTTACACAGTTACATGGGCTTCCAGTTGTATACCTAATTGCATTTAAATTGGCTAATGTTACGTACCGTTCTCTTTCTACTCAACAACCGACATACTTAGTTAATATGTTACTTTTCTCTGGTATATCTAAGTCCCTTATATCATCCGTTTCCAAACAATATTTTTTTCCTAAGACTAAGCTAATTATTGCCAAACGTGTTTTCTCTGTGTTTTTCTTTGTTATTAAATAAATGGAATGCTCTTTTCACTTTCACATTTATTCTCCTGTTAACATAGAGATCGATAGAAACTAGATCAGGCTTACAGTCAGTTTATAATATATTTCATACGCACATATGCAGATCAATGAATCTTCACGAAATTTGATAGAATCGACCAATCTTGAAATATGCTAGAATAATTTATTGTTCTCCTCCATTTATTTTATAAATAATATTATGTGCATATACATACATACATGCACACCCATCCGCCCGTCCGTCCATCCGCCCGCCCACCCACACGCACGCACGCACGCACGCACGCACGCTCGCACACACGCACGCACACACACACACACACACACACACACAATATATGTATATACTTTGTCAATCATAGCACAAGAGGCAGGGGTGTGAAATGTTGCTAAATAACGAAAATACTTAAACATATACTTTTTGTTTGACTCTCGACATGCATCTCGCGTGGGTCTGTCATTAAAACGTGTTGCTTTTTGTATGTTATAGAGATCAAGGACTATTGCATGAACGCTGACTGTAACTTAAACAACACCGTGTGTAAGAACAATCCGGCCAAGGCAGCTGGATACGAGTGTGTGTGCAAATCGTGTCGCTGTTCCAATGGAGTCAGCGGCAACGAAAACTGCACAGTGGGTAGGTGTCTGACGTGTGATATCACGCTTTGTCACAACAATTGTCTTGCCTTGCTATATTCACCCCATCATGTAGGACACGGGATCGTGCATGTGATGCATTGAAATTATATGATGATGCTTTCAAAATAACAATTTCCAACAACAGTTATAATTTTTATTTCAGCTGTTTACAAGAAATAAAAACATTGGCACAAATAGCCATCGAAAATCTATAGACTAAGCAATTTTTTCAACAGAATGACGTGGCGAGATAGGCTTGATCGGCATGAACTGGGCATATTATCTTTCACTTTCTGACCTAACCATGAAAATGACCACCAGCAGCCGCCAAACGTCTCCTCACATATCTTACTTACATACACATACACATACACATACACATACACATACACATACACATACACATACACATACACATACACATACACATACACATACACATACACATACACATACACATACACATACACATACACATACACATACACATACACATACACATACACATACACATACACATACACATACACATACACATACACATACACATACACATACACATACACATACACATACACATACACATACACATACACATACACATACACATACACATACACATACACATACACATACACATACACATACACATACACATACACATACACATACACATACACATACACATACACATACACATACACATACACATACACATACACATACACATACACATACACATACACATACACATACACATACACATACACATACACATACACATACACATACACATACACATACACATACACATACACATACACATACACATACACATACACATACACATACACATACACATACACATACACATACACATACACATACACATACACATACTCATACACATACACTATGTGACAAAATAAAATCACTTGCATTACTCTAACGAAGAAAATGTACAACCCCATTGTAGCCCCAGGGGGTCCAATTTGGTGTCTACCATAGATTATCGGCCGGAAGCCATTTTGGGATTAATGCGTTTAGTCACGTCAACCTGAAGTAGCTCATTCAATTATGGACTATTGCTCTACCGACCCCATTTACAGTTATGTACCCTAGCCATTTATAGAAATATGGTGATTGTAAAGCACATCAATTATTCTAAGAAAACTACCAACAATATAAATGTGCTGCTCACTGTTTTGAATTCGCACAAACCAAACAACTACAACGTTATGTTGTATCCCCTAACGGGTCTGTAAATACTAGTATCGTTGCTTTAGCTGTATTCCATACCAGATGTGCTGTGACGGTGGGGCCCACTTTGGCTGAGTGGCCCACTTTACCTGTCTTTCCTCTAATAGTTCACCACGTGTGTGTAAATGGTCATTCTCGCTTTTCTGTGTCTAATTGAGCTGTTATTATCTAGAGTACTCATCTGACTTGTGTCTAATTTAATCTGTCTAGAGTCAGCATCACCATTAGCATGCACGGTAATTGTTCCCTGGAATGCCAACAAAATGGTTTCGTGCTCTGCCATGCAGCAGCATAAACACTATATTAGTTTACAACTATCACTATGTCTATGAAATGTTGTGTGTTTTAGATCCAACACGAGTATGCCTTGCTGCAAGGTCAATTCCAAAATATTCCGGCCGGGAGGAGTTCTTGTTATCTCACCCCTACAATTGTGAGTGGTACATCTGGTGCTACAGCAAGGGCTTACTTGGAGCGAGCTCGAAGTGCGCGCCGCCTGCTCGTTTCAACCGAGACTACACAAGTACTAGGATGGATTACTGCCTCGATCCAGAAGATTTGCCTGATTGCACGGAGACCTGTCCGGGGGAAGTTAACCAAAGGTGTCCTTCTAACCGGAAATAAAATTAGTAATGCCGAGCTGAATGCTTAGGAATCTACTATCCGAAATCCGAATCCGAAGCTTCCTGTGTTTTGTTGTACTATTCACTGCGTTAACAGTTGGTTTTTGTCTCTGGTGCTGTATCTATGTCCCAGGTAAATGTAGCTTTCAACGTTATCGAGTTGGGTGTTGTTGACATATACTGGTGTGTCGTTTTCCATCTTCACCTTTGTCTTCGACTTGCTCATCTTTAGACCCTGATTTCACTTTCATCAGCTAATTCCTTTGGCATTTGTTGTAGTTCATGTGATGTACTAGCGCATATGAGTATGTCGTCGGCGAAGCGGAAATGACTAAGCTATTCGCTGTCTATCTTCAAGCCTCTGGTTTCTCAAATCAATGGTCGGAATATGATTTCAAGTGTTGCCGTAAAAACACCTGGAGGATATGATATCTACCTATCGTACTCCTCTCCTGATATTGATCTTGTTGTTTTCTTTGTGTAAGTAGACTGTCATCGAGCTTCTATGTGTAGATTGTCTTCAATAATTAGATGTATACATCTTTTATCCCCTGTTCTTGATGCGAGGTCAGTACTGCTTCAGTTTGCAGTTTGCACTGAGTCGAAGGCTTTCTCGTAGTCGTCCAATGCGATGCAGAGTGGGATATCGTAATATCTGCACTTCTCCGTCAATTGTTTTACGACATGGATATGGTTTGTTTTTGAATATCTGCTTCTGAATACAGATTGCTCTCGTGGCTGGTTTTTGTCGAGTGTCTTCTGTAGCCGTTTTGTTAGTACTTTTCCGAACGAATACTTTATAGATGTTTGATTGTAGACATATCTGTCTGTAATTCTGTAGGTCTTTCTTATTGTCTCTTTTTGTGAAGATTATCACCATCCTAGCGTTCTTCCACACTGTGGGGGGGGGGGGGTCGTCTTTCTAATAAGCATTTAGTGTACAGCTTAGCAAGTGTCTTCGAGATGGTATTTTCGGCTTACAATGTCCCGATGTCTGTTGCTGTCCCATTCGTCATATTTCATTGTGCTGCTTCCATCTCCCATGATAGTATTGCTTGTACATCTTTTGGGTCAGTGTCGATTATAGTACTCTGTTCATGGTCGTATAGCTGGGTGTAGAATTCCTCCATACTTTCTATGATCATATCTTGATCATGGATTTCTTTACCCTGCTTGTCTAGGAGTGTGATCAGTCTATCTTGGCCTAGCTTCTGCGTTCTTCGGACTTTCCTGAGGCTCTTTGATGCCATGATCGTTTCTCGTATGATCTCCTGGTTGTAGTTCCTGATGTCCTCTCTTGCATTCTTTTTAATGGTCTTGCATATTGATGCGTACTCTATTCATTGTTTATCGTCGCCGTTTTCCACAATGTTTCGTCGTTTCGTCATCAGGGCTCGTGTTTGGTGATGATATCCTCGATTCCAGTGGTTTGTTGATTACCTTAGCTACTCTTGATGCGCTTTTTTGGATCATGTCTGTGATGGTTTCGTTCATGGTGTCGATGTCGTTTTGTTCTTGTAGTGTCTCGAATCGGTTTCTCAATTCAAGTTGGAATTCGATCTTCTGGTATCCTATTTGTGCGGCATCTACTCTCGGTGGCCTCTTGGTGTCGCCTGTTTCGTTTCTCAGTTCGAGCCAAAATTTGCCCGTTGCCGTTTCCATTGTTTTTCTTTTCCCCATTATCACATTGAAGTATCCCATCACTATCTTGTAGTGGTTTGGTTTCCTCAGTGTCATATATTTCAGACACTACTCTTACAAGAGCATGTGTAGTGTGGACTGTCCATTGGAATGTTTTATCTAAAGCCATTCTGACAAGGATTCAATTTGTTGCAAATATTATCAATGTATTCGATCTGTTTATATGTTGATTGGTAACGTACTCTGTCCACAATGGTTCGCCCTGTTGTTTTGGGGCAGCATATGTTTCTCTAATGTTCGGGCAATGCTATCAGCCAGTGTCAGCTTCCTATGCACGTGCCGATTTATATCCACCATGTTTTACGTGCTTTGTCTTACTGTGTATATATTATCATTTTATATTATGAGTAAACCATGGTTTATTTTGGAAGATGTTTAACAAATATTACAAAGTTATCAGAATACAATATATTACTCAATATATTACTAACGTTTATATTATGTACACCTGCTAATTGCATGCCAAATTAACATGTTTACTGTCTGCTTACGATCAAATCACTGCATCAACCACATTTGTAACTACTAACTTGTTAAATCATCCTTGGAGTATATGTTATGTGCCACGGCAATTATATGAATTTTCATTAAATGAATTTTCACTGGCATCACGTTACCAGTAATTGTATTAGCATTTTAAATATTATTGTTCTGACAAACTATCTGTTTTGTGTGAATACATATGAAGGTTTGTATTACCTTTTGAAGATAATACTTAGCTGCTTTACTGCTGTACATCAGTGACTAGATTAAATATTGAATGAGCGGATTGTTTTAGAATAATTATTAGAAGATGCAGTTCCATATTTACACAGAATGGTGAATATACGTATTAATTACTCGGACAATTGCTCTGCACTGTGATATCCTGGATGTCAATCATTATATATTTTACAGATTAGTCTATAACATGCTACGTTCTGTCTTTTGTATTAATTCTGGAAATCAATGCATTAAAAATTATGAAAGTCACCTTTTGGTTATGTTGTATGATGCGATGATTACAGATTGCCATCAGTCCTTAGTGTTAACTCTTCCAGTATTCCAAAGACGGACCCATGACACGTAAGGGGGTTTTAATTTGTTTTATCGGGGTAAATAACACAAATATAATGTACAGTTATCCAACACGATAACAAATAAAAAATGCAATACGTAAGTTATTATATGTTGCATCGACCAGTCCTGATGACGGCGCAGAACGTATTACACTTTAGTTCCTGGCCGACCTGTTCACTAGAATATCTCAGTTTATCTTGGAAACTTTCAGTCACTTTGCCACGAGAGTGCCAGATAACTGTTCGTCCACAATTATCCGTCATTGCCTAAACAACTTCCAGGTACTTACGTTTACAACTGATTGAACTGGAGCTGTTATCAAACACTAACTAATTCATTAATACCCATCCCGAATCTAACGCGGGTAAATGTCCATCTTCACACTGCTCCTGGAAGGTCCCTAGTTAACTCCCTTAAATATTCCAATTATACTTAATAGGTACTTAATACGACATTTACTTCCCCATCAACAGAGAATATGTTCACTGATCCAACAACTTTGACATTCACTGATCCAGCAATTGAGGCAATATTCTCTGATTCGTCCACATTAGCGAGTACGGCTGGTCTGTTCTTCACGTTGCTGGGTTTGTTTGGAATGCTTCACAAGCATAACTTGTCATTTTACATATGACATTATGAGAAAGAGTTACTTATGTTATACTTACCAGCCCAGAAAGTGGAGGGAAAAGGAGGCGAGTAAGACATATTGCGATGGAATGGCTGCGTTAAGAGAGCTCCGGAATGACTGGGAGAAGAATGGAGAACAAGAGCAAAAGATAGAAGGAACTGGAAAATGGTGATAGAGAACATAGTGAGAAAAAGGTGAGGAAAGAGGAGAGAGAGAGAAAGAGAGAGAGAGAGAGAGAGAGAGAGAGAGAGAGAGAGAGAGAGAGAGAGAGAGAAGACGACGGGAACGGAAATTGTGGTCAAACTCACCTCGACGATAGGGATACCAACAGGAGAACAACAACAATATGCAATTTGACCTTATATTAGTCTAGTAACCGCGCTACTATTATTTTGAATCCTTGTGTTGATATTTTTAATAGCCATTAACCATCATGCACATTGAGAATAGTGGTATTTTCGTTGCCCTGCTGTCAGCTCTTCGACTGTAGCCAGCTGTGTGCTTATCGCCTACGAAAGAAGTTTGAGGATTCCATCACTTTGGTTTTAAACTTAATCCTATTTGAATAATGTCAGATTTCTTTGCCAATTCTTTGGGAAGAGAAGACTGACTCATATACCCTGTTACTTTCTCACTCTATGAATCAGACAGTCAGTTATAGTAAACAAAATATAAACAAAACCCCAGGTCCTGATAGCGTTTGTTTATATTGATCCTCTTAAGACAATAAGTTACATTTTTCTGATTAATCACTAAGCACGTCTGGCAGAGACTTGTCACTTAACCCCTGCCGCCTGATGTAGATATAAACTGGTCTGTGATCGTTTTGACAGCTGCCATGTTCTTTAACCCTTTCCATGTGTCACCTAGATTACCACCAGCAACCTTGAGTTCAAGCTTCTGTTTGTATTTATGTTTTGCCTGCCGCATTGCTGCTTTTATTTTTGTGTGTGAGTGTTTGTATTAATAATATGTGAATATCTGTTTGCGTGCGTTTTCATGCGTTACGTGTTGAATGGCATAATACCTCCCATAAGTCGGGAATGTTTTCGACTGAACAGTTAACGTTTCACTCTATTCAACCGACTTCAACGAGTTTAGAACTCGGCCGCACGCCTCGTCAACCGATTCAAACGACGAGAACACGTCACACCTTTCATGAAATGTCCGCGTTGGCTGCCAACCAGGATGCTTATTCTAATCAAGATCACGCACCTACATATTTAAAATCGTGCATTTATCTGACTAGTGTAATGCCAAGGCGAGTGCGCCGTGGTTGAGTGGTTGTGTGGCTCTGACGTGTTCGTTGCTGATTCCATAGCACGATAATATCGGTGACAGCCATACAATTTGTTGCAACCACGACACTGGTTTCATAAATGGTGACAGAGGAACGTAACAACCAGGAAGTAGCCAGTGGCTACACTCTATTGGACTATCCAGACGTCGTGTTCTTACACGTTAATTAAGTTGCCTTATTACCGACGAACAAATATATACATATATAATTATTACACAATTATATATAGTAATGTTATATATAACTATTATATAAATATAAAATAAACTATTCGTCAAATTTTATTATGTGAGCCAAAGTGCACCCGGTTACACTTTGCCCAACATGACGAAATTTGAGAGGTGTCGTGGGCGCTCATTACAATTAATTCTTTCGCTGATGTGAAGCTGCTGCGTTTCTGCAATTATGATGATATTTAGATAACATATAATACATGAAGCCAGGTTAACCATTTCCCCATAGGACGAAAATAATTAGGGCAATTACGTTTGCCTCAAAAGGGGTGGTCTTTACCCCTCTCTACTCTACGTCGTTACAAGTAGATTACAAAATAAACTACTTAAGTAATGTAACGAAGTAAATGTACTTACATGCGACCACTGTGTCCTAGTAATGGAGTGACGCGAGTCTTGTGGTGTCCTAGTAATGGAGTGACGCGAGTCTTGTGGTGTCCTAGTAATAGTGTGACGTAAGTGTTGTGGTATCCTAGTAATGGTGTGACGTAAGTGTTGTGGTGTCCTAGTAATAGTGTGACGTAAGTGTTGTGGTGTCCTAGTAATAGTGTGACGTGAATGTTGTGGTGTCCTAGTAATAGAGTGACGTAAGTGTTGTGGTATCCTAGTAATGGTGTGACGTGAATGTTGTGGTGTCCTAGTAATAGTGTGACGTGAATGTTGTGGTGTCCTAGTAATAGTGTGACGTGAATGTTGTGGTGTCCTAGTAATAGAGTGACGTAAGTGTTGTGGTATCCTAGTAATAGAGTGACGTAAGTGTTGTGGTGTCCTAGTAATAGTGTGACGTGAATGTTGTGGTGTCCTAGTAATAGTGTGACGTGAATGTTGTGGTGTCCTAATAAGAGTGTGACGTGAATGTTGTGGTGTCCTAATAAGAGTGTGACGTGAATGTTGTGGTGTCCTAGTAATAGTAGACGTAAGTGTTGTGGTGTCCTAATAATAGTGTGACGTGAATGTTGTGGTGTCATACTAAGAGTGTGACGTGAGTGTTGTGATGTTCTTGTAATGGTTTGGTATCAATGTTTTGGTGTCCTAGTAATGCTGTGATATGAGTGTCGTGTTGTCTTTGTAATTGTGTGATGCGAGTGTCGTGGTATCCTAGTTATCGTGTGATGTGTGTGTTGTAGTGTATTAGTAAAAGTGTGATGTGAGTGTTGTGGTGTCCAATAATGGTGTGATATGAATGTCATGGTGTCTTTGTAATGGTGTGAAGTGTGTGTGTCGTAGTGTCCTAGTGATAGTGTGATGTGTGTGTGTTGTAATGTATTAGAAAAAGTGTGATGTGAGTGTTGTGATGTCCTAGTAGTATATGGTGTGAGTGTCGTGGTGTCCTTGTAATGGCGTTTGTCGTGGTCTCCCACTACAGACGTAGGTCTGTAGTTACGTAGACTTCGTGTAAGCCCGTACAGTCACCGGGCGACTGGTCGTGATCCAGAGATAGCGGGCTGCGTGCTGTCTTTATAATGTCGCACACCGCATATAGGCTATTAATTGTTCGCTTTCAGAAAGAAGCATTATGCATCGGGCATGCTTGACTAATCACCGGTTTCACTACAGTACGCTGCCGCAAGGGGTTGACACCGATAACCTATGGCTGAAGTTTGCGGCGTATGTTCGAGTCTTGGTGTTGGCGTAATGCCACATGACTGACAGTTCATTCATAGGGGATCTTCGGGAATTTTATTTCATCGCACTGCCTATCGATAGTCGCATAGTTGAGGTTTGTATAAGCAAAGCAAATTGCGCAACCAAGTGATTTATTGACGACGGCTAACGCGGGAAGAGATCTTGGTCACAACTTTTGGAACGGAAATGACCGTGAGATTTCATTACGCCACCTAGCGGATTCTGATGTACCTACCTAGACCTAGAATTTGAAATGGGACGTTAGATAGAAAATATAACATCGCGCATGCACAATGACCTAAGGCTAAGTGGATGATATATTTACGGAAGACACAAAATGTAACTTTATTAATTGTATGTTTAGTTGTAGCAAACATACCACATGATACGGATTGCCCGTATCCAGTACGGATTTTGGCAATTTTTTAAGTGATACGGCCTTACTCCGTTTTGATACGGATTTTAACAAAATGTATGGATAATTATTTTAATTTTATTATGGCTTGTATGCGTCACTAAACTATACTGCATAATGGAATAATTGTTTACTGTTAGTGACTAAGTAAATCGATTCGAAACGAACGAACTAAACCACCGATAAGTTTATTGTAGCGCGTAATAGATGGCGTGCTGGTAAATTTTAGTTCTGAAAACTGCGGCAGGTTGTTCAACGGGCGGGAACGGGGCGCGTGGCAGGCGCGTGACGGTTATAAAAGCAATAGGCCTACAGGAAATGGAGCTCGACGCCGAATTCAATGAAATCGCCTGCATTTCTGATTTCAAAATGTTGACGCTTGCCAGTGAAACTTCGATATACGCGCGAACTGATGAAATAAAATGTCATTATTTGATGACACTGTCTGTTTTACGGTACGCAGTTTAAACGTGCTGAAGTGAAGTAAAACTTCGGTAATCTTCCAGTTAACTGAAAAAACCCGTGAAAAAGCCGTTTTAAAAAGGCCTTAGCAATTTAGGCCAGTTAACTGGAAGATCTTATTAAGAATACGGATTGATACGGATTCTTACAACATTTTAGGTCAAAAATACGGATTACCATCCCAAAAATGTGGCAAGTCTGTTTGTAATTGTAGTTCACAACTTAACTAGTATGAGAGTGGACGCATCATATGGCGCTGCACTGAGGATCTGTTTAGGCTTTAGTAGTTTGACAATAAGACACACTAGTAATGTATTACGTTTGACCTTCCTCCGCCCCGTTCCAGTTCCATTAGACGACTGTTCTAATATTAGAATAGTGCATAACATGGATAGAAATTGTAACATTTGTCATTGCGCAATAATGGATAGGTAACCTACGTGAGGAACGTAACCCAAGTGGTCTACATACCGAACGTGATCATGACATTTTACTCTAACTTTGATCTTTGACCTTGATGTTTGACCATTACACCATTACGTAGTTTATGTCATCTCCAACATGATCGCAACTTGTCCTGACTATGTTATTCCTAGTATAAAAATAAGACACACGAATTTTGGGGGTATTACTTCATGACCTATCCGTCGGGGGCACCACATAGTCATTACCAATCCACCAGGGCGCTGCATAACATTTAACCCTTTTACCAAGTTTCTAAAAATTAAACACCCGAATTTGACCTTAGTAGTTCACGACCTATCCGCGAGAGGGCGCAATTTGTAGTTTATTGCCCTAGTTTGTGGCAAAAAGCAAATATTATTCATAGTGTACATTGATTCTTTTAAAATGCGAGTTTAACTGAGAATGCAACTTTACGGAAGAAACACTACCATGTCCATGTACTAATAATACGAAAATCGATAGCACTCTTCCATGCGCCACATGCAAACAATTTTTATTTTCATTTAATCGACGAAAAAACATTTTATTATGCCATGGTCGTGAACAGTAGACGTAGTTGTAGCCTATGCCTATGGAGTATTGTGGACACTTTGTTCTAAAGCTTGTTAAGAATTAACAATACCCAGCAACTATTACGCGATTAACCAAGACAAGAAATTCCTCAGAATATAATTCACATTATATTGACACTGATGTAACGTTCAAATGATCAGCGTACTTGACTTGTGGCCGAGTATTTCTGCTCTCTGTTTTCACCACCCATACCTTCCTTGCTTCCCGCCATGGTTAAGGCCATTCAACTCTTGTTTTCAGTGCATAAAGGTTTCCAGGGCAGTGACGCGGTGTATTGTTCTAAAACGAGGCGGACGGATGTTGTGGAGCAATCACTGCGTCTACGACACGTTGTGCGGTAACACGAAGTTAATATAGAGGTAAGGGTAGAATTCGGACCAACCTCAATTTTACCATAACTGTATCTTTGTCCATATTTGATACTTGATTTAGCACTTGTGTAAACCATGAAAATAGCTGCCGTGGACGTGGCAGTTTGGAGAAGACGACACAGGAGGAATAGGCCTTGTTACTTCTAAGTCTCGTGTACGAAAACGAGATGGGGGGCACTTGGCCTTGGCTTGGGGGCAGGAAGTCCATAAATGTCATGATATTCTCTGTTAAGATATACGATTTTGTTTTGTTTTTGGTTGTAATCAGACTGTCCCCAAATAGTGTTTGCAGTTATATTCACATTGTGCGAAGATAACCACAAGCAGTGCCAGTGGAACACTTTGCCGTTAACAATGATCACGGAAATCATGCATTTAAATTATTATTTAATTATGGTGGTTGCCATGGCATCGGCGGCTAGTATAGTGTTTGGCGATCTTGAGACTTTAATAGTAATGAGTAATGCCATCTTTCGCAGTACAACCTGTTTTGGGGGCCAATATGTATTGATTATATGCATTTAGATAACTTGCCAGATATAAGTGCTTATCGAACTGTTGTGAAACCAGCAATGTAAAATATAAATCCCGTACAAGACACATACGGCCTAAAATCGTGTCTACTATCTGCGCTACGTAAATCGCTATATGCCTATGACAGTGTGGTAAACGCAATATTAAATCGGACACTTCAGATAAGAAAGGTATAGCACAAGATATGTATGACCTGATTTTCCTGACTGAAACCATCGGCATCGACCAGTCAACCTTTCCAGTCGGAAGCTACAACTGTCATCCGTCGTTAGAATATATCGTTCTTGTGTCCAGTCCCCAATCAGCTCAAGTCGCGCGGAGTCTCGCTATGTATGTGACCCACTTATGTATACGACGACGTGGAGTTATACGACAAGTTAAGATTTCGCCGTCACGATATCCTAACAATTGTGGATGAACTGCGAAGTGAATTGGAGTACCCCGACACGCAACAATGCTCCTTGCCGGCGACTCTGCAAGTCTTGGTGGCATTGCGGATGTATGCGAGAGGTTCTTTCCAGAACTTGGTGGCTGAGACCATTGGCTTCGACCAGTCAACCGTATCCCGAACCATCCTCCGTGCGACCAATGCTTTGGTCGCTCGGATGACCGTGTGGGTGCACATGCCGACACAACAACAAGCCGGCTGACAGAAGGCGAAGTTCCTCCGGCTAGCAGGATTCCCCAACGGCAACGTGGTAGGATGCATCGACGGTACCCACGTCTGCATCCGGACGCCTCCCACCAACGAACACGAATACGTCAACAGGAAGAATTGTCCAGGTAAAGTGTGATTTACAAAATAGTTTACATTTGCCCAAAACTGTTAAGCAATATAACTATGTAACATACTAGGTAGTAACGTATTTACTGAACTATTTATTGAAGTACTTCAATAAGTGTGTATGTGCCAAAGCAATAATAGTAAAAGTATACGAATCATGTCAGACATACAACTTCATAATTGAAAGTGTTTAAATAAATTGCATTAACTATTTGTAATTGTATCTGACACTAATAAAAATTAATTGGTTGTTTAAATTTGTATTTAAATACTTCAAATAATACTTCAAGTACTTTTATTTGGATGTGGTTATTACTAAATGATAAGATAGATTTCATTCGCTTTTCTTCAGCCACAAATCCACAGTATCATATGAAAATTAACCACTTTTTTCAGTAAGAAAGAAAATCATTATCATTGAGGTCATACCAATGAAAGCAAGATACTTGTGAGCATGTGTGAGCAGGATTAGCAATAATGTACCCATGTTGCACTGTCCTGTGTCTTCTTTCATCTTGGGTTTATTGCTGATAAGACTGGTAATGCAATATATAGTTCCTATGTATGGTTTGAGTGGAGGTAGGAACTTCTCAAACATCACTACGTGCCTATATTGTTGAAATTTGAAAGTATACCAACTATAGCTATATAGGAATATATGATGCAATAACGACACATAATATAATGATGTATTAATTTAACCACATATACAGGGTGTATATACTTGGATTTTTTGGATTCACACTGAGGATTTCTTAACCAATATTATTATTAACTTATGTAAAACGCCTATACAATGGTCATTGTGAAACAGTTAATTGTGCAATGATGTTTTCACTGATTGCAGTTGCTGTCTTATTTGCACAAGCCACTTAATTAATTGCAATCAGTAACATCAACTACCTGCCCTCAGACTCCAATTCCTGCTATTGTTTGTTCAAGTGCTCCTTGCCGCTGAAAACACATGGCTACACTTTGAGAACAGGATAGCATACAGAGGTGCTTGTACGCTAGGGTTTTATTGCTTGAATGGAAAGGCTGTTTTTATTACGATTGATCAAGTGAACGAAGTGGGATACTTGGATCTTTCTACCTATCTACATTGTTTGGTATTTGCATACATGATTAATGCTATAAATGTTTTTAAATGCAAAAATGTCCAGTTATTATTTTACTGTATCATTTAAACTTAACAATAAAGTGTTATTTAATGTTGCTTTTTTGAAATGTATCACTTACGAATTCAACACTGAGTAACTAAAAAATAATTGTATTTCACCTCTGTACAATTATCCACTTCTAAATAAAATGTGAGACACAGTTTTGTTTCATGCAAAAACTAGTAATAACTACACAAAATAAAGTTTTTAAAAACCTGATTCATGTATAAAAACACGCACATTAAATGAGTGTTATCTGTCTCTGTTTTAGTTGATATGTGATGCTAACATGAGGATTATTAACTGCATGGGGATATGGGTATATGCTGAGAGAGTGGCTGCTCACACCGATCCTCAAACCGTGGAATTAACAGAAATGAGCAAACACAGAAGCCCACTGTGTCGATGGTGTTGTCAAAGTAACAGTTACTGCTATAGTGACTCAACTGGCATAAACCAGCTGCAACCTGTCTCAGGCTGTGGTGGAGCTTCTGACCGTGATGCAGGCATCACAGATGATGATAAATCTGGAATGACAAAACGTGTTCCTTTAGTAATATATTTGAATTAGCGCATGCACTTTGTTACTGACAGAGTCAGTCATGGTTTCTGTCACTGATGAATAGAGCCACTATATTTTTATATTGACATTTGTTCAAATGGGGATGTACGCTTTTAGGGCATGTATGTCTAACAGAAAGGATACTGTAGGTATTCCCATTTGTATGGTCTGACCTTCTGTCAGCTCTTACAATTTGCATCAAATATGATCTCTTTCATAAAGGCGATAATATTCCAATTCATGTTACGACGGAATAAATTCTTTGTTTCAGAATTCAGTGTTTCATCTATCAGATAGAAACAATAACATGGACGGCTGGTTTTTACTTCACCCTCTGCAGTTTGTGCTCTTCTGTGCCGTCGTCTTCTTATCATGTGAAGGAGGTATGTGTAAATGACGTGATTAGAGGTGGTTCCTTATCAGAATAAATACATATTAAATAATTTTAGGTACTCTTGTCGCATATGAACAAAATATACTCATAGTATAAAATACATATATTTGTGCTGGCTGATTGACACAGTTGTATGCAGATGTGTGGCTAAAACAGTTTGAAAGCCTTACTACTCCTCCAGTAATTTGATGATAACCGTCAAGTGTTAATAAGAATGACGGGCATAATTCCTTTTTCAACTTTCCCAGCCTTCTCCCCGTGTAGTGTCTCGGGCCATGCAAACTATAATATTCAGAATTGTAGCTGAGAATGTTGGCTACTCACTCACTGGTTCAAACCCTGGATTAATGATAAACTACCTGTGTGCATACAATTCACGGGATCATTTTCTATCCATCTTTCCGGTTTTTATTTTATGTTCTTATTTTCTCTTTATCGTTATATGATCTACAAATTGTGTGATTCCGATGACGATAGTGTGGCTCGCTGATGCCTTGTATTCATTACTATAGCAGGTCGGAAGGGCTGTTATAATGACCGAAAAGGATTCGATTACAAAGGAACATGGAATAGGTCCAAATCTGGTCTACTTTGCCAGAATTGGATGTCAAACAGGGTATGTGCGTTCGTGCGTGTTAAGGAAAGTTACAAGATTCAGAAACAACTATCACAGTAATTTGCATTCAACTGGTATTGTGTAATGTATAATCATTACACATAATAATGTCAAATCAATTATTCGAAACATCGCCAGACTTTAGTTTTTATGACATTTTGCACAGTTGTTCGTTCACAAGCCAAATAAAACTGCAACTTATAAAAAAAAAAAACAGATCAAGTATTATTGAAGATATGGGTCACTTAACTTTGACCCGATTTGCCTACTGACCGTAGCTCTGTTTCTAAAAAAAAGCTAGAAAAGACACCTTTGGGAACCAGAAAAGACTGAGGTATTTGTTATTAATTAAGATAACATTTATCATAATTTAACTTTGACATTTGATTCCAAAATAATACAGAAAGTCCGGAATTTATGTACAACATCCCATATTATTGTACAAGAATCATTGAACATATTGGATTGAGCAAATAGCAATGTTAAGAGAATAAATATAAATAGGCGACCAATTTGTGGTCTGCAGTTCAGCTGCTAAAAACAGTGTATGACAGCGTTTTCAGCTCGCATATATAGTATCGTATGTTAACGTGTTCACTGTTTCAATTGTTGATGTGGAGATTTTCTAACATGAACTGTTTTCATAGTTTAAATTTCGTTGTTGTTTACCATGTGGATAAACCAGGATTTGTTATATATTCGCAAGTATCTAGTGTCCATCGTGTCTGACCGTCGCATACTCTTTGACATTTGTCATAGTGAGGTCAACACACAGGTTGTCACACACGTTTCTAGGTTGACGTAAGCCATAATGCTACTTTCAAATTAATCACACGGAAAGGCTGGCTGGAATGTTCAAAAGACTTGCAGCAAAGACCACAATTCAAAGTATAAGATCACGGTATGACTTATGTAACAGGAAGTGGTCCTGTCTATGAAAAATTCAAACGGACAAATAACTTAAAATGCAAAATTCACCATTTGAATACTAACTAAAATGATATTTAAATAAGTAGTTTTCGAACCATGTTGACATGCTTCGATACCATTGTGAAGTGACGTGTTTGGTCACTCAACAAGCGCAATAAAATACTGTAGGTATTATTATTACAAACTACCAATCTTTATTTCTGACAAAAAACACCGTTCATGTCATATGCATTATATCGAAAGTGAAAGTAAACATAAATACTTTTCTCATTCCCCTTCAGCCACGCAGACACGGCTGTCACCTCAGTAAGGAAGACCACAACTACTGTCGTAACGTGGCCTATCCGCGTGTACCATATTATTGCGCGGCATGGAGGCCTTGGTGCTACACAGTAGAGAAGAAGAGATGGGAAGTGTGTGACATTGAAAAGTGCGACGGTGAGTACATAACCACTTCCTTAACTTCTCAAGTACATTCACTCTGAAACAAAACAGCTTGAGTGATCGGTTGAAGTTTCGAATTCGTTAATAAATGTGTAGTTTCCCAAGCTGCCCTACATCTCCTTGAGTACTTGACGCCATCAGGCGGTGATTGTAGGACGGCGTCTACATCGTGCAACGTCCCCAGTCACCTACATTTTTCGAACAGTTTCTTCACCTTACTGATACGCACGCGATCGTCCACGCGGAACTTGGGTACAGCCTTTCCGCGGCGACCACCGTACAAGTCCTGCCAGACCTCTTCCTGGATCGGTTCTATCAAGTGAGGCGCCGGCATCACGATGCTTTCGTGGGGTCTGTTGTTGTACGAACGGACCAGGTTCTGAAGAATGTCTTTGTATCGCCACGTCTCGTGTTTCGTTACGTATCGCCACATGCGCGTCTTCAGCGTACGACTGACTCTTTCCACGATGTTCGCCTTGGTTTCTTCGTTGTATGTTGAGAAATGGTGTATGCCGTACCTTTTTAACAGTCCTTGAACTCCGCGGTTCAGGAATTCGAGATCTGTATCTGTCTGCAACGTCACCGGTTGATCATCATCGATAAACAGTCCATCGAGTGTCCTCAGTTAGTGAGTGGAAACGTCGTGCTGTCATTGTTTCTTTTTAGACTGGACACGTCCATAAGATCGGCCTGCCATTGTTGGTTGCGCCCATGCACCTACGAGGATGCGTCGTCGCTTGAAATGCGTTCTCGTCGGTTTGTATAGGTTATAGGTGTTCTGGTCCGATAGCCACTGTTCGACGATCTTCGTCGGTACACTTCCGATAGGATGAAAGGTGGCGCGCCTCAGGGTCTCGAATCCCCCGTAACTCCCCACCTTTGTTGGATCGAAGTACACTATACGACGTCTGGTGCATCGCTGCGGCTGCTGCGGACTGGATCTCACACCAGACGCATGCGATGGCGCGCGCGTGCTCCATCTGGTACAAAATGGCAACCTGCGCATCGAGATTCATTTCCGCGATGCGCTGCCGACCACCGTGAACGTCGTCGCCTACACCGAGTTTGAGTCCGTCCTGGAAATCGAATAGAATCGCTACGTCATCTACGACTTCCGATGGACACTCTACGGATCGATCGCCTACTCGTGGTAGACCGGCGCGACGGTTTGACCATTCGCGCCATCGTAGCCAAAAACGAACTACACGTGACGATATAGACTAGACGCCTTCGTGTGCATCATGCACGACGGCGATAGACCGGACGAACATTGGGAAGTGTTGTATGTGGACGGTAACGGACACGGCGATTACTTCTGTCAAATTCCGCACCTTCATCAACAAACATTGCACCTTTTCGACACTAGAGTTTATTCTCCAACATTTGCAGACAATATGTATCACTTTTATCATGGTTTGCTATCACGGCTTTACGATGAAGTCGTTTGTGAACGTTTCGGTACAGATCTGGTAGCAAATGATTGCCGTGTGTTTGATTGGCTTACACAAATGAGATTATAACGAGGTGGTATCTTGTATGTTACACTTACGTCGACTTAATATAGCGTAATTTTTTTCTTTGTCTGGCGATTTGTTTCGTTATTGTTTGATATTTGTTGGTTGCATTGGAATTAATCGGCACCTTGCTTCATTGAAGACGATCGCTTTCATCATTATCGTTCGAGTCGGTGGTCAAATACCCGTAAGCTGAGACAGCTGGCTTGGTGGTTTTTATCAGCAGGTCGACATTATTCACCTGTATCTTTACTCAATAAAAACGTGTGCACTCGTCTACTATCGTGTTGTGTTCCGTTTTCGCACCTTCATAACCATAAGAGGTGGCTTTAGCAACCGTCCACCGTGATGTCTTCTATCACCACATACACGGTCATGCGGTCACCTGGTAACCTATGCACTCGCTAGGTGGGTGGGGAGGTTGTCCTACTACTACCGCCAGATGGCTCCACATAATCTATGGGAACTTGGTAAACAAAATGGCCGTCCTGTTTCATACGAAGACACCATGGAAACAGGCGCTTTGGTTGTCACTCCTAAACTACTGACTTACTTTTAAAAGAACAGTTTACGAAATTGCAGAACTAATTAATTCTTGTTAGTTTAATCAATGTTTTATTATCAGCCGTTTTCACCTAGCTTTCACATGAAATGCCCATCGCTGTGTCATCTCTACCCAGTCAAAAAGTTAACCCTCGTCATCATCATCATCAGTGTGTAGTTTCCTATGTACGGCGAAGCCCTTCGAATGTTGTTTCCAGGCCTGCCTGTATTGTGTAATCCTATGCAGTATGGTACCCTTCCACTATCGCCTATGTGGTGTCTCCATTGTCTTGCCTAATTTCATCTAGATCGTTTCCATTCTTAATTTGGGTTTCCCAGTAGTGATAGGTTATCTCGTTATCTACTGATGTGCCGTGCCCTGGTTCACTTCCGTCTCCTGACTTCTTCAATCACATATATAACCAGTGTCCTTTGTTTTACCCGAATGTTTGTTTTTTCTGTCCCGCTTGGTGTCTATTTTTCCCGTTGTATGTCATTGCTGTAACTAAGCACGAGTTGTAGGTTTATCTCTTCAGGCAGGTTCCATATTTACCCTTGCAATTGTCACAGTGATTGGCGAATGCTGTACATTCGGCCGTAATTCTTTGAATTTCCTTGTCTTGGTGTTTGTGTCTACTACTGTATCAGGTTTCAACATCTCTATATGAGTGGTGATAACATATATTGGTGTCTTTTTCTGTTATCACATTTGTCTATTCCGTGTCTTCGACTTGTTCATCTTCTTACCCTGATATTGACTTTTATCAGCTAGCTCCTGTATTAATGTGTGTAGTTCATGCGGTGCATTAGCGCGTACGTGTACTTTGTTCGCGAAGCAAAAATGACGCGTACATTATCCGTCTATCTTGAATCTTCAGGTAGGTCAGTCTCCGGAATATAATACGGTGGGTTGACATAAACAGCTTGTGCGATAGTGTGTTTAATTGTCATACTCTTCTCCTCGTGTTGATCTTGTTATGTTGTTGCTTTCTTTGTGTAGATGAATTGCCATCGAGCTGTTGGTGTACATGTCTTTCATGAGTTTAACGTATAAGTCTTCTATCTCGTGTTACTTGAAACAGAAGCGAGATCAGTGCTATTTCACAATCCAGCTTGCTCTCGTGGCTGATATTCGCCGAGCCTAGCGTTTTGGTTAGTGCATTCGAGAGTACGTTTTAGATGTTTCATAACAGACATATCAGTTCGTTGTTTATGATAATGTTTCATTCTTATTTCCTGTCTTGACCATTATCATGATTTGTGCGTTCTGCTCTTTCATGCTATGGGTATTTTTGATAGGCATTTGGTGTACAGCTTAGGAAGTGTCTTCGAGACGGTATCTTACCCTGCTTTTGATGTATCAGTATGTATGTGGTCGTTGCGCGATAGTATAACATTCTTCCCTGGTGTATGTTTTATATAGTGCCTCTTTCGCGTGTAAATAAAATGTAGAAATTCTCTACCCTGCTTGTCTAGAAGTTTAATTGGTCTGTCTTGTCCTGTCTTCGTTCATTTTACTTCCCCATGTTCTTTGGTGGCATGGTTTTCTGTGGCATGATCTCTTGACTGTACTTCCTCATGTCCTCCTTTGTTTTTGTTTTATTATCTTACATATTTTTGCCTATTATGTTCGTTGTTTGTTGATGGTTTGCATGATTATGGTATTATAAGGAAAATTGAAACAGGTTTGTGTGTGTGTATGTGTGTGTGTTTGCGTGTGCGTGTGCGTGTGCGTGTGCGTGTGCGTGTGCGTGTGTGTGTGTACAATAACGACCACGAATCAGCAGTATAGCATTATATAGGAGTTCATTTAAGTACATAACTAAAGCAACACAAGGATAAACATAAAGTTCAAACCAAGTTGTGGAAAGGTTGATTTATAGCGAATTGTAGGAAAGTTTCGGATTTGATTTACAGTATACAGTGTGTGTGTCATTGATAATTTCGAAAATGTTTATAGCCTGCTCGTCCAATCCATGTGAAAATGGTGGAACCTGCAAGCTAATTGGCTCGAGGAAGACGGACGGCTATACTTGTTCTTGCAAGCATGGATTTTTGGGACAAACTTGCCATGGAACAAGTAAGATATGTTTTAATAACTTTAAATAATGTGTCTTCTTAATAAGAGAGTGCAGAGTGGACACCCACTACTGAGATATCTAAGAAAAGTAACTGCTAGGTTTGTTTTTATGTAGAAGACCATGGATGTTTTGCACCCTTCTGATCTTGTGACACTAATCATCGATGGATGAAGTATTGTGGGTATTGAGAAAAACTCATTAAGTGTGTACTTATGCCATAACCACACTTTATAAAATACCATAAACATGTTTTGCATTCTTAAAAATTACCTTCATCCACCTGGAGTTGAGGGAGTTAACACAGTTCCTGACCCCCATCCCTCCCCCCAAAGACAGGACTTTACAGCATATGTCAGGAGTTGCTTGTTGTATCGGTGCGAGACATGGGCCATAAGGTATCATGATGTCACGAGGATGGCTACTGTTAAGATGAAGATTGTGAGATGGATATGTAACGCATTAATCTGTTCCCAGTACAGACCTTACATAAATTATAATTGGGGATAAGATTCCAATTTAATAAATAAACTTGCGGATTACCATGTCTATATTTATAGACAAATTTAAGTTCTTGCAATTTTAATTGATCATCTATTTTCAATATTTCAAGTGTTTTAAAAAGTGTTATGTATGTTAATTGTACTCTAATTGTATTCTTTCAATGTTATTATTCGAATTTTTAATTCTCAATATTCGACTACTTTTGTATCTCCTTGTATACATGTTTCATGACAATAATTATCATTTATGAACATTCCCACTAGCAATGTGTTGTAATCAGCGTGTTGTTAGCAGGGTCCTAGGCAAAGCCAACATCCACATTAAAGTATCAACGCAATATATTCCAAATATAGTAAAACATTGGGTACATTCTGTAACTAGTTTAATAATATAGCTGGAACTATTGCAGAATGCATTAATAAATATCACGGAAACAAAGATGACTACTGTTTACATACAAAAGTTAGATATATTCTTGCCGTTAAAGTATACAATATTGTAATAGCTGGCGTATATCAGTTGAAAGGTATCACATATTCCCAATTTATATGTTGCGTATACTTTACACCCTACAGTCAAGCACCACCGACGAACAATTTCTTTTGTAATTCTTTTATATGCTATGCTCTAGTTGAAGTAATATTTTATGCATTTCCTTTTTTACATTGAATAAAATCATCATTACATCATTCATGGTTTGCATGTAAACATTTTGATTATATTGTAGAAAAAAACATTCTGCAGTATTAGTATCAATATGCGAGTCATTAAACACTGTTATGATCATTACCATTACCAATATATTACTCGTGAATAGCATAGTAGGTAAAGAGGAAGGGTTATTGGCGCGGCGTGGTGGAAGGTCAAAGGTCAATGTGAAAAGTCATAGTGCCATATAGTGGTGGATAGGTGGTGAACTACAAACTATGACAAATGTTAAGTGGCACCCCTTGCGGATATGTCAAGAACTACTCCGGTCAAAATTCGAGTCTTATTTTTTAAACTATGTCAAATGTCATGCACCGCCCCTGGCGAATAGGTTATGAACAAGTGATTCCCTTGAACTAATACTCCCAAAATCCGTGTTTTACTTTTAAATTCGATCAAAAGTCAAGTTGTGTCCTCTGGGGGGCGTGGCGCTGGGCAAGAGATATAGTGTTACTCTGACGTCCGCGCTATATTTTGGCTTGCATTCACGTCCGGGTTGTTTTCTACAAAATCCTTTTTGGAACGCTATTCTATTTATGACTTGAAAATGCAATAAATAATTAGTTGAAAATCATGTATAGCAATATCTAACATAGTAATCCAGCGCATACAATGTGTTGGTCTTCTTATAGATTGAAAGATTTGATTTGGCAACGACATATAATGGCATGCAAAAATAAACTAACCAGTGTTTTATATGTAATGAATAGAGTTAACGCGTATCTTCATGTTTCAGCCCTTAAAACAATTATTGCACTCTAGTTTACCCCTACTTAACATACGGAATCGTCTTATGGCGAACCACATATAAATCCCATTTCATGAAATTATGGAAATGAAAACCGTTCTTTCTATACTTAAACGAAAGTATCCGGAACACTCGGAAACCGTATTTATGTGTCTAAGTTTATTAAAATGGCTTATTAATTGATATACACAAAATTGATGTAGGACAATATAGGTACAAATATGTTCGTGGGAGTCTGTCACATTCGTTATATGTTCACATTTACCAATGATATATACATTTATGAAAAGAGACATATATCACAAACACGTCCTTTCTTTAAGTGTACTATCATATGCTCAAACAACACATAATTGCGTTATTGACTGATTGTCCGAAACAATACTGAATACAAAAACAGGATATATACATATAAATCATGATAGACAGTAAACAGGAAAGAAACGAACTGCTGCGTTATTTATAGGTCCGGTGATTTGGAATGCAATTCGAACTATCATTCAGCAAACACAACGTTTTGCGTTATCATTAAAATCAATTATAGTAAATGGGCATCAAGATCTAGCAAAACCTTAATTAAAATATAAAAACAACAGAACCTAGTTCTAAATCATGGAAATTATGAAATATATGACTTCTGTTTACATGTGTTATCATATTTTAGTTATCAATGACGTTGTTGTAATCATATGTCTACAACAGTATTTATGTATACATTTATTATTTAATATTACCGTTGTTAAATATCTAAAATCGGGTATACTATATAATGTTCATAGGCATTAAGTAATATTACATTGTTAATATAGCTATTACGAGGTTAACAGCGACCGGCTTTTTTAATAATCTATCCATCTATCCATTTTCTATGCTATCTCGCTGTCTATATGTCTGTCTACCTGTCTATCTATTTATCGATCTACTCTTTATATTCTTGTAGAAGTGTGTAACCCTAATCCATGTAAAAATGGTGGATCTTGCGTGGAAACTAAAGGCAAAGGGATCTGCCTGTGCAGCGAAGGGTATACCGGACTTAAATGCCAAATTAGGAAACGCTAAGGTACATAGAATTTATAATAACATTTTATTTGTGGTCATTGCCAATTAAGCAATTTTCACATAAACAAGTAATGTATACCTTGACGAATATCACAAAGGTGGAACTGTAGAGTTTAATTTAAAAGAAATATAAACAAGACATTAGACAGCTAATATATTTTTTCCATGTATACACAAAGTTTTGCATTGCATGTAACATTTAAAAAAATTAACAAAATGCAGATGTATACATTTATGACAGAACAACGCAACAACTCGTGTAATAAATATAATAGAATTTATTATGGCAAAAATGGGACAGTCCGGCCAGATCTGTTTGGGGCCAGCTGTGACAGCCTGAGAACAGGATGCGAGACTGGGATGTCTGACTGGTGGACTTGGTCCGGGCCAACTACTTCACCAATCATGTGACTGCGATCACATGACCAGAATCCCGGGTCTGCATACCTCTGGGTGTCAAGCCATGCCAAAAAGAGGTGTTGACACAGACTATCCCAACTAAGTGTTAACACTGAATGCCCCAGATATAAGGACGGGGTGTAATAGTGACTTACAACGCTAACAACGGGTCATCTAGTGACATACAATATGTTCATTATGTTGCATAACAATAAGGCCCATTAGTGTTCCAAATCATGACCTGTCACCTGTAAAAACATTGCATAATTCAACCAACACAGATTCTTATGCCTGAGTACTTGTAACACTAATACATTACACTACCAATGTCAGTAACATATATTTATTATGAATGTCTGAAACATGTATACTATTCTTGAAGCAGATTGTTCTTGCAGTGGCAATCATACTATGTGTGAATGTACAAAGTACAAACTATGTATACTGCTCTCGAAGCAGATTGTTCTTGCAATGGCAATGTCCCAATGTATGTGATATACTGTAACACTGCTAAAAGGGTCTACTATGCATATAGTTTATTATCAAAGTTCATCATCAATATTCATGAAATAGCATACAGTTCGATCAGTCAACATAGCAAACATTATAATATCAAATTATGTAGCTACCAAAACTCAATTGCAAAGTCCCTATACATCAAAAGAGAGATACAGTATTAGTTCCCCTCGGGGAAGTATTGCACACACACTATGCCATTCGCAACATTGCGTGGGCCACGAAATATAGCCTTACTTGACATTGACTGAACTGTGTCCCACAAGGCATAGGCAACTACCTTGGGTACCTTGTGTGGCAACATTCATGTCAAAAGTTAAGTGCCATGGTTTGTTGGGCTTCTTGTAAAGCTTTGGGAGATGTCTGAATGTATCTGCAATAACAATCTGAATTCCATCTCCCCATGGTTCTTATCATGTGATCTGGAATGTGTGCATCTGCGGCTGTGGTGGCTGCTCCTATCCGGAATGAGTGACCACTGTACAAAGTTGGATTGTACCCAAGATGTAATAGAAGTATCTTTTGTTTATCGATTACAAAAGAGCGTGTCAATGGAGCCCCTGTCCTAGTGGTGAACAAGGGGTCTTGTGGCTGTGCTAACATGTCATTTCTGGTATGTAGCAATGACTGCATTACGTGAACAGGACAAATATCGTGATCTGTTTCAAAATACTTTATTGTTATCCCTTTACGAAATGGATCAGTCTTTGATCTTTTTAAAAGAAGTGTGAAAAACCTGTCGTTCATGTTCATCTGGATGTCTCCAATGGTTAAATCTGTATTATGGTCAAATGTACTAGACTTATTTGTAAATTCTCCATACCTTAAAAAAAACCAAAATGCTAGACAGAATGCAGTCTCCAGATCTAAGACTTCATTGGGTCCAAATACCCCTAATCTAAGGGCATGGCATATTTTGCGGAGGACTTCTGCTGTAATAGGCAGCCGCGGTTTAACTACATTGTCCTGTGACTTCTTAACAGCTTTTAATATATTTTTGAGCCGTTGGTAAGGTAAGCCATTTTGAAAAAAGCAAGGGTCTTGAAAACCTGCCTTGATATAAGCAAAGCGAATACCTGCTAGATAGGTCTTAATTGTAGAGTATTTTACATGTAAGAAACGAAAACAGTGAGCTACAAAATAGATGAGTATTTCTTCTGATACATGTGGGTATGTATGGCACATACTCCTAAAGAGATAAAGATCTGAACACTTTTTAAATGCTCTAAAGCCTGCTTCATATACATTTCTAGTAGACTTGTTTAGTGACAAGTCCCACAACTCACTGACTACTTTATCTAGTACCACATTACATCTGAAGGTGGTGGGCACTGGCAAGGATTGAGTGCTGCTCCTGGTGCTAGTTATCGGAATCTGTCGATCTGGAACCGAGACAGTGCATCGGCCACATCATTATTAATGCCTGGGATGTGTTTTGCGGTAATGATAACATTTCCTGATGCTGCACACCATGTCAAACGTCTCATTAATCTCATTATGCACTGAATCTTTGATCTGCCTTTATTAATAATGTGGACAGTTGCCTCATTGTCACAGTAAAAGAGAATCTGTTTGCCATTCCACTCAGAACCCCATAGCATAGCAGCCACAACAATCGGGTATAGCTCTAAAAAGGCCATGGACAATTGTTCATTTATCTTTTAGCATTAATTATGTAGGCCTTCTACCCTGAAACCATCTGTTTTGAAAGAAACCACCATATCCAATTGTGGCAGCTGCGTCGGTATATAACGCAAAATCAGCTGCATTTGTCATCTCTGGGTCAAGAAATAGGGCCACTCCATTCCACTCAGCCAGGAATCTACGCCACATACGCCACATACGCCACATATCTAACCGACATTCTTTGTTGAGTCTGACATGGTGGCGCAATTCTTTCACAGAGGATGCCAAGGATAGGAGATAGCCTACAAACGTTCTACCCGGGCAGACAACTCGTGTTGCGGATTGTCATCATGCTGTCGGTCGCGAAGCGACAAAGACTGCTTCCATCACTTGACTCTTGCTCTCCATTTGTCTCTCTGCTGTGAGAGTGATGTCCATAGATGGCAGCCCTGTCCGTTCGAGTATTTCCTTGTTTGTCACTTTGTCCATCCAGGTTATCCTCATGATCGAACGCAGATGTCGCATCATGAAGGCATGCAACTTTTTCACCTGTCGTCTGTACACTGTCCAGGCCTCGGCTCCGCATAGGAGGGTGGACAGCACAATTGCACGGTATATCTTGCCTTTAACCCGCATGGACACATGGTGGTTGTTCCAGAGTCTCTGGCGTAGTCGGCCGAAAGATGCACTAGCCTTGGCCATCCTCCTCTGTATTTCATCGTCAATGCATCCGTCACTTGATATAGTGCTTCCGAGGTAGGTGAATTCCATAACAGAGTTCAGCTTGTTTCCATCAACCATGATATCCTCCTCTCGGGTTCTTGTAGAGTTGGGTTGGTACAGCACCTCGGTCTTCTTGATGTTAATCTTCAGGCCGAACTTCTTTGACGCATTGGAAAAAGCATCCACTATTTTCTGCATCTCTTCAGCAGAGTGTGCAACCAGTGCACTGTCATCTGCGAATAGTAGCTCCCTCATCAGTATCCGTGTAGTCTTGGTCTTCGCTCTGAAGTGTGCGACGTTGAATAGGTCAGCGCTCTGTCTGGACTGTATGTAGATGCCATCCCCCATGTCTCGGAAAGCATTGTCGAGCATTGCTGATAGGAAGATGGAAAAGAGCGTGGGCGCCAGTACACAGCCTTGCTTGACCCCATTTGTGACCCTGAACGATTCCGAGACTTCCCCTCCAACATTAACAGTCGCCATCATTCCGGTATGTAGTGCCTCGATCATTGTTGTGAACTTCTCTGGGCAGCCATACTTCTTCAGTAGCTGCCATAGTCCGGTCCTCCCAACTGTATCGAACGCCTTACTGAAGTCGACAAATACCATGTACAGTGGTCGGTCCTGCTCAATGCACTTTTCTTGTAGTTGTCGGAGACAAAATATCATATCCACGGTGCTCCGGTTACCTCTGAAGCCACATTGTGTCTCCGGAACTACCTCTGGTGTTAGGTGGGTAGATAGTCTGTTGAGGAGGATCCTGGCGAAGATCTTGCCTGCTATGGAAAGAAGAGAGATTCCTCTATAGTTCCCACAGTCTGTTCGATCACCTTTCTTGTAGATGGTTATAATGCTTGCATCCTTCCATGCTTGTGGTACAGAACCCATCTCCCAGGCATTGGTGATTAGTTGGTGCAGTCTCCTGAACAGATTGTCTCCTCCATGCTTCCATACTTCTGCAGGAATTCCATCTCCTCCAGGTGCTTTGCCATCTTTCAGGCTGGCGATTGCTCTAGCCATCTCATCCATAGTTGGAATCTCATCAAGGCTTGTCTTGGTAATGCGCTGCGGGATGTTGTCCAGAGCTTCGTGATCTATGTCGCCAGGGACGTTGAGTAGCTTCTGGAAGTGTTCACTCCATCTTGCCACAACTCTCTTGCTGTCAGAGAAGATTTCCATTCCGTCTGTTGATTTTAGTTGAACAGGTCCCTTCTTTTTGGGTCCCCACACTTCCTTCAGTCCATTGTAGAAGCCCTTCATGTTGTTACTGTCGGCAGCTCTCTGCAGCTCCACTGCTTTCCTTTCCCACCAGTCCGACTTCAGTGCACGGGTGTGTTTTTGTAGCAGTCTGCAGGCATCTTTGTATGCTGCAGTGGTGGATCTAGTGCTCCTGGTTTGCAACACTCTCTGGTGGGCTTGATCTCTTCTGCTCATAAGAGTCTGTAGCTCCTGGTCGTTGGGGTCGAACCAGTCCTGGTGTTTTCTGTCTGGCTTGCCAAGATATGTCTTGGCTGTGTTGTACACAACCTGCTGCAGAGCTGCCCATTCCTTGTCTGGTGTTGAGTTTTCCTTCTCCTCCCAGTGGGCGAGAGCACTGTCCATCTCCTGCTCAAAACTCTCCCTATGGCTGATGGTACTTAGTTTTGCAGTGTTGAGCTTGGTCGGCTTATTTGTCCCTTGCCTGTTGTGCTTTTGTCGTATTCTGAAAGCCACTTTTGATCTCAGCATCTGGTGATCGGTCCAACAGTTTGCTCCACGCATGGCTCGGGTGCTGTGGATGTCCATCTTATCCCGACACCTCGTGATGATGAAGTCTATCATATGCCAGTGTTTGGAACGAGGATGCATCCAGGTAGTCTTGCGTTCATCCTTCTGCTTGAACATGGTGTTCGTCACTATCAGTTCGAACTCAGAGCACAGAGCCAGTAGAAGTTCACCATTGGAGTTGCATTTCCCAATCCCATGTTTGCCCATGACCAAGGGCCACTTGTCATTGTCTCTTCCTATCCTCGCATTGAAGTTTCCTATCAGCAGTAGCTTATCGGTATGAGGGATGCCCCTGAGCACACTTGCGAGCTGGTTGTAGAAGGCCTCCTTGTTTTCATCTGGGTTTGTCATTGTCGGAGCATACACGCTGATAATTGTAGGAAAGTTGCTCAGAGGTAGTCTCATCGTCATGATTCTGTCACTTACTGGCCGTGGCATTTCTGTCAGCTTTGTGATGATATCCTTTTTGATAGCAAAGCCCACTCCGGCCTCCCTTCTTTCTCCTTCGGGTTTGCCACTCCAGAAGAAAGAGTATTCCAAGTCGTCGAGACTACCAGACTCTGTGAACCTTGTTTCACATAGGGCGGCGATGTCGATGTTGTATTTGGCAAGTTCCATTGCTACTAGTGCCGTACGTCTTTCTGGTCGGTTAGCTCCTTCTCGGTCGAGGAGAGTCCTGACGTTCCATTGTCCAATTGTCAGTAGTTGTCTTCTTTGTCTTCTTCTTCCTAGCTGATTTTCCACTGTCGACGGAAGATGAGGTCGAGCAGCGCGGTCCTTGGTAACCCGGGCGACGGCCGATCCGGTATCATGTTTCGTGCAGTTGTACATTTCATGGAAGCTGCTAGCAAAAAACTTTTGAAGTACCGCTGGCTTTTGCAAGTTACTAGCGACACTCTCTCGGGGAACAAATAGAGGTCTCACACCGGCAAGAACATGTCAAGACAGGCGCAAACTATTTGTCCCTGCAGTGGCTGGTCGAGAGATGTTGGGAGTTCCATACACCAACCGCCCTTGATGCTGCCACAGTGACATGGTTTTCTGTTTAGGGTTTGCTCCCTTAGCCTTCAGTTCTGACAAGAACCTATACCACAAGGCAGTGGTTTACAACTTTGCATGGCAGGGGCGTCAAACTCCCTGAAATATTATTAGGTACTGCAATACCTGCATACCCAATATGCGGATTGTAAATGGCCCAATAATTTCAACATATCCCTCTTAGAATGCTGTTCTTACTTTCACACCTGTCTGTGTCTGTGTCTGTGTCTGTGTCTGTGTCTGTGTCTGTGTCTGTGTCTGTGTCTGTGTCTGTGTCTGTGTCTGTGTCTGTGTCTGTGTCTGTGTCTGTGTATATTGATAATCCTAAGTAATTTTTCTTTGGGGAGTTTTGCTTGCATTGTGCTAGTGTTTAAAATTATTCCTAAGTACTGCAACTCTACCGTCGGTCTTATTTCTAAGAGTGATAGGCTACATATCCCGATTGTCCCACATAAGACGTCTTATGTGGGGCAATCGGGATATGTAGCCTTGCAAAACAGACATGAGTGCAGAAATGTACAGTAAGGCCTCGAGCAGCCGCGCTCTGAGTTGATATTTTTGCATAATAGTTGATGTCCTATGCTAACCCTGGGTCTGCCTTGTATATCTGACTGCCTATCAGGACCGTTGCCTCTGGGAAATTGTTGGTTGGACAATTTTTGATTTGCCAGGAGGGGACAGAAATTGCTCAAATGTGCTACACTGCTACACAGGGAACATACACTTGCCTTTTGGCCGACAAACAGCGAGCAAAACAAACCGTTGCCACGAACCCCCCAGTCTACTTTAACATTCTGCTGTTGGATGAGCACGGCTGCTCGGGCAGAGAAAGAACGGTGATATTCATAAAATGAAGTGCCTTCAATTTTTGATGCGATTTCTACAATGATTCCTTCATATTTATCTAATTCATGGCGTCGATTACAAACCCCGCACATAATGTTTCGGTATTTATTGAAACCGCAGATGAACTCGGGAAGAGTTAAATTTCGATTAAGGCGAGGATCAGATGACATGGGACGCGGCTGATTAAGTTCTGAATGAGGCATTAACAGTGTAGCTAGGTTAATGTCGTTGCCGTTGAAAATCGCTGCACGAACTGCGGGTGACACCGTCTCCACTGACGGTAACTGCTCCGACGGTATTCCCGAGGACGAGGTAGTAGCAGTGGTTGGGATCGATCGAAAGCTGCAGTCAGACGCGCGTAGCGACGTTCCGGATGAACGCTCGAAGAGAGCGTGTACGATGCGGTGTCGTTCGATGCGTTTTGGGCGACCGGGTTGAACGTTGCAGAAGCTGTGACGATCGCGGATGGGTTGGTTTGTTGTCCCGCGGCGATCGGTCGTTCGTCCATGTAATCCAATCTCGAAGTGAACGCCGACATCGATGCTTGTACCGCTCGTACGACATCGACAAGTGGCTCCATCTTGGGGCTAGTGTCGAGTACGACACGTTCGGTTGGTGGTCGCCAGTTCCGGGCATGTGTTGTCGTAAACGCCGGAGACGGAAGACGATGTTGTCGCGCCATGGTAGCCAGTCGATTGCAGTCAGTTGCGATGCCCCAGAGAGTGGACGGCCCCGGTGTAGCCAGAGAGGTAGTTGCACGAGTTGCCGGTGGAGCAGGTGGCGACATCGCACGGAACGACGAAGAAGTGAAGTGATGCGCCGCGTCGTTGCGCCTGGGGTCACATCGGTCAGCGTCGGATCGAGTGTCGAAGTTGTCGAGGAAAATCCGCAGCAGTTGGGATTTTTAATGCCCGATTGCAATTTCATCCCCCGATCTTCAGTCGTCTGAAGCAGCAACGACGCGGACCAATTTGTAGGGCTAGCGACGTCCCAGCGAGGATGGATTAACGGCGGTGCCCCACTAGTTTCACGCCGATCCATATGGCATAGCGTTGTTTACATCATCGACTGCAGTGACAGCTGTCACGCATGCGGCATCATCTGGACCATTTCTGTCTCTGTTACGACGAGATGATGTTGTTGTTGTGTAACGTCTCCCGGCACTTACACGTTTCTGCCGACCACGGGGCATGGCGGCTTGATAGTTGTATTGAAAGAACCAAAATGACGTGCTTCTTGGTTCGTGTTCAATAGAAAGATGGCGTTGAGCTGGGAAGATGTTAGTTCTATAACACAGGGTAAATGTGGTTGATTGGGTAGATTCACTTCCCCTGCCCCAGGGAATATGTTATGATTGGAGAGGTACCCCCTGCAGAGAGGGTCTTGATGGTGACTTAGTTGTGATTGGTTAGCCTTTGCTGCACAGGGGAATGCCCGGAAGGGACATTCTGATCCTGCTTTCAGTTGACCGTGCTGTGAACTTGTTGTTGTGTGAACTTGTTGTTGCTGTTGTATCTGGCATAAACATGCATAGTGTTAAACACCATGGTTCCATTTATAGTATCAATTCCATTTCAAACCCATTTGCGTGGTGATTCTCGCGGAAAGGTCACATTTAATAACATGGCATCTTGACTTCATCGTTGATAGAACTTGCATCATGAATATAGCTTTCCATGCATCACATGTCTACAATGTTAGCCTTTGGGTATACTGTATACGAGCGACAGAATGGGTTGAGCGACATTCTAATGTAATAAAAAGATTAGTCATCATAGAGGAACAAAATATTATCATCCGGTTTCACACGGGTCCAACGTGTTTAAACAATTATGCTCAATTAAGGGTTTTTCGTCGTGCGCATGCGTCATGTGTAGTCGGCCAGCTCCTACGTCTTACCTAAATTTTCAAATACAAAACATTGTAATGTGCTAATACCAACACACGTGCACAGTTATCATCATATCTACGTAGGCTATACATACAGTTACAATCAATCCCTTACAAAATCCTATTTTGTTAAATTATTTGCATAACAACCACCGTAGATTTTCTAAACAAAATGGCAGCCATGTAAGCAACAGTTAAATAGCACGAATTAAATTAATCCCCAAACCAACTCAGTTAAGTACAACATAAATTGCAAAAACTACACAACTTTCAACCATTAAATAAATAACTGCTATATAAGGATACCAATTATTTTTACATACGATTACAAGAATATATAATATAATAATAATGTTTATTTCCCAACACAACAATACATGATACTGATGTTTGAGTACGAATATTCTTATTATGTTAGAAAAAAGAGTATACCAAAATAAATCTTATGTTGTTATACTCCTGTACAAAATTTGAAAAACATTACACATGTCACAGTTCGGGCATACAGAAAAAATATTATATAATACATAAACTAGTAAAACATACACATTGTTTTCAAGCACCGATTATATTCAAGCATACCGATATACATTCACTAATTTCCATATTTGTCAAGTTTCATTTATCTCCTGAACATATATATTTTTATTTCTTAACAAATAAACTCACTGATAGTGAGTTCCAGCACATTTTACCATAAATTGATACATATCATGACGTTTTATGTGTAGAGATACATTGGCATACGTATTGACCCTTTGCTGAAATGAATATACAATGTTTTGCTTTGTAAAGAGGCACTAAACATTTTCAGGTATTGGTATGTTGTTGTATGTCTTATACAGTATAGGACACATTTTTAATTGTATTAATTCTTGAGATTTCAGTAGTCTATATCTATAAAATAAAGGGCGTATGCCCTATATTTCTGTTAACCTTTTTTGTACCACTGTACTATAGGGCACATTAGTGGCACATGCATTTCCCAAATGTCATAGCAGTAAGACAATACAGGTAAGACCAATAAGTAATATAGGGTCAGCAAACCTGTAGTTCCTAAGACATAACTTGCCATGTACCATACTCAGGATAGTCTACATAGATTTGTGTTGACATTATTTAATTGGTCTTTCCAAGTCAGTTTATCATCTATCAAGACTCCAAGGATTTGACCTTGCTGACTCTAGTAATTTGGTTATTGCAAATTCTTACATCGATATCAAAATTAATTATGTGGCTACCATAAATCATATAATTTGTTTTAGATACATTCAAGGACAAGTTGTTTGTGCTGAACCATGTATATAGCTTATCAAGTTCACAATTGACTACACTTCTAAGTCAATGAACACATGCACCAGAGTACAAAATAGTTGTGTCATCTGCAAATAATACAAACTTAAGAAGCTGTGACACATTACAAATATCACTTATATACAATATGAAAAATGTAGATCCTAAAACCGAACATTGCGCTACACCACATGCAATATCTATTAAATCCGATGAACATTAACCTATTTTGCGTGACAGAAAGTGTGTATATACTGCACACAGCCCCTTCGGTCCTTTTTTTACAAGATTTTTCCAATTGCTCTTAAACACACATTCTATGCCTCGCTCGTGGAAACAATCCACTATTATGCCCATTGCCAAAAAACCTGGCGCTAGGGAATTTAATGACTTTCGACCAGTGACGCTCACATCTATCATTGCTAAATGCATGGAAAGACTTGTATGTAATCAACTGATTAAGTCTGTGGCCAATCACATGGATCCCCTACAGTTTGCATATAGAGCTAAGAGAGGAGTAGAGGACGCAACATTAACTCTGTTCAACTTAATTGCCAGTCACCTAGACACATCTGGAACTACCGTCCGTGTCTTATTTATGGACTTTTCGTCAGCTTTCAATACTATACAACCACATGTTCTGATTAAGAAGTTGTTGAACCTTGAGGTAAATCCTGACCTTATTCTATGGATTAGGCAGTTTCTATGTGATCGGCCACAGCGCGTCAGATTGAACGGCTCTCTGAGCAGAGATCCCGTGTTGTCAGATGAGGTTATAGTAAATACCGGAGCTCCACAGGGATGTGTCCTTTCACCAATTCTCTTTTCCATTTATACGAATGACATATCATGTAACAACTCATTTCTCACCCTAATCAAATACGCAGATGGCATGGCACTTGTAGGCCGCCTTAAGGATGAATTATCTCTTTTTGAGTACCGTCTCCAAATTGATGCGCTAGCTTCCCAGTTTACCTCCACCTTTCTTAAACTGAATACAACGAAAACGAAAGAGTTAGTGTTTGGAGGAGGAAGGAATAGTCAGACACCGGAACCGATATTGATAAATAATCAAGAAGTTGAAATAGTCAAAAGCTTCAAGTATTTAGGTACTGTGCTAGATGAGAGGCTGTCGTTCTGTGAACATGTCGATTATGTATATAAGAGAGCCCAACAACGACTTTTTCTACTGAGAAAGCTGAAAAGCTTTGATGTTAGCCAGCACATTCTCCAACTTGTCTACAGAAGTTTGATAGAGAGCGTTCTTTCTTTTAATATAATTACATTGTATGGCAATGTCAGTGTAAAAAATAAAGTAAAGCTTGCTCGCGTAGTTAACACAGCAAGCAAGTTAATTGGCAACAATCAAAAACAGCTGTCCAGCATATATAAAGATGCACTGAAAAGGAAATCAACACAAATTCTCTATGATCCTGCTCATCCTCTTAATCAAGCCTTTCAGAAACTGTCAGAAACTGGGAGACGCCTAAAAGTGCCATTAGCCAAAAAATCTCTTCAAAAAATCGTTTGTACCCTCTGCTATTTTAATTTTAAATGCTAAATGATAATGCTGTTTTCAACGAGTCATTAATTAATTTTTACATTTTATGTGTCTCATATTCTTATGGTAACTCTTTATTTAATCTTATTTATTTATCAATTTAGTATTATGTTATTGCTAATGTTATTGTCTCCAATCAGAGACCCATTTAAAGAAATTATACATGCTTATTTATTTATTTATCTTAGTAGCTATTTTTATTCGTAATCTATTATGATACTTTACCTATTTTAGTGATAACTATATTTACTATCATTTTATATTGTATTGACAATTGTAGATATGATTCACCAATGTTTTTATTACTGTCATTTTATGTGTGACTAAAGAAGATTTTCCGTTTTTAATATGTTTTTAAACGGATAATAAAGTTTTTTGAATCTTGAATCTTTGAATCTTCTGGGTTTAACCTATGAGTTGAGCAGTGCGCAATACATAGGTTGCATGAAAACGTAGACAATAATAGAACTTGAAACGAGTAACTATTTTAAACAAGTGTAATAGTTTAATTTGGCTGTAGAACAACTAGTTTGGTAAACCTTAATTTCTGCTTGTTTTCAGTTGGTGCAGCTGAAAACAATATTGGGATTCAGCCGGTCAATTTTGAGAATCAAACCTCAGCTTTTTTATAGCCTACTTTTAATGTGTAGTATTCTTGTTTTTAACACAGGTCAAACATGTTTCTCTTGTCACGAAAAAAATATAAACATGTTTTTTCCTTTGTAGTTGTAATCTTTTGGTAAAGCAATAATACGTGTTACCCGTTACTGCGTCAACGCATTCTAACCGTGCTTGGTTTATGCACAACCATCGAGTGTTATCAGGTGTTAGGGATCATCTTAAGCACATTTATTTTAATATATATATATATATATATATATATATATATATATATATATATATATATATATATATATATATATATATATATATATATATATATATATATATATATATATATATATATATATATATATATATATACAACAGTCTTGTTTTCTTTGCAGATTGCAGATGTGTCACCAACTCACAGCGTAACCACATGCATTTGATATCGAACAGACGGAAACAGTAAGAGTTTGTAAAGAGGCATATATGGAATTAGCATGCGCTGTGCAGCTGTAGACTTCATCAATAGAAAATGCTCCGTCCACAACAAGCACGCTCACCAACGAATACATCTGAAATCGAAGCGATGGGCCAGGCATTATAACACAATGGCTTGCAAAGTTCCTAAAACAAATCAAATCAGAAAGCATTCATTGACAAAACATCTAAAGTCAATTTTAGATGATAACTCCGCTGATGATGTTGTTTTGTTATCTTTTTAACAACGATGAACCTGACTTGGATAGTTGCTGGAATGTATGCTAGTTGACATGTATTCTGTTGCTATATTAATGCTTATAGTTGATGCTTCAAAGTTCATTCGTGATTCTGTTTATTTATTTTAAAGACTGCAATAAATTATACTTGTCTGGTTGGCTCGTTGTTGCTTAGAGCAATATGCAATACATTTAAGCAAATAAGATATATATATATATATATATATATATATATATATATATATATATATATATATATATATATATATATATATATATATATATATATATATGTCCCCGTATTTACCCTTGCATCATGTTAGAACAATTTGTTAAGTTAAATATTCAGTTGTTACTGTCGATTGTCTTCTCTTAATCAGCAATTGTCTTTCCAATTAATTACGCCACCATCGCCGTATTAAAGTTGTAATCTTTTGTGACGCTTTTTCAAACGCAAACCACCCGAATCTTCTATGTCTGATTACAACTGACATTTTTTCAGCAATACATGTGTTCTCTTTCTTCTGACTAATTCGCAGTCATTCTGGCATTTAAGTAAACTTAGTCCATTTGACAGCCGTATGTGTTCAATAGCAAACCTAGAAATGTTTTAATACATGAATTTTGTTGTTGATTAAAACTTGTATCGGATCCTAGAATAAATTCAGCTTGGTTGCCCACACGGAAACCTTGGGCAACTGTGGTAATTTGCATAAATCCAAGATGGCGAAAGGTCATATCTTAATTTATTTTATATTAGAACCACTTGTTCTAGATTAGTGTATGATACCTCTTTTAGGTGTGTTTAGTATGTGTAAAATCCATTCTCAGAACTCAGAAACTGAAGGTCAAGCTTGAATTAAAAGTAGTGTTTATTCAAACAAATTCCACTAATAGTGGGGCAGATACGTGATTTGATTGTGGGTTTGGTGGTAAAAGCACCAAAATTGGCATAGTTGATGCTACGAAGGTACTAATTGATTTCAGATATAGTGCCAAGCTAAATTTTTCCCATGGGGCCCTACAATTTGACAAATCCAAGATGGCCGCCACCCGAGTCGCGAAATTCTAATTATCGTCATATCTTCCTGAATAAATATCGTATAAACGTGAATGAAGTGTCGTTGTGTATGTTTTCTGACATAAGGAATCAAATGCCACCACCTATTTGTCGATACAATGCATTTAAATTCATATTATGATGATATTGATGTTAAAATGAGTGCGGCCAAGGCGAAATGGATAGATTATTCTCAGAAATTGGAATGCCTTATGCTGGTCTTTGTGCGATCAATTCGCGAAGGAAACTTCCCACTCTACATCACTGCATTGAGAGCACTGACTCCATGGTTCTTTGCCCTGGACCACACACACTATTCTTGCTGGGTTCCCGTACATATACGTGATATGACAACACTGCACGAACGACTCCCTGATGTAGCGAAAGAGTTTGACCGAGGCAGCTTCGTAGTGCACAAGTCGACCCGTCCCTTCTCAGCCATAGCTATCGACCACGCGCATGAGCAAAACAGCGCAGTCGTTAAAGGTGATGGTGGAGCAATCGGCTTGACGCAAAACCATAGAGCTCTACTGCGATGGGTGGTAGCTGGACCAGAAATTGCGAGGACCATCGACGGCTTTGAAACAGCATGCCTGGATAACCACACTAGCAGGGACAACGGCAGGCACCACGAACACACAATGGCTGTACAAGTCACCTTTGCAAGCGAAGTTCAGGCTCTCGTGGAAGTGATCGAAGACCTTGGGAATCCGTTCATGGAGGAGAGTGGAGATCTTCTGGTTTTGGATTCCAGAGACATCGCAGATCCAGCCGTAGTGACAACTGTGCGAGGGATAGAGAAGAAGGGGCATGATCAGTATGACAGCTTTGTAACGGATCGGTTGGTTGAGCGTACATCACCTGTATCAGACACCATCTCCAAGAACAGTATGCCACTGTTCAACAGACCATCCAAAAGGACACCATCCAAAGCTACACAGATGATAACATCCCTCAAGAGCGACTGTGCACTATTTCCCTCGCTCACAGCTGATACATTAAATTACGTATTTAGATGTAAGTTACGTAAGTATCCAAGTCGTGTTTTCAAAGTGTGTGCCCGTTTCCGGCCACTCAATGAGAGGAGCGTCTGCATAAATAACTGAACGGATCAAACAACTTCGATGGAATGGAGAATCGTTTCACAATCGTTGGTTCACCGTTGAAAGGTATGAAAGAGCTAATTCTTGTTCTGTAGAGTTGATAAGTTAAAGTTGAGCTCAATATCAAATGTCTATACGTAGGCCTAGCCCTACACATAACACATTTTTGTCGAGCTAGAAATACGCATACGTATGTAAGTGATGCTCATAACTCTACCTCGTGGTTAGATCACTTTATCTGCTCTCACAGTGTAAACTCGATGATCACGGATTTATATATATTAGATAAATGTCCTAGTTCGGATCACCTCCCTGTAGGACTAGATATCTCGACTGCTCTAACTGCAGAAAGATGTGTTAATAATGAGAAACACGCTGACAAAATGCCTCCTATCTTCAGATGGTCTAATGCAAAAGATTGTAATATCAAAGAATATGGAAAGAGTAGTGCTGTTCATCTAGACAGAATACACACTTCAGACTCGTGTACGTGCACTAATCCTAACTGTTCAAACAGACAGCATATAACTGATATTGACAATTTATTTGATGATATATGTAATGCGCTTAGGGTATCTAGTCTTGAAACGATTACTACATGCAAAAAACATTGTGCCAAGACTACATTGTACCTGGATGGAATGATTATGTTAAGGAAGCGCACACTGAAGCCAGATACTACTATATTGTATGGCGTGATATGGGAAAACCTAAGCAGGGCCCAGTCTGTGAACTAATGCGGAAAACTAGGTTACATTTTAAATATCTGCTTAAACAGTGTCAACAACGCGAAGATATGGCGCGAGTAGATGCCATGGCTAAGTCCATGCAAGCTAAAGATGCAGTCAGTTTTTGGAAAAACGTATCCAAAACATACAAAAAAGGTATACCAAATGCTACAAATGTCAATGGTGCTAATGAACCTACAGCCATATACGCCATGTGGAAAACACATTTTGAATCCTTATTAAATAATGTAATCACAGATGTAAATATGCAAAATGTGAAAGAGTGTGTACATAACCATGAATATTTGTGTTATGCAAATAACTTAGTCATAACTCCTTGCATGGTAAAAAAAACGCTATCGATAAGTTGAAATGTGGAAAAGCATGTGGTAACGATGGGCTATCTGCCGAACACTTTATTCATTCAGATAGGCGCATAACTATACTGTTGTCCATTTTTTATAATAGAGTGATTTCTCATGGTTATCTACCTGATGACTTTATGAAAACTATTATAATTCCACTGATAAAAAATAAGTCTGGAGATACGAGCAACGTAAATAAGTACAGACCAATAGCGCTTGTCAATGTAGCCTCTAACATATTTGAAATTATATTGCTGGAAATGTTGACACCATATCTTAATACAACTGACAATCAGTTTGGGTTTAAGAAGGGACACTCTACTGACCACTGTATATTTGCTTTAAAAAATGTTATTCAATACTATAAAAGTAGCAATAGTCCGGTGTATTCATGCTTTTTAGACGCGTCAAAAGCATTTGACAGGGTCAACCATTGGACGCTTTTTAGAAAATTGCTTAATCGAGGTGTGCCTGTTGTACTTATACGTATTATGTTGTACTGGTACAGAACCCAAACATTCTGTTTCGAATGGTGTTCGACAAGGTGGGATTTTGTCCCCATATTTATTTATCGTATACATTGATGATCTGAGCAATATGCTAAATAATGCTGGTATAGGTTGTCACATACACAACTGCTGCACTAACCATGTGTTCTATGCCGATGACATGTGTTATTGCTCCCAGTCCTATTGGGCTTCAGGGTTTGCTGAACATATGTGCAAAGTTTGGCTTTGAAAATGATGTTGAATATAACCCTATCAAGTCGTTGTGTATGGTCTTCAAACCACGTGGTTTTAACCTGAAATGTCCAGATATGTATATGAACCTAAACAAGCTTGCATATGTCAAAGAAGCAAAATATTTAGGTGTGATAATATGCAATGACCTGAAAGATGACGGAGATATTCTAAGACATCTACGTAATTTTTATGCTAGGTCAAATAGCATTATCAGAAAATTTCACCACTGTTCCGTGGGTGTAAACTACATCTGTTTCATGCGTATTGTTGTACAACTTATTGTTGCCAATTATGGGTTAACTTTAATAAGGGCTCATATTTGAAAGCTAAAGTTGCCTACAACAATATGCATAGACGGATTTTGGGATATAGCCGACGGGACAGTGCGAGTGGCATGTTTGCTAGTAATGCTATTGATACATTTGACGCCCTATTGCGTAAGAACATTTATGGTTTTAAAAGACTCATTTTTAACATAAATAATGGCTTGATTAGGGTTATGTACAATTGCTTTGAAATAGTAAATGGCCCAATGTGGATTAGCTGTGCCAATTCATTGTACACAGTAAATCTGTAAGATAGTCATCATATCTCGCATATAACTTTATTATTATTTATTATATATATATATATATATATATATATATATATATATATTTTTTAAAGTCAGTAAGTTGTTTATATAACTTACTTTTTAAAAGGTGTGTATTTGTATGAATTAATTGCATATTTATTTTACAATCACATCCTGTATATTGCTCATTATTTTATCTGTTTTTCTACAATTTTACATTTATCTAACTTATAACCTTTTTTTTTTTTAACATATTGGCTCTTTAATTAGGCTACTTAGATGTTCTGATGTATGTACCGATTGTATATGGGGTTTTACCTGAAATAAATGTATTCGTATTCGTATAAAAACTGTCAACTGCATGGTCAGTTTTGTTTTAGTCATTGCCGTTTTCCATGGCACGTTTATGAAATAATTACTGGCCAAGTATTTTCGTATAGTAATTCGTAGCCTGTGTTGGACATTAGTATAAACTAACATAGCCTGTATACAACTGTAATATATGTATCTGTTAGACTAATCCGCAACCATGGCACACAAACCGCAGACAAAGCCTACCGCCGCTGTCAATGTCATGTTAGCAAGCTGGTGGTTAATAAGAGGAAGGACGGTTCCTTAGACAGCAACGAAACATCAATTGCCAGAATAAGTGTAATACTATGATTTCAATAAACAATGTTTGTGTTGTGTTGACACTTATAAACCTACATACCCTCAGCATCCTCGTAGGTGGAGTAGGGTGGTACAGCGTGAACGCGTGGGAGTCGCAGATGTGCTACCTTTCAAAGGTGTATTACTTTATTGTGCTGATCGCAATGATGCGTAGGGTAGGGAAGTTGTAATGCATTGTAATGGATTGACGCATTCCCCCATCACCGCGTAGGTGTCGAACCACGTCGGCCACATCTACTGTACTAACCTATCAAGCCAGTCTGCACAGAAACAAAACAAGGATCTTGTGACAGCGAATCTTCGATGCGGACGATCGGGGTCTAATTTATGTAGAGGTAGAGAAGGATCTTCATCTACTGGAAGATCATCGCCCTCATCCTGTCACCGCCGAAATTGCTCCTGCTGAGGTGAATATGCATGATTTGTGCTTGGAGAAGTGATGAAGAGCAAGTACATCGCCATTCTCCCAGTCCCCATGGTTTCCATAAACCCACCGCCTTATCCAGACGACGGTCGTTCTGTCGAAACAGAACAAGGGCAACAAGGGCAAACCAGTCATCGATCTTGAGAACGTTGTTCACCGACTCTTAATGTTTGGTTTAAGGCGGCAAATGGAGCTTCGGCCTCTGTTCAAATGCGAGCTATGTGCTGTGCCTCCTTCGCTCATCGATGAGCATAGTTGTCTCCACAAAACCGACAAGTCGGGGCTGGTTAAGCAATTGGGTGTTTTCGATATTTTACCAACTGCTGCTGATGACAGACAGACAGACAGACAGACAGACAGACAGACAGACAGACAGACAGACAGACAGACAAACATATTTATTTATTGCCACAAATATACATTATTAATATATTTAACATAATAAATAATTATGCAAAGGTCAAGGAGACTCCCATTAAGACAACATGTCGCTAACACGAGAGCCCCTTTTCATAATAACAAATTGAACTGGACAATACAAATAGTCATCATGGCTATTTAGCAGGTGTTCTTCCATATCATGTGGCCATACCGCCCATACGACGGTAGTCCATCAGATCTTATCGCATCCATCCAGGGTTGTCTGAGTCGCTGTCCAGATGGTACTGAGAAATCATTGTCTTTGACAAGTACTAAGATGTTTCTGCCATGTCATCTCATCCACTGCTTTCTCAAATACTAGGATATCAACCATGTAATGAGAAGGGAATTGAAATTCTCATTTCCCAACACGTGATTCATCAAATGTGAGAATGTCGCCGGAGCATTGCATCCTTGTGAACTCGTAAAGTTCACTGGTTCCCACCCTAAATACAGTCTTTGGAGATACATTTCGGGCATTGGTGGCACATTAATAATATATAAAATTCTGATCCGCTCGGACAACGCAGTCTTCACTCCGTGTGGCAACCGGCTCGACCCGTGATCGAGTGGTTCAACCAACAACTAACATAGCCCTATTGGCTTCACAACATGTGCTAAGACTCCCGCAGCTGATCCAGCTGGTAATGTGATTTTACTTCTTTCCAGCTAGACTTACATGTCGCTGTTTCAAGTAATTGCTATGATCATTGCAAAGTGACAAGACGCCCACTTGGGCCCACTGACATTCCCCTTGATTGACTCAACGTAAGCTGGCCAAAGTTCTGACGATATTGTCCCGGGACGTTCAACTCTACGCTGTCGCAAGACAGGGTCCACCAGGTTTCCTGTGACAAAAAAATCCATGGTCTTAAACACTTTTCCCATGATAATAAGTTCACATTCCACATATCCAAGATAGGGCACTGGCAACCCATTTGCTGCAATGATGGTGATACATCCTGTGATGTTCTTCATCGCATGCCCCCGTGGCAGCAGGTCATTCCTGACGAATTACTCGGTGATGATGGATACTCCTGCCCTTGTTTCTATCAGACACTTCACAGAACATCCATCCATCCCTACCTCTACCACGGGACATTTCCAGATGGCCTTATCCATTACTGTCCAAACATCTGACGGATCCTCTAGCTCGCCATCCCCTACCAGGACCTATGCAGAGGAGTCATCTAGTTGCCCATTGTGCCCGTGCTCACCTTCTTCGGACAACTCGGGCTATTGTGATCTACTGCTCCACACACATAGCAGATCCTCTTGTCTTCAGCCTTGTAACCACGCTTCGATGGTAGGCGGCCCTCTCAGCACCGGGAACTTCTTACCCCTTCCAGCTGATGCTGTTGCTGCATGCGCTATAGTAAATGTCCAGTCTTTAGGATTGTTGCGTCATCTTGATCTCTTGCAACAGTGGTACCTGTGTCGTCACGAGTCATCATGCTGGGTAGTTCCTTCCTTAACTAGGAGACTGCTCCTTTCGAGCCTGCGCATCTCGGGTTGCAGATGTACCTCGCGAACTCCTGGGACAATTCATCCTTATAAGGTCTCATCCCTCAGTGGAGACAAACTTGGCTCTCACATATATTAAGTTTACTAAACAGCTTTACCAGCGCGATGGAATAATCCAGAAGGGTCTCTCGTGGCTGCTGAACTCTTGTGTAGATGGCTTCTTGGCTGCACTCGTTGTGTCGACATCACCAAAGACGCCTTACAATTTGCAGTGCCTTCTGGCTGTTCTTGGCTCTCTGAACCCGACTTTTTGCCCAGCCGTTCCACTAAGGTGATCCATTCCCGGTATAACAATGGACTGGCCTGACTTCTGTGGCTTCCACACAGTTTCCGCATACGACGCTTACGCTGCACATAGATACGCTGAGGTTCGGCCGTATCCGGATACTGGTCTCGTTACTTCTGGCTAACTCATGTTGCAGATATAATTTCTGAGTCTTTCGTGTTCTTTTCCATGTATCACTTCAATGAAATGCCAAAAAATATCTTACTCCAGGATTACATTTCCAAGATTTCCATGTGAAATCTCGGCAGCTTTTCCCTGTTGCATATCCCTAGCTTAGCCGTAGTGATTGGGGTGTGACCCTGCTCGGTGGCGGGCTGCTTGGTGACCGCTCGGAACATGACACGTGTTGAATCTTGAGTTGAATTGTTGAGATGCATACATACTTGTTCTGCCATCTTCAGAATTCTAGGGCTGACACCATCAGTGCCCGGTGACTTGTCAATCTTCAGTTAGAGAAGACACTTCTTAACCAGTTCTGCTCTGTGACGTGCGGGATGTACCAATGTAGATGTCATTCAGTTCTACCAAAAATATTCATAGAAGTTAGCTCTCAACATTGGAGACTATGTATTTCTCGTGAATCGGAGAGTCATGTTAATGACGTTCAACTAGGAATTTCATAACGTGTAACGTTGCTGCTTATTACAGTTAATAAATTATCGATAGGAAGTTCCAACTACACACTAGAAAATTTACTAGATAAGTTGCTTTTGTTGCAACGTGCAATTTGACTTTAGTCGGGCAACTATTATTTTGCATCACTGTATTGATATATTAACAGTCATTACTCGCATTGAGAATGATCACATATTCGTTGCCCTGTCACCTATAGCTCCAGATAAGTGGGAACTTATCGCCTACGACAGAAGTGGATGATTCCTTGCCGGGGCAAACATTTCGGCATACACTTGAGTATAATTTGGTCCCACCTCGATGCAGTGGCGTAGCCGGGATTTTATATTGGAGGGGGCCTCCCTACAACCACGCAAACTCTGTATATTATACATATTATATATATATATATATATTATATACATGCATATATATATATTATATACATGCATATATATTATATACATGCATATATATATATATATATATATATATATGCATGCATATATATATATATATATATATATATATATATATATATATATATATATATATATATATATATATATATATATATATATATATATATATATATGTATATATATATAATTTCCAACTCGCATAAAATACATATCGACACGACAACCAATTCACTAACCAATGTAGCTGGCAGGTCAGCAAAACCATTAACAGGCGTCAAAGTTAGAAAATAAGAGAGAAACGATACATTATTATAGATACACGAATCAAAGCACCCACATAACATTAGCCTATAGCCGGCCACCACATTCGTTACGCTACTCTTCCAAACATACTGACAAAGACCATGACAAATATCAACATGTAGTCACTTACTCTGCTGAAACAGTAACTAAACATCCCTACCTTAACATAGATGATACGACGTTGGCGTTGAACCAGTAACTTCACAACATGTAACGTTGCGTATTACAATTTATAAATTCACGATAGGAAGTGGCATTTTCCCGGTGCAAAATCCACTAGATTAATTGCTTTGGTTACAATGAGGATTACAGCCGGGGCAAACGCTTTGAGGAAAGTCGGTGGTGTGATGGGAGATAGGCGCATATCACGTAAACGTAAATGAAATGTGCTCAGTTCGTGTGTTACCTCGGCATACATGAATGCACTAGAGACGATGGCACTAACAGAGAAACAACAGAAGGTCCATCTTTGCGAAAAACAACCTGGTTAGAATTATCGTTGGTGCTAAGATAGCTGAAAAGAGACAATTGATGAAATGAGCGTAGAGGTTGGAGTGAAGGAAAGTTCTAAGAATAAATTGGTGATGAGTACATGGATTGGTCATGTGGAAAAAATGGGAGATGAAAAACTGGCAAAGAGAGCAGATGCCCAGAATGTGTAGGGGAAATGGAGGCGAGGAAGAAGACCGAAATTGCGATGGGCATTGCATTAAAAATGACCTAGAAAGAGTGGTGACAAGGTGAAAAAATGATAGAAGGAATTTGAGACTGCTGGCAGAGAAAGCAGTAAGAGAAAAGTGAGAGGAAAAAAGACAATAGAAACAAAATCATGGTTAACTCATCCCCACGAAAACAAAATCACAACAAAACGCAATTTTACCCTAGTCTAGTACCCGGGCAACCATTACTTTCAATCCTTAATAGCCATTAGCCATCATGCACTTTGAGAATAATGAAATTTTCATTGCACTGTAAACTCTTATGCTGCAGCCAGTGACAGAAGTGGAGAATTCCTAACTTAATCCTGTTTAACAAATATTTGTTGTGAATGGGTAGGACTGGGAAGGAAAATCTTACATAGCCATCGTATGAATAACGCAGCCATTTATTGGTCCTCCGTTCCCCGCCATCCAATTTTCTTTTGGGGATTGGAGGGCCATGCCCCCCTCCCACTGCCTCGGTGTTATCGCTATTGTTGGGGGGGTGTTAGACCAAATATTTTTAAATACCCCCTCCAAAAGATGGAGGTGCTCTTTCTGAGTGGGGAAATAACCGTCGTTCGTCACCTGGTCGATGCTAACGGCCATGTACATATCCCTTGAAACTAACGCCCCTCTAAAGGGCATTTTTGCCTGAAAATTATGTAAAAATTAGTATAATAACTTAGAAAATGAGCATAACACATTTCAAATATTTGTAATCAGCAACAAACATGTAGTTGTATACAATAAACATGATATATAGACATATTAGTGATACATTTAGGTTATTACTGTTTAAAATGAGAATCATTACTAACAATGGTTACTATCAGGCCATGACACTGTATATATGTACAGTAACTGACATCAATGGTCTGGCTAAATTAATCCAGAATAACTGCTGCATTCAGAGTCATATTATTATATTGTTCAACTACAGTATCAACGTGACCATACAATTATGTATCTGGTATTGAGCATGTCACTTATTTTTATGGTAGAGAAAGAGATGTGTCATGAGCATAACGAACCGCAGGTAGATACGTTATACTTAGTTCCCTCATTTATGCCAATATACTCATCAAGTGCATCAGCTGATGTGAATGGGTCTCCCAATATCATAAGTATGTCCAAGTTTTTAATTCTCCCCTTATGTACTGCTAGATTAGCAATTTTCCTTATCATGCAGGCGTTGTTTCTTTAGTTCTCGCTGTCTTGTGTTCCATATCAACGTAATTGTTGATATCCTGTCACCTTTTTATCACACAGACATCCAACCAGCCAGAAAGACATGGCTCTGGTCAGTCAATCAGATGTTATCTTGAATTAAATTTCACTAAAAGATGCTCTGGCAAGCTGCTTGGCTTCTTGTCTAGAGCTCTTAGTTTACGAAGCCAAACACTCCGCTTAGCACCCAAACTGTCTGCCTTCTCTTGTTTCTCTGTGTCCGTGCGGGAAACTGAATACTCCGCACTCGTCATAGTTCCAAAGGCTAAATATGTGCCCCTTTTGCTACTGGAAGCCAGCAGCCAATTTGGGCATAAACTCTTCAGAACCTCTAACACTTGGGGTCAAAAAGATTCTAATACCATGGCAATGGCAACACATATGTCCTGATCGTACCACGCATTCTTGAACCTCTCAGTGGACTTTATTTGAAGGTTATCCTTCAAGAGAGTAGTTACACCTGTATCTGTCAGCTCCTGGTTCAGCTTTTGGAATGTTAGTATGATCTTGGTACATATAGTATCACCTGGCATGATCAGACATGATTCAACCAGATGTAGCCCAATTAGAGCCCTGCACAGTATATAACCTTCAAGAAGTCCCAACCGAAGAAGCTTCTGAGTAACTATTTCGGGGCATTCTCGTATTTCTGAAGACAAAATGCTCAATCATGATAGGTCGGCTATCTATACAGATCATCGACAAGTAACTGAAATGCTCGTCTTTCAGACTGACAAACTTGTTTTGTCGCGGGGCTATGTGGAAGTCCAATTTATTTGATTTATCCCATGGCTTGTGGGAAAGGGTTCAAGAGCCGACTCACAGAGTCAAAGGCTTGCTCGGTGACACCTGTAACAGTTATTGTTGCGTTCACCAGAATGTTTGTGCAGGTATTAACAGTCTACTACACATTCTCTATTTATGTATTGCCGTATGATAACCCTGATAATATCAATGTTGGGTGTACATTGCAGAATAGACGGTTATGCTCTGAATATAACGTTTCCGCTGCAATTTCATCGACATTGAAGTTGTATTATATCTGATATGTTATTACAAGTCAGTTTTCTCAAAGAGAGATTTAGAGATAAAACCACTTGCTGCCTCGTTGAATTGTTTCTGGATTCTTGCTTCTTAGATTCGTCTGTTCTGTTCGATGTTTCTGTTCATCACACTCAGAGTTCATAATATCCTTGACAATCTCGTTTAATGCCAGAGCTTCGATGCTATTCCGTACTTATCTGAGACTGCTGGATTCAGACCGAGTGTCCAAATTAATTATATCTGGCTAGTCGTGTTGTTTCCAAATTCTTCCAAACCATTTTGTTCCCTATTTTTGTGGGATGACAGCTCCTACAGCTTGGAGCTCGTAGATCTGGTAACAGCTCGTTAGCTTATCAACAGTGTCATATAATTTATTAATGCGATTTGATGCAACTTTTGCCATAACAATCTATAGTTTAAAGTTATTTTCCATACCAAATAACTCATGTAAATTATGTTTATTATCTCAACGAGTGAGGAAGTAAGACTGGCCAGTTCAGATTGGTTATAACATATCAACAGGTTTTGTGATAATCTGGGGCAATTACAATATAAAGGATATCAGCATAATTTGTGTGTGAAATTTATCACCCCACTTAAAAATCACTTAACATTTCTTCAGTTTCGATTAAAAAAAGGCTATAAAATCGACATCGAACATAATATTGACAAACTGAAAGTTGTTTCTGAAAGAGAATTCATGTGAGCATTAGAAATAATTAATAGCATTGCTTTGATAATAATTTTAATGTAAAACACCCCCCGAAACTCTATTGAATGAGAGCAGTATCACACCATTAAATTATTTTCGACAAATTTTAAGGGACATGACTTTCAGAGGGTATTTACAGGGGGGTTAGCATCAGACAACCGGTCAAAAATTGTATTTTTGTACTCTAGTATAACATGTCCATGTTTTTAGGGGGGTATTCGTAAAACAAAAATCAAAATAACACCCCCCACTAATGTTTCTGCGCTGTGCACTAAGCTGAGCAACACACAGTTTGTTTTATGCCTCAAAATTGCGCAAAGATGCGTTGTTAATGTAATATAATTATACATGAGATGGTGTTAAATGACTGAGTTTACGAAATGAAATATCAAATGTTGGAAAAGAGATAACAGAGGAGGTCGACTCAATGCATGGATTGACAGCTTTCTCGAGAACAGACAACAGGTTGTAGTGGTTGGGGGAGAGAGATCAAACTTTATGCCTGTGGACTCGGGAGTCCCCCAGGGAAAAGTCGCTGGCTCGTGTATCTTCCTTCTGTACATCAATGACCTAGCCATAGACATTGAATCAAAAATCCGTCTGTTTGCTGATGACACCTGTTAATGATGCTGATCAGTTTATGTGTGCCGACAGTCATTTGTATACGCCTGTGACGTCAACGGAAGTGACCGTTAAATATAGCGTACAATAAACCGCTCTCCGTTTATGACACAGAAGAGTTCTCAGTCGTACTTATATCCCGTTCATCGTATATCTAATCTTGTTAGCGTAAGAAGCAACAAAGGCGCTAACAAACATGGTGGCAGCGGTACACTTGAACTTGTCGTTCTAACTGCTGAGTTAGGGACGTGAACTTTGCTCGATGATCGAACAGCTACAGTGAGTAGTTTGTCACCGCACGATAACGGGACTCGCGTGACCTTAGCGGGGAAACTACCCAGGTCACTGCCCTCGCCCTGTACTGATTACAGACACGTCCGCTACGATGGCTCAGCTTGGGGACAAGTCTGCAGCCTAATGCAGAAGAAAGAATCACTTTGCTAAGTGTTGCCCACCAGACGTTCGCAGAAAGACTCATGGCGTCACTGGAGAATATCCACAAAGCAGTCATGCCGATGACTATGAGGATGACTGTATCTTGTCTGTGGAGGCTGAGGCCATGCACTCCGTGTCAACTCACCCGACTGGTCCGCTCTACACGGAAATGCGACTTCCTGACGGAAAGCCACTGCGAATGCAGATTGACAGTGGAGCTACTGTCAATGTCATGCCGGCAAAGCATGTCGGCTCTGCTAAGATAATGCACTCAGACGTCCAACTGAGGATGTACAACAAGGCAACTGTGAAGCCACTGGGCAAATGTCGTCTGCATCTGGTTAACCCGGTCAACAACCACAGATATCAAGTCGAGTTCCAGGTCGTTGAGAGAAATCTCATACCTCTACTGAGCAGGAAGGCTGCAGAGAGGATGAACCTGATCACGGTCAACTACGCAAACTTCAAGCAACTGCACGTTGTTGGTAAAGCGAACTGTGATGCTATCACAGACGAGTTCAAAACAGTGTTTGAAGGCGCATCAATTGGATGTCTGCCAGGCACTCTCAGCTTGAAGACTGAAGACGGAGCGAGGCCGGTGCAGTGTCCTCCACGACGTGTGCCAATAGCGCTGCAATCTAAACTGAAGGAAGAACTGGATGATCTCTTGAAGAGTAAAGTTATCACGCCTGTCACTGAGCCGACTGAGTGGTGCTCCCAAATCTCCATTCAAACTAAGAAAAATGGCAACCTGCATGTAGCGACCCGAGGCCGCTCAATGCAGCTCTACGAAGAGAGAGGTACCCCCTGCCAATAATTGAAGACGTCCTCCCAGAGCTATCTCACGCAACAGTGTTCAGCAAAGTAGACCTATCACATGGCTACTGGAACTGCAAACTAGACGAGGCAAGCAGCTACCTTACGACCTTCATTACTCCGCATGGAAGGTACTGATGGTTACTTCTGCCATTTGGCACGAAGGTCAGCTCGGAGATATTTCAGCGAAAGCTGAATGATAATCTGGTAGGCCTCAAGGGAGTCGTCTGTGTGGCAGATGACATCCTGATATACGGCGACTCGGAAGAACAACATGACAGCAACCTCAGAAATCTACTGACGAGATGCAGAGAAAACGGCTTAAAACTCAACAAGGAAAAGAGTATGTTCCACACCTCACAACTGAACTTCCTAGGGCATGTTGTCACCGACAAAGGACTGCGACCAGACTTGAAGAAAGTGGAAGCCATTCTGCGTATGCTCAACCCGACTGACGTAGAAGCAGTGCGCCGTGTGCAAGGCATGATTACCTACCTTGCTATATTTCTCCCGCGACTCTCCACTATCATGGAGCCAATACGACGACTGACTAGTCAGGACTGCAATTGGGAATGGGGAGAAGAGCAAGAGACCGCGATGAGTCAGCTGAAGAGACTACTCACAACTGCACCTCTGCTGACATACTATGATCCAGCAAAGAAACTGACCATCCAGTGTGATGCTTCGAGCACTGGTCTTGGTGCAGCACTGATGCAACAGGGCAAACCTCTCGCATACGCCAGTCGAGCGCTCTCTGACACAGAAGCAGGCTACGCTCAGAGAGAAAAGGAGTGTCTAGCCATAGTCTTCTCTCTCGAACGTTTCCACCAATACACGTTTGGTCGAGAAACAACAGTACTCACAGACCACACGCCACTTGAGACAATTGTCAAGAAGCCCTTGCACAAAGCACCGAAGCGAATCCAAGGCATGCTCCTTCGATTGCTACAGTATGACATCGAAGTCACCTATGGACGAGGCAATGAGATGCACATTGCTGATGCTCTATCTCGAGCATATCTCTCCAACGGCAATGACAGACAAGGACAGTTCTCACAGATCAACGCCATCAAGCATCTGCCTATCGGCCAATCAACACTGCAGAAACTACGTGTTGCAACTGACGCAGACAACATAATGCAAGTACTCAAAGAGACGATCCTCAATGGCTGGACGGACAGCAAGGCAGACGTGATCGCAGAAATGTCCTCGTACTTTGCCATGAGAGACGAACTGGCAATCCATGATGGACTCATCTTCAAAGGAGAATGCGTGGTCGTACCGCAAGGCATGCGAAAGGAAATAAAGCAACGCCTAGACCAGTCACACCTGGGAGCTGACAGCATGGTACGACGTGCACGAGTGTGCATATTCTGGCCAGGAATGTCAGCAGACATAAAACAAGTCGCAAATGACTGCGAAGCTTGCCAGAGCCTGGCTAAATCTCTACCCAAGGAGACCCTCATGCCGATCGAAGCAACTCGCCTTGGGAAAAGGTGGGGACTGATCTGTTCACCTGGGACAACAAAGACTACTTGCTCACCATCGACTACTTCAGCGGCTGGTGGGAAGTTGACCGACTCTACAACACGACGAGTACTGCCGTGATTCATGCTCTGAAATCACACTTCGCTCGCTGGGGAATTCCGTCTACCATAGTCAGTGAAAACGGACCGCAGTACACTGCCGACAAGTTCCGTGAGTTTAGAGCTGAATGGGACATTGAACACTGCACAAGTGCACCCGGGCATGCCAAAGCAAATAGTAAAGCAGAGTCGGGTGTGAAGGCTGCCAAGCACATGATGGATAAATGCAAGAGAAGCCACACCGACACATTCATGGCGATGCTGGAGATACGCAACACACATACGCAAGGAGCAGGCAGTAGCCCAGCACAGCGCATATTAAACAGACGCACGAAGACCATGTTACCGATAACTCAGACTCTCCTGAGACCGAGGGGTGAACTTCACCAAGACTACGACAGGCTGAAACTGAAACACAACCAAGCAATGCAGGCCTATCGTTACAACAGAGGAGCAAAGGGTCTACCTGTGTTAGAGGAAGGAGATACCGTGCGAATGAAACCCTTCCGTCTAGGACAAAAGACGTGGCAGAGAGGAACAGTCATAACAAGCCTGGACGAGAGGTCGTACGAGATGGACACCCCTACTGGCACATACAGGCGCAACCGTGTGCACCTCCGGAAGAGTAATAATCCACCCGACGCGGAGACACCAGAATCACCCGACTTCGATCAAGCCGACGATCAAGTCCGCCCTCCAACGCCACCGGCGACACCTCGACCTACGAATCCGCCAAGCCCTCTCCGGCGTGAATCGGCCAAGAAAACCCAAAACGTGCCAGAGCGGAAATCAACACGCGTGTCAAGACCACCTGTCTACCTGTCTGATTACGAACTTTCAAAAAAGTGACTCAAAAAGTGACAATGCTAAAATTATGCAATTGATTTACTCTTTAAAACAAAAATCAAAATACTTGGACTTTAATGTTGGTGAAACATACACGGACTCTTATTTTGCGAAAACATGCAAAGAACATTTGGAACTGTCGTAGATTACTTAAAGTTGATATTGCGAAAACATATAAAGGACATTTCGAACTTTAGTTGTTCACATGATCTTGATACTGTGCTGAATGTTTAGTTTTATCCTCAAAGAAGAGGGGATGTTAATGATGCTGATCAGTTTATGTGTACAGACAGTCATTTGTATACGCCTGTGACGTCAACGGAAGTGACCGTTAAATATAGCGTACAATAAACCGCTCTCCGTTTATGACACAGAAGAGTCCTCAGTCGTACTTATATCCCGTTCATCGTATATCTAATCTTGTTAGTGTAAGAAGCAACAAAGGCGCTAACAAACAACACCCTGTGCAGTAACATCATTAAACACAAAGAGGACCAGAAAAAGCTGCAAAACGATCTTGATTCCCTCACCATATGGGAGAAACAGTAGTCCATGAGCTTTCGTCCACAGAAATGCTACACGTTGAGTGCCACACGGAAGAAAAAGAAAATTGTACTGTCATACCAACTACATGGACACAACCTGCAAGACGTCAGCACAGCAAAATACCTTGGCATTAACATACAGGACAACCTGAATTGGGAACTCCACATAAACACCATCACCAATAAAGCAAACAAGACACTTGGCTTCCTCAGAAGAAACGTAAAAATCGGAAACAAGAAAACCAAAGAAACAGCATACAAAGCCTTTGTCCGCCCAATCCTGGAGTACTCAGCCACTGTCTGGGACCCACACACTGCAAACGACATAAAAACGATAGAAAAAGTTCAACGCCGAGCAGCAAGATGGGTTACAAATAGACACCACCAGACCTCCTGCGTCAACTCCATCATCGACTCTCTTGCCTGGCCTTACACTCCACCAACGCCGTAAAAAAGCTCGACTTGAAATGTTTTTCAAATTTCACCACCGCCTCGTCACCATTGATTCTGAATACCTACCATAGCCAACAGAAAACAGATCGAGCCACAGAAAGAACAACACACACAGCTACAATACCCCCTACTGCAAGACACAGTACAGACATATGTCATTCTTCCCCCGGACCATACCTGAATGGAACAGCCTGCCCCAGGAAATAGTGGCAGCCAAGTCCCTGGACTGTTTCAAGTCCAGGCTTGCTGCCCACCTGTAACCACAACAGACCATCCCCTCACCCTCCCCCTCCCCTTCCCCTCCCCTTTGTTTCTTATATCTACTACCCCCCTCTACCATGCCACACACCCTTTCACTAGATTTCAGAAGTGTCTACTGCAACCTCCACAAATCAGCATAATCATCACAACATTGATGTTGGATGATCAATAGAAGAAGAACAGGTATAACGGTAAAATTAAGGTTACATATAGGCCTGGTTCTATTTGAGTGCCCACATTTCTTTGCCAAAGGGTAGGATTGGGAACGGATGTCATACACAGCTAGGCATCCCTATATCATATGTACGTTTATCAATATATTTTTCAGGCAGCCAGTTAGTAGTCCTCTGTTCCCTACCCTCCACGTTTTTTTAGGATTGGGGGCCATGCTTCGGTAGATTTTGTCTTATTTATAAATAAGACTAGGAGAGCACTTAATTAATTAGGTATACCCAAGCCCACACTGGATTGGGCTTTGCGTATAACCTTTCCGAGGATTAACTTTAGTAATGGTCACCAGATGGAAGCATTCTAGCAGGAGTACTCAAGCAGTTCGCCAGACGGAGGCACCGTTGATTGATATTCCGTTGATTACTAAAACATTTGTAAAAGCACTAACGCTACCGCATACTAATTATGTCACGTTCAGCCACAAACATAGATTGAAATAGTCAGCCATTGTAATAGGCTAATCATTAAAAAAGTCTACGGCACTGACTGCAAATTGCCAAACAGTCTTTAAAATAAAACCAGAAAACAGACGCGCATATATTTGAAATGCCCGGATGGGGCAAAGGCATTCTGACGTAAGTTCTACTTCCGGACATGCGTCGTCGCTTTGTCAAGTATAAATAAGCATTAGCCATCGACGGGGACATTTGGTCTATCTGCCTCTGGTCGTTAAAATGGCTCCGTTTTTCAACACTTCGTCTCCATTCGACGCCGATGTTGGTATGTATTGTTACAAAAATATTGGTATACTATTCCTGAACGTAGTTTAACACCAAATAGTGTTAAGAACACCTTATTTTTATCGGTAGTAAAATGAGCTTTCAAAAGGTGGACTCTGAAATTAACACTTCAGTCCAGACGATCTGACCTGTCATTGTTTGTCATCATATGATCCAGTTATGTGTGACATGCGTCATATGTAATCATCCAAACGATGATAGCGTTTCCCATAGCTGCTTCACATATATGAAGAAGACATTAAGATCCATGTAAAATAATAATATACCAACACAGTTTATATCGTTGGTGGAGGAACAGGAAGCGTCAACACGACAACAGAACCGACCAGAGGCAGTGACTGAGTTGTTTATTTAACTTATTACACCTGACGTTGAGTCATGCCCATGAACCCACTTTACAGTGCAGACTGTTACCATAACGGTGTGCCTGCATTTCACAATGAAGGAAGAAGAAGAAGACATTATTATGTTTGTTCTTTATGTAATGAGCGAATCCTAGTCTCCTAGACCTAGAGGATTAATAAGACATTCATCATTCATGATATCATTTTTATTTGTGGGTTTATGAAATGTTGGCTGATGCCATGTTGCGGTCAAGTACATGCAAATGTGGGAACCGGGTAAATATACTTGAGTGCAAATGTTTACCATCAAAACACAACAACGTTATCAATTATATATTAAAGCTACTTATAGTAAACATATTATAATTATGTGGTCCAACTGCATTATGCTTCAATGTCTGCAAACTGCTGAGTTTAGACCCTCTCAAGTCCTGGAGATTTTGTGAAATATGTTGATGTAACCCTCTAGATCATATTATTGGGTACCTGTTGTTATTCCTAAGAAATAAGGCAAGACCCCAATTTAACCCAAATGATGGGGTGTATTGTAAATCCCTTAAAAACCAAAGTTAGTGTCAGGAGAGGGTTGACAAGCACACAACTGTCACCCCAGACCTGGTTGACTTTCAGTTCATAGCCACCTAGGTGAGATGAGCCATTTGTGTCACATAATTTACTGTACATAAAAGAAATTTAAAGGACAAAAAAAGGCTACAGCTTCGTGTCATACACCTAATAGAGTTTATACAAAGTAACAATTTCCACATATACTCAATTTTTTAACGTCAGCGGTTTACTCAGAATGTGACTTTAAAGTCTAAAATTCTAACGAAATCCACGATGGTCTAGACTTCGCCATAGGTGAAGGGTTAATTTGGCTTGGCCATTCAGCGTGCGGCATTCTATATCTCGGTCAGTTTCCGGCGACGTTGTTAAGGGTCAACAACTTCGAGTCTTCGACAGTTTGTTCAGTTGGCGTGACATCTAGCAGCTGCTTATAGACGTATATCTAAATATGTGGTTAAATCTATGGTAAACTTTAGTAATTATGCCTTCGTGTTCGGCATACGGTTGCAATAATAGTTGAAAAAAGCGGTAGTATTGAAGCAATGGATTCACGTTGGTGATTTGCGGGCGTACTGTTTGGCACTTTGCTCGGTCCATTTTGAGGAGAAATGCTTTGATGTAGACATGTATCATCTGTTGATGGGATGATTTCAGCGATAACAGTAATAGACAACTTTATATTTACCGTCATCAGCATGTTACGCGCGTTGCCAAGTTGCAGCCATTTCATGACAACAGCCAAACCCTATGCAGGGAATCTACGTGGAGAGCGCCTCGATCACCGTCGTGACGTCATTCTTCGTCTAAGATGGGGTAGCGCATAGAATTTGGATGGCTGGGTGTTAAAAAATAATTTTCTGGTAAACCGCTGGCGTTAAAAAATTGAGTATATGTGGAAATTGTTACTTTATATTAACTCTATTAGGTGTATGCCACGTAAAAGTTAACTTTGTTTGTCCTTTAAGATTCCTAAATAATGAATTATTAAACAGCTGCTCTTGAAGAGCATGCTGTAAATTCATGTGACATCTATAATGCATAGTTAAAAAAATCTGAAGAATGAATGCATTTTTAGTCTTCATGTTTCTTTTCATAAAGCAACAAACACAAATGGGTGTTCCTGAAGTCATACAAACTATTAGGGATTTATATGCATGTTTTTATTTACAGAAAAAGTGACAGATGAACTAAATACTACAGAAGACTGGGCCTTGATCTTGGAGATATGCGACCGTGTCCAGTCCCATCCAACAGGGTGAGTGTTCCTATAACATTCAGCAAAATTACATCAATAGTCCACTTGTTGGACAGTTATGCAGAAATACTGACACGACCATTTCTGGTGATTTAACAATTTTGTGAAAAGACATTGTTACATTTAAGCCGGTACAGATGTGTTTTTCTGGTGCCCACTCACTATAGTTGAAATCTATCATGAACCACAAGCAATAAGTACTTAAGAATTGTCTATATCAGTGCTTCATTTTTAGTCAAGCTATTGCTTTCTTTGTCACCCTATCGCTCATGCAAATCACCCATCTAGGGAGCAATTTATTGCTACACTAATTACAATAATCGCTCCCGTCATGCCTTGCCTACAACACGCCAGGGGCTGGTCTCGTGAATCGACTAAGTACGTTCTTACTCCATCTTAACGTTAATAAGATGACTGACATAGTAAATGATGTATTTAGACGTACATACATGACCATAGATGTTTACGCAACACACAAGACACTAAGTTAGTAAGCAACTGCATAATTAAAAATCACTCTGCGAAACTAGCCACAGAACACAATTATATAGTGGCACTGCCACACGGATAACAGAATAAGGATGGGACGAATCTTGAATTACCTTTCAATCAAATATCTTCAAAATTTCGAATACAAATCGAATACAAATGTTCAGTGGCTTCAAACTCTGAATGGTGTCAAAATGTCATGCTGTGATGCGGCGTCATGTCGTGGGCAAGTCCGTGACATAGTCTCAGCATTGTGGCCATACGCATCAATCTTTTTGTTTATTTTCTGACCTAACCGTGAAAACGACTTCTTCAGCCGCCAAACTTATCCTCACATATCTTATGTACATACATATACTAGGTTACAAAATAAAATCATTTACATTCCTGTAAATAATAAAATTAAGAAAACAAACTCGCGCAAAACTCGACATGATCTGCGAAGGCTACGCAGAGCTTGGCACTTAGCGTAACTACAGTAATTTACCACAGGCATCGCTAAATAAATGGTCTTCACAAATTCAGTTGGTAATATTGCAGGTGAAAAACATCCAGGCTTCTCACTGTCTGGGTACATGGAGTGTCAATTATTATAGGGTGACAGCTGTTAACACAAGTTCTGATGGTCTAAAGTGATGTTGAACTGGGCCATTATAGTATGTGGACTAAATGACTGTTGTGCTATATTTCAGACCAAAAGACTGTCTAAAGTCAATCGTGAAGCGAATGAATCACAAGATACCACTAGTGGCAATGCAGGCTCTCACTGTAAGTGTTTTGTCAATGTTATGTTCATTGTTAGTCTAAATGTGACTTTCTGAACTTATATATTGTTAACACTGGTATTTGTTTTCAGTGTAATTTTCCTAATAATTTCTTGTTTGAAATCTACACTGTTTCGTAATAAAATGCATTTGCGAAGGAGAGAGGTTGTATGATGACGGTGTGAGAGTGTGTAGACTCGTCCTCTGTTGTAGTTGCTTGATGCCTGTGTAAAGAACTCAGGCCGCGACTTCCTGCGCGAAGTAGCTACACGCGACTTCATCTCAAACTGCCGTACCTTGATCAATTCCAAGGTGGGATTAGCAAAGGCGTTATCAGTTGATGGATAGATAGATAGATAGATAACAACCTGTTTTAATACCAACTTGTTTATTTAATTAACAAAGCTCTGTTGGGGCTACTCAGTATTGTCACGTTATTTTTTTATAGAAAAAAATGTGTTTAGATTTATGAATAAGAATTACCATTCAAAGATTACATTGTAACAGAATTATGCTGTACTGTGTACTGGTATACATATTATACTGTTTATATACTGTGTTATATGTAATACCATCTGATAAAAAAAATATATATATTAGTTTCAGAAAATTTCAACAGTGACATTTCCAGAAGAAATTTTATTTATTTTGAAGAAATGATTTCCAGTTGGTTTAAGTCTAAAATTATTTACAAGAAACTATTGGCATTGATTGGTATTTCTAACTGTTGGTATTTCTATCACTTTGTTTTAGGGTCATCCAAAAGTTGCAAAGAAACTCAAAGAGATGGTCAAGAAATGGGCCGAGACAGAGTTCAAATCAGACCCATATTTAGAGTGAGTTTTCTGGTAGCTTGACACCAATGACTGCCTTTTCCCCCAATGTCTGGAGAAAAGGCAGTTGCCTATACAAAAAACATTTGAAAACTGCGTTATATTGTTTTAGTGTGTCCCAGAAATTGGTTGCACACTCACATGCACAATGGAACAAAATGCTAATTCAGGGCTCACAGAATTTTTGCCAGGTTACGCTTTCATAGTTTTGAAAACGTTTATAACATAAAAACAATTAAAAATTGCTCATTCATACAATGACATAGTTCTATGTGGCATAACTGTCTTTACAGTAATTTAGACAAATATGAAATGACACAGCTGGAACTCTGTGTTGAGCGTTTTTTAATATTGAACCCCCAAGTTCTCCACCTTCCCAGATGAATTTTGAAATGTTTAACTATAGGAACCATCCACATGAACCTGCTGGATAACATCCAAAGTTATAGCCCAACACTTATAACACTGATGTAGATGTGGGCCCTCATGGAGAGAAACAATGAAGTGTTTTATAATATAGAAATGTTTTAAGTTATAAATGAGATTATCACAGTATGTTTGTTACAAAGTACGTACATTTGTGGTGGCATGTCATAGAGCCACAGGCAATACAGTCATTTATATTTTATAAACAACCAAATAACATACTTTATGGACAGTAAAGTAGAATAGTAACAAAAGTGGAGTTAACATGCATGTTGGTGTGTATTTATAAGTACACTGTAATACTGGGGCACTGAAAGTTGCGATGTTGGATCAAGATGATAACTGTTTAATTAAAAAGGGTAGTGAAATTGTGGTAAATAAACGAAGCAAATGGGTAACATACCAAAAGTATATTCCTCCCTTCTTAGATGTGTTTGGCTGGAATGTTGCTGACTGTGTATATGTCTATTTGTGCAGTCAAATTCCTGCATTCTACCGAAGTCTGAGATCAGAGGGAGCCTACAATGACCAATCGCCGTCTGTGAGTATAGCAGGGTTAGAATTTAGCCTGAACTCATTGGATGCCAGCAGAGCCCCATTTTCAAATTCTAAGGGCTCGGCACAAAAAGTAGGGGCCAAGCAAAAACTGCATGTTTAAATCATAATGTATTATTTCTTCCTCCTATGACAAACTATATTGCCAGGTCATACATACTGTCAGCCACAGCTGGAGCAAATTCATTGATTTTGTTCAAGGAAATGCACAGTGTTGTTCCCAATAGACACGTGGTGAGTGTAAGAGTAGGTGCATGACTCAGTGTCCATCAATTTCTCGTAAGACATAAATAGCACAGACATAAGTAGCTGTCAACATTGGTACCATACAAACTACATGTAGCAAAAACATGCCGTAGTCAGCATATCTACGAAAATGTCCATCACTCAGTTGACAGAAGATAGCACATGACAGAAACATGACTTGACAGTTGAGACAGACTGCTGCCATTCTGAAACTTGTAACACCAGACAACTGCATGATTGTTTATTTGTTGTGGCTAGAGCTCCGGGCTCGAATAAAAGAACCTGAGTTCACATCCTGTGTTATGATGTTGAACCTTGGCTTTCTTTGTTCCTATCACAATGTTCTAGTTCACTCAGCTGTATGATTGAGTAACTGGCTATAGGCAGTGGTGGATATTTGCATATGAATAGACTTGCATATTTATTACAGCATAGCTGAATGCTTCCCAGAGAAGCGAAGATTGTGTTTGATTGAACAGGTCTGCCAGAGGGTGAAGTGCCTTGATCAGTCCTGGGGACTGCATACTGAGGTATATCAGAACTAATCTTTCCGTTTGCTAAACAGACAGTGTGTGTTTCAGCCTCCCCCCGACATGTGTCAGAACCCAGGCGCAGTGAGCTCCAGACAGGAAGAGGATGACATTGCCAAAGGTCTGTCTCTCACTCACAGTCAGCAACAATATGGAGTCATCACTGAGTGTAGCTCTCTGTCTGTCTCTCACTCACAGTCAGCAACAATGTAGACTCATCACTGAGTGTAGCTCTCTGTCTGTCTCTCACTCACAGTCAGCAACAATATGAAGTCATCACTGAGTGTAGCTCTCTGTCTGTCTCTCACTCACAGTCAGCAACAATATAGAGTCATCACTGAGTGTAGCTCTCTGTCTGTCTCTCACTCACAGTCAGCAACAATATCGAGTCATCACTGAGTGAAGCTCTCTGTCTGTCTCTCACTCCCAGTCAGCAACAATATGGACTCATCACTGAGTGTAGCTCTCTGTCTGTCTCCCACTCACAGTCGGCAACAATATGGAGTCATCACTGAGTGTAGCTCTCTGTCTGTCTCTCACTCACAGTCAGCAACAATATGGACTCATCACTGAGTGTAGCTCTCTGTCTGTCTCTCACTCACAGTCGGCAACAATATGGAGTCATCACTGAGTGTAGCTCTCTGTCTGTCTCTCACTCACAGTCAGCAACAATATGGACTCATCACTGAGTGTAGCTCTCTGTCTGTCTCTCACTCACAGTCGGCAACAATATGGAGTCATCACTGAGTGTAGCTCTCTGTCTGTCTCTCACTCACAGTCAGCAACAATATGGAGTCATCACTGAGTGTAGCTCTCTGTCTGTCTCTCACTCACAGTCAGCAACAATATGGAGTCATCAATGAGTGTAGCTCTCTGTCTGTCTCTCACTCACAGTCAGCAACAATATAGAGTCATCACTGAGTGTAGCTCTCTGTCTGTCTCTCACTCACAGTCAGCAACAATATGGAGTCATCACTGAGTGTAGCTCTCTGTCTGTCTCTCACTCACAGTCAGCAACAATATGGAGTCATCACTTAGTGTAGCTCTCTGTCTGTCTCTCACTCCCAGTCAGCAATAATATGGAGTCATCACTGAGTGTAGCTCTCTGTCTGTCTCTCACTCACAGTCAGCAACAATATGGAGTCATCACTGAGTGTAGCTCTCTGTCTGTCTCTCACTCCCAGTCAGCAATAATATGGAGTCATCACTGAGTGTAGCTCTCTGTCTGTCTCCCACTCACAGTCAGCAACAATGTAGACTCATCACTGAGTGTAGCTCTCCGTCTGTCTCTCTCACTCACAGTCGGCAACAATATGGACTCATCACTGAGTGTAGCTCTCTGTCTGTCTCTCACTCCCAGTCAGCAATAATATGGAGTCATCACTGAGTGTAGCTCTCTGTCTGTCTCTCACTCCCAGTCAGCAATAATATGGAGTCATCACTGAGTGTAGCTCTCTGTCTGTCTCTCACTCACAGTCAGCAACAATATGGAGTCATCACTGAGTGTAGCTCTCTGTCTGTCTCTCACTCCCAGTCAGCAATAATATGGAGTCATCACTGAGTGTAGCTCTCTGTCTGTCTCACTGACAGTCAGCAACAATATGGACTCATCACTGAGTGTAGCTCTCTGTCTGTCTCCCACTCACAGTCAGCAACAATATGGACTCATCACTGAGTGTAGCTCTCTGTCTGTCTCCCACTCACAGTCAGCAACAATGTAGACTCATCACTGAGTGTAGCTCTCTGTCTGTCTCTCACTCACAGTCAGCAACAATGTAGACTCATCACTGAGTGTAGCTCTCTGTCTGTCTCTCACTCACAGTCAGCAACAATATGGACTCATCACTGAGTGTAGCTCTCTGTCTGTCTCTCACTCACAGTCAGCAACAATGTAGACTCATCACTGAGTGTAGCTCTCCCTGGTACTACATCTCACTCATGGAAATAATGTCCAGGGCAATGGATATTTGTGTTTGAAAAAGTCATTCAATTTAACAACGTGAATTTTTTAAGAATAAATTTTCCTTAGTGAAATAGTCCCCAGGCCTCTTAGTCGAGTTGCCATTTTGTGAACCATTTGATTGCATTTTGCTATATAAATATGATTTTATTTTGTCAATTCCTATGTTTTACCATATCAGGACTTAAAAGGAAGTATTTCAACTGATGCCCGCCCAAGAAAACTGAGTAATATCCAAAATGGCCGTCATTTTAACCAAACATATGCAAGAGCCACGATTTTGTGCCTATTCATACGGGCAAGAACATAGTACTGGTATATACTTGTATGGCCTTAAGTATACATGAAATACATACATGCAATATACCAACATATGAGGAATTTAATATAACCATGTTTTGTGGTCACGTGACACAAATTCAAGATGGCCGCAATTTCTACCGAAAATAGCTCAAAGATTTATTTTCAATTCCTCTTCAGCATTGAACATTCATCATGACTGAGTTCCAGGTCATATACATATACATGAAGGTACAACTATTAGCCTTCCTGGAACTCAGTAGAGACGATTCATATCAGTCATAGCCATTATTGGCCAGATTAGGTTAGTTTTTCGAAGACAAAACATAATATGTCATTGGGTCATTTGTTGAAGCAAAACATTAATAAATTGTGACCTGTTCTAATGAAATGAGTCATGTCAGCAAACTTGATTTTGAGAAGACACTATATAAAGATTGCAAGTTTTTTTTACCATTTTGAGTTTTCATCACCAAAGCATACTTAAAATTTAATGTCAACTGGCAATGTTTATCTCTCATTAGAACAGATCATAATTCAGTTTGTACCATGGTGGAACACTAGGCTTAGAATTGTTAATTTAGTGTCCAATTTGTTCCTTCTAAATTTCACCTTATCTTATCAGTAGTAATTTTGTATTGGTCAGTCATCTGCCAGTCTTGAATGTGGGTGGATGGTTCTTTTATGCACTAAATATGAATCACACAATATCAGTCGTTTAGACATTTTGTTACAATTTCAACATTTCAAAGACTTTCATGCACAGAACTCTGCCATAATGTTATTATGATGACTTACTCATAAATGAACTGTGCCCTGTTTCAAATGGATATCGAAGTTAGAAACTGCTGCACATTGCCTGTTACGCTTACTGACATGTGATGTTCCCACAGCCATCGCCCTCTCTCTGGAAGCTGATAAAAAGATGGCAGCATCATCTTCCCTCTACCCTAACTTCTCCGGTGGAGCCACGTCCTCCAGTAGCCCCTCCGCCTCATTCCACGAGCCTCGCAAGGTAGGAACCTGTGACAGATCTACCCACCAGAGGCTGTCACTCATTCAGATATATTCAATAAAGTATGTGTGTCTTCCTGGCTCTGTGTTGGTCAATGATACTTCCTTATTGAGAAATGGACAGTTGTAGACATTGCATTAAAATGGCAGTTGTCTGTTCGTTTGTTGTTGTAAAATCATGTTACAATTGTGTATGTATAATATATATATTATATATGTGTGATTGTTTGACTCGTGTCCAGAGCTGATGAGTTAGATACGTCAATAACCTGAGACATCATCACACTCTCGTATTTGGCATTACTCAAGTGTGCTGTCTGAAGGTCTGAGTGACAGCTCAGTGATTGTTGTAAACATAGCTGTATCTTAACATCGTAGTTCAACCTACGTAAAACAATTTTCAAAACAATAAAAATGTGTGAGTGTGTGTGTGTGTGTGAGTGTGTGTGTGTGTGTGTGTGTGTGTGTGTGTGTGTATACACATTGTACATGTGTTCTAGGTGAGGGCCTTATATGACTTTGAGGCGGCAGAGGACAATGAGTTGACCTTCAAAGCAGGAGAAATTGTTGTAGTCATTGACGACAGGTTTGTGTGTTTGTTTGTCTGTCTCTGTTAGGTGTTTTAGATTACAATCCCACAGTATCACTGCTGCCAGTTCAACTTACTAGATCATGTAGAATTTATGGTAAAGGATTCCTTGTAGGTTTCTCATTCATTTATAAATTACAAAGGCACATACAGCTATTCTGTGTTTTGTCACCAATGGTTTGATGAGTTGTCTGTCACATTGTGGCTGCAGCATTTTAGTAACAAATTCATTGGTCTGAGCATTTGATGAGTAACATTTTGTTTATTAGTATGTGATAAATAAAAAATAATAATATGTGTTATATAGCACCCCATCATAATAATTCTACCCCATCATAATAATTCTACCCCATCATAATAATTCTGGGACTTCTCACAGTGGTAAATGAATTCATTACTGACATCATAATATTAAAAAATGCTAAGACATCATTACTACTAAATAACATAAATTTTGTTCTGTTTATAAATACACAAATACATACAACTTATTATTAAAATAATAACAACATGTTAATCATAAGCATAACATTATTTAGGGGTCATCCATAATTATCATCATTTTCACAAGCGTACAAACCGTACGCTGGGGGGAGGGGGTATGACTTGAACGTACGCTTTTTTTAATGTTGAAAAATAATGACAAAAACGAAGTGCGCACTTATCGCTCGCTCGCTCATCCTCACACAAGGGAGAGGTAAAGACCGCCAAAACGAAAAGAAAATAGTGCTCGAATGATTTGCTTGTATACTAGTGATTCATCAGAATGACGCATTATTGCGAAACATGGCAACTGTGAAACACTGTCATCATTTTCACCATTTACATTTGTACACTTTCAAGGGGGAGGGGGGGGTCAGAAAAAGTGTACGGTTTGTACGCTTGTGAAAATGATGATAATTATGGATGAACCCTTAAATAAAAGTATGAATAAATAAGAATTTATTATGTATGGTTAATGTAACTGTAAAAACATGAGTCATCAGTGCCACTTTACATTGGCTGACATTTGCACATTGCCACTCTCAGGAGCAGTTGATTCGATGTTCTTATGAATGGTGATTTTATTCCAGTGACCAGAACTGGTGGAAAGGGTCAAACTCCCGGGGCGAGGGATTGTTTCCCGCGAACTTTGTCACGGCTGACCTCAATGTGGAGGTTGTGGCTGAAACTGTGCCAGGTCAGTCGATGCATCTGAGTCGCCTGCTAGTGGTCACTGTCCGCATTGTAATTGATGGGAATAAATGTAACCACAGTCTGCGTCATATAGACTCATTTGAACTTTTTAAGTCGAATTTAAAGACACATCTTTTTAAGGCCGCATTTATAAATTACTTGTAAATTTGTTGTCACAATGAATTTATTTTAACCATAATTATAGTTTCCAAAACTATTTTAGTGTATTGTTTTAATACCTTATTAATATATATATATATATATATATATATATATATATATATATATTATATATATATATATATGTGTATTTTTAATTAATTATTTATTTTATATATTTATTTGTTGCTGATAAGTTTAGCTTATACACTGAGTTTTAGAAACTATATGTAATTAATTATTTATTATCATTTAAACAACTTTACTTTTTAAATGATTTGTCATATTTTATACATTTATATGATACAAATGTTGTATGTACGCGCCTCTGAGCAGAAACGTTTTCTGGATATATGGCGCTTTACAAATAAAAAATATTATTAGTATGATTGACCCCAAAGTAGACGTCTGTAGTGAGCTGGTTGCACTGGCCAATAGACTATGGTCAGACTGTAATGACCCAGAAATTGTTCATTGTTGTTGGCAGTTTTCTGTTAATGGAATAATTGGGAACCTACATGATCACCAGGGGCACTGATACACAACTCAGGCCTGTCACGTAATCACGCTCTTTACGTTTATATCTTTTATTCGGTTTATCTTTGAATTCTTTTAGACTCCAGCTGTTATCAATGTGAGGCCGGTGAACATTATATTTTAGCTTAACTATATTTATTTATTTACTTACCTATTTACATGTATGTACACAGACAGACGTCCCGGATTTGATGGTGTCAAAATAAAGTTTTATTTATTATTATTATCTGCAATGTAAATGAATGAGTGAATGAATGCGGTGTAATGGTGTAATGATCCACCATTATATAATTAGTATTCAGCAGTGGTCCCCATTTTGTCACCTGTTTAGAGGTCAACGTCAAGTTACTGACCAGTCGTTGCATAGTAGTCAACAAATTATACAGATAACAAGATAAAATTGTTGAATTATAACGTGACGTTCTGTTATCAGACAAGAAGGTTCAATTCAATGAGGAGGTTGAAGTGAAGACAGTTGAGGCACTTCCAGCTGTCGTAGAGATAGATGAGGTGAGTCAGGCAGTGGGAGCCACCACTAGAGCCTTGGCAGGCCAACTATATCCATAGCATCGCCTCAGGCAGACTGGCTGTGTTAAGCATAGCAAGGCGGGTCTGCATTAAACGATTGACCTCTGCTTGCGTGAATAATCAATATTATTTTAACATTTGGGATTAATTTTATTTTAACATTTGGACTCCTACTGTAAATAGTATAACCATAAATGTAATGATATGAATAATTATTTGTACCATAGTAAAATATTTTTATTTTGAGGACACTGTTTTCTGAGGTGACATATCCTGTCTCTTATAATGGAGCAGTCTGTATAAGCTGCATTTAGGAGATAATGTGGTCCTTTCTCATGAAACTGAAGCCAATCGGGTTCTGAGAGGGTATTTTTGAAATTCCCTATATCACTTTATCTCTCCACTTTTTATTTTTAGTTTGGGAGAGTATGCCTATAACAAAACACGATGCTTTAAAAAAAATTAATGTAAAATGCAACTCCACCATATAGTATTGTATCTTGGCAATAAAGTTTAACGTTAACATTTGTAACAACTACAAATCTCAAATTCCCAAACCGACACACATTTACACGCACGCACGCACACACACACACACACACACACACACACACACACACACACACACACACACACACACACACACACACACAAACATGCCTGTACACACACAAGACACATGTATGCTCTCACACGCACACACACACACACACACACACACACACACACACACACACACACACACACACACACACACACACAGGATGAGATATATTAATGACTGGCATAATCATTCCCAGTCCTATGTGTGGAAGTGACTAGAACTCTTCTGGTTGTAGGAGAGAATTGACCAGTGTCTGATGATGATCCAGAATGCGGATCCTACAGGGGACGCCTCCACAGACGCCCCGGAGCTGCTCTCACTCGAAGGTACACGGTCACAGGACACTGGATGTACTGACATCATCATCATCGTCATCATAATCATCTCTTCTTCTTTGCCTTTTCCCACTAGGTGGGGTCAGCGGCCCGAATTCTTGATTTCAAGAATGTTCTGTCCTGCGCATCCTCCGGGGTGATCCGCAGTGCCTACATATCCCTACGGACGCCATCCATCCATCTCCCTCTTGGTCTCCCCCTTTGCCTTATTCCTGGCACTCTCATGTCACCAACTGCTCTCACTTCGTTTTCTTCCATTCTCTGTATGTGTCCATACCAGCGTAATCTTGTTTCTCTTATTTTCTCTTGTATGCTACTCACACCTAGCTCCTTTTTGATGTCCACACTCTTTACTCTGTCTGTCAATGTTACTCCTTTTATTCTTCTCAACATCCTCGTTTCTGTTTTCTCAAGAATCTGTTCCTCCTTCTTTCTAACTGTCCAGCATTCTGCTCCATACAGAAGTACTGGTCTAATGACAGTTATGTAGAGCTTGATCTTTAATTTCCTTGGCATATTCTTGTCACTGATAACTCCGGATATGTCTCTCCACTTGCCCCACGCTGCACTAACTCTTGCTCTTACTGCTTCCTCTCATCCTCCTTCTTCACTGATGGTGACACTTAAATATTTGAATTTATTCACCTGTCTGAGGCTCGTGCCTTGGCTGTCTTTGATGTTTACTTTTGTTCCTCTCCTGCTGATGACCATCACTTCCGTTTTCCCAATATTGACTTTTAGTCCCTTGCTCTCCATCCCAATCTGCCTCCAAGCCAACTCCTCTGCATCTCCTCCTCTGTATCTGTTACTACTGCCAGATCGTCAGCAAACAGCAGTTCATTTGGCAACCCGCATCTGAACGCATCTAATACTACGATAAACAGGAATGGGTTGAGCCTTGAGACCTGGTGTAGTCCAACTTTGATGGGAAACTCATCCGTTCTGCCATGCGTGGTTCTCACTACTCTTGATGCTTCTACTAGCCTCACTAGCTTCTCTGGGAGCCCTCTCCTTCTCAGACACCAATACACCAGATCCCTGGGCACCCTGTCATACGCTTTTTCCAAATCAACGAAGGTAAGGAACAAATCCTTGTGTACTTCTAGGTGTTTTTCTTGCAGTTGTAGTTTGATAAATACTGCATCTGTTGTACCTTTCCCTGGACTAAATCCAAATTGCATGTTGTTGTTGGGGACGATCTCACTTTTCTTCCACTCTTCCGGCATCTGTTCCTCTTCCCAAACTCTCTTCAGTATTTCATGCATCATGTCCACTCCACTCTCCCCTAGGTGTTTGATAAGGTCTATCGGGAGGCCTGAGCAACCGGGGGCTTTTCCCTTCTTCATTCTCTCTATGGCATTCTTCACCTCTTCCCTTGATATTTCATGGACTGGTCCTTCTACAAGCTGTTCCCTGGCGTTTTCTACATTTAGTAGGTTGCTGAAATACTCTCTCCACCTCTCGTTGATCTTTACTTCATCTGTTAGCATATCCCCTGTTTGGTCTTTAATCACATTCACTTCCCCAATGTCTCCTCTTGATCTTGCCCTTTGTTTTGCCACTTTGTAGATCATCCGCTCACCTTCCTCTGTTCCCATCTTGTCATACCACTCTTTGTATGCCTCGCTTTTTAGCTTTGGCCACAGCACCTTTTGCCTCTCTCTTCATGTTCTTATAGGCCTCCTTCAGTTTGTTTCCACCCTGCATCTGCCATTTCTTGAATGCATCCTTTTTCCTTCTCAGGCTCTCAGGACTGTACCTCTTCGTTCCACCACCAGGTCTCCCTCTCCAGGTGTTTCCCTCCTTTGGTGGCTCCACATGTCTCTTCTGCTGCCTTCATGATGACTTTCTTAAATATTTTCCAACTTTCTTCTGCATTAATGTCTGCCTCCAGCTGGTATTCCTCTTCCACTTTGTCTCTATATTCCATCACTTTTTTTCCCTTCAGAGCCCAGATCTTTTTTTTTTCTCGGTTCCTTCTGCTATGTTTTGCTTCTTTTGTCCTCAGGACTACACATAGCAGCCGATGCTGAGATACAACCTCCTCTCCTGGTATTACCTTACAGTCTCGCATTTCCTTCAGATCAGCTCTTCGTGTCATGATGAAATCAATTTGCGAGCTGTTCCCTCCACTCTTGTAATTGTTTAGATGCTCTTCCGTTTTGTTGAAGAAGGTGTTCACTAGTGCCAAGTCTAGGCTCTCCGTGCTTTCCAAGATGTTCTTCCCTTCTCTGTTCCTTTGGCCATAGCCTTTTCCTCCTCCACGCACTCTTTGAAAAACACCTGGATTTTTTCCCACATGTCCATTTAGGTCAGCTCCTACTACAATCTTCTCTGTTCTCGGCACTCTCGTCATCAGATCTTCCCAGTCTTTCAAAAAACACTCCTTTATCGTATCTGTTTCTCCACTCTGTGGGGCATATGCTGACACTATGTTGAATATCTCTCCAACTATCACCAGTTTTAGCTTAATTAGTCTGTCTGATGGTCTTGACACTTCTACTACTTTCTCTGTAAACTCTGGGCTCAGAATGACCCCCACTCCATTTCTACTGCTCTTCTCTCCACTGTATATGATCTTAAATCCTTCTCCCAACTCTTTTGCACTTTGCCGGTCCACTTTGTTTCCTGTACACATAGGATATCTATTTTCCTTCTTTTGCACACCTCTACTAGCTCTCTCCCTCTCCCAGTCATCGAACCCACATTCCAGCTTCCGATCTTGACATTTCTTTCCTTTCTTTCCACTATCTTCTTTAGCTGCGGCCGTCGTCTCCGCAGTACGTGGTCTCCGCAGTACCACTCGTCCACTTCTCATGTCAGCCGGGGGCTGCTGGCATGCGTCGCCTCCGGGGGACGCCCTAGCAATATCTGAAAATCTGTGAAAATCAGGCATAATTTTGTGGCATGTTCTTATGATCTGATGCCCTTCCTGACATCTACCACAGTTGTAAGCGGTGGGCCAGGCCTTTGGTCTTCCTTGACCAGTCTACGAGGCAGCAGAGGTGTTTTTCTCTTGTGACACCATCACCTGGATTTCCGTTCTGGGTTAACTCCCCTAGCCCTTCTCTTGAACGAGTATGGCCGCAAGGCAGCAGAGGTTTTAAATCAGGGTTTTCCTTCTCCTAGATAGGCTACCTTCCCTGGTTGACGAGCCCTATCTACCCAAAGCTTCTGGTTTTGAGGCGCCAGATATTCCCGCCTTCGCCCCTTCTGTCACTATGAACACTCTCGCCACAGGAAGGCCAGGAGCTGGACTTGAGCCATCAGAGGCTTTACTGTTACGCATGCCATATGGAAGCATTTAATGGTAGCAGGAGCTTATCCCTACCACCGCCTCCAGCTTTGACAGCTTTTGAGAGCATCATAATCATCTCTCTGTGGTATTTATTTACACCAACCTTTTTAGCAAGTCAGTCGACATGGCCTTGACCTTCTGATTCTACTTATTATAATAATATATTTTATTTCATATAGCACCACATCCATTATTGTTCATGGCACTTCACAATATTTTACCAGATTTACCACCGGTATTAAAATATGTAAAAATTTAAATGTTATACAATAAGAATACTAATATTAAAAAAATATGTATGTACGGTCACGCCTCGCTATGACGCGGTAGTTGGGGTCCACAAAATGGACCCGCGTTGTAAACGAGGCGCGTTATAGATTATATTCCGCCAGGGGCGCCACCACCCCTCGAAAACGCCACAACAGCAACCGAAGCGTGCTGGTTGCGTGGTCTATGTGTGATTTATAAAACTAATTGACATTGAAACCAATGTAAATGTGTATTACGTTAAAATAATATACACTGTCGAATGTTGAACTGAGTAAAACTTGCGAATGGTGTCAAGTTTTAAAATATATTCAGAGCCAACGCGTCTCGTCTGGCGATGCGAACTGGGGCGGAGCGATAACACAGTACCGCTCTCACGGTCTAAAATAGCCTTGAACTCAGCAGCCGAAATGCACAAATGAATTGACACGTTGCCGAAGTTGGTCAAATATTAATACCTATACGAACTGCATTCACTATTGGCTTGATTTCATCTTTCAATCAATCCCAAAATATAAATTTAGATCACCGATTTATAATGCAATTCACCATGGTTCGAGGCTACTGCGGTTTATACGCAGTTGACGAATTCGTATATTTGCGCACAAGTAAATGTTTTCCCGTAGACGTAGTGAAAACATAACATAACTGTTAGCCTGCCATTTCAGTATCATAATCAGTGTTCGTCGCCGCCCGATTCAGCAGTTTAATTGCCATTTATAAGCCGGCGAAGACGCCCGTTCGCGGAAGCCACAGCGAACTGGCAGGAGACAAACGCGATTGATATCGGCGCAAACAAACAGTGCTTTGCACCACATTTACTGTGCCTAAAGTTAATTAAATGCAATCAAAGGAATTGGTCACGTTTTAAACAAACAATTAAGAAATCACCACTCAAACCAAGTGATGGTTGCACAATAGATCGGTTTGACTTTGAGAAACGATTGGATTGGTGCTGCGAAGCTGACGGCAGACGGCAGAAGCCATGTCCATGGGGCACAACAAGCAACGAACTCAGCTACGCAGTTGTACTTCTGTGTTAAATTTCTTAATATCATTAAATTGTTTCTAGATACACCTGTACAAGACAAACATGAGGACTTCATAAAAATAAGTGACAGTTAATTACAGCGTTATTGTTGGCTGTAGTGCCCATTTTCCCCCTGGCAGCAGAAATTCGGGGTCCACGACTGACCACGTTATATCCAATTCGTTTTATAACGAGACACCTTATAGCGAGGCGTGACTGTATATAAATAACTTTAATTAACACAGTATTAAACTGTGTAGCATTTATAACAATAAACAAATTGCCATGGTTGAAACAAGCATTGCAGCTATCGTTTTGCATGTTTCTGGGACTTGTTTAATGTTTTCATCAGCAGGAAACAGAACAACATGTAGCTGTTATCTCAAGATGTTATTCTCCTTACTTCCTTAGCATATTTGCCCAACAACTTTATACAACAACATTATATTATGCTTGTGAAATTGTCTGACCCTTTGGATTAGTGTGACGTTTGATACATTTTCTACAGGTTTTATGCAGTAGAAATTTCCACTTGAATCTTGTTTTTTTAATGTCACATTAAAGTAAAAGTAAAGGTAAGTTTTTATATAGCGCAGAATCCAATCTTCTGGATTGCTGAAAGAGCTTTTCACTTACATATTATCATCCATGTAGTCAGACCAAGTTTCCTAGCTAATAACTACGGTAACTGAAGCAGATTATAAATCTGTAACTGGTTGTTTTTCTAGTTAGGTAATCTGTCTCCCCCGCTAACCTCAGTAAATATATGTCATTTTTAAAACACCAGCTGGCACAGAGACGAACTTGTGTTTGCAGAGCAAAGTAAAGCGATGGGTCCACTCATAGACCAGGAGCTGGAGACGATTGACAGGTACGCACTGATTCATCGCCTACTTCTACCTACCACCAGTCCTTAGTAGGAGATGGTCCCTGAATGATGTGTACATAATATATTTAGAAGCTGAACTTAGCAGCGTCTGACACTGACAGTGATGTCCAGAGCCAACATGTTCTGATGATGTCGTAATTACAGTGACGTTTTTATCATTGTCACGCTAGTTTAAAAACTGGTTACACCTAGCGCCATGCATTGACCTTATTAAAGGAACCAAACAAAGTACATGTAGTGATTAAATTATGGGTGTAGTTTAAAAAACAGAGTAAAGGGAAGTTCTTATGTAGCGCAAGCTCCAGTTGTTAGGACTTCTCAAAGCACTTTACTCCAATCAAACATCATCTCAACTTTTCTGGAAAGAGCCCAGCCATGCTGCAATTAATGTAGAAATATCCACCACAGTCTATAGTCAAGTACTCATTCATACAGCTGTGTAAACTGGAGCAATATAGAGTGAATAAAAATTGCCCGTGGTTTAACACTGCAACTTAGTTGAGAGTCCGAAGCTCTAGCCATGAGCCACTGCACTGTTTAAAATGCGTATTTTATTATATTCTTGTGTTCATATATTTTTTTTGGCATTTTTAGGCTTATTTTAATATGTTTTTGTGTCTCAAATATTTTATGGTGAGTAGAATAAGTACCAGTAACGGTACGGTAAGTATTGTTGATGTCCCTAGCACAAGTTCACCTATCCGTGTGTGTTGCAGGAAGTACAATGACCTGATTCAGCTGAACACAAGCGTGCTGGAGGCACTACAGATGTATAACAACCTCATGCACGACCTGCCCACCTATGGCTACCCCCGGCCCGTGCAGGGGGCACCGGGCAAGATGCCCATGCCACCCATGTACGACATGGGTGCCCAACAGATGCCCCCTCAGATGGCACAGGTTCGCACATTTTTATACATCGTATGACATGACGAACAAACGTTGGTGCACACTAGACTTCAGAGGTTAATTCCAGGGTAGGAAAAATCATGAATTTTCCGAATAAATCAGATATTTTCGATTAAATCAATTTATTAGATTTTTTCAACATTCTCGACAATCATAAGAAATAATATGTAATTTGGAAAATAAATAAATATGTGGTATATCATAATATACCCATTAGGCTGAACATTTCATTCTTAGCATTTACAAAAAATTAAGCAAACTTAATTTGGATCCATTGCTCACATTTTGTTTACAGCAGTCCCTGTTTTCATCAGACCGACAGATACTTTGATAAGGTGTGCCTGGGAACTTGGTATTGGTTTTTAAGTTTCAGAATTAGACATATAAAAACAGCAATAAAAATGCAGCATTGAGATGTAAGGTTGGTTTGTTGCTAACACAACTGACCTACAGCAGCAGTATTTATAGCATGGCATCTTTGCTGGAAATTATAAATTTATTGTCACAAATCCCTGTGTATTTACAACAAGGGTTGTTTTATTTCAGATGTACCCAGGACAGTATGGATATGCACCGGCAATGTCAATGCCACAGATGGCATCGATGCCTCCAGGGCAGCAAATGCCTCCTGGACAACCGATGTCAATGCCGCAAGGACAGCAAATGCCTCCAGGGCCGCCAATGCCTCAGGGACAGCAGATGTTTCCAGGGCAGCAGATGATGCCTGGCCAACAGATGATGCCGGGACAGCAGATGCTCCCAGGACAGCAGATGCTGGGGAAGGGCAGTTCACAGAATGACCTGTCCACCTCAGCAACAGCGGGGGCAATGTCCCAGGCACCACAGGGCGGCATGGGGCCCCCAGTAGGGGCGGGCACCGAACCCAGCAAGTGAGTGGCATCTCAATACAACTGCAGTGTCTGTGATGTCGGGATGCCGTGGGGTAGTAATCGGTGGAGACTTCTGACTCACCCATAAGGCTGACGTTCGGTTGTGTGACGTGCTTAGACATGTCGCCGATGACGGAATCAGGATGGAGTAAATGTGTTGATGTATGCGTGCATGTGTATGTGTATGTGGGGATTGTGTTAATATTTTGTTCTGTTACGTGTTGTTATGGATGTTGTTGCTGTCTGTTCATGCTTCAAGCAATTTGGTATTGGTTGCAAACCGCTTTCGACTGCTCAGAAGCCATCCTTTTTATTAGTAATTAATCAAACCTGTTTTAGTTTCGCCTAATTTACATAACTATCCTAAGTTGCATAACTGTCAGCAGTATATTTATGTTTACTACCAGTATTACTTTTTTGCAATTATAAAGTCGGTTGTTTTTCAATAACAGTAACATGACAAAACCACAGTCTGGTGGGCCTGTTGCAAAGCAGCTTGTCTGTGAAACTCCCTCATGCAGTGGTCTTAACATTGTCGACTTACTACAATGATTCTACCTTGTTTCAGACATGGGGTCAAATATGTTAAATACAAATACTCTTCAGTGATTTAAACGTAGAAACTGTTATATGCAAATACCTTAGGACAGTATTTAAAAAAAATTCTTTTAATTCCTAAACAACAAATACTTAAAAGAATATTTAAGTACTTTCAGATACAAATGTATTTTACCCCATATCTGCTGTGTTTCATTTATGTTGACGTCACATTTATTTGCGTTGCTGACACGGCACCGTTCTGGTGCGTGCACTAACACTGCTTCTTCGATGTTGTTGCAGCATGTCCAATAACGCTATCCCTTCCACTGACATGGCGTCACGCTCCGACGGCATGGCCTCGCTCTCGTACGCACCCACTGTGTCAATTGACACCTACACCCAGCCGGCGATGTCGATACTTCCCCCCGAGCCGGGTCCAGCGACCGCCCAGCCTCCCATGCACGCCGTGGCCCCACAGCTCCTCATGTAGACACCGTTGCCAACGACACGCGTTTCTCATCTCTCATTTTAGCCACACGAACTGTTCAGGTTTTCGCTGTGCGGAATCGTGGCAGGAGATCAAAGTTAGAGGAGTCTCATCAGATCGGCATTGTTCGAGAAGCCACGGATGTGTTAAGGTTGTGCATCGGTGTGTCGCTGGTATGGTCTGCTGCAGAACTCACCAGGATGTTCATACGATGCGGTGTGATGCGGCCATGGTGATGTTCTCATGTGGGGCACGGTAAAGTGATATATCTTGGCAATTTCTTGCACGCATGTCAACTGTGAACCACCTTTGTGTCATCGGAAATAATTTGGAACTATAGTTGAATGGTAATGATGTCAAAATTTCAATCTGTAGACTCATGTGGGACAGAATGGTGTTCTGATTTACATTTGACAGAAAGTGAGACATCTTCAGCACAGAAATGCCCACCTGCTGACACAAAATCATGTTTTGTGTAAAATAGAAAGATGATATTCTTTGAGACAAAACCTTCCCAATAAAGGAATGTTGTATTAAATGGGGGCTCACGCAAGTAGCCAACAATTGTACACTCTCACAACAGTTTGTAGGCCGTCACACAGATTTCAGTATTGACATATTTTGCAAACGAGTCAAGCTTGCTGTTTACAAAATACAAACGACTGATTACATTTGTGCCATTTACTGACGGTATACTTGTTTGTCAAAGCTTCGTTCTGTACATAGATATGTGATGGTGGATGTATGTAATTGTGAATAGTGACAGTAATGTTATTGTCATAGGTGTCAAGGAGCTATTATGTTCAGTTGACAGTTCCTTCAGTCATAGGTTCAGCTAGAGCTAAGATGAAACTCTTTATACCAGGACTGTCACTGGTTCAAAACTGTTCAGAACAAATGGTATTGTCAAGGCCCACACTTGCATTGTTTATATGCATTATGGCTATAGCATATATCATTCAAAAACTTTCTATTTATTTTGGAAATGCTCACAGGCATCAGTCAGATATTGTGCAAATGTAAGAAAGTTATGAATGAAACCTGAGTATGAGTGTACATAATAAGTCGCAGGATCGCGTATATTAGATATAGTTGTGTTACCGTCAGTGTCGCCAGTAGTGTGCTGGAGGCAAGTGCAATGAGACGGGAGGTTTGTGAAAGACAAACACACAGAGCATCTAAGGAAATATTTCATGTATGTTGCCGTTTCTTTGTAAACCAAATCATTGCTGCTGAAGCTTCAGTCTATTTTGACATTATATAATTTATTATTAATCACAAATCAAATAACCATCTTATCATAACTATAATTTAGGTTATCTCGTATTGCACTGATGATAACAAAACAAAACTCCTCATTTTGAGAGCATCTGTAAGAGGCAAGATTTGAAATGAAAATCTGGTGTGATGATTTTTTTGTTAGTTCAAAACAGTATATAATCAGAACTACCTTTTGTTGATGGAACTCAAGTATATTTTAATTCTTAGTTATGTATTTATAATTTATGAATTTCAACATCTTATACAGAACTTGGTATATGACACGCTAAGGAGTGGAACCATACAAACAAAGTTGTTTGCTTCATGTGTGTCTACGGTGTTTGTCTGTAAACCTGTTACTATGACAACACTATTCGTCTATTAATATAACCAATAATAACGCTGGTATACATTGTTATCAGCTGGTCTTATATACAAACCTAGTATTGCAACCAGTCAACCATATGCAGTTGTCATTACAACCAGGTAGGCTTATGTTGGTTTGTCAACCATTACCAGGACCTGTTTCTGTCTGTGACGTCTTATTTATAAATATATATTAATCTATAGAATGTACAGAGAAATCAGGAGGAATCAACATTTCAGTTGTATTGCAATATAAAAGTGTAAATATTCTGTGTATGTGTGTGTGTACCTCCACAATGCTGGGCCACAGAGTGAAAATCCTGTTTTGTGATGTCGCGGAACTTTAAATTTCTAATTATCAGACACTCTTAGTCATGTTATTTAAAACTAAATAAGTTATGATGACTTCAAATTACTCCGAGACTTATTTTTTATACATATTTTGCTGTATATAATATGCTCTACAAACCAGCACATGCCGTAATCAAATTCTTTCAATAAGAAATATTTTAATGCATCTTGAGTAATTGTTTGTATTTTGCCATGTTCACCTTCATTCTGGTGTCCAGTATTGTCCTGTGTACACCTGTTACTGATTGATGTACACGACTTGAGTAGACATTAAAGATAAATACCATGTCCACTTGGTTGCCGCAATGTCGATTTACAGCACTGGATATCATTCTGTTGGTGTCTGTGCTGGATTTAAGGCCGGTCAGATGGGGCATTTCACGTCGCATATGGGTAATTTGGGGGGATTATTCTCGCAAGCCAGGTATTTGGCTGATCCCGTACACGAAGTGTAGGAGTTATCTGAGGCGAACTAGTCATGAGAACAGCACAAATACCTGTCTCAAGTTGAAGACGGATAAAATTATTTTGGGAATTCCAGTATAATCACCCGTTTGCCCAATTGCACGGGCAGATGAAAGGCTGCGTGTGTATGCAAGCATTTGCTTCTGCGCTGTACATCCCAAACATTGCATGTAACATGAGCAGCGAGTGGCTGAAATCACTCAAAATTATATCACATGACCAAACACGATGGCCAAACACACTCCTTGTGGGCGATGAGCTTGTGAGCTTAAATTCAGAGTTTTGCAAAGCAACCCCTGGCACACAAGGATGGTTGAAATCAACATTTTTACGCCTAACTTGGGCATTTTATTGTGATACAAACTACCGCTCTAACAAACACATTATATTATTTATAAACAGTGATATCTGGTAAGTAACATGTGGCATCTGAGGCCTTCTCTACACTGGAGGCTACAGGAGGCAGTTGTCTTCCTACTGAAGAACCTGAAAGTGATTCTCATTCGCAGGCCGTTTTGAGCTATAGTTAACGAGCACACAATGGGTCCCCACATCGTTGTCTGTAAGTGTATTCAAAGTCTGCAATATACAAACAATTTAAAAACAATAGCTGCATGAAACAACTTGACTTTTTAATTGATTAGTCATATTTTATTCATTTATATGTTACAAATGTTCTATGTACGCGCCTCTGAGCAGAAACATTTTCTGGATATACTGGCTTTACAAATAAAAATTATTATAATAGTTCCCACGTTCTCAATAATTTTGTGTTGGGTTGAAACCTATAAAACTTACAACAGAGGTTTCTGCTGAGAGTCACACCAGTGGGGGGGGGGATGTCACATGCTAATATGCGAAAGAATACATGGTGTGGTCTAGTTGTTGGTGGATCATGAATGAAAATGACAAAATAACATAAAAAACTATTTGGCAGCAGACGAGACTATTGCAAATGCATACAGCTACATGAGAGAAATACTGAGGTGTTTTCAAACTTGGATGTTCTGGCATAAATATTAGCAGAATGGAATTGCTTCTGTTATTCTCATTTTAACAGCCAACAGCATATTATCTATACACTGTATATGCAATTATATACACTTTTATTATTCAGAAACGTTTTTATAGTTATAAATAGTTCATTGTGAGTATCATAAAACTGTTTATAAAGTTAACAGTTTATTTTGGCACAAAAAATGTTGGTCACATAAGTATATACAAAACTCAGCCATGTTGATGTCGTATTACACATGTGCTGTGAACACTACGTCACTATTGCTGTCACCACCTCAACTCTACTGTCAAGTTGCCACTGGTGTTGATCAGTAGGTGGCGCCACATAGTTGAGATGGTCACCAGGGGGCGGCATCGAGTCACAGCTGCTCCATGGGTGAGGTCATCTATGAACCTGCTCACTGGAGGTGACAAGTGCAAAAGCGAGAGACTCAACTGAAACAAACCAAGACAACAACTGACATGTGTGAGATGTGGACCAGACAACACACTGACATGTGTGAGATGTGGACAAGACAACACACTGACATGTGTGAGATGTGGACAAGACAACACACTGACATGTGTGAGGTGTGGACAAGACAACACACTGACATGTGTGAGATGTGGACAAGACAACACACTGACATGTGTGAGATGTGGACAAGACAACACACTGACATGTGTGAGGTGTGGACAAGACAACACACTGACATGTGTGAGATGTGGACAAGACAACACACTGACATGTGTGAGATGTGGACAAGACAACACACTGACATGTGTGAGATGTGGACAAGACAACACACTGACATGTGTGAGGTGTGGACAAGACAACACACTGACATGTGTGAGATGTGGACCAGACAACACACTGACATGTGTGAGATGTGGACAAGACAACACACTGACATGTGTGAGATGTGGACCAGACAACACACTGACATGTGTGAGATGTGGACAAGACAACACACTGACATGTGTGAAGTGTGGACCAAGACAACACACTGACATGTGTGAGATGTGGACCAGACAACACACTGACATGTGTGAGATGTGGACCAGACAACACACTGACATGTGTGAGATGTGGACCAAGACAACACACTGACATGTGTGAGATGTGGACCAGACAACACACTGACATGTGTGAGATGTGGACCAGACAACACACTGACATGTGTGAGGTGTGGACCAGACAACACACTGACATGTGTGAGGTGTGGACCAGACAACACACTGACATGTGTGAAGTGTAGACCAAGACAACACACTGACATGTGTGAGGTGTGGACCAGACAACACACTGACATGTGTGAGGTGTGGACCAGACAACACACTGACATGTGTGAGGTGTGGACCAAGACAACACACTGACATGTGTGAGATGTGGACCAGACAACACACTGACATGTGTGATATGAGGACCAGACAACACACTGACATGTGTGAGATGTGGACAAGACAACACACTGACATGTGTGAAGTGTGGACCAAGACAACACACTGACATGTGTGAGATGTGGACCAGACAACACACTGACATGTGTGAGATGAGGACCAGACAACACACTGACATGTGTGAGATGTGGACAAGACAACACACTGACATGTGTGAAGTGTGGACCAAGACAACACACTGACATGTGTGAGATGTGGACAAGACAACACACTGACATGTGTGAGATGTGGACCAGACAACACACTGACATGTGTGAGATGTGGACCAGACAACACACTGACATGTGTGAGATGTGGACAAGACAACACACTGACATGTGTGAGATGTGGACCAGACAACACACTGACATGTGTGAGATGTGGACCAGACAACACACTGACATGTGTGAGATGTGGACCAGACAACACACTGACACGTGTGAGATGTGGACCAGACAACACACTGACATGTGAGATGTGGACCAGACAACACACTGACATGTGTGAGATGTGGACCAGACAACACACTGACATGTGTGAGATGTGGACCAGACAACACACTGACATGTGTGAGATGTGGACCAGAGAACACACTGACATGTGTGAGATGTGGACCAGACAACACACTGACATGTGTGAGGTGTGGACCAGACAACACACTGACATGTGTGAGGTGTGGCCAGTAAGGTTCACATGGTGGTGAATGACTACAGCTGGGCAAGGACTATCTAGTATTATAGTTATCTCTGTGCAAATAATCTCATTATGATTTGAAAGCCTTCAAAAGCAACATGCTGCAATACAAACACATTGAATCTGCCGAAGTCTAACTTTTCAACAACTAAACTGTATGCGAAACCATATTAGGACTGTTGGTATGGTTTAGTAAATATGGTTTATAGTGTAATAATAATAATAATGACTTCTTATGTGCCAATATCCCCAAAGATCAACCTCAGTGGGGCGACAATATAAAGAGATAGACAATCTAAGCTATCTCATAACTGTAGAAATTGCACGAGTCATCAACGGATGGAAAAAGGTGCTAGGAAGCTAAGGAGGATCATCATCATCATTGTGCAGCCATAGTGTCCCGTGGTTGGGCGAAGGTCTCAGCATGCTGCTTCCACATCTGCCTATCTTGCACTTTCCTCTGCCAGATGGTACCCTTCCAGTAGTCGGTTTCTCAAGTCAGTCGTCAGAATATGTTTTCAAGAGCAGCTGTAAACAGCTTGGGTGATATGTCTCAATGTCGTACTCCTCTCCTGATATTGATCTTGTTGCTTTCTTTGTGTAGGTGGACTGTCATCGAGCTGTTGGTGCAGATTTCCTTCAGAAGTTCAAAGTACACATTTTCTATCCCCTGTTTTTGAAGTGAGGTCAATTCTGCTTGAGTTTGCACTGAGTCGAAGGCTTTCTCGTAGTCAACGCAGAGTGGGATATTACATTCTCTGCACTTCTCCTTCAGTTGGTTTACGACATGGATGTGGTCTGTTGTTGAGTATCTGCTTCTGAATCCAGCTTGCTCTCGTGTCTTCTCTAGTCTTTTTGTTAGTACTTCCATGAGTACTTTATAGATGTTTAATAGTATACATATCGGTCTGTAATTCTTGCGGTATTTCTTATTTCCCTTCCTGAAGATTATCACCACCTTAGCATTCTTTCACATTGTGGGTATTCGTCTTTCTGATAAGCATTTAGTATACAGCTTGGCAAGTGTCTTCGAGATGATATCTTCTCCTGCTTTCAATATTGATATGGTCGTTGCCTGCTGCTGTCCCATTCTTCATAAGGAGGATGGGCAGCATTAGAGAGTTACGCCAGCGGAATAACACTATATTTTGTATAACACAATTTTACGATATGATTATACCGCCTCCCTCTAGGGAACAGTTTGAGGCAATGGTTCTCTGTGGACAGAGTTACCAGGGTACTGATGAATGAGGCAGTCTCTACTCACGGCGAGGTACTAATGACTGAGACAGTCTCTACTCACAGTGAGGTACTAATGAATGAGGCAGTCTCTACTCACAGTGAGGTACTAATGAATGAGGCAGTCTCTACTCACAGTGAGGTACTAATGAATGAGACAGTCTCTACTCACAGTGAGGTACTAATGAATGAGGCAATCTCTACTCACAGTGAGGTACTAATGAATGAGGCAGTCTCTACTCACAGTGAGGTACTAATGAATGAGGCAGTCTCTACTCACAGTGAGGTACTAATGAATGAGGCAGTCTCTACTCACGGCGAGGTACTAATGACTGAGACAGTCTCTACTCACAGTGAGGTACTAATGACTGAGACAGTCTCTACTCACAGTGAGGTACTAATGAATGAGGCAGTCTCTACTCACAGTGAGGTACTAATGAATGAGACAGTCTCTACTCACGGTGAGGTACTAATGACTGAGGCAGTCTCTACTCACGGTGAGGTACTAATGACTGAGGCAGTCTCTACTCACGGTGAGGTACTAATGACTGAGACAGTCTCTACTCACAGTGAGGTACTAATGACTGAGGCAGTCTCTACTCACGGTGAGGTACTAATGACTGAGGCAGTCTCTACTCACGGTGAGGTACTAATGACTGAGACAGTCTCTACTCACAGTGAGGTACTAATGACTGAGACAGTCTCTACTCACAGTGAGGTACTAATGACTGAGGCAGTCTCTACTCACAGTGAGGTACTAATGACTGAGGCAGTCTCTACTCACAGTGAGGTACTAATGACTGAGGCAGTGTCTACTCACGGTGAGGTACTAATGACTGAGGCAGTCTCTACTCATGGTGAGGTACTAATGACTGAGGCAGTCTCTACTCACAGTGAGCTACTAATGACTGAGACAGTCTCTACTCACAGTGAGGTACTAATGACAGAGGCAGTCTCTACTCACAGTGAGGTACTAATGACTGAGACAGTCTCTACTCACAGTGAGGTACTAATGACTGAGGCAGTCTCTACTCATGGTGAGGTACTAATGACTGAGGCAGTCTCTACTCACAGTGAGGTACTAATGACTGAGGCAGTCTCTATTCACGGTGAGGTATAGTGACTGAGGCAGTCTCTACTCACAGTGAGCTACTAATGACTGAGACAGTCTCTACTCACAGTGAGGTACTAATGACAGAGGCAGTCTCTACTCACAGTGAGGTACTAATGACTGAGACAGTCTCTACTCACAGTGAGGTACTAATGACTGAGGCAGTCTCTACTCACAGTGAGGTACTAATGACTGAGACAGTCTCTACTCACAGTGAGGTACTAATGACTGAGGCAGTCTCTACTCACGGTGAGCTACTAATGACTGAGGCAGTCTCTACTCACGGTGAGCTACTAATGACTGAGGCAGTCTCTACTCACGGTGAGCTACTAATGACTGAGGCAGTCTCTACTCACAGTGAGGTACTAATGACTGAGGCGGTCTCTACTCACGGTGAGGTAATGATCCTCTCTTGATGGTGTTGTTCAAGAATGACGCGAGGAACTGGATGCACCGAGACAGCATCAACTCCATCTCTAGCAGAAACTTGACACTGCAGGAACAAAACCGGTGTCACACATATACACACACATACAGAAACACACTCACATACAAAACAGACAGACAGACGCACAGACATAGACAGACACACAGACACATAGACAGACACACACACGCACACACATATATATATATATATATATATATATATACATATACACACACCACATCACACCACCACCACCACCACCACCACCACCACCACCACCACCACCACCACCACCACCACCACCACCACCACCACCACAACAACAACAAATGACAGACAACCAGTGACACTGACATACAACAAATGACAGACAACCAGTGACACTGACATACAACAAATGACAAACAACCAGTGACACTATGACATACAACAAATGACAGACAACTAGATATAAGACCAGTGACCGGCCCGGCCGGCCGGCTGGACAAAAAGCCTACAACAGCCAGCGGTGTCGAGTTCACCTGAAGCTGTGGATGCTGTCGTTCCAGTGGTCGGCGAAGGTCAAGGCCATATTCAGGACCTGCGAGATGATGCCCTTGATGAACTTGACCTTCTCGTGCAGCAGACATCTCTCGTGCACGCGGCACATGTAGCGCGCATGTATCGCCATCACAAGGTCAAGGTCGTGGGCATCTTCCATTTCCTGTTGGAACTCCAGCCCTGTGCTGTGCAGAATCTGGGCATAAAATGGAAAGTTAGGTGACGTTTAGGGAAGTTAAAAGTTCAGGAACGCCCCAGGAGTTGACCGCAAAATGTGGGTATTTTCCAAAAGCCATTTTGAGTTTTCCAAAATGGGTTAATGTGGAGCATCAAAGCTAAGCATTCACTGATAAATTTTCAATTAAATTGAGGTATAACTGATGCAGAATTATTGTGAATGCTGGTAGTTTTGTTGGTGTAAAACAAAATTACTAAATGTTATTAATATGATTTTTACATTGAAATTTTGTTCAGTCAAGATATTATCAACAGTTTATATGACAGTAAAAATAGAAAGAGAGGTATACTGATTAAGGTCTGGCACAAGATATTTCACGGAAATCTGGCATAAATGGAAACTACCTGGAATTAAGTGAAAGAAATTGTGAAAGATTGAATTAGATGGAGAATACTCATCCCCCAATGCCCCCAAAGAAACAGGAAGACCAAAGTACCCAAGTCATAATTTATTAGTTGCCCAGATTGTTGATGAAGTGCAAGGATGTGTTAACACATAGATACCCACGTCATCATGTAGTTGTGCAGATTGTTGATAAAATGCAAGGATGTGTTAACACATAGATACCCGCATCGTCATGTAGTTGTGCAGATAATTGATGAAATGCAAGGATGTGTTAACACATAGATACCGCGTCATCATGTAGTTGTGCAGATAATTGATGAAATGCAAGGATGTGTTAACACATAGATACCGCGTCATCGTGTAGTTGTGCAGATAATTGATGAAATGCAAGGATGTGTTAACACATAGATACCGCATCATCATGTAGTTGTGCAGATAATTGATGAAATGCAAGGATGTGTTAACACGTAGATACCCGAGTCATCATGTAGTTGTGCAGGTTGTTGATGAAGTGCATGAGTCTCATTCGTAGCAGCTGCACTCGGTGTGTCAGACAGAAGTCAGGCTCACCCTCCTTCGGGGTCAGAGGTGAGGCCATCAGGGCGCTGAGGACATCATTGCCCCTCGACTGTTTCTGTGACAACACACTGTCACGTTCCAGATCTGGGGCATGTACAAAATAACAAACTATCAGTGTTATTAACAACAGGATGGAGTCCCATGTTCCTGTGTTCTAATGGAAACTTGTTAATGTTTATAGATTTGTTGCACACTTCAACATGTAAAAGTACTGCAATGTGAAAATAAATATCTGTCTGTCCTAAAATACAATTTAATGTATTATAGGACAGACAAATATTAATGTACTAACCTTATTTATACGTTCCGCCTACAGAGCTCCTAGAAGGTGTTGACATCTGAACAATGTTTTAAATGTGAACAAACCAACTGTAATATATCAGACATATCCGGTTCAGAACTACAAAGAACTGATGAGTATCTCGACAATGTAGTGCAAACATATGTGAGGTGAAAGATGAAGGAAGGAAAATTGAAATCGAGGAATTGAACTAGCGGCAGCCTCACTGTGAAGACAGGAAATAAGGAGAACCTCCGGGACTGACCGACAAAGGAGAGCCGGTCCAGGCTGTACTTGGCCCTCTTGATCTGTAGGAGGAATGTGAACACCTCGTTGTAGAGCGTCATACTGCGGGAGTTGAGGAGGATGTTCATTGGCCAAGGAACCTGCGCATAAACACACCAATCAGACACCTGGGCCCAGTTTCATCGAGCATACTTACAACGTCGTAACAGGCGATAACCCGTCGAAAACCTAAAACATCGTAAAGTTGCGCTAGTTGCATTTCATGAGTCTGCTCCATAGTTGCACTTAGCTGCACCATGTATTTAGTAGGCGTAACTTTATGCTAGTTGAAAAATTTACGGTATGCTCCCGAAATTGAAATATATACGGTATGCTCCCGACATGCCCACTCTCAACAAAATGATTGTTAATGTTTACACTGGCTATCCTTTACATTCATCATAGTTTCCCATTTGCTATACGAACAACAGAGGCGGCAGCTAGAAAGAAAAGGATGTTCAGACACAGCACAAATACAGGGATTCCCCACCGCGAACTAACTAGGTCAGTGCTACGGCGATTTACTGGCACGAGTGCTAAATCGGTCTCATGAAACCGGCCGTAAGCTGCATTGACTATTCGCTGTTAGCTGCGACCAGTAGACCGCGTAATTGTGCGTACAGTTACACGGCTTCATGAAACTGGGCCCAGGCATGTTTCAACATCAAACACACCTCAGACACCAGGCTTGTCTCAACATCAAACACACCTCAGACACCAGGCATGTTTCAACATCAAACACACCTCAAACACCAGGCATGTTTCAACATCAAACACATTACTCAGACAGACACCAGGCATGTTTCAACATCAAACACACACCTCAGGCACCAGGCATGTTTCAACATCAAACACACCTCAGACACAGGCATGTTTCAACATCAAACACACACCTCAGACACCAGGCATGTTTCAACATCAAACACACCTCAGACACCAGGCATGTTTCAACATCAAACACACCTCAGACACCAGGCATGTTTCAACATCAAACACACACCTCAGGCACCAGGCATGTTTCAACATCAAACACACCTCAGACACCATGGCATGTTTCAACATCAAACACACCTCAGACACCAGGCATGTCTCAACATTAACAGTGCATCTAATTACACCTGACTGCTTCAAGTCTATCACGGTCACCCCGACTGCTTCAAGTCTATCATGGTCACCCCGACTGTTTCATGTCTATTACGGTCACCCCGACTGCTTCAAGTCTATCATGGTCACCCCGACTGTTTCAAGTCTATCACGGTCACCCCGACTGTTTCATGTCTATCACGGTCACCCCGACTGTTTCATGTCTATCATGGTCACCCCGACTGTGTCATGTCTATCACGGTCACCCCGACTGCTTCATGTCTATCACGGTCACCCCGACTGCTTCAAGTCTATCACGGTCACCCCGACTGTTTCATGTCTATCACGGTCACCCCGACTGCTTCAAGTCTATCACGGTCACCCCGACTGCTTCAAGTCTATCACGGTCACCCCGACTGTTTCATGTCTATCATGGTCACCCCGACTGCTTCAAGTCTATCACGGTCACCCCGACTGTTTCATGTCTATCACGGTCACCCCGACTGCTTCAAGTCTATCACGGTCACCCCGACTGCTTCAAGTTTATCACGGTCACCCCGACAAGTCTATCACGGTCACCCCGACTGCTTCAAGTCTATCATGGTCACCCCGACTGCTTCAAGTTTATCACGGTCACCCCGACAAGTCTATCATGGTCACTCCGACTGCTTCAAGTCTATCATGGTCACCCCGACTGTTTCAAGTCTATCACGGTCACCCCGACTGTTTCAAGTCTATCACGGTTACCCCGACTGCTTCAAGTCTATCATGGTCACCCCGACTGTTTCAAGTCTATCACGGTCACCCCGACTGTTTCATGTCTATCATGGTCACCCCGACTGCTTCAAGTCTATCACGGTCACCCCGACTGCTTCAAGTCTATCATGGTCACCCCGACTGCTTCAAGTCTATCACGGTCACCCCGACTGTTTCAAGTCTATCACGGTCACCCCGACTGCTTCAAGTCTATCATGGTCACCCCGACTGCTTCAAGTCTATCACGGTCACCCCGACTGTTTCAAGTCTATCACGGTCACCCCGACTGCTTCAAGTCTATCACGGTCACCCCGACTGCTTCAAGTCTATCACGGTCACCCCGACTGCTTCAAGTCTATCACGGTCACCCCGACTGTTTCAAGTCTATCACGGTCACCCCGACTGCTTCAAGTCTATCATGGTCACCCAGACTGCTTCAAGTTTATCACGGTCACCCCGACTGCTTCAAGTCTATCACGGTCCCCCCGACTGCTTCAAGTCTATAACGGTCACCCCGACTGTTTCAAGTCTATCACGGTCACCCCGACTGTTTCAAGTCTATCACGGTCACCCCGACTGTTTCAAGTCTATCACGGTCACCCCGACTGTTTCAAGTCTATCATGGTCACCCCGACTGTTTCAAGTCTATCACGGTCACCCCAACTGCTTCAAGTTTATCACGGTCACCCCGACAAGTCTATCACGGTCACCCCGACTGCTTCAAGTCTATCACGGTCACCCCGACAAGTCTATCACGGTCACCCCGACTGTTTCATGTCTATCATGGTCACCCTGACAAGTCTATCACGGTCACATTGTAATGAGACACAGAGAGAACTGACCTCGTACTGGAGAGTGAGGCCCTGGAGAGCTGTGATGGGTTCCTTGTGTCTCCTGTCACTGCCTGACGTGTCCTTCAATGCCACAAACAACCTGTGCAAAAACAATCAATAGAGTTAAATTGATCAAATAATTGGCATCTGATATCAACTGCTTTTTATAGTCTGCGATTTGCTTTTGATTCATCTGCATGAAGTGTTTAATGTAATCAAATATTATAAATGCCAAGAAAACCAAACCATAGTGTTATCTACAGTCAAACGTCTTCCACATTTATTTCAATAAATGGTATAATTATATACAACTTGCTACATGACTTCACTGGTCTGTGATCAATCATTCTAATAAATATCTATCATGACATCACACAGCAGAGACCGTATCATAGTTGAGGATTAAGTAATTCAATTGTAATTGTAACTATAATTTTAAATGATATTTTAGTCCTCTTATAATGTATGTCTATTTTTAAAGGACATTTATTTATTATTTATTTATTTATTTTATTAACTAATTTACACCACAATTATTGTTAAATAGATAATCTATTATTTTAATGTTGTCTTTAGTTATTTACTATATTAAAATATTGTTTTTTTAATTTTAAAGAACATATCATGTACAATGTCTATTTTATATCTATATTTTATATTTGTTTGCCGTATTCTATTTTACTGTATATTTAGGCACTATGTAAGTCAACGCCAGACTACATTCCAATTTATCATGTAATTTTTACACATTGAATATGGCAATAAAGCTTTATTATTATTAAGTATTGCCATCAGATTCCAGCCACATGCTGCATGATTAGTCGAGTCAGCCAGATATTGACATAGGCATGAGTCATTGGCTTGAATCAGTCACTTCACAGTCGAGTCAAGTCGATTTCAAGTTGCCTCTGAGTCAAGTACATGTTGACTTCAAGTAGACAAGACACTGATTGAAATGTGTGACTTGGGTCAGACTTCATTTGAGTCTTTGCAACTTGGGTCAATGAATCTACTCGTCTACCCAAGTAAATGAACAGCAACATGAACAAAATTACCGTAGCTTCGAAATGAACCTAATTTATCTCATATGTTCTAACTATGCTATAATAGTAATAATAATAATTGTAATACTTCTATATCCTTAAAAATTCTGTACTCAGAGGCGTAACAAACAAAATCATTTGGCGTAATCAGAAACAGGGATAGGTAAAAGTTGTCTTTACTCTTTGCAGCATGGAACCGCTGAAAATTTATGGTGGAAAAGTAATTTTTTCAAACAAGTATGTTCTCAGACTTTTACGAAAGTTGACTGTAGTTTCAGAAGATTTAATTGTAATAGAGAGTTGATTCCAGATTGTTGGCACAGCCTCAGTGAAAGCAAGACTTTACTAATAACCATAAAATAAGCCATCGGTGCAGGACAACAGCCTGTGTGACATGTGACAGACCTGTGTGCTTGGGAGGAGAAGTGTTCCTGTAGAGCCTCTCTCAGACTCATGTTCAGGAAGGACACATCCTGCCACGACTCGTGGAAGCGCAACTGAAGCAGATGTAAGACCACAATAAGGTGTTCATCCGCCATTACCCGACCAAAGAGTACCCTATAAAAACAGCATTATGCAGGTTGTCTGAATTTCTGTGAGCACATATGTAGTGTGGAGTGAGTAGAAATTATGTTTTTGTGCAGCGTGGCATCAGAGCTGTCAAATTATGACAGCTGTGAGTCGGTGTATTTCTGCGTATTAATAGAGTTGTAATTTTGCTTGGTGACGTAATCAGGGGCAATCCGTGGGTGGTTCAAGCAGAAATGGAGGGGTGTAAGGTTTGAAAGAAGTTTGTGGGAGCCTGAGGTATTAAAGGTTCACACATTTTTCACTGAACCTCTTTCTATGGAGGGAAATGAAGGAAACGTTATAATGGTTGCCTATGAAAAATGCTGGTATGCAGGTATTGCAATGCAGGTATTGCAATACCTCAGGGAGTTTGACGCCCCTGCCATGCAGAGCTGTAAACCACTGCCTTGTGGTACAGGTTCTTGTCAGAACCGAAGGCTAAGGGAGCAAACCCTAACCAGAAAACCATGTCACTGTGGCAGCATCAAGGGCGGTTGATGTATGGAACTCCCAACATCTCTCGACCAGCCACTGCAGGGACAAATAGTTTGCGCCTGTCTTGACATGTTCTTGCCAGTGTGAGACCTCTATTTGTTCCCCGAGAGAGTGTCGCTAGTAACTTGCAAAAGCCAGCGACACTTCAACAATTTTTGCTAGCAGCTTCCATGAAATGTACAACTGCACGAAACATGATACCGGATCGGCCATCGCCCGGGTTACCAAGGACCGCGCTGCTCGACCTCATCTTCCATCGACAGTGAAAAATCAGCTAGGAAGAAGAAGACAAAGAAGACAACTACTGACAATTGGACAATGGAACGTCAGGACTCTCCTCGACCGAGAAGGAGCTAACCGACCAGAAAGACGTACGGCACTAGTAGCAATGGAACTTGCCAAATACAACATCGACATCGCCGCCCTATGTGAAACAAGGTTCTCAGAGTCTGGTAGTCTCAACGACTTGGAATACTCTTTCTTCTGGAGTGGCAAACCCGAAGGAGAAAGAAGGGAGGCCGGAGTGGGCTTTGCTATCAAAAAGGATTTCGTCACAAAGCTGACAGAAATGCCACGGCCAGTAAGTGACAGAATCATGACGATGAGACTACCTCTGAGCAAGGACAACTTTGCTACAATTATCAGCGTGTATGCTCCGACAATGACAAACCCAGACGAAAACAAGGAGGCCTTCTACAACCAGCTGGCAAGTGTGCTCAGTGGCATCCCTCGTACAGATAAGCTACTGCTGATAGGAGACTTCAATGCGAGGATAGGAAGAGACATTGACAAGTGGCCCTTGGTCATGGGCAAACATGGGATTGGGAAATGCAACTCCAATGGCGAGCTTCTACTGGCTCTGTGCTCTGAGTTCGAGTTGATAGTGACGAACACCATGTTCAAGCAGAAGGATGAACACAAGACCACCTGGATGCATCCTCGTTCGAAACACTGGCATATGATCGACTTCATCACCATGAGGTGTCGCGATAAGATGGACATCCACAGTACCCGAGTCATGCGTGGAGCAAACTATTGGACCGATCACCAGATGCTGAGGTCAAAAGTGGCTTTCAGAATACGACAAAAGCACAGCAGGCAAGGAACAAGTAAGCCGACCAAGCTCAACACAGCAAAACTAAGTACCACCAGCCATAGGGAGAGTTTTGAGCAGGAGATGGACAGTGCTCTCGCCCAATGGGAGGAGAAGGAAAACTCAACACCAGACGAGGAATGGGAAGCTCTGCAGCAGGTCGTGTACAACACAGCTAAGACATATCTTGGCAAGCCTGACAGAAAACACCAGGACTGGTTCGACCCCAACGACCAGGAGCTACAAACTCTTATGAGCAGAAGAGACCAAGCCCACCAGATAGTGTTGCAAACCAGGAGCACTAGATCCACCACTGCAGCATATAAAGACGCCTGTAGACTGCTACAAAAACACACCCGTGCACTGAAGTCAGACTGGTGGGAAAGGAAGGCAGTGGAGCTGCAGAGAGCTGCTGACAGTAACAACATGAAGGGTTTCTACAATGGACTGAAGGAAGTGTGGGGACCCAAAAAGAAGGGACCTGTTCAACTGAAATCAGCAGATGGAAAGGAGACCTTCTCTGACAGCAAGAGAGTTGTGGCAAGATGGAGTGAACACTTCCAGAAGCTACTTAACGTCCCTGGAGACATAGATCACGAAGCTTTGGAAAACATCCCGCAGCGCATTATCAAGACAAGCCTCGATGAGATTCCAACTATGGATGAGATGGCTAAAGCAATCGCCGGCCTGAAAGATGGCAAAGCACCTGGAGGAGATGGAATTCCTGCAGAAGTATGGAAGCACGGAGGAGACAATCTGTTCAGCAGACTGCACCAACTAATCACCAATGCCTGGGAGGTGGGTTCTGTACCACAAGCATGGAAGGATGCCAGCATTGTAACCATCTACAAGAAAGGTGATCGAACAGACTGTGAGAACTATAGAGGAATCTCTCTTCTTTCTATAGCAGGCAAGATCTTCGCCAGGATCCTACTCAACAGACTATCTACCCACATAACACCAGAGGTAGTTCCAGAGACTCAATGTGGCTTCAGAGGTAACCGGAGCACCGTGGATATGATATTTTGTCTCCGACAACTACAAGAAAAGTGCATTGAGCAGGATCGACCACTGTACATGGTATTTGTCGACTTCAGTAAGGCGTTCGATACAGTTGGGAGGACCGGGCTATGGCAGCTACTGAGGAAGTATGGATGCCCAGAGAAGTTCACAACAATGATCGAGTCACTACATACCGGAATGATGGCAAATGTTAGTGTTGGAGGGGAAGTCTCGGAATCGTTCAGTGTCACAAATGGGGTCAAGCAAGGATGCGTACTGGCCCCCACGCTGTTCTCCATCTACCTATCAGCAATGCTCGATGATGCTTTCCAAGATATGGGGGATGGCGTCTACATACAGTCCAGACAGAGCGCTGACCTATTCAACGTCGCACACTTCAGAGCGAAGACCAAGACTACTCGGATACTGATGAGAGAGCTGCTATTCGCAGATGACAGTGCACTGGTTGCACACTCTGCTGATGAGATGCAGAATATAGTGGATGCTTTCTCCAATGCGTCAAAGAAGTTTGGCCTGAAGATTAACATCAAGAAGACCGAGGTGCTGTACCAACCCAACTCTACAAGAACCCGAGAGGAGGATATCATGGTTGATGGAAACAAGTTGAACTCTGTTCTGGAATTCACCTACCTCGGAAGCACTCTATCAAGTGATGGATGCATTGACGATGAAATACAGAGGAGGATGGCTAAGGCTAGCGCATCTTTTGGCCGACTACGCCAGAGACTTTGGAACAACCACCATGTGTCCATGCGGGTTAAAGGCAAGACATACCGTGCAATCGTGCTGTCCACCCTCCTATACGGAGCCGAGGCCTGGACAGTGTACAGACGACAGGTGAAAAAGCTGCATGCCTTCATGATGCGACATCTGCGATCGATCATGAGGATAACCTGGATGGACAAAGTGACAAACAAGGAAATACTCGAACGGACAGGGCTGCCATCTATGGAAGATCTTCTGATCAGAAAGAATCTCCGGTGGACTGGACACCTCATGAGGATGTCACCAGACATGCTACCAAAGCAGGTTCTCTACTCCCAACTGTCTTCTGGTCAGAGAAAGAGAGGGCGCCCTCGTCTCCAGTTCAAGGATACCATCAAGAGAAACCTGAAGCTGAGAGACATAAAGATCGACTCCTGGACATCACTCTCACAGCAGAGAGATAAATGGAGAGCAACAGTCAAGTGATGGAAGCTGTCTTTGTCGCTTCGCGACCGACAGCATGATGATGATGAAAAATGAAAATGTGGTCTGACTCGAGCAGAGAACATCAACGTATGGGACACTTGGGCATTGTAGGTAGGGGACAGTCAAAAGGTATCATAATTTTAGTCTTAACACCAAGCTAAGGAGCAATTTTATTACTAAAATTATTGTAGGTAGGGTAAAGGTCAAATATCTTTTTATTTTTTTCTTAATTAAGGAGCAATTTTATAAAAATATAAATCATGCTTGTGTGTGTGTGTGTGTGTGCGCGCGTGCGTGCATGCGTGCGTGCGTGCATGCGTGCATATCTCTGTGTGACGTTTGTGAAATACCATGCATGTGCACACTTATGAATGGGATAGCCGTCCCAGATTTGATGGGTCAAAGTAAACATTTATTATTATATATTATGTGTGCGAGACGTCTTTCAGGTAAAAGTACCTGTATGTGATCATTTTCAAGGTAAAAGTATGTTCATTCCTATCATAAAATCAAGTCGGGTGCAACAACTATTCACTGGATATGTGGACGAGGTAGTGTGTTTATTCTTATCGTAAAATCAAGTTAGTGTGCATGATTATTTATGTTTGAACGTGATGCAGGTGGAATATTTCAAATTGCGAACATTAATAAAGTAACTAAACACACAAATTGGCAGGCAGTAAACCTTCAACATGCATGTTGTAGTTAGAAGAACGTAATATTAAATGAACAAATAAAACCTAGGAGCTGGCAGCCTCGCCTTAATACTCATGTGGAAAATGTCTACACCAAAGACTAACTCGCTGACACATTAAACAAATGCTTATACCAACAACGAGGACACGAGACGACTGAGGATTGGTGACAATGAATCTATCTTTAGTCAATGGGTCATCTCAGAAAGTCGGTGCCAGGTGAAATTTCTTTGGTTTGAGGAGGTCAAAAGCCGTTTCATCTACATTGAACATCATTATTTTACACTTTTCCGACTTTTATGCATCCTCACTTTGTTTGCGCTCACATTGAACATTATCTTTGACCGTGTCACATGACTACCCGTGAATACCCAGGCACAACACACCTCTCTCAATACCATGGGGGAATGACATGACTTTGAAATATTCGCCTGTGTCAGCAATTTTAAACATTGATGAAGTGGCATCTGTGAAAAGAGTGGCTGGGCTGAGGCCAGATGACAATTTCATGGATGTTTTGAGATGACCCCTGACCTTTGACATGGTCTTACCTTCTCAAAGAGTGGCGTGTAGAAATCGTACATTGCATCTCCTGCCTCCATTAAATATAAACTCTGAAAACACAATGTACATTCATGTCAGCTGGGCGCAGACCATACTTGGGGTTCACAGCGTAGCAGGGGGACAAACATCTACCTCCCAGGTGAATACACACACCTGTATCTAAAGTTGTCACATTCAATAAACATATAAATCTGCCAGTGACTGTGACATTGTGTACCTGCCATGAGACTGATTCACCATTTGGTTTTGATGCTTCACTGAGCTCAGGATATTTAATGTACTTGATAATGTCATGTACAGCAGAATCTCATTTTAAGGTTAACAACATCATGATTGAAAGAAGAAGCCTTAACAGCAAAGGTACTAGTAGGACTAGTCTCCTTACTGTGTTTTGATTTAAACCCTCCTCACAAGCCCTGACAAATCCCCTCTGAGAAGTGGATGATTTTAGCCGAGTCAAACTAGTTTATTGTCGTCACCAATCATGATGTTTCACCCATAGTAACAGCACCAATACCCACCCCAACCCAAATACGGATAAACAATTTCTGTGATTTCCAGTATAATGACCCGACCGCTCAATCACATGAGCAGCTGATAGGTTTTATGTATTCAAATATTTTCTTCTCCACATCAAACATTGTTTGTAACAAGAGCAGCGTGTGGCTGAAATCACCCAACATTATTACTAGACCGGACGCCAACCACACTCCTTGTGGGGGAGGAGTTTTGGAAAGGGATGTGCCAGGGGTAGAGAAGACTGATATAATCAGCCACACCAACTCCTGGCACTAGAGGATGTCATCCCAGTCATTCACACATTGACATTATAGTAGATTGTTTTAGTGTTAATCATGGACTGTACTAATAATTGTATTGATCTATTTATTCTAATATTTTATTAACTTATTATTTTAGCTCAGTGTCGTATCCTTTGCATTGCATGACCGTGAAATTCAATGTACAAATAATTTATTTATTATACTTATGTTATTAATTTATTCATCGTTTTAATGTACACTTAATGTACAGATAATTGTATTTATCTATTTGTCATATTTATTTTATTAACTTATTACTTTAGCACACAGTCACGTTACAATTCCAGGATAGTGAAACATCACTTTTTAGCAGTAAATACTTGAAGTCTTGAAGAGGACAATTTAAACAGCCATCTGACATAGCAACAGAGCATACTGGTTACATCACCCACTGATGCTGTGAGAAGACACCCACCCTGACAGTGGCAAAGTACTCCATGAGTCCACACTTCTCCTTCAGAGTCTGCAGCAGTCTGTCGCTCGTGGCCTTGTAGCAGCGGAGGATGTGTGGGTAGAGACAGGTCTGTAGGAGCAGCTTGATGGGGCTGAGTCGGGACCAGTCCAGCTCACTCAGTCTACTGCAAACACACACACACATAAGGCCTGGAACACACGACCTGCACTGCTGACTGGCTGGTCACTTGAACAGACACTGTGACATCAGAGCGAGGATTAATCATAAGGATATGAAAAAGGTAACAAAATATAAACATGTTTTGCTGTTGGCACAATCCATGTTCAATAAATTGTTATTGTTTTTGTTATACACAGACAACCTCTCTTTAACATACAGAACAAACACACAGACAACCTCCCACCCCTTCAACATACAGAGTACACCACTTTAATATACAGAATGCACAACGCACCTGTTGACCTCTTCCTCGTCCCCCCGTGAGGTGAGGCCAGTTGAACTAGACCCAGTGATGAGTTGGGAGAAGTTCTCCGCCAGCAGTGGATCTCTCACTCCCTTCACTTGCAGCTGCCGCAAGACGTTGTCTGCGAACACAGGGTCCGCCGTCCCGACCACTGGCTCCGTGGCGCCCCCTGGTGTCTCGCTGCGTGTCGTGTGTTGTCGTTGACTGCCCAAGTGAGCTTGTAGAGAGTCGATAAAGACCTCGTACAGCGTCCCTGTTGTCTCTGAACCTGAACGGAGAAGTTAATAACGTCTCAATGTGTGCGTATTGTGTGTGTGTGTGTGTGTGTGTGTGTGTGTGTGTGTGCGTGTGTGTTGTGCATGTTGTGCGTGCGTGCGTGCGTGCGTGCGTGCGTGCGTGCGTGTGTGTGCATGTACACATATGCATGTGTGTTGAATATGACTAAAAGGTATTTTGTTATGTCTGGATACAGTTTGACTATTTTACTCTAATAACATATCGAACACATCCAGTTTTTTTGAAGGTTTGATGTAGCTGTTGCTAAGCAACAGGTCACTCATTGGCTAGATCATTTCCAAGTCTTGACAGTTAAGATCCTTGCGCAGTGACAACAAATCCACAAACCTTGGGGGTCCTGGAGTCCGTCAAGATGCTGCAACATCTCCGCTGCCTTCCCCGCCCCAACCACCTGGGACATGATGGGTAGAAGGAAGGAGGGTACACCCGCCACACGCCCCCCGTCACCCTCCTGGTCATGTGACGCAGGTAACGTCCATTCAGACTTGTCGTGGACCTCCAGAGCTGCTTCCCAGAAGTTCTCGTCCCCCAGTTTCACGGCAGCGTTCCTATAAGCAGGGTTTGTAAGTGTATATAGAGAAAGAATGTCGACTCAGCTGAGAGACCTGGCGAACCATGGGTAGAACTACCCACTAGTCCGCTAGTCCATACACTAGTAAAGATAAGGGCGGACTAGTAAACCTGCCAGCCAACTAGTCCGGTGGTCATGTAAAGTTCAGTGTGTCATCCACCCCACCCTACAGTTGTTAATCAAGCCTTGGTAGTGACACTGACCTTAACCCTAATCCTAAACCATGCACAGGCTTGGAAGTAACTTAATACCAAGCCATTCAAACGTTGATAAATTGTTGCTCTTGAACCACTGGCTACAGCAGCTACAGCATCATTTACTGATAAATGATGATGTTTTCTTAGGCACGGCCTAATTGGGTATTTTTAAAAATTTCAATTGCTGGACTACTAAACTTTTTGGCGGACTAGTAAACTTTCGTCTTGACTAGCCCTGCTGTCTATAAAAATTAATTCTGAAGTTCTACCCCTGCTAACAACAGCGGAGGATATACTTGAATGAATGGTGCAGTCAATGTAGCATGGCTGAATTCTTCCTAGAAAAGTTGAGATGACGATTGAGGACAGGCCAGCCACAGAGACAGAGGCCCTTTGAAGTCCTGAAGTCCAATCACTGACTGACCAGCTGGCCTGCACGTTCTAAATGTTTCACATTGACACCTTCAATATTATGGATGTCGCCCTTTCCCAGTGGTTGGACCTATACTGTGGTATATACTGCCCACTGCAGTGTGAAATGCTAAGCCCGTGGATACAGTTAAGGGAGCGTCAAAACACGTCTTTCTAGAGCGGCCTTTGAGGCAATATTTTAACATCATATCCACTGGCATTTATGGAGACTTTATATATTTTTTATTATTTCACACCAGATCTGCCTGGGTGTTGAATTCTGAAAGCCAGCTGGATATCTTAACCACTGCACTACAGCACTCCCTCTCTTAGACTCACCCATTTGACACCACAACACCAGTATAAAACCAACAAAATATTGTCTCTAATTCAATTTACCCACCTGCGAACTATGAACTCTTGGCAGGGGTCATTCAGTTGTCCAGTGGTCACCCACTGGTCAATGATGTCCAGATATGGCTTGCATGACACCATCCAGATCGGGAAGAGAAAACTCACCTGAAGTAAACAAATTCCTGAGATAAAACATGTGTCAGTCACCAGGGTATAAATAATTTGTATGTGCGAACAATAAAATGTGAATACTCCCTCCGTGTGTGTGTGTGTGTGAGTGAGTGAGTGTGTGTGTGTGTGTGTGTGTGTGTGTGTGTGTGTGTGTCTGTCTGTCTGTCTGTCTGTCTGTCTCTCTCTGTCTCTGTGTCTGTCTCTATGTCTGTCTGTGTCTCAGTCTCTTTTTGTATATCTCTGTATATAACAGCAATTTGTTTAGGTGTATGTTTGTGGTGATCATGTATCATAAATGGGGTAGTTTCGATGATTTTTTTACAACAGGTTTAAACATGCCAATAATAAGTTCCATTTGGCATGTAACTGGATGGGAACTAAGTAACAGTAAAAAATTACACTGCGACATAATTAACACCAAGCCTGGCAACCATGGCAACTGACTGGACATACTTGTGTGTTGTCCGTGCCGCCCAGGGCATCACAACGCTGTAACATTGTGTAAAGCTGCGACAGAAGAAACGACGCCTTGTGAGCGTTGCTACTGGTTGCCTGGCAACAAGCCTCAATTCCGTTTCTGAAGACAATGTCGAGGAAGTCCAGACGAACTAAGTGAGGCGAAAGTTTGCTGAGCAAACGCGACAACGTGGCTGTCTCCGCTGAAAGTGACAAAAAGCAATGACTTCCTACACACCAGTGTCCTTGAAAATCAAACAGTGGCAGAACAAAACCAAATGATTACAGCAGTCCCTCTCTTTAGCGGACACTCCTGTATCCAAGCAAAAGTGTCCCTACATTGCAGGTGTCCCCTCATCAGAGGGACAGAATTCTTGAGTCGCTGTTTTTAGCTCTAGACGCCAATTTTGCGGTGTGTGCACACAATTTATGACTTATGACAGAGAAGTTTTAAACCATAAATGTGAATAATGTTACAAAAAAGGAAAAAGACATTAACAAACAAAATCCATGTTAATCTCATATAAAAATGTATGTTCCAGTTTGTTGTTTTAAAAAGAAGACATGGTTATAGATCACTAAATAATGTTCAGTAATTTACTTGAGTTCTAGATATAACATTAGCATATTTTTTTTTTTCAACTTCTGATAACTATCATACGTTGCAAAGAATATCTTGCATGAAAAGCAGCAGCATCTATATGATATTTTATTACACAACTAACATAATCTTTACATGTAAAACTTGAACACAGCATTTATTTTTTATGAGCCAAACTAAGCCATGGTGACAGAGGTATGATGGGAGATATTTAAATCAGCATGCGTTCATCTGTTGATAATAACAAGAACATGTTTTTCATTTACATGTCTAATATACTCAAATAATAATGCTTAGCCAAAAAGTACATACATTAAAAAACATACAGATGTAGTGTAGATGCGTGGATGGACATTATTTGGATAGATGTGAATGGATTGCACTTCGTTCTACAAGATTGGAACGTATGCGATGGGCGATAATAGGGTATCGAAGCTGTTCGCGGGAGCTCCAGTAAAGCTTATAAACAATGTTAACGACAGGCAAGGGAAGGGGTATGCATTGCACCTAGGGTAGGTATTTATTAGACTGCTTTCAATGCTCAGTCATCTAAGTAAGAAGTGATTTAAATAACTCCAATTCAGGGCATTGTTTAGTTTGTTGTCCATGCTGCCAGCGCCAGTGTCTGTGAGCATTAGCTCAGCCTGCAGACTCGATTGCAATTAGTTAACAGGCTTTCCCATTGTCCGGTGACACAGAAAAACACACAAGACAATAGCCAGCCATAAATAAAACCAGTTATCCACTCCCAGTTGGGTAAATTAGACAGAATTTGTTTGTTGTTGGTTCATTGAAAATGGGAAGATTTGATGCTCTGTCCGCCGGGTGTCCGCCGCCATTTTGTAAATAAAATATTTCGACCGATTTGTTGTTAATTAGTGCTTGATGTCCGCCTTAGCAGGGAATGAAAACCAAAATATCTTGTCCGCTGTCCGCGTCCAGCAGGTGTCCACTCATCAGAGGGACATTAACATGGTAGAGTAGTCCGTACATTGAGATAGTGTCCCGACATAGCAGGTGTCCACTCATCAGAGGGTCCGTTGAACGGAGGTACTGCTGTACATGCAATACACACATCGACAACAAATGGACGAAAGTGTCAGCAAACTATGAATAACAGACAGCATGAAAAAGAAAGGTGTTTAGGCTCAGGCAAAATGAACTACACTTCCTGCTGATTTAATGACGGCAGATACAGACTTGATGCAGCAACCGAAATAGCTCGAGTTCCAGTATTTGTCTTCACTCAAGGAATGAAAAAAGGAATACAATGGTGAACCTACATGATCGCTAGGGGGCGCTGATATGCGATTATGGCCTGTGACGTAATCGTGTTATTTAAGTGGGCTGTTTATTTCTTTTTTGTGTTCATCTTTTATTTCCGTTAGACTCAAACAAAACAAGGCATATCTACAATGTGTGTTAACAAATGCTGGATACAATGAATGAATGTGGCGTAATGAGGTAATGGGACACTGGCGGTTGATGACGCAAGGCCCGAGTTGCGTAACATTGCCACCTGGTGTATAATTCTGTAGGTTCCTCATTGGTCAACTGTAGTGGGAAGGCAAAGGTGGCTAGTAGACAAGGCAGTAGTACAAGTAGATATGACAATATTGGAAGGTACATAAAGCAGTGGCAAGTCCATAACAATCTTCTGAGGAAAGAGAGTCTGATATGCTTATTTCCGTAATACAGGGGCAGTTTCCGTACTACCATAATCTGAGGTCAATTTCCGTAGGGATTACGGAAAATCCGTAATGGTAGGCAGCCCTGCTAAAACCCATGCTTACGTTAGCCATTTAATACATGTATCCACCATAACAAATGTGTACTGATAAATGATATATTCCATCTAGCCACAAATAAAAATATACACCCTCTCTTCAGCGATATTACTGTAATCACCCACATCATGCTTCTACTATGAAGTGTCAACATTTTGTAAATACCTTGGGCACAGATTTCCATTTCCATGGAAACAAGTTCCCGCTTGAACTGACGTAAGACGTGTGAAATAGCGATGCTGAATGCCTGGTAAGTCTGACACGTGCCACTGGTGTCGCCACTAGTATTATTTTCATTCAAACTGTGTGCAGATGATGATGAACTGGTTTCCATGGCGACAGCATCAACAAATTGGTTGAGCTTCCACACAACGTTGCCGTAGCGACCAAGGTCTTCCAGCACATTGAAAAGTGTTTTCTGAAAAGAGGAATAAACTGCATGTGTATGTAAAGACACTGTATGTCTTCTCAATGGCACAACATAGACACAACTCTGTTTGCACAGTAAAAGCTCCACCACAGAGGATGTACAACACAGAGGATGTACAACACAGAGGACATACAACACAGAGGATGTACAACACAGAGGATGTACAACACAGAGGATTTACAACACACAGGATGTACAACACAGAGGATGTACAACACAGAGGATGTACAACACAGACGATGTACAACACAGACGATGTACAACACAGACAATGTACAACACAGACGATGTACAACACAGACGATGTATAACAGAGGATGTACAACACAGAGGATGTACAACACAGACGATGTACAACACAGACGATGTACAACACAGACAATGTACAACACAGACGATGTACAACACAGACGATGTACAATACAGACGATGTACAACACAGACGATGTACAACACAGACGATGTACAACACAGACGATGTACAACACAGAGGATGTACAACACAGATGATGTACAACACAGACGATGTACAACACAGACGATGTACAACACAGATGATGTACAACACAGACGATCTATAACAGAGGATGTACAACACAGAGGATGTACAACACAGAGGATGTACAACACAGAGGATGTACAACACAGACAATGTACAACACAGACGATGTACAACACAGATGATGTATAACAGAGGATGTACAACACAGAGGATGTACAACACAGAGGATGTACAACACAGACGATGTACAACACAGACGATGTACAACACAGACGATGTACAACACAGACGATGTACAACACAGACGATGTACAATACAGACGATGTACAACACAGACGATGTACAACACAGAGGATGTACAACACAGACAATGTACAACACAGACGATGTACAACACAGATGATGTACAACACAGACGATGTACAACACAGAGGATTTACAACACAGACGCTGTATAAAACTGAAGAATCATTCCCACATCGGTGTATATTTAAAATGAATGTTGCGTTATATACCTAACATTCCACTTGCCCAGTGCAACGTGGGTAGAATAATTTATTTCAAGTTTTCAACAGAGCGATATACTGAATTATTGGGCCCTCAATTCAAACCATTGTTTTACAATGTAAGAAACAAAACTTTGAAATACACTGCGCTGTGTATACTTATTGTGCGATTAATATGTTCTCAACCTTCAGACTTTGACTAAAACTCTGTCTATCATATATATACAGTCAGACTACAGGTCTCATGACTGCTGCATGCACTCAGGACATGTACAGTTTGAGTTATGACAGCAACTTAAACAATGTAGTTGAGGGATATAAATGTAATTGTAATACTCCACAAGCAGCTGCTACAGTGAAACAAATGTCTCGTCCCCATATTCACATGACTGCTCATAGATGTATATTGATACAGGTGTTAAGGGTCTTAGAGTATCTTAAATGAAACTTCACTCAGAGGTAAATAAATACCTGTCAACAGACAATTGTGGTCACACGTAAATGGAGTCTTGGTGTGGTAAATATAACATAGCTGAATGCTTCACACAGAAGTGACAAGGTATGCTCCACAGTAACATGCAATGGTAGTCTGAGATTTCTATTCATAGACATTTTAAAATAGCCTTGTTTTATATTGAAAAGCAGTGTTTATGGAGGTCTGCTACAACAATCTATCCATTTTTTAATTACCTTTTACCTATGTCGTAATTACTCCTATTGGCAATAAACATTATGTAGAATCACTGTTTAAACATGTTAAATTATAAGACAAGATGTCAGCCCTAAATTGACAACACTTAGAAATTAACTCACATCGGTCAAGTGGCACAGTTGAATGTCTCTGTTGACAACACACTGACCAGTCTGCCAGGAGTATACGAATGACTGACCAACTCCCATCAACATCCTGCAAGAGTCAAACAGTCAACATGATGGCCAAGTGATCCACAACCTGCCAGTCTCACACCTCACGACTGTTTGCTCTGCAAAACAAGCCTTGGCTGGTTCCGTAGGTGAAGTTCTGAAGATAGCCAAGTCAAAGTAATTATTGACTTTGTCAGTCATGACTGCAACAGCCGTGAGAACAGCACAAATACCCACCCCAATTTGAAGATGGATACACAAGAGGAGGGAATCCCAATATAATGACCCACCCACATCCTAAATATTGCAACATGGTTCACTGGAATATGTGTATGTTATGGTCCTGACCTGGTTTTAAGCTATTTCTCTGGTTGAGTTTCAATTCAGAGTTCTGCAAAGGGATGAGGTGGCTGAGACTGACACAGTCAGCAGCAGTGACCCATGGGGCCCTGGGGCCCTGCCACGTGAGTGGGGGTCTGTGTTGCCAACTCTTACGAGCACGTAAGCTGCAAGTTGGTCTTGAAAAATTGATAATCATTATTCAGTGATCGTTTATGTTGAAGCTTGACAACACCAACACCAGACAGAGCCACTGGGACATTTGTGACGGTGTCTCATGGAGATAACGCTCCTTAAATGACCACAACATTTACAACTATTACCCGGTACTTGCTATGGACTGTGAATCTTTGTTTAGCTATTTATTCAGTGGTCTATTTCATACTATTTATGAGTTATAATTTCACTTATTCTGATTGTATATTCCATTTATATTTTCAATAATCTACTTTACTAAATGTTTAAAAAAAATGAAATGACACTATAATCAGTCAATATATATATATATATATATATATATATATATATATATATATATATATATATATATATAATTTTATTATATTCATATTATAGGCCATTTACAGCTTTATTTTCCAACTTTATTTTATTATTTTATCATTTTACCAGATATTCTAATTAGTAATAATTTCACATATAATATATAGTTGTGCTTTCTCATATGTAGTTTCAATAATATACATTAATGAATGTGTTATCAGTCGTACTGTTCTTATTGTACTTTTCAGCCACTATAGCTGCCAGAGAATAAACATTATTATTATTATGTATTATTACATGATTTATAATAATAATAATCACTTCTTTTGCGCCAATATCCTCGAAGATCCAGCTCAGTGGCGTGAATAAAACCAAGGGATTAATCAATCTCATAATCGAAAGCAATGCGTGAGTCGTCAACGGATGGATGGAAAAGCTAGGAGGCTAAGGAGGATAGGCAGCATTAAAGAGATAGGTTTTTAGACGTCGGCGGAATGAGACTATATTACATTCTGATTTAACACTGGCAGGAAACGAATTCTACACCGTTGGTGCGGCAACCGAGAAAGCTCGGGTCCCGGCTTTCGTTTTCACCCGAGGGATGTAAAGAGGGTTACTACTGGTTGAGCATAGCTGTCTGGAATTTCTTGCTGGAGTTAGCATTGCATTGAGATATGCTGGTTGTGTAAAATGATGCGATAGTGCACAGGTAGCCAATGCAATGACTTTAGAAGCCGCACTGAGCGAAAAAAATGAGGAGAACGCATGACTACCCTTGCTAAAAAAGATTGGGACACGCTGAAGTTGACCTACCACAAGACCTCCCACAGTATCTGGTGATTTAGTTGACCTACCACAAGACCTCTCGCAGTATCTGGTGATTTAGTTGACCTACCACAAGACCTCCCACAGTATCTGGTGATTTAGTTGACCTACCACAAGACCTCTCGCAGTATCTGGTGATTTAGTTGACCTACCACAAGACCTCTCGCAGAATCTGGTGATTTAGTTGACCTACCACAAGACCTCTCGCAGTATCTGGTGATTTAGTTGACCTACCGCAAGACCTCTCGCAGTATCTGGTGATTTAGTTGACCTACCGCAAGACCTCTCACAGTATCTGGTGATTTAGTCACCTACCACTAGACCTCTCGCAGTATCTGGTGATTTAGTCACCTACCACAAGACCTCTCACAGTATCTGGTGATTTAATCACCTACCACAAGACCTCTCGCAGTATCTGGTGATTTAGTCACCTATCACAAGACCTCTCACAGTATCTGGTGATTTAGTTGACCTACCACAAGACCTCTCGCAGTATCTGGTGATTTAGTTGACCTACCACAAGACCTCTCACAGTATCTGGTGATTTAGTTGACCTACCACAAGACCTCTCGCAGTATCTGGTGATTTAGTTGACCTACCACAAGACCTCTCACAGTATCTGGTGATTTAGTTGACCTACCACAAGACCTCTCGCAGTATCTGGTGATTCAGTTGACCTACCACAAGACCTCTCGCAGTATCTGGTGATTTAGTTGACCTACCACAAGACCTCTCGCAGTATCTGGTGATTCAGTTGACCTACCACAAGACCTCTCGCAGTATCTGGTGATTTAGTTGACCTACCACAAGACCTCTCGCAGTATCTGGTGATTTAGTTGACCTACCACAAGACCTCTCGCAGTATCTGGTGATTTAGTTGACCTACCACAAGACCTCTCGCAGTATCTGGTGATTTAGTTGACCTACCACAAGACCTCTCGCAGTATCTGGTGCTCCGTCAACTGAGCCTTGTCACGTGTCACGTACATCACACTGCTGTCCACCAGGTGCTTCTCCCTGCAATCAGTTCTCAGCGTCAACTGATCGGTCACACAGGTAGACTCTGTTTGTTCTTTCTTACCTCTCTCAGACAACGTCCCAGCAAACAACGACCCATAATTTCACATGTTCTGTAAATGAAATCACGAGTTCAACTGGTTCAATTCACGTGTTTCCGTACGTGAATTCACCAGATTCTGTGAACAAATTTTTCACGTGATGACACGTACCAGTGAAACCATACCAGTTCTGACCCAGTATGACTCATGTCAAACTCGTTCAAAGCTCATGAAAACAGGCGGAACATGTGTATTCACGTGAATACACATGAAAACACATACTGGTGGAGCGGCACCAATTATGAACCAGTATGACACGTGCCAACCGGTTCAGAAATGGTTCCTTGTTTGCTGGGGTATCCTGTCACAGTCACAGAGACAGACAAGGAGTTATCAGAACTGCATCTAGTGGGTGTTCTGGATTCCCTTTGTGTTCACAAAGAAGTACTGTTGTGATGATGGGAAAATGTGTTACTGTAAATCATGACATTGAAATCTTGTGTTCTTATACTATAATGTTATGCCTAATCTTGCACTAGTTCATGCGATACATTCTGACCACAGTAATATATAATGCACATAAGTAAGTAATTGTAACACTTCTATAGTGCCTATATACATGAAAATTCAAGCTCAGAGGTGCAACAAACACAATCTTTGGCGTAATCATAACCAGGGACAGGCAAGAGTTGTCATTGGATCATGGAACCGCCAACATTTTTTGGTTGAAAAGCGGTTTAAGCCAAATATGTTTTGAGGTTTTACGAAAGGTGGCTACAGTTTCAGAAAATTTCACTGTAGGGAATTGATTCCAGATTATTGGTGTCACTGCTGTCTACCAACATTGAGCTTAGTTTTAGGATACATATTTTTACATTTTTCTGTTCAGGTTTATGTTGAAAAAGACACACAACTTTAGGATGCCACGATTTGTACTCAGTGTAGCAGTAGAACAGGCCCTATGACTACATAATCCAGCTGAGTAAAGAACAAGAAGCTATAGTAAGCAATTCAGCATCAGTATTCAGTGTCAGAAATGTGGTCATCATCACTGTGTCAGCAACGAAAAGAATTTCACTTGTAGAGCGCAATGACTCAGGTAGAGCTTTGGACTCTCAACTACGAGAACCCGGGTTCAAATCCTGTGCTGCGGTGTTAAAACCTTGGGCAAGTTTTCTCACTCTACATTGTTTTAGTTCAGTCAGCTGTACAAATGAGTACCTGGCTATAGACAGTGGTGGATCGAGCAGCCTTCACACATTAATTGTAGCATAAGGCTGGGTGCTTCCAAGAGAAGCCGAGATGGTGTCTGAGTGAACAGGTCTGTCAGGGAAGTAAAATGCAAAGTGCTTTGAATGGTCCTGAGGACTGGATACTGGGCTATATAAGAACTTGCCTTTTTTACATGACACCTATCAATAGATCATCAGGCTCATGAAACAACTATTTCTTTCTACACAAAACCTCTTTTAAATCTCAGTAATCAGTTGTTTTTAGTGATTTAGTAAAACACTACCTTGCTTCACAGCCTAACTGACATGTCCATGGAATTATCCAACAGGAAAAATGGGAGAAATGTCACATACCACAGCCGTGTCAGACTCGACGCGTCATCACAGCCCGACACTGACATGTCAGTGAGCCGACGCCGTGTCCCACCAGCCCAGTAGAGTGGAGCAATTCTACTGGACACCTCGGTCATCTTCTCGTCCAGCAGACTCTCTGGCGTGTTGACCACTCCGCTGTCATGGTCACTTACTGGGGTCGTTTCCATGGAAACCATCGCTAGTGAGGGTGCGGTAAAGGTCGTGGTGAGGTCACTGCTAGGGTCTTCACCGTCTTTGTCTTCCTCGTATGTGTGTGGTTCCTCATTGAGGTCACTGTCCTCATCAGCTGACCAGTCCTACAGAAGTTGTCAAGTGCACCAACTGGACAGTACGTGAGCTTGATGTTTGTGCAACTTTTCAAGAACATTCAGTGAAATACAAGAACATTCCAAAGTATATGAATGAAAAATACATTTTGCCGATATATTGACGCAGAAACATAAACTTATGTCATCGAAGCAATACATAACAAAACCAGCCTGCCGGGCCTACGGGAAAACCGCAACAACAATCAGTAGATTTTCCATAAGCACCATGCTTTCCTAGTGCTGACAGTATGAATAGGAATGTAAATATCTGACGTAAAGCGTAGTAAAATCGCCCTTATTTTGTCATCTACTATAATGACATGCAGCTTTTATGCATAGTAAGCTGTATCTTGATTTGCTGTTCCTAGCTAATAAAAATGTGGCTTACTTTTATAAGTATGACGGTCGTGAATGCAATCAAGGCCAGGAGTTTTTATTATTGATATATGACAAGTTTTGCCCACCCTCCATATCAAAAAAAATTCAGATTTGAACGAATCACAGAAATGGCCAAATCGGGTTCAGGAACACCGGAATTCCATGGTTCCGTGGAAGAATCTCATGCCTGTATGGCACAAAATAATATCTTTTTGATTCACAGAGTTCCCAACGAAGACTGCCAAAGACAGTCAAAATCTAGACGTGAGTCAAATCATTTTAGTTGTGCCATGAAACTAATAATAATAATAATAGTAACTTCTTTTGCGCCAATATCCTCGAAAATCAAGCTCAGTGGCGCGACAAAACCAGGGGATTAATCAATCTCATAATCGAAAGCAATGCGTGAGTCGTCAACGGATGGATGGAAAAGCTAGGAGGCTAAGGAGGATAGGCAGCATTAAAGAGATAGGTTTTTAGATGTCGGCGAAATGAAACTATATTACCTTGTGATTTAACACTGGCCGGAAGCGAATTCCACACCGTTGGTGCGGCAACCGAGAAAGCTCGGGTCCCGGCTTTCGTTTTCACCCGAGGGATGTAAAGAGGGTTACTACTGGTTGAGCGTAGCTGTCTGGAATTTCTTGTTGGAGTTAGCATTGAATTTAGATATGCTGGTTGTGTAGATGAGAGTGCTTGATAGTCTACTGTACAAATTTTGAAAATGATGCGATAGTGCACAGGTAGCCAATGCAGTGATTTTAGAAGCGGCACCGAGCGAGAAAAACGCGGAGAACGCGTGACTACCCTTGCTAAACTATTTTGGACACGCTGAAGTTTTGCTATGTCCTTGTTTGCGGTATTGTAAAGGAGGGAATTGCAGTAGTCGAGTCTGCTGCTTACTAGAGCTGTGGCGATAGTTTTAGCAACGGAAAGTGATAAAAACTGGCGGATACGGCGAAGATCACGGATATGGTAAAAACAGCAATGGCATGTTTTCGAGATATGTTGTTTGAAATTGAAGTTTTCATCAAACGTTACTCCGAGATTTAAAACTGAGGCGGCTGGTGTGATACTCTGACTCAGAATATGTGTCGGGAAAAAGCCATTGAGTTTTGCCCGCTGCGTTGAGGTACCAATGATGAGAAATCCGGTCTTATCTGCATTTAGTTTTAATTTACTATTTTTCATCCAAAGGGAGACATCTTGGAGACAATCCCTGAGCTGGTTTAGGGAGCGACAAGTATCTGGTGTGGTCAGAGAAACATAGATTTGTGTGTCATCTGCATAAAGGTGGTGATCCAGGTTGTGACTCTGGATAACTGAGCTTAATGGTGTTGTGTACAGAGTGAAAAGCAACGGACCCAAAACAGAACCCTGGGGGACACCACAAGAGGTGGGCAGCATGTCTGAGAAGCAGTTACCTATTTTAATGGCTTGCCGTCTGTCAGTAAGGTATGAAGTAAACCAGCTCAAGGCTGTGCCAGATATCCCGTACCACGTTGATAAGCGTGTAATGAGAATGTCGTGGTCAATGGTGTCGAAAGCGGCGGATAGGTCAAGCAGGGTCAGTGCAGTAACTTTGCCATTATCAATGTTAAGGTTTATATCATTGTGTACTTTTAAAAGAGCAGTTTCTGTTGAGTGAAATTGTTTGTATGCAGACTGTGATGCATTGGTTAAACCATTTATGTTGATGTGAGAAGTCAGTCGATTTGCAACAACCTTTTCGAGTATTTTGGAAATGAAGCTAAGGTTAGAAATAGGCCTGTAGCTGTTTAGATCTTCTTTTGATAGAGTTGTCTTCTTAAGAATTGGGTTTATATGTGCACATTTAAAGTCTTCAGGGAATAAGCCAGAACAGAGTGATGCATTTATTATATCAGTTATTGGTTTAATTAAAACGTCAAGGCATGCTTTTAGTAGTATGGTCGGAAGTGGGTCAAGATCACAGGATTTACTTGGGGATGACATGATTATTTTTCTTACTTCAGTAGTTGTGGCTGGTTCAAACGATGTGAGTTGAGAATTTAGTTGTGGAGAGTCGGCAGTTATAGAGTCTGAGGTGTGATCTGTGAAGGCTGAATGTATCAGGCTGATTTTGTCTATAAAATGACTTGAGAAAGAGTTACACAGTGACTTGATTGATGCATGGGTTGGTAGAGAAGGAGCAGGCCGCCTGTGTAAGATCTCATTTAGGCATTTCCATAGCTGTTTTGGTGTAGCAGAGTTATTTGCGACCATGTTTTCGTAATAATACGACTTTGCTTTTGACATTTGTCTGTTACATAGATGACATTGCCGTGTGTAGCGTGACCTGTCTAAGGATGAACGAGATTTACGCCAAACACGTTCCAGATAGCGACGGCGCCGTTTAGATTGGATTATTTCCGGGGTCATCCAAGGAGCTGGCGGCTTTTGTGACACAGATTTGGATTTAGCGGGTGCATGTTTGTCAAGCAATGTCTTCAGTATTTGACGGTACTGTTTGTATAGGTCTGATACATGTTCTTTAGGATGTGTGGCAAGGTCGGATGTAATTATATCAGTCATAAATGATGCAATGTTGATACTGTGAATGGCTCTGTAGAACATGTTGTGTTTGGACACGGCTGGGGCTATAGGAACTTCAAGATCTGCAATTACTGTGTTATGGTCCGATAAGCCATCTACAACTGTGGGTGTCTGAATGTTTTTACAAGAGGAACGAGTTATCAAGATGTCAAGCCAATGTCCATGTGTGTGTTGGGAAATTTACATGTTGTTTTGTGTCAAATGATGCCAGGATATCATTAAACGTGGTAGTTGTTGCAGATGGTATATCCAGGTGAAGATTAAAATCGCCCACAATGTAAAATTCTGTGTGCATGGTTGCAACATTTTCCAAAAGATCCTGGAATTCTTCAAAGAAGTTAGCTGGATGACCTGGAGGGCGATAAATACAAATGAAAACCCCACAGAAGCACGAATTAGATATGTTAAGACAAATAGATTCAAATGTGGTATAGTCCGGGCTGGTGTACAGGGTTACATTGAATAGTTTTGAAATAACGAAACCGACACCTCCGCCTCGTCCAACTGGACGTGGTCGATGATGGAAGGTATAGCCAGGAGGGGAAATGTCGGCAATACATGCATCTGTGTCATGCGGTCTGAGCCAGGTCTCAGTCACAGCGAGAATGTCTATTGTTTTGGAAATTATAAGATCAGTGAGAGAGGCGCTTTTTTCACGAATTGAACGAATGTTAGTGGTGGCCAGGCGGATGTTATGCCTGACCACAGGTCCAGGATTAAGACTAACATCTCCCGCTAGCAGTAAGATCAAGGCCAATTTAAATGTTGGCCTGGAACGGGGTATAGGTAGTAATTTTCGGTTGAAACACAGATTAAGGCATGGCAGACTGTGTAAGTAGGTCAAGGATTCTTGTGTGGTCATGTATTTGGAAGGTGTTGAAATTACATCCGACCATTGTGCCAGTGTGCTACACAAGGTGAAATCATGGCTTCTAGAAGCTGCAGAACAGGATAAAAATAAAACACACAGTGAGAACAATGGTGACATTTGACAAAATTTGCTCAAGTGATAAAATTAATGTATCATAAAATAATTAGTGACTGAGAGTGGCCAGACGTTCTAAAATAATGTAAATGTTTGGCATGGGTCAACAGCACCAAAACTTAATAAATAACATGTAATAAATAAATAAATATATGAAAGTATAAGTTCACACTAATTCTAAAATTACAGTAGTTTCTCAGGTGTAAGACTAATAAATCTAGCGAGAAAAATAAATAAATAAATAATGTGTTATAAAATAAATATTACATAGACATAATCAAGTGGTATTTAAAATTAATAAACGAAATCAGTAGTTTCAAATGACTTTGTAAAATGCTAAATAAGTCTGTAAAATGCTAAAGTCTGTAAAATGCTAAATGTAGAATGAGTTTTTAAAAGGCTAAATACAAATCAGTTTAACAAATCAGTTTAAAAGGCTAAATACAGATCGTTTAAATTTTCGCGCTCAGCAAAGCCTGTGCAAAAGTAATAAGACGTTTAGTGCCCGTGCAGATGAAACATAGAGGTCTTCACCCCCAGGGCGATACTGGGTGTAAAGGAACGTCTTATGAAAAGGCCTGTTAGTTAACAGTTTAAAAGGGCTACCCCTGTCTGTATGTTATTTGTAATGTAAGACCGTACCGCAGCACGAAAAGTTAACTATCTGTATTATCGCCCACTATGTTGTAAATGATTAATTTTAGCGGCGTAACTGGTGTAATTTATAAAAAATTCTGCGTGTCCAAATAAAGTAGTGTGTTGGTCTTATAACTGCAGTAATGTCGAACACAAAAATGCAGAATTTAGATTAAAAATGTAAATTTGAACGAGCAGTGAAATAGAAACATGTACCACCTTACGCCACCTAGCGACCAACCGTCGCTAGGTGAAACTAGTTTCTGAATGCGGCTGATGTCATTTCGACCCAATAATGCCCTATACATCTGAACAGATCATGAAGGAAAATGAGCTGGGGAGTGTAGCAGTTTCTCACATGAATGAAAACAAGACCCTGCTACACTGCCCAGACATGAACAGATATGTTACCAGAGAGTGTGTAAACACGCCCCTGTGTGCCGTGTAGTCACTGTCAAGGAGGTAGCTCGCCCAGTCAAAGGAATCCTCCTCCTCCTCTGTGAAGCACAACATCAGTCGGAGTAAAATCAGTGACAAACACTCAAGGACTGGCAGTGACATCTCACTGGACACTTACTGACACAGCTCGTCAAGCTGTAGATTTGACTGCTGTTTCAGACACTGTTCTTCATAGGTATGTAGTTTAGTAACCAAAAGAAAATCCACAAACTATCCGTACTTCAATCAAATGTTTTATCCCTATTCTTTCCACTGTTATTTCACTACAGACAAACAACTAAACCAGACATTAAATACAAATATAATTACAGTGCATACATAAGTATGTAGCTTTGCCTGCCTACTGCCATACATAACAACACAAACAATGTTACCCTTAATGGAAGCTTTTACAATAACATGGCCATGTAATCATTACATGACATGGGTACACAAAAACTACACATCTGTTCTTTTTACATTTCTTCAGCACTAATGAGAATTATTACACAAGATTGAACGGAATTCTACATGGGCACTAGTACAATACACCTACTACACTGAACTAACAAACTGCCCACCTGGGGGTGGTTCCACTTGTGTGTCCGTCACCCCTTCCCTTGTGGGTGAGTTGGCGAGGAGGAGGAGCAGGGACATGACGGCGTAGTGGGCGTCTGTCTGGAGGCAGGGATAAGCACCGGGTGAGACAAGTTGGAGGGCATCACAACACACTCACAGGGACATTAGTTTCATGGAGACAGGGTAGTTATAACACACACAGTGACATTAGTTTCATGGAGACAGGGTATTATAACACAGTTACGGGTCCAATTTAACTTAACTTTACATTTAGCTACGTTGAAGAAGATATTATAAAGAGGACAATAATCAATTTACCTAACAAAAGTAGCTGTGGATATGATGGTCTCTCCACTAAATTACTAACAATTCTTGAACCAGCACTAACCAAATCTTTAACATTATTAATAAATCAAGTATTAACAACAGGAATATTCCCTGATAAACTAAAAATTGCAAAGGTAATTCCTGTCTATACAAAAGGTTAAAAAACCGTTTTCAGTAATTATAGGCCTATATCACTTCTACCAGCTATTTCAAAAATACTTGAAAAAAATATTTTTGAACAATTATCATCTTATTTAATTAAGAGACTCTAGGCTTTTGTTTGATCATCAATATGGTTTCAGACCGAAACATTCAACAGAATATGCGGCATTAGAATTAATAGATAGAATAATAACTCAACTGGATAAAGATGAAATACCAATTAATATATATTTAGATCTTTCCAAGGCTTTTGATACCATTGATCATATAATTTTAATTGATAAATTGAAATATTACGGTGTACATGGAACAAATCTCAACTTATTCAGCAGCTACCTAGAAAATCGTAAACAATACATGGAAATTGACAATATCAAATCAAATATGTTATCAATAACAACAGGTGTACCACAAGGTTCAATTTTAGGACCACTATTATTCATCATATACATAAATGATTTTGCACAAGCAAGTAAAATGTTTAACTTTCTCATTTATGCAGACGACATAACTTTGTCAAGTACACTAAATGTGTTCAGTGATAACACACATGACCAAAATTTAGAATCTTTAATAAACGAAGAACTTGTTAAGATAAATGATTGGCTCAAAATTAATCAATTATCACTAAATGTAGTAAAATCTAAATTTATGATATTTCAAATGAAAAAGAAAAATATAGATATTAAACCTGAAGATAGACAATGTAAACATCAATCAAGTTAAGGAATTTAATTTCTTGGGTTTAATTATAGATACAAATTTAAACTGGAAAAAGCACGCTGAAAAAATATCAAATGCGTGTTCTAAGAAAATTGGAATCTTAAACAAATTGAAACATATCTTACCTCTTGATATTAAAAAAATATTATATAATTCATTAATAGTGCCACACATTAATTACTGCATCATGGCATGGGGCTTTGAATCAAATAGAATAATAAAGTTACAAAAAAAAAGCCCTGAGAATTATTACTTTGAGTAACTACATTTCCCACATTGAGCCACTGTACAAACAACTTAGCTTATTAAAAGTAGATGACATTCTTAAATTACAACAATTAAAATTCTACTATAAATATCTACACAATGACCTACCTCGCTATGTACAAAATTGGAGGTTTGTGTTTAAATATGAGGTACATGGTCATGACACAAGAGACAAAAATAAAATATACACTTACAAAAGTAAACATGAATTTGCAAAGAAATGTCTCAGACATAATTTGCCACTATTATTAAATAACCTTCCTGAAATAGTGAAAGAAAAACTTATGTCACGTAGTACACAGGGATTTGTAAATTATGTTAAACTGTATTTTTTACAAAGTTATGAAGTAACATGCACTAGACAAAACTGCTATATGTATGTATGCAAAATTAAGTATCTAAAACCATCTAAACACTTCATTCAGTATTTAAACTTAAAAACAGAGCCTTTTTACTTGAGATACAATAATCTTGTCAGCTGCGCACATGCATCTTCATATTATGTTTGTTTGGTGATTTTTCTTTTTTTCTTGGTTTGTTTCTGGAAGAATTTGTTCTAGATGAAGAAATTATTCTGTAAGTTAAATTTTCTGAAAGGTGGCTCCACGATAGCGACCAGCCCGGTCTTAGAGGAGTCTCCTGACCCTACTTTTATTATTAATTATACACATTATTACCATGTTTGCTATGATTTTCATGTATGTATTATTCAGATTATATATGTATGACATGGATAATGTGTATGTGTGTATTGTTTTGATATAATGGTCAAATAAAAACAAATTCTTCTTCTTCAATCCATCAACCATGATTTGTTATTTCTTCAAAAACCTCAAGGATGTTAAGCAAGAGAAGTTAGATGTGTAGACATCATATTTTTATATTCATTAGCCATAATGACTGGGACAAAATACATCACAATTATTACGAACTGGCGATACAATGTTAGTGGTCATGAGCACATGGCCATGTAATGACAAAACAAAGATGATGAATGATGACTGATGAATCTACAAAACAATAATGGTGATCATGAACACATTATATGTACAAAACATTGATGATTACAAAGATATGATAAAACAGTATTGAAGATGAGCTCGGAACAAAACATTTATGAACATATGATAAAACAGTATTGAAGATGAACTCAGGACAAAACTTATGAAACAACAGGTATGTAAAAATAAAACCTTTAACTTATAGGTAACAAAACTACACAAACGCAAAAACAAGTTTTTAGTGAAACCTACATGCCCAACTTCAGAACCTCCAAAGTCTGCTGTTGCCAGGAATGCATCTGTGAGGGATTGGAAGGTATTAGCAGCTGCTTCATTGGAGTGAATCAGGAACTTCATGTGGACGCTGAAACGTAACATAACACAAAGTCACACTCGGTTTGGATAGTGGCCTGAAATGATACATACCAGGTACATATAGAAGTCATACATGCTACATGAAACAAGAATATGGTTTAACAGCAATAATCTCAAATTGGGCAGAACAAAATGATGACGCATCTGAGTGAATGTGACACAAGCATGTGACCTACCCTTCAACGTCCCTTTTTGTCTTGTGACTGTTGACGTCCAAGAATCTGTGGTACTTGAAGTTGGACATGGCATACTGAAGGCACCGGTCAAAGTTTTCTTCATCTTCCTGAACAATGATAGTAAATATAATTAATTCGATGGTAATTGCTAACATTTGTAACCTTTTATGTAATGCTTATGAAAGAAAGATATAACAAATCCACGCTCGCAAGAATACATATGTTTACTCTTTCTACCCGAGTCATAAGAGCATGGAACCTACGACCCCCCCCCCCCCGCAGAAGTCATAAGCATACCAACATTACACCCATTCCAACAAACCCTCAGTACAATCCACCTTGTTGCTCCAGACAATTACTGGTAGGTACAGACTGTTTTTAACCTGCACACATTACTACACTTGTTTACACAGTTACTTGTATTGTTTCATTTTTTATTATTTTTCTCCTAAATTCACTTTCATGTTCAAGCACCCTTAGCATTGCGCTGCACACTGCACAACTGCTATGTTAGCCACAGAAGGGGCTGTGTGGAGTTTACATACCAAAGGACCAAATGCCCAAAGGACATGATCCCATATCATTTGATTCAATTCATGGTGACATCATATGACATGTGGTAGCATGGATAGTAATCATCATCATCATCATCGTGTTCGAGAGCTGATAGGCTTTTGCATATTGTATGTCTTGGTCTAATCATTCCTTTTTGGCATGACTGCACAGCCGGATCTTGATTCATCTGCGGTTATTCTAAAGAAGTTACGGAAGGTTGTAACAGTCTTTGGCCCATTCAATTCTGTTTTTGAAGGTGTTAAGTGAAGGGGTGATTATAATGTTTTCGGATAGGGAGTTCCAGTCATCGGTGATTCTAGAACTAAATGAGTGTTTTCTTAGCTGTGTGTTTGCTTTTTTCTGAACATTTTCTGGCTGTGTCCTCTGGTGTTCTGTATTGTAGTGGTAGTGAAAAAGAGGGTTTGGTTCACACGGTCAATTTGTTGATATCTCTTTTAAACTTGGATCGTGTTGCCTCATTGTCATCTGTGGTGGAGTGATGGTAGGTTTAATTCTTTCAGACGGTCTTCAAAAGGTTTGTCTTTCAGGGAGGGTACTAGTTTTGTATCTTTGGCGTTGGACTGGACTTTTTCATTTCAATTTCTTTACAGTCTCTTTCCATGTGAGGTGCCCAGATAACATTTCCGTATTCGAGGTGGGGGTGGACCATTGTCTTGAACAATATTGGAACTGTTGCTACATCTAGGCAAGTAATTTTTTATTAGTCCAAACTTCCATGTTGATTTATTGATGGCACTTTTAACATGGGGTTGAAATGTCAAATCTTGGTCTATTTGGACTCAAAGTTATTGTTTTACTTCAGTGGATGGCACTGATGTGTTGTTCATGATATACTGTAGATGCTGGTTCTTATCTTATTTCCAAGGTGAAGGATTTTGAATTTTGCTTCGTTAATTTATGGGTAATCTTCCAATTAACTGGCCTAAACATTTAGGGCCTTTTCATTTAGGTACAAATAACCATTGTAAAACCCCACATGAAAGCTTGATAAATAGATCAGTACCAGAAATCTCTCTCATCAAAGCATTATCCATCAACTTGCATCATAAACCAAGGACATCCAGAGCAAACCCTAAAAATTCCCACAATACTTCATGTTGTATCTTCTTGTTCTGGCAAATGACATTGAACTAAATCCTGGCCCTAGGGCGCCCAAATACCCTTGTGGTGTCTGCCAAAAAGCTGTAACATGGAAACACAAAGCAATTTGTTGTGATACTTGTAACACCTGGTTCCACACACAGTGTGAAAGCATTAGAGACACAATATATGACACAATGCAAAACTCAAATACATCATGGAACTGTCTAATATGCGGTATGCCAAATTTCAGTAGTACCCTTTTTAATTACGACGACATTGAACATTCTGAAAACATATATCAGCACATCTCAAATTCTAATGACAATTCCATTCAACTTCCGTCAACACCAGCTGGGTTAGGACCCCCACTTCATACATCTTCACCTTCCAGTCAGAGAAAACAGCACAGTTACACCCATATTCCCAAAACAAAAAACCCACTGAGAATCATCAACCTAAACTGTCAATCACTAAAAAACAAGAAAGTCGAATTTTTATCACTCATTGATAGTACAAAACCAGACATCATTATTGGCACAGAATCCTGGTTTAGTAACAGCATATCAGACACTGAATATTTCCCTGACAAATTTAATGTTTATAGAAATGACAGAAATGAAGACCAGAGAGGAGGAGGGGTATTTGTAGTGCTCAGTGAGTTCTGACCTGATTAGTGAAGAAGAATTTGAACTAGAGACAGACTGTGAAATTATTTGGATAAAGATCTGCTTAGCTGGTTGTAAACTGCTTCATATATGTGCCTACTATAGACCTAATGTAAATGACGAAAACAGCTTAGAACAGTTCGAAATATCATTAAACAGAGTAAAACAAAACCAACACATATTCATTGGAGGAGATTTCAACTTCCCAGGATGGGATTGGCATAACGAACTGTTAAAATCAAACTGCCAAAATGTATCGCTACATGAAAAATTCCGAAACATTCTTGATGACTTTGGCCTTATACAAATTATACATAAACCAACAAGAGGAGATAACACCCTGGACCTAATGATAACAAACAATCCTACTAACATAAACCGAACAGAGGTACTACCAGGAATTTCAGACCATGACTGTTGCTACACAGAACTAGACATAAACCCAATGAAACAGAAACAGAAACCGAGAAAGATTCCCCTTTTCAATAAGGCGGACTGGGAAAATTTCAGACAACAAATGAGAGAAGTAAACAAAACTCTTCAAAATTGCTATGAACAAAACAGTGCAAATACATTATGGTGTACATTTCGGGATACCATTGTCAAAGGAGCTGAAATGTACATACCATCCAGAATGACTAAACGTAGGGATGGATACCCTTGGATCACACAAACATTAAAGAAACTTATGAGGAAAAGGGACAGAATGTATAAAAATCACAAGCACACTCCAAAATACAAAGACCTAAAACGAACTATACAGCAACAACTAAGATCTGCCTACTGGAACTATGTAAATGAGATTGTCACCTCTACTGATGATGGTACTCAAAAACCAAGTTATGCTAAGAAATTTTGGACGTACATGAAACACTGCCGTACAGACCACACAGGGGTATCACCACTCAGACAAAATGGAATCCTACATTCAAACCCCACAGCCAAAGCAGAGATACTAAATCAACAGTTCCAGTCAGTCTTTACAGATAACCAATCTCCTCAAGAAACCAATCTATACAACTCAACTCTACCAGAAATGCCAGACATAGAAATTACAGAAACTGGTGTACTAAAACTCCTGCAAAATCTTAAACCCTACAAAGCCCAAGGACCAGACAACATCCACCCAAGAATTCTAAAAGAGTTAGCTGTTGAAATTACACCATCACTTACCTTAATCTTTCGGAAATCATATGAAACAGAAGAAGTCCCCAAAGACTGGTTAAAAGCAAATGTCTCACCTATCTTCAAACATGCCCAAAAATACCTCGCTTCCAATTACAGACCTATCTCCTTGACATGTATAGCATCCAAATTAATGGAACATATCTTAGTTAGTAATATAATGAAACATGCACAGTCACACAACATCCTTTATGACCTTCAACATGGCTTTCGATCTCGAGTGTCATGTGAGACACAACTCATCCAGTTCACAAACGACCTAGTCACAAATATGCAATCTGGCGCACAAACGGATGTCATAGTGATGGACTTTTCTAAAGCATTTGATAAGGTCAGCCATACCAAACTAATTGACAAACTCCATCACTATGGCATCCAAGGCAAAACAAATTCCTGGGTTAAAGCATTTTTAACCGATCGATCACAAAGAGTACTAATAGAGGGCGAGGCTTCTTCTGAAGTCCTTGTAACATCAGGAGTCCCTCAAGGTTCTGTACTTGGTCCCTGCCTATTCCTTTTTTACATTAACAACATTCCAGACAATATTACTTCTACAGTTAGACTCTTTGCTGATGACACCATAATGTATATAGCTCTTAAGCCTAAGATAAACACAGCTGCACTCCAGGAAGACCTTAACACACTCGAGAAATGGACAAAAAAATGGAAAATGAGTTTCAACCTTGAAAAGTGCCATGTCATCCCTGTTACAAGAAATAAAACTATCACTAAAACCCAGTACATTCTCCACGGACAACCACTTCAAACTGTTTCACAAGCTAAATATCTTGGCCTAACCATAACATCTGACCTTCGGTGGAATGCCCACATAAATAGCATCTCTTCAAAAGCAAATAGATCATTAGGCTTCCTCCGCAGAAATCTAAAAGTATCATCAATCCAAATAAAAACTCTTGCTTATTTCACCTTTGTTAGACCTATCCTGGAAAATAGCTGTACTGTCTGGGACCCTTACACCGTTACACAAATAAATAAACTTGAAATGATACAACGCCGAGCAGCTCGATATGTTTTACATCGTCACCATAATACGTCAAGTGTCACCAATATGCTCCAGTCATTAGGCTGGAGATCCCTAGCAGACCGTAGAAAAGATGCAAAACTATGCATGTTATATAAAATATCAAATGACCTAGTGGGCATACCTGCAAATAAATATCTAATTCCTTCAAACACAGTGACTAGAAAGCAACATTCCTTGTCTTACGTTATCCCTCACTCCAGATGTAACTACCACTTGTATTCTTTTTTCCCAAATACCATTCAACTGTGGAACTCCCTCCCTCAACATATTGTAAATAAAAACAGCCTTGATTCTTTTAAGAGCAATATCCAGACTTTCCATTATTCCACCTTTTAGATATAACTAGTTTTTGTTTGCACACATTACTTTTACATGCACAAATTACGGCTCTGATACACTGCAATGCACCCAAAACGAAAAAATATATATACATATATATATATATTTCTGATTTTTCCTGTTCGCCCGCCTGTATCTTCAGCATGTTGAAGCTAGGCGGTACTCGGAAGAAGAAGAAGAAATGGTTTTACCACCTTTTTTCGATATGTTCGGAATGTCATTCTACATATATCTTCCGGTACAAAGAAGGCAGATATTTTTAAAATTGTGTTTTATATCAATTTATTGTTGAGTTAAACTAAATAAGTCGATGTCACAGGGTGTGAGCAGTTAGAGCATCCCAAACACATCAGGACCACAAAGACGGTGTGTTGCCATTTGCAGATGTCCACAAACCTAGCTAAAGCTACATAGTTAATTTTGTTTTAAGTCTAAATTGGTAAAATAATGCTAACTGTTTTGTTATTTCAACTTTGCCACCACAACAACTTTGCCATGCATCGCCTTTGTGGTTCTCATGCCTTGTGACATAAGCTGGTTTTAGTCGACTTGATGGCATTAACTTGATCTAACATATAATTGTTTAAATAATAGTTGATTTATTTGCTGGAAGTGATATAGAAAGATATTCTGAACACATAAACGTCGAAAAAACGTGGTAAAACAGTTTTGAAAAGGCCCTAATAATTTAGGCCAGTTATGAGTTAACTGGAAGATTACCGATTGATGGACTTGTCCAATAATGCCATATGCCTCCAACTTTCTTAGAAGTATATGGTGGGGCACAGAGTCAAACGTGTAATGTACCAAGGTCCAATGCATGACGACGTCACGGTATGTTACAACACTTGGTGTTATTTATCTTTCGGACGTCCTTTTTATCTTTTGCATGCGACGCGTCCCTGACTCCGAGCGAGCGATAATCAATCGTGGGGACTATCAAACGTCTGCAAAACCATATAGCTCCACTTTACCCATCTTTTAATACATCTTTAAAATACAATATCGAATGTGAGCACATTCTCTGGTACCTTAAATTCTGTAAGAGTCTTAATTAATTCTTTACAGTCTTTTTCAAATCCATATTTTGATCGCGCCATTTCTGCCGCCCTGGCGAACCAAAATCTCGTGTAGTCACATCTGTAAATACGAAAGTAAGAAATAATAAATGTCGTCGTGATAACATTTGTATGTCTTGCTTCATCGTGTAATTGGTTGTTATTTAAAAACAAAATGTATAATGTCCTCTCATATTTGTGTAATTGAGTTCGCATTACTTTCTAAATTTAGTTCAGTTCTCGTTTGGTGACTAGCTCTCGCGATTTGCTTCATTGGGCGCAACGAGCTCCTGGAAACAAATTGGTAAGCTTAGAAATGTGTAATAAAATGCAACCCATGAGCATCGATAGTTTACACAATTGTGTTAGCATATAGTACATATATTGATGATCAATTGAGCTCGTTGGTTTTTGAAAACAATGTCTTATTTCGTTACACTGATACACTTTGCCGTGATAACAAAAGCCGGCTATGTCATGACTCATTTGCATAGAAGTGTAAACACGAGCTGCCGTTTTGTTGTGTTGTGGCGTGGCGCGTCCTGTTTACGTCTAAATAATGTGCGCATAACTTGGTGCTGTCAAAAGGCGTAGCCTAGAACAATTGGATATATTGAATGCGTTTTATTTCGAAGCGTTCCACCAAGAAAACACAATATGTGTGTTTTCGTAGGCCAAAACTTGTGGATTACAAGACCTGTAACTGTAAGCTAATTATTATTTCAATCTGAAGCTAAATATGACATGAGGCTGAGTCGTATTTTTAGGCTATGCAAGCCTATATGATTGTCAGACCACTATATGCACAGACTACAGTTTAGGGTAGATAGTAACTATAGAGACTATAGTTATGTTTCTGTAATCAAACCAAGGTAGGCTGTGCAAAGGCATAGCATAGCATGTGTTAGTCCATTTTATTGTCGGTGTCACTGTGTATATTAACTATATATAACTATATAATGTTAAGTGATAACTATACTGTTTGTTTCAACATCATTCAAATAAATATACTATAACCGTTTATATTTTTAGGTATGTTACTCCACTGAATTAAGATAATAACCCGGTAGAAATAGACAAGAGCTCAATGCAGTATCCAGTGTAGGAGTAAACATATATGCAATATACATGTTTTGTGTATATTTTAACATTTGTATATCACTTGACAAAAATTACCTGATAATAATGAGATACTAAAGCGCGAAAGACAAACCAATTTATATTAAAATGATTGAAGTGCTCATTTCAGCATTTTTCTTCTATTATTCTAGTGGAATTCGTGTATTGTGATTGATTTGAAATTTATATCATGTACTTAGCTTCCCAACATATGCCTGAGAACCAACTTGCTGTTTTTTTATATTTTATGATGTCCAGACGTCAGACCAGTTCCTGACTGCTGGTAATATTGTGGGTTTTTTCTAGTCAGTTATATGCTTGTGGTATTTTTTTTATATGCTAATGTATTAATTGAATAAATCAATGTTACCTAACTGACAACTAGTTTAGTTTGGATGATGGATATACCTAATTATTTAGTCTTGGTTAAGAGGATAGTTTAATGAAACAAACACAACTCAAGGTCCCAAGCAATATACCATTGCATGTACATAATTATTGTGAGTACTATTTTTAAGTGTCTTAAAATTATATTCATTTGATCTGGCCAGGTAATGTATCAATTGTGATACGTATTATAAATCAAGATGGATAATTAAATATAACTTCCCTGTTATCAGAAGTTTTTGTTCTGCATTTGGCTGAGTTATGTTAATTGGTTTGTAAAATAAATCAAGCATTTTCATAAAATAATATATATATACAGCTGACAGTATATATATATACAGGTGTATATATATATATATACTGTCAGGTGTTATTTTCATCGCACTGCAGTTATTCTTATCACAAAACATGGCACATATCTACCCAATGCGTGTTCTGTTGACAGGTTGCTATAATATCAAAATGGATAATTAAATATAACTTCCCTGTTATCATAAGTATTTGTTTTGCATCTGGCTGAGTTATGTTAATTGGTTTGTAAAATAAATCAAAAAATTTCATAAAGTGATATATATATATATATTGTATATATATATACTGTCAGTTGTTATTTTCATTGCATTGCAGTTGTTCTTATCACAAAACATGGCACACATTTACCGGATGCATGTTCTGTTGATAGGTTGCTATGACAACATGGAGGTGAGAGAACCCTGTTTCTGCTGCCAGCCTCCACCATTGCCAACACGCTCGCAGACTGTCGCCCTCGACTCCGCGCTCAATGAGCTGGGCATGCTCAGTACAGTCACCGACAGTAGGCGGCAGTTTCTGCTGGAGACGAGACGGCGCGACCGCTCACACAGCGAACCAAGCCAGGATGCTTTATCATGTGTAACCCCGCTAAACAGCCCTGTTAAGGGCGGCTATCAGATAGTGCAGCTAAACACAAGTTACGTCGTTGGCGTTTCGCGAAAAGTAACAGATTCGGTAGTGAAGGATCCCCAGTGCGACCGCTATGCAGCGTGTGAGTTTCTTAATTTCGGCGAGCGCTACTTTCAGGAGGCAACCCAATACGAGGCACGGACAAACAGACTGGCCCGTATAAAGTTTGCACGCACGTCGCGCCGATTCAAGAAGCCGTACGAGGTTCCGTGGCACAATCAAATGGATTCGCACTGCCACCTGACGGGCAGTACACAAACTCGCCCAGCATCATCGTCTAACCTTGTGGGTTTGGGCGGTGAGAAGCCTTACATGGGTGCTAGTGGCAGCGGTTCGAACCCCGGCACACCGGAGAAGACGCCAGGGGGCGCCACATTGTGTATGTCACCGATCGCGGCTACCGTCACGCGGTCAAAGTCACTCGACGAACTGGACTTCGCACAGCTGCGGTTGAACAGCGAGAAGGAGAACTGCAGCTTCGTTCTTGAACGCAAGGAGATTGAGAGGATGTCGCAGAACTTTCTGCACCTCCAAGTGAACGAGTGACGGTGGTGGTGTGTGAGTGATGGTTGTGTTTGACTGTCTGTATACCAGTTGCGCCGTTCGACGTGTAGATACCCGTGTTCCCTCCACCGAACTATTGGTGCAGTCAGTATTTGTGTTGTTGACTGGTCAGGTGCTGGTTGGGTCGCACGAGAGTACATGTAACGCACAAACGCCTGTCTCGTTGCAAATGGTTCACTACAAGTTGTAATCTTGCCATGTTGGCACAATGTTAAAGTCAAACGCCTCCAGCCAACTTGCGAAACCACGGCACAGAAACACAGCACGAGGCACTTACGCAACGTCTTGTCTTGTGGTGGAAAAAAAGATGGTGCAGAAATCACAGGTAGTGATGCATGTTTACCAGCTCTCGTCCAACAGCGTGTGATGTTTTGTGACATTTGTCATGGCATGGTTCAGCCACATTCCTCGAGTGTATACTAATTACAAGTTAGAAAAAAAATAAAAACATTTTTTGGCAAACGTGAATATTTTTCTGATCACTTTAGTATTGCAGTGAAGTGTAAGATGTCGCAGCTGTAGCTGTGTACAGTGTACTGATGCCCGTGTAACATTGTCCTGGTATTTTTTATCTGATTTTTAACCGGTTTAAAAAAAACAGTACCTGGTATTCCATGCATACATGTTACATGTATGGAATGACTCTAGAAAAAAAAACGGTGTACCATACACCACAAGAAATATAGGGTAAATACCACATGCAAATGGAACACGGCTTTAACAGTAGTTATCATTTTATTAGTTCCCCACAACAGTTCAGCCAGATTGCATTAACAAATAAACTATATATCATCTCAGACCCACATCCACACAATGTATTGTCCAAGATATGTCCATATGTGTACTGCATATGTGATCTGTCGCAACACAGTTGTGAAATAATGTTGTTCATCTTTTGGATGCCCCAGATTTATAAAAATAAAAATAATACCTCATTTGTTGAAATATCCGCTAAAGATTTTGATGTACAGCAGAGGTAGAACTACTGGCTAGTAAAGATAAGGGCGGACTAGTAAACCTGCCTAATAACTAGTCCAGTTGTCTAGTAAAGGTCAATGTGTTGTCCAACCCACCCTACATCAATCAATCAAGTCTTTGTAGTCACAGTGACCCTAACCCATCCACAGGCTGGGGGATGTAACTAATTCCCAAGTCATTAAAGCGTTGATAAGTTGTTGCCAGTGAGCAACTGGCTACAATAGATTATAGAAAATTCATAATGGCAGGGTGGTACTACCGGTCAATGTGCACAAATGGCGTTCTTTTTCAATTGCGCAATTTTGTTAATACAGATCATATCTTTTTTTATTAGTTATTTCTGTATTATTTCTTTGTTACCTTTATGCAAAGTTCATTGTAATCTAACTGGGGTTGCAACATATGCTATTTTTAGTTTTATAACAATTTGGAACAACTTCAGTTTGGATTGTTTTTATATTTTGGCAGACTAGTAAACCTTTTGGCGAACTAGTAAACTTTTGACTTTACTAGTCCCGCTGTCTAATAAATAAATGCCAAAGTTCTACCCATGTACAGTATATTGCTAAATGTTAAATAAACTTCCAAGTGACATGTTGCAAATAGGTTTTAAAATATTTGATTGTGTGAACAAAAAACAGTGCCCATAGAAATCATATTTTTTCTCTTTAATTCGTTTTGGATTATTCATCAAGGGAAATAATGAGACATTGGAAGAAAAGATTACATGAGGTATGTATTTCTGTTAAAATCACAGTATTGATGGAAGCTATTTTGGCCAGTGCAACTTGATATCGAATTTGCTGTGGTGGACCACATATTGCTTTATTCCGATCTTGAGATGAGCAGGAGTCGGTCAGAACATTCCACGTGGAACCAAGTGTCAGAACATTCCACGTGGAACAAAGTGTCTAGTATCCTGATCATGATGTCATTTCATATTCATGTAGGTATCAATGCTTCAACTCCAATTCAGTCCCAGTCCGTTCTCTGACCAGTTGTGTCCATTATAAATTATAATGCTTGGTGCGTTAGGTTGGAACCTATTAGGAGGCAACATCAGCAGTAGCCAAAACAAATTACATTCAGCTCATGTTTTGTTTCCTAATATTGTAAAATGTATTGGCTACAGTACACCAAAACAGTGTTTACACAGACCGAATTGCAACCCAGGGAGGTCATTTTATCAATCACCAGAGCCTCAGCATGGACAACAAACAACAACAACAACAAACAACAACAACAAACAACACCATCGATGACTCTTTCACTCAGGTTTATTCATATGAAGTAGTTATGTACCCCATCTGATGCGGGTCATAAAACAACAAACGAAACTCAGAATAATAGTAATAAAAACAACTGCAATGTTAACAAAATTGTTACAATGCTACTACTACTACTGCTGTATTAGTAAATGTTAAATCACAATTGTAAAATGTTAAAAAATATACATTTCATTAGTCACAGCATAATAATAATGTTCTCCAAATAACACTCTCTGGGTAAACGCTAGCGGAATGCTCAATAAATGATATGATTGTTCATTTTAACCATTTAAATCATGATGGCAAAATATATGTTTTTAAGTACTACATTACGAAACATTATACACAACTGTATAATGTATATATCTATTATCCATACAATATGTATATATGCATATAATATTGTATATAATTATACACTATCATTGCAACACAGTAAATAAAACGTATATGTTGCGTATCAGAATAACACCTGTCAACAAATACTTAACAACATTATTTCGGTAAAACACAACAACATATTTTCCAGCTATTATAAGTCCTCTCAGAAATATAAGAAATGTAAAACCTTGAGCACCTGACCGTGTAAGGCTGATTGTTTCTAAACATTACATAATGATATGTTTAGACGGCAAGGTAAAGGAAATCAAAGTAAATATACTTCTTGATATTAATTGATATCATATACATGTTCTGTATTCATGACTTTATTATGGCACACACATACTGCATGGTTGATTGTATTATTAAGCTGCAAAATGGAGCTTTGTAACTTTTTGATTCCACAAATTATGAGAATAAAATTATACATAACTTGTAGAAAACTAAGCAAACTTTTAAAAAGTGACATTCTGAAAAAACTAGGCTTGAACATGAGCTATGCATAGCATATGATCAGTTGCAACTGTACATTTATACTGGGATATTTGTTTGGGATAATTGCGTGAAAAATGGGCTTGTGCAATTGACTACCTGGCTCACTGTGGCTTGTCACATTTTGTTAATGTTAACGATTATCTAATATATTTACATGATTACCATAACCGGTAAACAATTAGTAACAAAATAGTAAGTAACAATACAGTATGTATATAATTTTATAACATCCAACACTCAGAATATTGATTGTGTATAATTAACGCTAACAGTCAGGCAGTTCTCCATCCTTGGAGTTGCCTTTGTCTCGTCATAAATTGTCTGCTAAGTCAAGGAACACATTAATATACATGTAGTCTTTTTCCACCAAACACAGATACACACAATGTTGCAACACTGGCTTGTTACATAAAATCATGACTTTACTGCCCCCCAAAATGTAAAGCGACTTTATCAAGTTGTCGGTGTAGTCTTTAAGTTGGCAGTAATTTCCAATGTCGATTACATCCATATGATACACACTGACTATCCTTGTGTGCTACAGGACGCTGAGTACTACACTCATTCAGGTATCATTTAGCATATAATCTTGCTAAATTCCTAAGGTTTAAGGTGATTGTATGATTTTATTTACTTATGTAATAACTTTAATAACTATTCGGTTGCTTGGCATATGCATTGTTCTCATAGCAGCACAGCCTGGCTCAAGTGGAGTTAGTTACTATGAAAAAAAAAACTGTTTTAGCTAACTTCCATAATAACCTGACAAGAATAGTGTTGTCAACTACCATCTCTGGCTTGTGAGAACGACACAGACTAAGTTCAAACTATCCCCACAACTCTTCATCTCCTTGAACTTGTGTGCTTCCACCGAGCAACTAAATCAGAGAACAATTTCACTGTGATAAATTCATCATTAAACAAAATCCGTTGTTAAATTACATTATTTTGTTCAACTGCTGTATTATCAAGGGACAACATTTCTATAAAACACACCAGTGACAATGTTCCGCTGCCACTTCACGTTGTCTACAATTCAGGTATTCAAGATCACTGTTACAGATCAAAATTGATTTTAAATTGCAAAATCAGGTTTAAGAGCTCTTAAGAACATGAGTGAAATGGTCCTAAGGACCATTCATGATGAGTATCCTTAGGACCCATCATGAATGGTCCTTAGGACACTCATCATGAATGGTCCTAAGGACACTCACCATGGACGGTCCTTAGGACACTCATGAATGGTCCTTAGGACACTCATCATGAATGGTCCTTAGGACACTCATCATGAATGGTCCTTAGGACACTCATCATGAATGGTCCTTAGGACACTCATCATGGACGTGAAGTCTAGCATCTTACATTGATTTATTAATCTAGTATATATATATTTGAATATTTAAAAATCTTGAGTCTACATGTGCATAAAACTTAAATGGCTCATCCCGGATATGTGTAATCCAGTCAACACACTTTTGTAACAACAATTGTATAGTACACATTAATTCATGATTTATGTTACAATTACACATTTTTGGTAGTTTTATTATGATTGTCCATGTGCAAGAATGAGCTGATACCATAATTTGGGTATCCAGGGCTGTATAACTCTTTAGTAGAACATTTAGTTTTATTTATCAAGTTAGGGTCAATGAGTTCATATGTCCAAGCAGAACTGAGATCAAAAATGGTCAATTTATGGATGGAAAAGACACCTAATGAATTTTGACCCTCACCCTACAACTGTTTTTTCATTTCTTGGTGAAGCAATGCAATTCTTATGCTTACCGTGTCAAAGTAGATTTCTATCACAATATCTTACATAAGAAACACATTTTGGAAGCTACCCCTGCAATGATGCTACCATTACAATAATCTCTAATTCATACTGAATTTACACTCTATTTTTGGCCATTTGTTCACCATGAAACGACCCCTAATTGTCACAAGCACTTTGGAGACGGCCCGTCAAGGCCACTGGTCAGTCTGCATCTTCTGTCTTCACCCATTTGCCAATGGAAGACTTCAGTGCATTGACCCACCTGCAATGTGGTAGAACACATGTAATGGCCACACAAACTTTTCAGATACACACACAACTCAGACATTGTTGACCTTCACAACATAAACCATTTCTGAGACCTAACAGTTGTGTGCTGTTACTACAGGTGTGCACTGCGAGACTAGTTTATTTAGCATCACCTCACAAAACCATAAACATTTTATATGAACTTTCTCCATACACATTATTTACATTATCTAAATTTATGTTTGAACCATTTGTGCAATGTTTCCCGATGTCTTTCACCTCTGTTTTATATATATATATATATATATACACACACATGTATATATACATGTATATGCATGTATATATTGTATATATATATATATAATATTTATATACAGTATGCATATTGTTAAAGCACAAAAAAACGCAATGGTTTCGTGGCATACACCTAATAGAGTTAATATAAAGTAACAATTTCCACATATACTCAATTTTTTAACGCCAGCGGTTTACCAGAAAAATATTTTTGAACACCCAGCTATCCAAATACTATGCGCGAATCCATCTTAGACGAAGAATGACGTCACGACGGTGATCGAGGCGCTCTCCGCGTAGATTCCCTGCATGGGGTTTGGCTGTTGTCATGAAATGGCTGCAACTCGGCAACGCGCTTACGCGCGTAACATGCTGATGACGGTAAATATAAAGTTGTCTATTATTGTTATTGCTGAAATCATCCCATCAACTGATGATACATGTCTACTTCAAAGCATTTCTCCTCAAAATGGACCGAGCAAAGTGAACTGTACTAGGACTGGACGGATTCCAAACAGTACGCCTGCAAATCACCAATGTAAATACATTGCTTCAATACTACCGGTTGTTTCAACTATTATTGCAACCATATGCCGAACAGTAAGGCATCATTACTCAAGTTTACCATAGATTTAACCACAGATTTAGATATACGTCTATAAGCAGCTGCTAGATGTCACGCCAACTGAACGAACTGCCGAAGACTCGAAGTTGTTGACCTTTAACAATGTCGCAGGAAGCTGACCGGCTTCAGCAGAGACCTAGAATGCTGCGCGCTTATTGGCTGTTAATTATTATTACCAAGTTAACCCTTCGCCGATGGCGGCGTCTAGACCATCATGGATTTCGTTAGAATTTTAGACTTTAAAGTCACATTCTGAGTAAACCGCTGACGTTAAAAAATTGAGTATATGTGGAAATTGTTACTTTATATTAACTCTATTAGGTGTATGCCACGAAACCGTTGCGTTTTTTTGTTGTTTAATTGTTTAATTTACACTACAGTGAATTTATTTATTTCTGTGGGGTACCCTCACACTAGTGGCTTTTAGCCATAGTGAGTTGCCCCATGACATAGACTAACCACTATTAAATATGCAGGGCTGCCTACTTGTCAAAATATTTTTCCGTAATGGTCACGCGGGTGGATGTGTCGGGTTTGCAACTAAATCCCACATCATTAAAACGTTGATGAATTGTTTCTTTCCCTCTAGTCTGAGTTTGCCCCCTGCCACAGCAGCCACCGGCTTCATTTACTGATAAATTGCAACAAATGAAGTATTACATTTTCTTAGGCAGACCCCTGGGTATGAACTTGAGTGTTGCAGTTCTTTGATGTGTATACTAGTCTGAAGTCTGATATGCTTATTTCCGTAATACAGGGGCAGTTTCCGTACTACCGTAATCTGAGGTCAATTTCCGTAGTGATTATGGAAAATCCGTAATGGTAGGCAGCTCTGAATATGTATCACAAAGTTTTCTGCGTGTTTAATGTTGAATAAATTGTTCCAATTCCCAAACCTACCTAGCATAGTCAGTTTGGTTTTCTGCAAAGAAGTGGAAAGTTCTCAAGGTGGTTTCTGGGGCCAGCAGAGTGAAGCCAAACTTCTTGCCTTGTTGTGACGTCTCCAGAACATAGTAGCCATGTAGGTGGACAATACCTGCGTGACAAATATAAGCCATTTGGACGAATATTTCACAACTGGTCAAAAATAAATGTGATTTCTTTATCTAGAAAATTCAGTGTGAAAACACTGTACTGTATGATACTGTATAATATCTGTAGTATACAAAATTGTCCATGTTTTCGACTTAACCGGGTTACCGGGTTTTGGGAGCATAGCTGGACTGCCTGCAAGGCATAGCTTTATCTAGAAACCCATCCACCCGTCATTTGGACGGGTAAAAACGAATATGGACAGGTAGAAATATGGAGGACGGGTTGTGGACGGGCAAAAAATTAAGGAGCAAAAAAAAGGTCTTCCAAAACCATAGATATTGCTAATTATGCCTTGAAAGTTAGTGTAAATGATGTAAAATGTGTGTTTGTAGCCCATTTCATGTCATCAGGCACAATTTGAAAGTTTGTAAACTAGCTTAACAGTTAACATCCATGTGTCCACCAAAACATGTGACTGGCAATAATTTTATCCTGCATAAAGCCCTGCTGCAAGGTATTTATGGAAACTGGAGGGACAACACACTGTAATATAAGTTAGTGCGTACTGAGAAATGTTCAACACATAACTTTAGAATTTTTCCAAACAAATGTCATGACCATTATTACGATAGCAAAACGTAGGTAATAATTTCTTTAAAATCTCTGGACAAAGCAGGACGTCCAGAAAGGTTCATATGTGAGTTTATTTTTTATTTTTGTACATATGGCCCAGTCCAGTTTTTGTTCATTCTTGTACAATTGGTTGTAACGATTTATATCTCTCTTGTACTGAGCTACATAAATCTATGTCCATCATATGGCCATCATTTATGTGTGCATGACGGTAAACATTATATTAATCAATTTAGTAACATTACTGGCTAGCTCTTACTTGTAATGTGTTTTAAACACATAAAATATATGGTTTTCATTCATTATCAAAAATTGCCAAATTTACTTAAAATGATTATATAACAGTAACTATATAGAGAAGGGATGGGAGAAGGGAGAGAAGTAACAAGGGAGGGAGGTAACAAGGGAGGGAGGAAAGAAGGGAGGGAGGGAGGTAACAAGGGAGGGAGGTAACAAGGGAGGGAAGTAACAAGGGAGGGAGGTAACAAGGGAGGGAGATAACAAGGGAGGCAGGTAACAAGGGAGAGAGGTAACAAGGGAGGGAGGTAACAAGGGAAGGAGGTAACAAGGGAAGGAGGTAACAAGGGAGGGAGGTAACAAGGGAGGGAGGAAAGAAGGGAGGGAGGTAACAAGGGAGGGAGGTAACAAGGGAAGGGGGTAACAAGGGAGGGAGGAAAGAAGGGAGGGAGGTAACAAGGGAGGGAGGTAACAAGGGAGGGAGGAAAGAAGGGAGGGAGGTAACAAGGGAGGGAGGTAACAAGGGAGGGAGGTAACAAGGGAGGGAGGAAAGAAGGGAGGGAGGTAACAAGGGAAGGAGGTAACAAGGGAAGGAGGTAACCAGGGAGGGAGGAAAGTTGGGAGAGAGGAAAGAAGGGAGGGAGGTAACAAGGGAAGGAGGTAACAAGGGAGGGAGGAAAGAAGGGAAGGGGGTAACAAGGGAGGGAGGGAGGTAACAAGGGAGGGAGGTAACAAGGGAGGGAGGTAACAAGGGAAGGAGGTAACAAGGGAAGGAGGAAAGAAGGGAAGGGGGTAACAAGGGAGGGAGGTAACAAGGGAGGGAGGTAACAAGGGAGGGAGGTAACAAGGGAGGGAGGTAACAAGGGAGGGAGGTAACAAGGGAAGGGGGTAACAAGGGAGGGAGGAAAGAAGGGAGGGAGGTAACAAGGGAGGGAGGTAACAAGGGAGGGAGGTAACAAGGGAAGGAGGTAACAAGGGAGGGAGGAAAGAAGGGAGGGAGGTAACAAGGGAGGGAGGAAAGAAGGGAGGGAGGTAACAAGGGAGGGAGGTAACAAGGGAAGGGGGTAACAAGGGAGGGAGGTAACAAGGGAGGGAGGAAAGAAGGGAGAGAGGTAACAAGGGAAGGGGGTAACAAGGGAGGGAGGTAACAAGGGAGGGAGGAAAGAAGGGAGAGAGGTAACAAGGGAAGGGAGTAACAAGGGAGGGAGGTAACAAGGGAGAGAAGTAACAAGGGAGAGAAGTAACAAGGGAGGGAGGAAAGAAGGGAGGGAGGTAACACGGGAGGGAGGAAACAAGGGAGGGAGGTAACCAGGGAGGGAGGAAAGTTGGGAGAGAGGAAAGAAGGGAGGGAGGTAACAAGGGAAGGGGGTAACAAGGGAGGGAGGTAACCAGGGAGGGAGGAAAGTTGGGAGAGAGGAAAGAAGGGAGGGAGGTAACAAGGGAGGGAGGTAACAAGGGAGGGAGGTAACAAGGGATGGAGGTAACCAGGGAGGGAGGTAACAAGGGAGGGAGGTAACCAGGGAGGGATGAAAGTTGGGAGAGAGGAAAGAAGGGAGGGAGGTAACCAGGGAGGGAGGAAATAAGGGAGGGAGGTAACCAGGGAGGGAGGAAAGTTGGGAGAGAGGAAAGAAGGGAGGGAGGTAACAAGGGAGGGAGGTAACAAGGGAGGGAGGTAACAAGGGAGGGAGGTAACAAGGGAGGGAGGTAACAAGGGAGGGAGGTAAGCAGGAAGGGGGAGCATGGACCCACCTTGTGCAGTGTGTGAGTTGACGTCTATGAAGTAGTAGAGACAGGCGTCTTTGAGGACACAGTAGCGCCTCTTCCAGTTCTTCACCCTACCCCCAAGCTTGGTGAGGAAGCCATGACACTCAGGGTTTTTGATGGAGAGAGCGGACAGCCCCACATTGTGGGCACTCACATCCAGCCACGTGTCCTTCTACAACACATCATCACATCCAGCCACGTGTCCTTCTACAACACATCATCACATCCAGCCACGTGTCCTTCTACAACACATCATCACATCCAGCCACGTGTCCTTCTACAACACATCATCACATCCAGCCACGTGTCCTTCTACAACACATCATCACATCCAGCCACGTGTCCTTCTACAACACATCATCACATCCAGCCACGTGTCCTTCTACAACACATCATCACATCCAGCCACGTGCCCTTCTACAACACATCATCACATCCAGTCACAACTTAGGTTAACATCCATAAGTCTATTCGGTAATATCTCGCTCTCGCTCTCTATCCCTGCCTTCCTGCCTTCCTGCCTTCCTACATCCTTGCCTCCCTGCCTCCCTATCTATCTATCTGCCTATTTTTGTCTGTCTCTCTGTCTGTCTGTATGTCTGTCTGCCCATTTTTTGTCTGTCTCTGTCTGTCTGTCTGTCTGTCTGTCAGCCTGTCAGCCTGCCTGCCTGCCTGCCTGCCTGCCTGCCTGCCTGCCTGCCTGCCTGCCTGCCTGCCTGCCTGCCTGCCTGCCTGCCTGCCAGCCTGCCACTCTCTGCCTGCCACTCTCTGCCTGCCTCTCTCTCCCTCTCCCCCCCTCCCCCTCTCTCTCTCTCTCTCTCTCTCTCTCTCTCTCTCTCTCTCTCTCTCTCTCTCTCTCTCTCTCTCTCTCTCTCTCTCTCTCTCTCTCTCTCTGCCTGCCTGCCTGCTTGCCTGGAACTGTATTTTAAATGACAAAAGTGAATAAGTGACTCTCCAGTAGTGTGACATGTTATTATGATAAAACATCCAACCAATGCACTGTTCTCTTATTCAGTAAAGCAGGAGAAAATGCAATCATGAATGTTGCTAATATATTTAGTTATATCCGACAAAATACATCACTAATATTATAAAAACAATCTGTCGAAGCAAGTTGATACTTGGTAAATGCCATCAATGACATAAGTAATGTCGTCCGCCATTACTGAAGTCGAAAAATTTTGCAATCAGTCATAGAGAAGTGATTTATTTTTGAAAAATTCAATAGGGTCATAATCAATTATTAGTGATATACAATTAGATGCCATGGCATCAGCCTAAAAGGCTATTTAGAACATGTGCCTCCACATAGTGGGTAATTGTGCATAACAATGACATAAAACGGGCTTATCATATTCCAGTGTCACAGACCATGTGGGTGCTGAGTGGGCCTACCGTACTGAAAGGGTTAATAAAATGACAGAAGGTAAACAATACAAATTCACAAAAATCTCTGTAATGCCAAAATACTGATATATATATATTTATTTATATATATATATATATATATATTTATATATATATATATATATATATATATATATATATAAAACAATTATTCTTAGAAACACACAATTGTCACATCTAGTCGCAGACCATTCTGACATGATTTAGTACCACTTGCTCCTTTTTGTCATAGAATGTCATTGTTTAATAAAATGAAAAAAGGGAGTACGTCGCACTAAGTCACCAAACACTATGTAAAACCTGACCCAGTTGTGTACAATTGCTGAGCCACAAAATACAAAAAAAAACATAAAACATGTTTTTTTTGTATTTTGTGGCTCAGCAATTGTCCGATATCACAAAAACACGTCGTTAACACTCATAGTTTCATGCGGAGACCTGTCCACCCATCATTTGGATGGGTAAAAACGAATATGGATGGGTAGAAATATATGGGTGGACAGGTAAAAAAATGAAGGAGCAAAAAAAGGTCTTCCAAAAAAACATAGATCTATTTTGTTGGTTATGCCTTGAAAGAGAGAGCATAAATGGTGTCACATGTGTGTTTGTAGTCCTTTTCGGGTCAAAAAAATACATTTAAAGTTTGTGAACTGGCTTAACAGTTAACATCCACATGTCCACCAAAACATATGTGACTGGCAATAATTTGATCCTGCATAAAGCCCTGTTGTCACTTGCATCTTTTTGATATTGTATGACAGAACAGTCCCTGCACTCACCTTGGCGGTTGTGGTGGCCATGTTTGCGAGAACACCAGCCCATCTACAACAAAAAACACAAGATACAACTAACGGTTGGGTGTTCTCACATTCCCTGGCTACAACATTAAATTACATTTTATATACCAACCCAAGAATGGAGACTTTTGTTTTCAGTTTGACTGGCATGCCTCATTCATGGCTGGAATGAGAGAACAAGACATGCAGAAATGAACTAATCTGCAGCTTGAAATGTACGCTGTACTCCTGAAGACATCACCGATGACAACAATTCAAAATATGACTTACACAACTCAGGCAATGGTGAACTGACAGTAGTATTTGATAGAACTGATGAGAAATCATTACTAATTAAAATCAAGTATGTTAGTATTTTCCTCCTATATGCCTAGCATCTTGGTTGACAACTGTCATGGTTTCATCTGCAACCACTTGAAAGAAAAACATGTTGTATCCACCAATGGTTTATGGTTCTAACCACCAATAGATAAAGACAGACAAAGATATGCGTGCTTCGTACGACAACCTGGAACCATGTACCAGTATATATCCATCGATCCATTGATTCGGAACAATTCATGTATTAAAGCACGGGGTCAGCTCCTAGGTTTTATTATTTTTCACTTAACATCACGTTCTTATGACTACAACATGCATGTTGAAGGTTTTATGTTTGCCAATTTTTTTTTTCCTTTAATAAGCTCAGAACAATGGTCACAATTTCAAAGATTCTGCCTCCAACATGTTCAAATGGTATACAAAACATCCAGTTTCAAAAGATAATAGATTGGCAATAGTACCAACAAAAGTTAACTGCAATACCTTTTGGTGTTTCGCTTTCCCACATTCTAGACAGCAGACTTCCCCGTTACAAATTATTGCCCTTTGAACTCTGGGCACAAGAGTTGGCACCCTCTGTTCAAACTAGCAACAATTGTAGGTAACATTCGCGGCTCTGCGAAGAACTTCACAAATTACTTCTGGTATCACCTATGAGGGGCAGGTTCACTAGCTATATAGTATACTACTCCAAATTTGCTAAGGATCACACAATGTTTGTAATGGAACAATCTTGAGATGGCAGCCATCCAGAGACTCATTGGAAGCATGAGACGCCGTTGCCAGATTGTGATTGCATCACGTGGGTCACACACAAGCTACTGACAGTTGTTGCTGCTGGTAATTGAACTGATTGGGACATTTACATGACTTGGAGTAACATCCTGAAACCTCCATTTTGGGGGTCTGTGGAAAACCTCCATTTTTGGGGGCTGCTTTTTTGATGACAGAACGCATGTTAACTATAGTTCACATTTGGTAAATAGCAATGAAATTCAGGAAATAAACATCTCCTCGAATACATGCTGTTTTTAGTTTCTGTGTGACACACATGCCATAAAATATAACATCGCCCTAAATAGTGATCCCTAGCAAAATGTGAGTAGTATAGTTACCATAACAGGATTCTGCCAACCGAGTGTGACCACACATTACCTGTTCATGTCTTTGCTGGAGTCAGCCTGGAAGTAGTATGACCGCTGTCCATACTTGAACAGTTTGAAGGTGTGTTGTCGGTTGATCTCAGGGGCCCTGGCCACTGTGTAGCCGGACAACACGATCGCCCCCACTGGTTCCTTGTCCTGGAGGGCGACAGGGGTTTTTAGGACAGCCATCACAAGACAGGGTTATTAAAACTCACCCACAAATAACAGTAAGGGTACACTGGCTCATCTTGTGTCATTGTAAATGAAATCATCAATACCAGGTCTTTCAAATCTATTCGGAATTTAATCAAACATTTGACAATATATTAGCGAATCTTTCCAATTAATTTGTAATTTTACAAAACATTATACTATAGGAAGGTCTAGGCTAGCGCTGCACCTAAAATCTGTTTAGCCAATTTGGCTAAAGGTCAGAAATTTGTTTAGCCAAATGATATTCTCTTTAGCCATTTTTTTAGATCAATTAAATTACCCGGTTTAAAAGGGCAAAACAAGACATAATATAATAAAAAATTCGATACAATATCCACAAGAAAAAAATTCCTATTTTAATTAACTAAACATTTATGTATAACGCAAACAAACATCCAGTATAATTTAACAGAACATTGTTTAACAATAAAATGAAACCTGAACAACAGTTGGGAATTTTGCAAAATATAAAGAAACAGCACCTAACACATGCTATTAATGTAATAAAATTTACATTACAGGTGTGTATAACATAAATTGAAAGATACTCTTTTATAACAAGGTAAAATAATTAAGAACCACCTACTCTACTCTTGCTGCCCCGCAGTGATTCAAACAGTGTATTGATAATAAGTATTACCTATCTTAAAATTTAATTTGACTGTTCAGTAACTGAATACAGTAATTCACCAAATTAGTTAACTGTGGCTGACTGTAATCCTGGCCTGGGTGACGCAGGCTAGATTTAATAAAACACGTTTTTGACATGCATCTTTCTATCTGTAATGTTTCTGGTGGTGAAACTTGTCAAACATACATGAATTAGAATCTATATTGGCATTTTATTGAATAGTTATCAGATGGCACATTGATTAATTATTGACAATGCCATGTGACTCCGCCGGCGATACTGAGCGATAATATGGAACCTGTTAGGTACAGCGTTGTACTTGCCTCACACTTATAATTAGTGCCATCAGGTATGTCCCCATTGTCTAGTAAACACAATTCTTGATTGATTTAAGCTCCCCTATTGTCTGTGAGCATGGCTAAGTGGAGGGATTAGCGACCTATTGTTTACCCAGCGGGTCACGTTACGCCGACTGGTTATTTGGGTCGGTTGAATGTGCGATCGTTTAGGCAACTTTAACAGAGCTGGGTGTTGAATAATGCAGTCATGTATTGCTGATAACATCAATAATAATGACAGATATAATGTTTCGCCAATTTGGCGAAGAGGTTTAATTTATTTTCGCCAAATAGAAAACCGTTTCGCCTATGGCGCAAATGGCGATCGACAGCGCTAGCCTAGAAGGTGACAATGTTCATGCTCCGTAGCGTTACAGTGCATAGGTGTCACGATATCTTAATGCCCACACCCACAGTTTTATCTCTTTCCTCCAAAAACGTGACATTAATCGCCTTTTTTATTTTATTTTCATACCCTATGTTTCAGCCATATTGAGAAATCAGTTATGATCAAAACATATACATGCAAACATTCCATATAATCAATCAACACAGGAAAAAACAATAAAATACCATTCCCTCCTCTTCTCATTGATTCTCACCAGAACTATGCAACGCCATTTTTTTGGTATCCCAAATTTTGGCTAAAAACATTACATGCTTTGCACTGACACAATTTCCGTGTAAATATTTATTTTTACAATTTTCCCACCTGAGCTACCAAAATGATGTTGTTGCCATAAGAGACAAAGGTAGATTGGCCTGATGGATGGACGTGGACCTACCTGGTCAGTCTTGTAGTAGTATAGACAGTGGTCAGCCTTCAAGTCAAACCAGCGTTTCTTCCAGTTCTTAAACACCCCTTTGCCCCCCTGCTTCATCATGTAGCCACAACAGAGGGTGCGATCAAAGGGCAGGGACTCCTGCCTCACCCCCAGGGTCATCTTGTCAGGATCTGTCAGCACAAGAACATAAGCAACTGCTGACATCCATGCTTGTTAGGTGTTATGCTTACAACCTGTTGGCTGACAGCAATATGGTTGTTTAGCCAAAAATTTTTTGATTTCTAAAACACAGGTTGCAAAACATAGCAAATGCAAAACAAATGTAAAAATGGTCCATGTGGACTTGAAGTGCTTTGGACTGTAAAATAAGTTGGTAATTATGAATGAAATGTGTTTTGGTAAAACATTGCCACTGTCTAGTCTCTTCAACATAATCAATTAACTGGCATTTCTTCTGTTTATTCATGTGGATTGACAAGAAACACAGCCATATTGTGTGAATGCAGGAGACAATATCAACAAAGTGTATGAATTTGCACTCTATAGTTGTGTAGAATATTAAGTTTCTATCTTTGTAAATTATCAGTTATATATGACAATATATCTGTAATCAGTAAACACCAAAATCACATAATTTTAAAGAGCACTAAACATATATCAAAATTGATAGTTTAAATGAAGCTATAGATTAAAACATGTAGGCAGCAACTGTCCAATTTAACAGGGATCTACTGAGTTAATGATTCAACCTCACCACTGCTTGGTTAGAAAAATTAGTCACAGTCAGAAAATGTTATAAACAACAGAAGGCCTGGAGTGTCCAGCTAAACTGACACTGTGGGTGTGGTGTGTTGGTTCTAGTTGCAGCCAGTAGAACCAGTAGTCATACAGTGGCAGCAATATACAGATATCCACAGATGGTATGTGTCATATCCACAGTTGGTATGTGTCCTGAGGGCCTAAGATGCCTTTGCCAAAGATAGTGAACTACACATTTCTTGTGTAGAGAGAAAATACCACCAGAATGCTCAGATACATCTATGCAAGATTAGAGGACAGTTTCAGAACAGTTTTTGAATAAAATAGGAAACCTTAAAATGTACCAGACAAAATGCTTAGGCCCTCAAGGAGCCTTAAAAGATGTCAATCAAAGTGAAATTTCTTCTGCATAGTGACAGCAAGGAAATGCCTGTGGAAAATATGAACTTCAAAGGTTTTTTAGATCTAACAGCTAACAACAGATCGCACACAGCTGACACAACATGATGCCATAAGTGCACTGGACCTTTGGACCAAAATAGGCCATCTAGCGCTGAAGTCCTTTGGACTGTATTGTGATTTTGGTGAATCACAGTGGCATTACAACATGGACTGTCAGTACAGATTTGTTGTGTGGCACTACAATGAGAAATGCCTGTGCACAATCAGAAAAGCTTCTTACTATGCAGATAAACTAAATCTGGCACTACGCATTTACGTTGCTCTGGCTATATCTGGACACATACCCTGTGGACAGCAAACAGCTGTCAAGTGTCACAGATACATTGAACTTGTGTGACGTTGCAAAACAAAATTATTTACAAATGTTATCAACACTGTTACTGCTGCTACTAATTATAAATTATGTTATGTCATGTAGTTATGACAATTATTAAAAAAAAATACATTTCAGGTAATTTACCCTGTTAACATTCAGGATACCCTCTACACTGGAAATTGATCATCTTAAAGTGGAAATTGTTTGCACCTTTTCAGTGTAACATGGATAAACTGTGTTGTTGACAATAGCATCAGCTAGCCAGTAGCCACTACCTGTATTAATAAGTTAGTGACATGTCAGACTGAGTGAACCAGACAGCTGGAACCAGACTCCATAATGCAGGTGAATACACAAACCCTGGAATATACAAGTCAGCAAATACACAATTCAAGCTAGGCAAGACCAAGCAAAATGTGAAAATTTAGCTTTCGCGGGAGCCCCAGAGGTACCCTTAGAAACATAAAATCAAATAAAAATCTATCGCATATTACCTGCCAAAGATGTTTATGCAAAATTAGAGAAAAGGTTCAGTTTAACAAAAAAAAAACAGCTTTGATTATTGCAGAGTACCTGGCATTGAACTCTTAAACCTTTTTTTCCATACTCTGTTTATCTGTCACTATATTTATACCATTTCTAACATTAGTCCTTTGGACTAGTGCTACAGTGGCGTTGTGACTTGGCAAAACATGGCCATTTATAATATACTGCACTTAAGGAGAGACGTTTCACACAGAACTCTGGAAGTATAGAGTCTAGGTATAGAGTTTAGGTATAGAGTCTAGGTATAGAGTCTAAGTATAGAGTATAGGCACAAAGTCTAGACGCAGTTAGTTTTAAGCCATATTGTGACACAGAACCATGTGAGGCGCTGGTGTAAGTCTCCCGTTGTTATTTCCTGGACTAGAATTAGTGTTGAATAAGCCTGCATCAGTGACTGACACCATGAATAGCCATTAGTCATAAATAAATGCATGTGTACTGTGGTACACAATGCTTCACCAAGGTGTTAAAGGACAAAAAAGTTAACTGTTTCGTGGCATACACCTAATAGAGTTAATATAAAGTAACAATTTCCACATATACTCAATTTTTTAACGCCAGCGGTTTACCAGAAAAATATTTTTTAACACCCAGCCATCCCAATACTATGCGCTACCCCATCTTAGACAACGAATGACGTCACGACGGTGAGACCCTCTCCACGCAGATTCCCTGCATGGGGTTTGGCTGTTGTCATGAAATGGCTGCAACTCGGCAACGCGCGTAACATGCTGATGACGGTAAATATAAAGTTGTCTATTATTCTTATCGCTGAAATCATCCCATCAACTGATGATACATGTCTACTTCAAAGCATTTCTCCTCAAAATGGACCGAGCAAAGTTAACTGTACTTGGACTGGAGGGATTCCAAACAGTACGCCCGCAAATCACCAATGTGAATCCATTGCTTCAATACTACCGGTTGTTTCAACTATTATTGCAACCGTATGCCGAACAGTAAGGCATAATTACTAAAGTTTACCATATATTAACCACAGATTTAGATATACGTCTATAAGCAGCTGCTAGATGTCACGCCAACTGAACGAACTGTCGAAGACTCGAAGTTGTTGATCCTTAACAACGTCGCAGGAAGCTGACCGGCTTCAGCAGAGACATAGAATGCCACGCGCTGAATGGCCAAGCCAAGTTAACCCTTCACCTATGGCAGCGTCTAGACCATCGTGGATTTCGTTAGAATTTTAGACTTTAAAGTCACATTTTGAGTAAACCGCTGATGTTAAAAAATTGAGTATATGTGGAAATTGTTACTTTGTATAAACTCTATTAGGTGTATGACGCGAAACCGTAGTCTTTTTTTTGTCCTTTAATTTATAACATAATATCCGTGTTTGAACTGAAAACGTGTCTTTGAGACCTTGTGAGCAAGTGGCTATGCAAGGCATTTAGGGGTGTTTGTCAGTAAAGCCATTGAATATTCTATTTCTACTGCTGAAGTAAGAAGCCATAAATGACACAAAGGTAATCCATTAAACCAATTTAATGTAAAGAACTGTGCTCAAACCAGCTATAAAGTTTACTACAAGTGAACATCTTAGTGCAACTTCACCTATATTTCTTTAAACAAGAGGAAGTCTCATTTATGATGTGAAGTTGAGTTATAATCCCAATTTCAGTAGCTTGTAATTATTACTAATGGTATTTTATTTACATAGATTTTCTTCCAGAAGAAACTCTGGAAGAAATTATTTCCTCTAAATGGAAGAAACCATGAACCACCCTTCAGAAGAAACTGCAAACCCTGCAGAAAATGTACATGTTTATTGAGCCCTTCAAGACCCAACAATACCTTTAGAACAATCAAATATAACTTTTCCATACATAGTGGTCATGCCCTAATGAAATCCTTTATACAGGGTGACCAAAAAAAAAACAGAACCCATACAAATGTTCATTAAACCTACATAGGTCCATCAAATTTCTTCAAATTTGGTCGATTCAAACTTCAATCTATGGATGATCTGTCCACAAAGTTTTAGCCATCTGAGTCAGTTTGCATAGATTTTATCGTCTTTTCAAAATGTGCTCCAAATGTTGTCCTCAGCGTTGAAGGCACACTTGCACACGTCGCGTAAAATTGTCAATGACTCTCACACATTCCTCCTTGGGGATTTGCCTGATCTTTCCTGTGATTGCTGCCTTCAGTTCACCTATTGTGCACTTTTTTGAGTGCAATGGCCTCTGTTAGACATCCATGAGCATGGGTAGCCCTTTCCAAACATAGCATCATTGGCACATTTTGGTTTGAGGATGAAAATGAGCAACCTCAAACGGTGAACACGGAGCGCTATGTGGCAGTACTGACGAAGTTTTGGGCGTCATTGGGACAATACAGAGGAAGGGGTGGAGATCAACAGTGGTTCCAGCAAGACAGGGCCACACATCAAATGTCTCCCTAGCCTGGCTTAGAGAGCCATTTGATGACAGACTGATCAGCAGGAGGTGTGATGTTGAGTGGGCAGTGTATTCACCAGACTTGTGCCCCCCAGATTTTTATATGTAGTGTATCTCAAGGACAATGTGTATGAGAACAATCCTCAAACAATATGTGAACTGAAGGTAGCAATCTCAGGAAAAATCAGGCAAATCCCCAAGGAGGAATGTGTGAGAGTCATTGACAATTTTGCGCGACGTGTGCAAGTGTGTCTTCAACGCCGAGGACAACATTTGAGATTGTTTTTGAAAAGAACATAAAAACTATGCAAACTGACTCAAGTGGCTAAAACTTTGTGGACAGATCATCCATAGACTGAAGTTTGAGTCGACCAAATTTGAAGACATTTGATGGACCTATGTAGGATTAATGAACATTTTTATGGGTTCTGTTTTTTTTGGGTCACCCTGTATATATTTCCTAATTTAGCGATATATATATATATATATATATATATATATATATATATATATATATACACTAAATTAGGAAAATAGATCCCAAATGGTTTCTGAGATATGGGAGCTAATGGCAGATGGCAGACACACAGTGATGCCGTAAGTCTTTTGGCCCTCAACCAAAAAGACTAAAATGGCTAAATAAGTTCACACTTGTCAATTTTGATTGATGGCATCTGATCAGATTTTATTTTATAATAAAAATGTCTATTAACAATATACTAATACATTTATTAATTATGGGAAGTGTAAGTGCCTCCACACAGGACATGGGAATGAAGATGCACAATATACAATGGGTGATACTGTACTAAATACTACCGTAAAGGAAAAGGACTTAGGGTTAACTATTAGTGCTGATATGAAGGTAACGGAACAGTGTGCAATTGCAGCAGCGAAGGGAAACCAAATTCTTGGATTAATTAGGCGAAATATAGTGCACAAGGAAAAAGAACTAATAATACCACTGTACAAAACAATAGTTAGGCCTCATTTAGAATATTGCATACAGGCATGGAGGCCATATCGCAAGAAGGATATTGATATACTAGAAAGAGTACAAAGAAGAGCAACCAAAATGATACAAAAACTCAGGAATATTAGTTATGAAATGCGTCTAAAAGAATGTGGATTAACAACACTAGAAACCAGGAGACTGCGAGGAGATCAGATAGAAGTTTTTAAAATATTGAATGGGTATGAAAATATTGACAGAAATATTTTTTTCTCAGTCAAGGAAGAGAGAAGGACTAGAGGACATGGAGTTACATTAGCAAAGAAGCAATGTAGATTAGATATTAGAAAATTTTCATTTTCACAAAGAACAGTAAATGAATGGAACAGATTATCGGCTGATTGTGTAAGTGCTAGTAGTGTTAATATGTTCAAAAATAAAATTGACATGTACCTAAGAAGGGCGGGGTACATTTAGATAGATAGGTTGGACTCTCGATAAGCCAGAGGGCTTCCTTGTCCACCTGCCATCTTGAGTTGATTCTCTAGGTGGCAATCTTGTTAAATCTTGTTAAATCTTTGCATGCAAATAACAGTCCATTTAATTTAGCCAATGAGAGGCCAATGTTCCAGTAACTGCACTGCTGTCCTTTATTACATATTACATGTGACTTACTTTGTCTGATGATGTCTATCACCTCGTCTATAGAGGCTGTGGCTATGTTCCTGGAGGCTATAGTGATGAGGGCGTCTCCCACGCTCAGCCCCGCCCGAGCTGCACAGCTTCCTGACAACACATAAACAAGACAATGGGTGTATAGTGCACAGACAAACCCCATCCGGACAAAACCACATTTGACAAAACCCCTCATCATAGATACTAGATTCAAGAATGATTAAAAGAATGATACTTAACTCAGCATGTGTGTGTGTGTGTGTGTGTGTGTGTGTGTGCGTGCGTGCGTGCGTGCGTGCGTGCGTGCGTGCGTGCGTGCGTGCGTGCGTGCGTGTGTGTATGTATACATTGTATACATGCATGTCTATATATATATATATATATATTATATAAGGCATCATAAGCAATCTTTATAATATATATATATATATATATATATATATATATATATATATATATATATATATATATATATAATTACATACAGGTCATTTTATATTAACAGGCATAACACCACGCTAGCTACTGAGCCACTACGTTATTACACTATATTACTTCATCAGTCACTGATAGAGCAATGCACCATTTGGCTCTAAACTACTTACTCCACCAGTCACTGTTTGTCCCCATATTTATTTATACATGTATACATTGATGATCTGAGCAATATGTTAAATAGTGCTGGTATAGGTTGTCACATACACAACTGCTGCACTAACCATGTGTTCTATGCCGATGACATATGTGTTATTGCTCCTAGTCCTAGTGGGCTTCAGGGTTTGCTGAACATATGTGCAAAGTTTGGCTTTGAAAATGATGTTGAATATAACCCTATCAAGTCGTTATGTATGGTCTTCTAACCACGTGGTTTTAACCTGAAATGTCCAGATATGTATATGAACCTAAACAAGCTTGAATATGTCAAAGAAGCAACATATTTAGGTGTGATAATATGCAATGACCTGAAAGATGATGGAGATATTCTAAGACATCTACATAATTTTTATGCTAGGTCAAATAGCATTATCAGAAAATTCCACCACTGTTCCGTGGGTGTTAAACTACAACTGTTTCATGCGTATTGTTGTACAATTATTGTTGCCAATTATGGGTTAACTTTAATAAGGGCTCATATTTGAAAGCTAAAGTTGCTTACAACAATATGCATAGACGGATTTTGGGATATAGCCGACGGGACAGTGCGAGTGGCATGTTTGCTAGTAATGCTAGTGATACATTTGACGCTCTATTGCATAACATAAATAATGACTTGATTAGGGTTATGTACAATTGCTTTGAAATAGTAAATGGCCCAATGTGGATTAGCTGGGTCAATTCATTGTATACAATAAATCTGCAAGATAGTCATTACGTCTCGCATATAACTTTATTATTAATTATTATATATATATATATATATATATATATATATATATATATATATATATATATATATATATATATATTAAAGTCAGTAAGTTTTTTATATAACTTACTTTTCAAAAGGTGTTTATTTATATGAATTAATTGCATATTTAATTTACAATCACATCCTGTATATTGCTCATTATTTTATCTGTTTTTCTACAATTTTACATTTATCTAACTTATAACCGTATTTATTTTTTATCTATTCATTTTTATTTTTTTAGTTTTTAACATATTGGCTCTTTAATAGGCTACTTAGATGTTCTAATGTATGTACCGAATGTATTCGTATTCGTATTCGTACAGCCATGCACCATTTGGCTCTGGCTCTGGACTACATACTCCATCAGTCACTGATAAAGCCATTTGGCTCTGGACTACATACTCCATCAGTCACTGATAAAGCCATTTGGCTCTGGACTACATACTCCATCAGTCACTGATAAAGCCATTTGGCTCTGGACTACATACTCCATCAGTCACTGATAAAGCCATTTGGCTCTGGACTACATACTCCATCAGTCACTGATAAAGCGATTTGGCTCTATACAGTACATGGTATGTACCATCTCTATCATGTTTTTATCAGTTTTACATGGTTAAGGAAGATTAAAAAGTATTGTCAGTTGGCGATGTAACATACTACAGTCACACTGCATTATAACACATGTCACATACAACATGGTCAGTCAGGGTCCCCAAATGTTCAGTGTGTCCAGAAACATAATGACAGTGTGTGAAGGTAGACAGATGTAATGAAGGTGTCACTGTTGTACCTGGCTCTACAGTTGATATGACAACTGGGGCACCACCAGACAGGTGGAACCCGTAGCCCGCCTCTCCCTCCCCCTTCTCCACCTCGACCACCTTGTCCAGCTCTGAAACACAAAACACATCAGTGAAAACATAATATTTTTTAGTAGATTTCAAAATACATGTATACATATATATATATATATATATATATATATATATATATATATATATATATATATATATATATATATATATGTGTGTGTGTGTGTGTATACCAGACATGGGGTCAAATACATTTGTATTTGTATTTGAAAGTATTTAAATACTTTTTTTAAAGTATTTGTATTTGACATTTAGGAATTGAAAGTATTTGTATTTAAATACTTTCCTAAAGTATTTGATATTTCAAATACTTTTCAAATACTTTTTCAAATACTTTGGGTATATATTTGGGTCAGTTCTTTCTTCCACTGTGTTTAGGTAAGTTACTGCTATGGTAAATTAGCCAATGTGATATCACTGACAGTCAGGGACTAAGAACTTAATTACACAGCTTAGCACATATGGGCACCAGTAAACCCTGGGCACCAGCTAGCTAGCCAATTCCCTTTGTGTGATAGAGGAAGAAGCCTGGCACTGGTTTATCAAGCCCTTTGTTCAAGCCAAGTATCCCCAATTAAATAAGCCACAGTGGACTTTGTTCAAACATCACTGAGCCCAGTGTGCAGGGCAGCCTAATTGATACAGATGATAAATGGAGAACCCAATTCAAGTCAGATCTTGTTAAGTGATCCTCAGTGAATGAATGGAAAGCTTGGCTGTGGGTTCTGTCCACATTGCCATGATTATGTGAAAAGGGTGTGGAGGAATGATTAAAAGGAACATTGCATTCAATTAGCTTGCAGCAGGACTTTGCACTATCCCATATAAGTACTAACTTCCACCATCCTGGGTGATATAACTGACAATTTTAGAAGTATTCACTGGGCAGTAGCCAGATAGATATTAGACCACTGAATGTAACCAGACAACTTAGACAATAGCAATAAACTAGATGAACTGCTTGATATATCGTTTTGTTTCTTTTACCTATCTAGTAATATATCCTGAAAATGAAAAGTATTTGAAAAAGTATTTGAAATACTTTTCAAAAGTATTTGTATTTAAATACATTTGCATTTAAAAGTATTTGTATTTGAATCCCTCAAAATTATTTGTATTTGTATTTAAATACATTTCAATGTATTTGACCCCATGTCTGATGTATACATAATTATTATATATGGATATCCATTATATATACAGTGTACATGTATATTATTTTAAATAAAAACAGACACTGACAGTCTTCCTGGCAGCCTTGGTAATGATCTGTGACTGAAGACAAATCATCAGAATATTACCACTCTATCACTCACTAACTCACTAACTCACTAACTCACTAACTCACTAACTCACTAACTCACTAACTCACTAACTCACTAACTCACTAACTCACTAACTCACTAACTCACTAACTCACTAACTCACTCACCCAGACATCCACCCACCCACTCACTCACCATACATTTTCTCACACAAGCAACAGATCTGGTGAGTGTCACTGAGACACAGGTGACAATGGATGGCACTAAAGTGTGTTTGTCTACCCGGTGTGTGTCTGTGTGGGATCCAGGACAATTCCCCACTCGGACAATTCCCCACTGGACAATTCCCCACTGGACAATTCCCCACTCGGACAATTCCCCACTCGGACAATTCCCCACTGGACAATTCCCCACTCGGACAATTCCCCACTCCATAATGAAAAATGTTGACAATTCCCCACTAATCATTTTGTAGAAGTGTCTTTTACATGTTTATCAGAGTATTATTTCTTTGATTGCACTTGAGATGATGATTGTGTAATTGAACTTGATTACACCTGGTTGATCTTTGTGCACAAGGAAGCCACAACAAGGTAATTGCCAATTGCACACAAGATGAGGTCTTTATAAGGGGACCAGTATACCTGGGCAAGTGACAGATGCAAATAATATATCTATGTGACCACTGAGGCATGACTTTGACTGATTGGGAAGAGGGCTTTATCTGTATTGTCACCTGCCATGGACCAACTGACTGCAACTAATTCCATGCTTTGATTTAATCAATTGATATGTGGTGTCATGGTGAAGCCACATATTTCTTGAGGGAAGGGACTGCCAATGCTACTGAGAAGCCAGGAAATAAGGGCAGCAAGGCTGTCTGGTATGTGGCTTAGTAATTTAGTAGGCAGAACATTCTGATGGTCATTACGATTGCACATTGTGGTTGACTGGTTGTGCCGGTACATCAACTAGATTCTGTGTGGAATTATTTTTAAAAAGTCATACAAATTGGTAAAACGGGACGCCGAGCAAAGTGTAAAAGATGCTCCAAGGACATCCACTTATTCTCAGATAGATATTTCTCAATACATTCTACACATATAATAAACCATGGAGATCATCAAAAACCAACGTGGTGGTTTGAAGCTAGTACATGAAGGCTATATGTACACTAAGAAGTACGTCCAGAAGAATGTCAGATGGGAGTGTGCCAATCGCTATGCATTCAGCTGTGAAGGCGGTCTCACTACAGATGCTGAGGTAAATATTGCATGATCATGTTGATTGATTGCAGTTTGGAGTAATATTATATTTACTCATTTATTAACTCTTTTTCTCCTGTATAGGGCGTGTAAGTCTCGCAGTCTATTATCTGCACTACGCAAATCGCTATATGTCTATGATAGTGGGGTAAACTCAATAATATTAAATCGGGAATTTAAGATAAGAAAGGTATAACACAAGATATTTATGAACTGATTTTCCTAGTATTCATCAGTCGGAAGTTACAACTGTCGAATATTATTCTTAAAGTCCAGTCCCCAATCAGTTCCAGTCGCGCAGAGTCTTGCCATGTATTGTGACCCACTTACAGGCCCTATTGGATGTTTTAATCGATTATTATTAATAGACATTAAAATATTAATTTTAATAATTGATATCATTACTAATGGTCATTTCACTTCTTATCTTTCCAGATGAAGACTGTTATCAGCTTCACACCACATAGCCATGATCCCCAGGAGCATTCCGTTGCAGTGACCAAACTACGTGCAACACTCAAGGAACATGCTGCAGGTTCACGTGGTACACTGAGTCAGCTACTAGTGGACCACACTACATGTACTGAGACCCCTGTAGAGGTGCGCGCAGAACTCGGTAATCCTGATACTGTGAAGCGTTCTCTCAGACGGGAACATGCCAAGACTATGCCCAAGAACCCTGCTTCGCTTCGTGATCTCACACTTGATGAGGAGTGGACAATCACTAGTGACCAGGAACAGTTCCTCATCCACGACAGTGGAGTTGATTCCTCTAATAGGATGTTAGTGTTTGCTACTGACAATGCCCTGCATCACCTCGCTAGTTCTGACTCCTGGTATATGGACGGAATATTCAATGTTGCACCACTACTGTTCACTCAGCTGTATGTGATCCGCGTACCGTTAGGAGAGTCGGCTGTCACCTGTGTGTATGCATTCCTGCCGAACAAGCATCAGTCCACCTACGAGGAACTGTTCACTGCCATACAAGACAGATGTACAGAGCTCGGTTTCCAGGCTGATCCAACAACCATCACACTTGATTTCGAGCAAGCTGTGATTAATGCTGTGACGTCATCCTTCGGACCCCAAGTCAATGTACATGGCTGCTTCTATCACCTAACACAGGCCACATGGATGAAGATCCAGACTCTTGGTGTTGTACAGCGATATAGACAAGAGGAGGACGTGAAACTCTTCTGTGGCATGCTGGATGGACTCGCCTTTTTACCAGTGGCTGATGTTCCTGAGGGTATGACATATCTACGGGAGCACACACCAGAAGGACTTGAACCTCTCCTGGACTACTTTGACAACACCTATGTGTCCGGAGACTTCTGTCGTATTCAGCCCCCACAACTTCCAGATGGATCCATCCCTCCACTTAGGATGCGTCGCATGCCTCCTATGTACCCACCACCCATATGGAACGTCAATTCCATTACTCTTGAAGGGGGGTCAAGAACCAACAACATATGCGAAGGATGGAACAACGCCTTTGCAAAGCTAGTTGGACACGCACACCCTACCATATGGAGAGCCATTGATAGCATACGGAAAGATCAGGCCCAGGTTGCCACTGCCCTACTACGTGACCTGCGTGGTGAGCCACCAGCAAAGCGTGTAAGACGCCACACCCACAAACTCCAGTCAAAGATGCACAAACTGTGCACTGTCAGGCGTGACAACAGCAAGACTGTCCCAGACGTACTGAAGGGCATTGGCCATTGTGTAAGATTTAAATAAATCAAGCAGCCACTGCCATACTAAGTAACCTGCGTGGTGAGCCACCAGCAAAGCGTGTAAGACGCCACACCCACAAACTCCAGTCAAAGATGCACAAACTGTGCACTGACATTGTGTAAGATTTAAATAAATCTAGCAGTTTTATATGTCAATACGTATGAAAATGATTGATGAATAAAGTTTAATAAAAAATACGAAAAATACGAATTCTGTTCTAATATGTCAATACTAGTGGGGAATTGTCCGAGTGGGGAATTGTCTGTGTGGGGAATTGTCCGAGTGGGGAATTGTCCGAGTGGGGAATTGTCCAGTGGGGAATTGTCCTAGTGGGGAATTGTCCAGTGGGGAATTGTCCGTTTACCGTCTGTGTGTGTGTGTGTGTGTGTGTGTGTCTGTGTGTGTGTGTGTCTGTGTGTGTGTGTGTCTGTGTGTGTGTGTGTGTGTGTGTGTGTGTGTGTGTCTGTGTGTCTGTGTGTCTGTGTGTCTGTGTGTCTGTGTCTGTGTCTGTGTCTGTGTGTCTGTGTGTCTGTGTCTGTGTCTGTGTGTCTGTGTCTGTGTGTCTGTGTCTGTGTCTGTGTGTCTGTGTGTCTGTGTGTCTGTGTGTCTGTGTGTCTGTGTGTCTGTGTGTCTGTGTCTGTGTCTGTGTGTCTGTGTGTCTGTGTGTCTGTGTCTGTGTGTCTGTGTGTCTGTGTGTCTGTGTGTCTGTGTCTGTGTGTCTGTGTGTCTGTGTGTCTGTGTGTCTGTGTGTCTGTGTGTCTGTGTGTCTGTGTGTCTGTGTCTGTGTGTCTGTGTGTCTGTGTGTCTGTGTGTCTGTGTGTCTGTGTGTCTGTGTGTCTGTGTGTCTGTGTGTCTGTGTGTGTGTGTGTGTCTGTGTGTGTGTGTCTGTGTGTGTGTGTCTGTGTGTGTGTGTGTGTGTCTGTGTGTGTGTGTCTGTGTGTGTGTCTGTCTGTGTGTCTGTCTGTGTGTCTGTCTGTGTGTCTGTCTGTGTGTCTGTCTGTGTGTCTGTCTGTGTGTCTGTCTGTGTGTCTGTCTGTGTGTCTGTCTGTCTGTGTGTCTGTCTGTGTGTCTGTCTGTGTGTCTGTCTGTGTGTGTGTGTGTCTGTGTGTGTGTCTGTGTGTCTGTCTGTGTGTCTGTCTGTGTGTCTGTCTGTGTGTCTGTCTGTGTGTCTGTCTGTGTGTCTGTCTGTGTGTCTGTCTGTGTGTCTGTCTGTCTGTCTGTCTGTGTGTCTGTCTGTCTGTGTGTCTGTCTGTGTGTCTGTCTGTGTGTCTGTCTGTGTGTCTGTCTGTGTGTCTGTCTGTGTGTCTGTCTGTGTGTCTGTCTGTGTGTCTGTCTGTGTGTCTGTCTGTGTGTCTGTCTGTGTGTCTGTCTGTGTGTCTGTCTGTGTGTCTGTCTGTGTGTCTGTCTGTGTGTCTGTCTGTGTGTCTGTCTGTGTGTCTGTCTGTGTGTCTGTCTGTCTGTGTGTCTGTCTGTGTGTCTGTCTGTGTGTCTGTCTGTGTGTCTGTCTGTCTGTCTGTCTGTCTGTCTGTCTGTCTGTCTGTCTGTCTGTATGTATGTATGTATGTATGTATGTATGTATGTATGTATGTATGTATGTATGTATGTATGTATATTAATTGTATAGGTATATCGGTAATTCCAAGATAAAGTGGAACTTTAAAAAAAAAATTGTTTTTAAAGTTGAGATAAATACTGTTTGCCAATGTTTAGTAGTATGTTTGGAGTTTATATAACCACAAGCATTTTACAATTTGCATTAAAATTATTATCTCAGTCGCATTTCAAAGATGGTGTTCCATTTGCACTAGGCCTGCAAATGACAGACGCATAATTTGTATGATTACAGGACCCTCAGAAATAATGAATGTTATATACAATTGAGAAATAAATGAGTTTCTTTATTAGTGTTATATTATATCTTTGGGATAATGTAAAGAAAACTAACTTTAACACCAATTATTTTTAATTATGTGAACTTTAATTACTTCTACTTTTTAAATGCCTAATGCAACGCCCGTAACAAGAATTGTCTAAAAGTTTGCATAACGTGATAATGCCAACTTTTTTTTTATATTTTTTTTATACAATGCTAACATTCCTAACTATACCCAACAAGACACATAACAATATTTATTAAAAATTGATATGGGCAACAAGCCTGTTACGGGTGTAGTATTGTTACGGGTGTGGCATACATTTACACAGATATGCCACGCCCATAACAGCTGATTTGGACACTTATTGACTCTGTCATAAGTCATACCTAGTTCCAATACAAATTGAAACAATGTGTATCTTTCATATCACTTCTATGATAGTTTTTTTCTTAATTTGAACCTATTCAACTGCCATTTGCTAGTTGAGCAGCAATGCAAATATACCAGTTACCGGTCTACAAAACACTTGATCCACGGGAGGTGGGTGCCGCTAAACTTAAGCAATGACTACCAAGGAGTCCCAGGAAGCGATGACAGTCATTCGTCACCTTACCAGTGTCAAAAGTGATGCCTGACAAGAGCAAAGAGAGACAGAGAGTGAGACACACACCAATTAACGTTGAGGCGATTGAAGCCTTCTACAGCAGGCATGATATCAGCCGAGAGACACCGGGTATGAATGACACTGTAATCATCAGAATTGCGGGCATCAAAGAAATCAAGCGAAAGCTGTATTCGATGTACAAGTTGAGAGAAGTATATGCCATGGTTTCAGCACATTTTGTAACCTTCGTCCAGTCAATGTGCTTCTCAGTCGCAGTACACCTCATGACATGTGTTTGTGTCAGACCCATGAGAACTTCATTAGTCTGGCCAACGCTCTCTTGCCATCACACAATCAGCAGTGGATTGTTGAGAATGCAGTGTGTCAGTTTGTTGAAGGGTGCATGCTCAGTCGTTGTACAACTTGCAAAGATGGCACAAAATTGAAGGAAGCTATTCAAGGAAAGCAAGAGTCTGACGATGAAGTTGAAGTATCTCGATGGCAGAAGGTGACAGTTGATGACAGGTTGAAAAAAGTGAAGTTGATAATGCCCATTGATGATGCAGTGGAGTCGATCCTCGATGCACTTCCAGAATTCCTACGCCATGTGTATGTGAAAAGGTGTCAGGAGGTGTCATACCAGCAGCACATCGAAGAAAGCTCTGCAGCAAAATGTGTAGTACAAATTGACTCCACCGAGTACTATACTTGTGTCTTCCAAGATGAGGTTCAGTCTACCCACTGGAATCAGAAACAACTCACGGTATTTACCGCATGTGTTTGGAAGGGTCCGAAAAACATAACGTCATATGCAGTCATTGCAGACAGTACCGTCCACGATAAGAGTACCGCCTTAGCATACCTGCATGAGGTATTGTTGTAGTGGTGCATGTTCACGGAGTGAAGGCACGATCCAAGCGCAACTACGCTGCACTTTGCCACCATCACTTCAGCTGACAAAACATCTGTTGTCTACTTGAACAGGAGTGGGCGGAAGTTTTCCATCGTGGATCCGAAAGAATAGTTGGTGGACAAAGTTGACATTCTGAGAGAACTGGCGCAGCCTTCATTAGATAATCACGACAGATACGATTTTGGAGAAATTTACACCTAATTAAGAAACTGACGTCTAATTGAGCAGACCTACAATGTGTAATCAGTGTACAGTGTATCATCAAAAGGACATTATGTAATTTAGTTTCATAGATTGATAATTATCATGTACATGTAAAGCACCCTGAATAGTTTTTAAGCTAGATTTGGCACTGTATAAGTTTATTTTATTTATTTATTTTATTATTATGCAATTTATGCTGTAGGCCTACTGTTGTTACAACCTACAAGTAATTTAATATTAGTTAATTTTGAATTTTTTTTTGGTTCGAAGCCATAATTATTATCCCAATTATTGTATATTTTAATACAAATTTATTAATTATTATAATAAAATGAAAACTAAACTTGTTTAAATTGATTTGCTGTGTGATTTATTAACTATGATATATTAGACAGTTTTCAAATAAATGCAGGCCTAATACAAACACTATTCCTTGTACAATTTGCACGATGCCACGCCCGTAACGCTTAATGCCACACACGTAACGGCAGCTAATTCAAGATGGCCGCTTTATTGTTCACATTATGAATAAAACTAATTGTACAACTGATATTAAACTAATTTATACAAAATATTAAAAAATTCTATCATCATTAACAGAGCAGAGTTTTACAAAAGAGCATAGGTGGGTCAAAATAGGTTCCGCTGCATGCCACACCCGTAACGGTTTTTCAACACCCTATAAAGTTATCACTTATTAATCTTTAATTTCAAATAATGTTCAGTGTTGTACCTAAGACATCATATTAACACCATGCATCATCAAAAAGAATACAATAAAAATATTATTCCAGATATTGAAGCCTAAATGTTGAATTTTGTGTGCAAATGCCATGCCCATAACACTGGAATTAGCCATATAATGTAGGCCACTTATAAGGTGAAAATAATGTATACTATGGTAGGTAATTTAGAAGAACAAAACATATCTACGACGTTTGAATTATATCATTATTCCTCAGTGCAACAGACCCCAGTGTTTGCCATGTCACAGGAACTTTCTACCTTTCTAATTAACTTCCTCAACCTGTTGACCGTGCAGGGTCTGACCACAGGCAGGTGTGTTACTGAATGTTATCAAAATTACATGGTTGAATAGTCATTTAGTACACTGGCAAATACACTGCTTGAAACATGGCTCAACCTCTATTGACAGAGCTACTGTAGATAGTCAACACAGATTAGATTAGAATCAACACTTATAGTGTGTTGTTGAACACCTAGTCAGTTACAGTAAATCAAAATCATGATGTATGGCCTTTTGTAAACTATATGTAGTTGCCAGGTAATATATGTGTCTGGGAGAGAGAGCATTACATTAATTGTCTTTGATGAATAATTTCAGCCATGTTTATACTAAATAATATATGCCTTGAGTACATAATAATAAATATGCGTTCATTTCAAATTAGGTCACCCTGGCCAGTACAGAAATAGAGACCTATTTCCAACTTACACAGCTCAACATATTCAATTGATGGGATTAATGGATTCTGGGGATTCTGGGTGATTTGCAGAGATTATTTACATGGGTCAATTGTAATTTAGGTAATTTATATCAACTACATCAAAATAAGGCACTGATGTAGTTAATATAAATTGCAATTGACCCATGTAAATGATCTCTGTAAATGACCTAGAATCCATTAATCCCATCAATTGAATATGTTGAGCTGGATCCATAAATCCATTAATAATTACATAGCTTACAGTAAAACATTACAGGATATAATAATCGAATAGTACAGTGCTTTGATTATTAATTCCATTATCTGTTTACATCCTACTACAATTGCTACAGCTGAGCTGTAGGATTATTTTACAAGAATGACTGTCAAATGAGAATCAGCAGAACTTCAAAAACACATTAAAACTGACGTATGATCTCAAACTGACCAGTGTTTTCATCCATGCGCTCATAGGTGACCACTGAAGACTGGCGGTGAACCAGACGTTTCCGGAGTGACCCCTGCATTCCGTGTTCTAGAAACTCTGCCTCCGACGCTGTAGTTGATGTAGAGTCTGTCCTCTTGGTCTTCTTCCCAGCTTTCATGTCTGCTGTCACTGGAGTACTGTTAGCACCACCTAGAACATAGTTCACCAAACTATCAGAGGATGACTCAGGGGTAGAACTACCCACTAGTCCGCTAGTCCATACACTAGTAAAGAACGGACTGGCTAACCGCAGAGCAGCTCTGCGGCCAAGGAAATATCAGCCACTATTCGCAGAGCAGCATTCTTCCAATCACCGCACAGGAATTTATGCGCATGTGAAGACGTTGTTGCGGTCTTTCACTGAGGCGATGCACGTTTGTAAATGATAGTTCAAAAAGATGGAGCCGCTTCGTTTAGAAGTAGGCGCCACGTTTGACAACTGGCAATCAATTTAGACAAGTATGCCACAGATCGCCATGTGAAGTTTTGCTGCGTTAATTCAAGAACCGTCGCCACCGCAAACAAATTGCGAGCTGTCCTGTCCGCCTCCCGTAGCACGCCAGTCGGACCATCAGGCTAGGTTGCAAGCTTCTTCTTCCGATTACCGCCTAGCTTCAACATGCTGAAGATACAGGCGGGCGAACAGGAAAAATCAGAAATATATATATATGTATATATATATTTTTTCGTTTTGGGTGCATTGCAGTGTATCAGAGCCGTAATTTGTGCATGTATAAAAGTAATGCGTGCAAAAAAAAAAAAAAAAAAAACTAGTTATATCTAAAAGGTGGAATAATGGAAAGTCTGGATATTGCTCTTAAAAGAATCAAGGCTGTTTTTATTTACAATATGTTGGGGGAGGGAGTTCCAAAGTCGAATGGTATTTGGGAAAAAAGAATACAAGTGGTAGTTACATCTGGAGTGAGGGATAACGTAAGACAATGAATGTTGCTTTCTAGTGACTGTGTTTGAAGGAATTAGATATTTATTTGCAGGTATGCCCACTAGGTCATTTGATATTTTATATAACATGCATAGCACTTCGATCGGCAACCCCAGAAAGGAAGGCCGTGGCATTATGAGCCACCAGAAATAAGTAACTAAAAGCATGTTCTCATAGCCATGTGGGAGCAATGTTGTTGTATTTGTGCGTTAATTGTTAATGTGAATCAATAACGCCAACGGCGCTGACAGCCTGCCTGACAGTGACGTTATACTTATAGTCATTCCGGCACTTACGCAGCATTTGGACCCACCTCAGTTTTGCCATTATAACTGTATTTTTGCCAACATTTAATACTTGATTTTGTTAATTAAATCATTTATCACCATCTTGTGCATATTTATGTTTTATGAACAGCGCGTCTTAGTAGACTTTTGAGATCGAAAAGACAACGCGGTCGGCCTAAATAAACTGTTTATCGGTCATCCTGTGTGCACCTCTGGCAATTGCGCTCCGCTGTGCTTCACTGCTTGGGTCTCAAAATGCAATATTTGTGAAAGATACATATACCTGGGAATGCTGATTGCTCATGTTTAGGATTAGATATTGGTTATTATAAATTATGTGTCAATATATTTATTTACTCACATCTACACTAAAATTGTGGTTGCAAAATATCCTATCTTGTTGATGCTACTAGAATATTTGTATAGGAAGTTGCTCTTTTTAGGTGGTCCATGCTTACATTGGTCTTGTCAGCTGAAATGTCAACACAGCCAAACCTGGATCAGTGCATGTGATTCCGGCATATTATCCAGAGATGTGGGAGCATCACATACAAGATGAATCGTTGTGTACAGATGTAAGCAGCTCTTTCAATTGTAATTAATTTGATCTTTTTTTCTACAACTCAATGCTTGCAGCTATCACTTTAACCTCTTTTAAATCCTTGAATGGCATGAATAATATTATTGATAATATTTATTTGCATGCTTGCAGAGACTTCTTTTCTTGGACAGATGGGAAGTGGTGTTGGCTGAAGGACTTAGCACTTTTGTCTGAACTGTTGCTTTGTGTACATTTCAGTGTCAATGAGAGGCGGTTATACATAATTTATTATGACATTTTCAGGTCTACAGCATCTGATCTCAGGCATTTGTGATTCAAATTGTACCAGCTGCACAATCTTCTGTTGTAGAATGCTGAGGCCATTTGCTGCAATGTGCCACCCATCGTGATGCAGCCTTTCCACACGGATTTTTACCGTCGCTACATTGTGAGATGTTTGCATGCCGAGCGGAAGCGGGACAGCAAGCAGCACTACTGTGACGTCCCTTTCTGCCAAAAACCAACTGGACTTCCGAGTTGGATCTGCTGTGACTATTGCAACAGGTGGTGTCATTTATGTTGTCTGGGTCTGTTAGTTCAGCCAAATGACCAGATATGTTGATGCCCTGTTTGCCATTTTGACATAGCTTTATGTAGAGACCCATCCACCCATCATTTGGACGGGTAAAACAAATATGGATGGGTAGCAATATGGGTGGACTGGTAACAAAAATGAAGGAGCAAAGGAAAAAATGTCTTCCAAAACCATAGATATCGTTATTTATGCCTTGAAAGTGAGTGTAAATGGTGTCATATATGTGTTTGTAGCCCATTTCAGGTCATCAGGCACATTTGAAAGTTGGTAAACTAGTTTAACAGTTAACATCCATGTGTCCACCAAAACATGTGTGACTGGCAATAATTTTATCCTGCATAAAGCCCTGCATTTTGATGCCACCCAACCAGGTAACCCTGGCATTTGATTGTGTCAACAGAGGTTGGACATCATCTGCAGATGGGCAACTGGTCGTGGAGATAGTGAATGAGCAAGGGTTCCTCCCCTAAAATAACATTATGTTAGGTAGTTACAGCAAAGCTGTATCACAGGGTTTGTGTTAATCTAGCTGTAAAAATGTATATAATCTTAATGCATGTAAATGTGTATATATAACTCACTAATCTGCATTTATCTATACATTATGGCAATACATCCTTTCCGTATTATTGACGTTATGAAATTTTTGTTTTAGGTTGGCATCTCTTCATCATGCTACAACCTTGACAAACCACCTACAAAACCACTCGCTCAGATACCGCGTCAACTCTTCAGTGCTGGACTGTTCTGTGATATATTATCATTCATTCACCCCATATATATAAACACTGCTGTCAAATGCATACATTGATTAAAATACCATGATGCCAGGATGGCATTTGCGGTATTTAATCACACATTAACCACATCATCATCATTCAGTAGACTTAAATACTATGTATATGTTTTACAATTGTATGTGTATATGTCTTACATTTGTAAGCACCATGTAGATGTTTACATTTGCACATGTATATATTTTACATTTGTAGGTGCCATGTATATGTATGTATTACATTTGTATGTGTATATATTTTACATTGTAAGTGCCATGTGTATATGTGTTACATTTGTATGTGTATATGTTTTACATTGTAAGTGCCGTGTATATATTTTACAGTTGTATGTGTATATATGTTTTACATTTGTATGTGTGTGTATGTCTTTCATTACTAAGCACCATGTATAATTACATTTGCATTTGTAAGTTTTGCGTCTTTTCTTGGTATGTTGTGATAGGAGTTAAGTGAGTATTTAGACGTTGCACATGATTTATGTATTTGTCTTAGTTTCTTAGTATGTTGTGATAGGGAGTTATTTAGACATTGCACGCAATTTAGTTCCTTGAAGCTTTTCCCTGTTTATGTACAAGTTTTTACGCAAGTTTTCCTCGTTGTTATCTTGTAAATAATGTTTTCATTCACTTTTCAGTACTATGACAGGGATTTTGGTGTGGTAAATAAAGTAAATGAGATGTATATGTTTGTATATATATATGTATGTTAGAATGCAGATTATTAGTGTAGTGTCATATACTATATTAGTATGGTGTGACAGGATTTCTAGCGGTACAGTTTGAAATAAATTCCTGTGGCCACATTTCTTATTTGCATTTTATTCATTCATGACTGATCTATCAGAATTTAGGTAGAAAAATATTCACACATGTCACAGATATGTAATAGGCATTTATAAAAGTAACAACACGCATAGCAACTAGTCAGATTCTCTCCTACATCTGTTCTATCAGAAGTTAGGTAGAAAAATAATCACACATGTCATCGATATGTAACATGCATTTATGAAACTAAGACAACACGCGTAGCAACTAGTCAAAGGTTCTTTTCTACCTGCTCTCCCTAATTCGCAGAGCTGTGATGTCACTGCTCTGCGAATTAGGGAAACTAAGGAAATTCCCTTATTCGCAGAGCTACTCGTTAAAGGCTTGAAAATAGATATATTCTATCAGAATTTAGATAGAAATGTATTCACACATGTCACAGATATATAATACGCATTTATGAAACCGAAGCCACTAGTCAAATGTTCTTTTCGACCTGCCCTAATTCGCAGAGCTGTGACGTCACTGCTCTGCGAATTGGCAAAACTAAGGAAATTCTCTTATCCGCAGAGCTACTCGTTAAATGCTTGAAAAAATATATATTCTATCAAAATTTAGATAGAAAGGTATTCACACATGTCACAGATTTATAATACGCATTTATGAAACCAAAGCCACTAGTCAAAGATTCTTTTCGACCTGCTCTGCGAATACCACAACGGTTTCCCTAATTCGCAGAGCTGTGACGTCACTGCTCTGCGAATTGGGGAAACTAAGGAAATTCCCTTATCCGCAGAGCTACTCGTTAAATGCTTGAAAAAAGATATATTCTATCAGAATTTAGATAGAAAGGTATTCACACATGTCACAGATATATAATACGCGTTTATGAAAACAATTAGCCTATTCTATTTATATTATTGATACATAATATAAATTATAATACTGCCACCCAGCTTGATTTCATTGCATTTTCTCTAGTTCAGTTACCTACAACAACCATTTAACTTTTGTTATATTTATTTTTTATATATATATATATATACTATTAGAAAAACTAGTGAGTGCACAGAGTTTTACATTATATTTTAATGTCTAAATAAAATGTACTATTGTAAGTATTATTATTATTATTATAACAACATGCACGCATAGCAACTAAACGCTAATTCATTGCATTTTATGTAACTATGACCTTTCACTCTTTTATATTTTTAACAAGATCAGCTTTAATTAATTATTTATTCATTAATATTTTTTTTATTTACATGTATTACTTTATGATTCCGTTAATACAATTGATACAAAGTTTAATTTTACATTAAAATATCTAAACAGCTATTATTATTATTATTATAACAACATGCATGCATCGCAACTCTTTCTTATATTCTTTCTTATATATCGCAAGTCCTTTGCAAATTAGCAGAGCAGTGACGTCACTGCTCTGCGAATTAGGGAACAAGTGCCACAATTCGCAGAGCAGTGACGTCACTGCTCTGCGAATTGTGGCACTTGTTCCCTAATTCGCAGAGCAGTGACGTCACTGCTCTGCGGATAGTGGATAATATTTCCTTATCCGCAGAGCTGCTCTGCGAATAGTCTCGTCCTAAAGATAAGGGCGGGCTAGTATATAGTAGTAAGCCTGCCTAGTAACTAGTCCGGTTGTCAAATAAAGGTCAGTGTGTCATCCACCCCACCCTACAAAAGTCCATCAAGTGTTTGTAGTCACAGTGACCCAACCCTAACCCACCCACAGGCTGGGTGAATGTAACTGAATCCAGTGTCAGTGAGCAACTGGCTATAGCAGCTTCATTTACTGATAAATGAAATTTTCTTAGGCATGGCCGTTGGACACCAGCTGTGAACTTGTCTAGGCATTATTTGCAAGATAAACGGTTTTTCGATGTAGATAATTTTTTAGTGCGATATTTTTATTTTCATTAATACAGTCCAGTAGAGCAGTTTTCATAACTGTAATGTGCTCAAGGTAAATTTCCAGAATGATTATGGAAATTTCATAATGGTAGGATGGTACTACCGGGCAATGAGTGTAATTGACATTCTTTTTTTAATCGCATAGTTTTTTAAACAGATCATATCTTTAATTTTTCATTTTAATTACTTTTGATATTTCTGTATTATTTCTCTGTTACCTTTATGAAAAGTGCTTTGTTAGTTTACCGGGGTTGCAACTTTTACTGTTTTTTAGTTTTATATAAAATTGTAACAACTTAAATTTAGGTTGTTTTTATATTTTGCAGGACTAGCAAACCTTTTGGCGGGCTAGTAAACTTTTGACTTTACTAGTCCCGCTATGTAGTAAAATAAATGCCAAAGTTCTACCCCTGGATGTACACTATACTGCAGTTATTGACACAAGAGCATACTGCAATAAATGGAATTCTTGTGTCAAATGACACCAACTAAATCTGTTCGCAATACCTTGAAACAAAAAGGAACTATGGAAGGAAACCAAATATGCTATGACGTATTTATTGGGATGTATTACCATTTCTCAGAGCCAAAGCTTTTACTTGGACTCAAGAGATGATACCCCAGGTAGTGTGAGCAGTATCCAAGGCTTTATTTATTAATTTAATATACTTTATATTAATTACAGAAAAAGAACTGCTGTTCATCCTGATTTTAAAGCATGTTCACTGCTCAACTAGTATTGTTTTAATTAAATATTCGTTGATACTTAATTGCTTAAAATTATGCTTCAAAATATTTTTGGCTATAAAATAATGGTATATCTTCATTATCTTGGATGTGCACAGAAACTACTTATGACCTTTAGTAATCCTGCCAATAAATAGCAATAATCCAGATCTACATGTATTATTGTATACTGATTGGGTGGCCATTAAATGAACAGATTGGGATTGTTCTGACTTTTATATTTATTTTTACAACATTTATAGGGCAGTACAGAACTAGGCATGGATATCAATGTTGTTAATTTTAAGCTTGTGTTGTTTTTATTAGACCCGTGTCCTTGTAAATATAGCAAGATACTTGTCACAGACTGTGACCTAAGTACTGTAGTTTTAGAAAACAGGAACAAGAATGGTAATACATGTATGACTGCAGGGTAAACTATGTAAAGGTCAGAAATGCACTGTACTATACACTGTACATACATGAATATTAGGTACTTATTTCGTCTTATCTCATTAGATTAGTGCTCATGTGCTTGAGGCAAAGTGGATCTGAACAAGAAACAGCCAAATGGTCTGACATGTATCAGACTGATGGACATTGTAAATTAGTCATGTTTTGAAAATCAAATTATACGTTGAAATAATACATGTCATTTATACTGTAATACACATTTATCAACAAGATTATAATTAATAGAATAGTCTGTTTTGTATCCTATCCATATTAACTATGTCAAATTTGTAATATACAGCCTTTCAAATAAGTATACTTTTTTGAAAGATTTATACACAATTTCATTAAACTATAGTTCAGTTTACTATAATCAAATGTACAAAAATTGATGTTTAATTTAAACTGCATTTTAAAAAAGGTGCTACTGAGATCAATTTAAACGATCAATATACGTGTATTAAACACAGTATAGAATTTACGCATTTTAATGATAAAATGACAACGTCGATGTACTTTAATAAAGGCAATGACTCACCATCGGAAATGTCACTGGATGTCCTCACTGACCCATCATCCCCCACGCCCTTGTCATCAGACACCTCACTGGATGTCCTCACCGAGGAGGCGTCCTCAGTCGTGGAAGACTCCTGGAGCCCGCTGTCATACTGCTCACAGTTCTCCTCCTCAGTCGCCTCACTCCCCTCACTCTCATACTCCACGAGGAACTTGTCGTCGGAAAACTCCCCAACCCGTTTCAAGGCCAATTTCACTATCGCACTCTCAGTTCTGTTCGCCATATCATCGTCTGACGAATTTATCGACTCTACGCAGCGTGACCGACCTTTATGTGACCTTTTCCGCAGTAAACTCGCCCGATCATCTCCATTCGCCGTGCATCCAACGCAAGGGTCGACGGCACTGTCTTTGGTGGCGCCACCTGTAGGAAGACAGTCTGCATCAGAAATGACTTCCGTTTTGTCAGAATTAAGAACGGTAACAGAGTCTTGAGAAGGATGAGGCTGATTGTCTTTCCTCATCACTGGTTTTCCACTTGGACCGTCTACCTTGTCTTCATCTGAGCTCAGGAACTCAAATGTTTCACTAACAAATTGCGATTCCCGAGACGAGTATTTTTTTCGTGAATGATTGTCACCTTTTGACTGCGCCACTGCAGGACTAGTTCCGTCTTCCTCCTCTTCATTTAATGGCAGAAAGTCAAATGTTTCACTGACAAACTGCGATTCACGAGATGAATATGTTCTCAGTTTGTTGTCACTTTTTGTTGTCTGCGCAACTTGACTAGTTTCTTCAGTTTCCTCTTCTTCATCTAATGTCAGGAAGTCAAATGTTTCGCTCACAAACTGTGATTCACGAGAGGAGTACTTCTTCTGGCCTCCTGTTGGCACATCTGTGCTTTCAATGCCATTCGACATGGACCCTTCCTCAGTAGTTTCCTCCTGCAGGAAGCCAAAAGCATCGTTGATGAACACGGACTCTCGAGAGTGTTTCTTGTTCACGTCAGACTGTGAGTTGTTCTCACTGGTTGGATGGCTGCTGGCCCGTCTTCGGAGAAGATCTTTCACATTTCCACCACGCCGATTCTCTTTTTGGTTGCTGGATGACAATTCTTCACTGTGCTCATCTTTACCGTCACCACTTCCATTGTTTGACACATCGCCACTGTCAGCTTCCTTTTCAGCCCCTTCTTCTGATCCAAGGAACTCAAATGATTCACTGATGAACTGTGATTCTCGAGAAGAATATTTTCTCATTTGTGCACCTGTAGAAGCCATACCAGTATCTGTCCAACTACTACAGTTTTCTCTGTTTCTCTCGCATCAGTCTGTCTCACAGCCACTATGACCCTGAATTTACAATATAGAACATATGTGATTATTATAGCAGCTATACAACATAACTTCTTGCTAAATAGTCTTCTGCATTTTCTGACACCTGACAAATAGAAACAGTGAAATGCCAATGGTTTCGAAGTTTAAACCATAAAGTTCAAACCCGTTATTTTAGAAACGTATACGTATCAATACTCTTCAAAAGATTATTATTGGATGGGCATTGTAAAATGACATGTAAGATTCAAGTACATAATTACATACTGGTCGGAACAGGAAGTATTCGTTTGTCAAGATTTACACAACCATAATTTACTGTTATAATATTGGAATTGTTGGAGTATACACATACAGCGTTATAAAAAAAAATACATTAACAACACCCACATAACGACCAACATTAACAAAACGAAAACTAAGTCTAAGACTCAACATTGGCATATCGACGCTTCAACGGACAATTTTACGGTAGCCGCTTATGCTTACGTGAGCGTAGCACTGGCTGCTGCAATAAATTATAAGTTTTAATTCAGATTATTTGTGAACTTTGAATTTGTTTGTTGCATGTTGTAAGTGTATTTTGGGATTGCGTAGTATATGTATATGCGTCAGATAAGTGAGGAGAATGTCGCATACTGTGTTAAACAAGCATCATTTACCTTTTGCGTATCGATCCGACCTAGACATTATTTGGAGCAAACAAAGTTTATACAGGTCAAAGATATTTCGTACGGTGCTTCCTGGTGTTTGCCTGTCCGCTAGAGGCTCATGGGGTTGTTTGTACTCGTCGCTAGGCGGCGATACTGTCAACGGCCAACGCCAAGTTGTAATTATTGATAAAAAAAAAGATGTAGTGTTATGCATGTTCTATATATTATGCATTTGTAAAACTGTAATCCTCTATGTACCACGATAAGTGGTTAGAGTGAATCAAATTAAATTCAAAACGATGTACGAGCACGGTGGTCGGTAGCATTTCCCGTTCGACCGCCTGTATCCTCAGCATGTTGAGGCTAGGCCTAGCCCTAGGCTAGGGCCTAGCCTCAACATGCTTCTTCTGAATACCGCGTAGCCTAGGCGGTATTCAGAAGAAGCATGTTGACCACTGACATTGGTCAATGGTGTTGACTGTAATTAAGTGCATGGACGTACGTACGTCAATTAGCCCCCACTTTTTCAGTTCAACAAAAATTGCGGGCGTATATATATATATATATATGTAGCGTGGCTGCATGATCACTATAATACGAGTTCCCCTATAGGCCTACATAGGTCTATAGTAGTAACATTAATAGGCCTCGCGGTATGAAGTTTCGACTATCCAGTGGAAAATAGACGAGGTCAATTGTTTGGTTGGCCATAGCGCACAACTTGATTTTTTCCCAGTATATATTAATGAGTTAACCATGCCAGGCTCTGTCAGTCTGCACGTGCCCTTGTGTTGATATAAATTAGAATAGACATTATATATAGCCTCCAAGCACATTGTAAATAATGTTGTGTTGTTCTGGCCTGCTGGGTGTTTATCGCCCACAGGGGAACCAGCGGATTACTGCATTTTGTGTCAAATCTAATCCCCTTTGAGTGATGACAAATTTCTTTGCCAAAAGGACCCTAATTGTAACCTCGATCTGCATCTTAAATTGTCACTCTATGACTAGGTAACGAGTTATCTAGGTTCTCAGTCTACCCTCCAATTTTTCTATGATTGTGGCGGACCATGGCCCCTCTTCAAGTACATGTAGCCAACAAAAAAAGCCTATCATAACTATTTTAAATGGCATCATGCCATGCAGCAATTAAAAGGTCTTCGTTTATTTTAGACCAAAACAAATCATTTACTAAAACTTCTATATATATATATATATATATATATATATATATATATATATATATATATATATATATATATATATGTATATATATATATAATGCCCCCTACGTACGCCCCTGCGTAAGATGCTACTGGTTTACCATGGATAATGTACGTTAAAAGAGCAAATTTTAATTTATATGAATCGTAGTTTTCCCTCCAGTAGGTTTCCGTCCATATATGGTATGACTAAGATTATTGTTAGATGCGATAGGGTGTTTGATTTTGGGCATCGTTTTACTTTGAGACGTTTTGATAATTTCTGAAGTAATTGCATGATTCTGTTTTACAAGTTTATGTTGTCAATAAGACAGTAAGGACAGCACACTGTTTTCACTTAGTCTTAGATCGATAACTACCAATGAGTGTAGTGGTATATATAGTCTGTAATGTATTATAATATACCCCGCCCCAGCTGCCACCCTATCATTTTCATTGATCAGAATGTTTGTCAGAATATTACCGTTTGGTGGCAGCACAGGTTGAGTATGTGTAACGGCGACATCTAACGGAGTTTTGGCACGACAAGCGATCGACCTCACTATTTTGGGAAATTTCAAGCGACTGAACCACCGAGTGTTTCAGGTGACTAAACTGGGTCACCGAGTGTTGAATGCATGAGTGATGTTACGCTTGAACGATCAGCGTTTAGGGGGTTATGCAGAGGCCGCTGTCTGACGTAATAAAATATTCGACCCGATGTTAACAAAGAACAGGTCCATTCGCGTTATCAGTCGTACTATTAGTATTACTAAAACAAGGACACGCTAGGTTAATCAAGTATTGATCGATCAGGCTGTCGAGAAAGCTGTCGTGAGATATACCAGTCCATGCATCTAGGGCAACCTGCGAGAAATGGTCAGCCTGCAAGTGGCGTGCAGTTTTGTGGCCGAGGTGTTTGTGCTGCTGTTACGGGTCGTTTATTGCTACGCCGAGTCGCTGTACAGGTGCGTCGTGCCGCCGAGACAGAAAGACATCCGGGGCAAGGTGACGGTCGTGACGGGCGGTGGCAGTGGCATCGGACGCGCCTTGGCGACGCGATTCGCCGACAGCGGAGCATGCGTGGCGGTGTGGGACATCAACAAGGTATGTCGACCATTGTCGTTATTCAACGTAGCCCCATAACCGGCAACATGTATTTTATTAATATAAATACATTATTTCTAACTGCTATGCCTATATATGGTATTCTAATTTTAATGTTGATATTTTATATTCCATAATTAATTACGTAATTGTCTTAATATTTTAGAAATTATGTCATGTATCTTAATGAATTCAGTATAATTGGCACTTATGTACAAGTCGGACCCACCTCAATTTTGCCATTATAACTGTATTTTTGCCAACATTTGATACTTGATTTTGTTAATTCAATCAATTATAATCATCTTGCGCATATTTATGTTTTATAAAGAGCGCGTCTTAGCAGACTTTTGAGGTGGAAAAGACAGCGTGGTTGGCATAAACAAACTGTTTATCGCTCATTCCACAACATGCACCGCTGCGCTTGCGACTGGCACAAATCGCGATGTCTTTTCGACCTCAAACGTATGCCAAGACGCGCTGTTTATAAAACATAAATATGCGCAAGATGATTATAATTGATTGAATTAACAAAATCAAATATCAAATGTTGGCAAAAATACAGTTATAATGGTAAAATTAAGGTGGGTCCGACTTGTACATAAGTGCCGTATAATTCATTAAAGTATTTTTTATATAATATCGTATTTACCTGCATGACGTATTTTTTAAATATTTTTGTTTACGATTCCATGTACGTACGTACGTTTTCTAATGTGCGCCTACAAACGACCTGGGCCTGGGGATACAGTGCTTTAGAAATGCTAGTTGTAAAACAATGATATCCAAACATTCGAAATGGATATAATTAATATGTTATATTATTGAAAGGAC
>OZ024855.1:22227024-22234524 GCA_964017155.1 Oasisia sp. SBJ-2009
ACTTGTTCAATGAGGTCTCTAATAATGTTATAGTTATGCTGGCTTTTGGAAATAATTGATCTAATTATAGTAAATAACAATGTCAGTGACCCTAATATTGATCCTTGGGGGACGCCTCTTTTTATAGGTAAAGTATATCATTGTACCTCTTCTAGTCTTACAGACTGCTTACAATTAGTTGAATATTATTGCTGTGAGCTCCATTCCAATGGCTCCTGGCTATATATCACTGATCGGTTTGCGTTAATAATAGAATGCATGTATGTTACACTTGCAACTCCATAAATATTCCATTTCAGGTGTTAGTAAACAGTCAGGTAACACTGTTTCATATTCTATTGGAAACATGAATAAAATAGATTACAAATAATACAAAAATCATTAGGCTTACAGTTAAATCTTTAATTATAACGACATAAGATTATGTGCACTTCATAGACATCCCAAAAGGCATGACTAAACGACAGTCCACATTCGACTGGCAAACTGTTCAAACTCATCCACTTCTATATAACAATAATAGTAATAACAATAATAAAAATCTGATTGTCTGACATAAAGTCCTTACTATGACTACCACTACCACCACCACACAAATATTTATTAATCTAAACAATCTACCAGCCAAATGCAAACAATCACTCAGCCATATCTATCATGAAATGTTTGCAAGTGTGTACATCTATCATGAGAAACTGTTAAAATGTGTGTTTTAAAGATCTCTGCACTGCTTGCATTCTGTATGCATTCCGGGATAGTGTCCCAAAGTTTTCCAAACTTGTAAGCAAATTTACACTGGCCTAAAGACAAGTTGTACTTCTTGACAGGAATATTTGTACAGTTGCAAGTGTGACAATCATATACACTATTGTTTAACGTCAATGGATCAGTGAGGTAGCCAGGAGCCATTGGAATGGAGCTCACAGCAATACATCTAACACAATAATATGCAACTAACTGTATGCAATCTGTAAGACTAGAAGAGGTACAATGATATACTTTACCTATAAAATGAGGCGTCCCCCAAGGATCAATTTAGGGCCACTGACATTGTTATTTACTATAATTATATCAATGGTTTCCAAAATCCAGCATAACTTATGCTCATGATACTTGATGATACAAGTACAATTAATACCTTCACAGATGACAGAAACACAGTGACTATTGAATATTTGATTAATAAAGACCTATAATAAACATATAGATAAAACTACATACAGATGCATTAATTGTATTTTATTGTATAATGTCAATCCAACTCAGTTCAGTTGCCAATAAAACTTGTGTTATTATTATACATTATCATTAAAATATTAATAAAACAAGAGGTTTTTTCAAATGCCTAATAAATAGGTTGATGAAGTAACATTAACAATTGACAGTGTAGATATTGAGAGATTTAACCAGTTTAACATTTACAGCTTTAAATTAATCTCGCATTTAAACTGGATTAAACATATTGATAAAATAGCAAACAGATGTTCTCGAACAATTGGACCTATAACTAGGTTAAAGCATATTATTGAAACAAGAATAAAAATTTCACTCTATAATTCTATAATATTGCCTCACACTAATTACCATCTACTGATCTAGGGACACAAATGTAATTGAATAAACAAATTGCAAACAAACTTGTAAGAATAATATTTTCAAATAAATATAGCTCCCACATAGAATTAATATTAAGAAAAAGTTGAATACCAACTTATTGTAATTATATTATAATTTTATTATAAATATAAACATAAGACATTACCCGCATATTTTCAAAATTGGCAGATAACACAAACCAGAAATATGCATAATCATTTCACACCAGCACACAGCAGAATACATACATTCAGGACATAATATTAAAAATAGTATGCCTCACACAATAAACAGTACCTATAATTGTTTAATCAAAACATAGCCAATCACAATTTTAAAAAGACTGATACATTATGTAAAGCAGCATATTACACACGGATGCAAACATACTTCTACTGTGGTAAATTACTACATATGCAAAATAATAATGAATTAACACCAACTCTAGCAACACATTAAGCCATAAACGTATTATATTTTTACCACATATCCTCTACTTAAAATATGCGTAAAGTAGCAAATGTTAACAAACAATACTCAGGAATATACATGCTCCTAAATACAATTGGGCTATCCGAAATGGTCCGTCAATGGAATTCAATAATCACATAAAAATAGCTACCCCCCTGGGGTAATTAAAAAACCCAAAGTGGCCCTTAAGATAGTGACTATTTATTAGTCATAATATGGGCCTCCTAAGTCAAATAATTTACAAACTAAATTTAAAATAACTAATGCATCACATAGTTGCAGTTACAAAATAAATACATCTACTCTCGATTTATCCATCTTTCGATCTATTATATATAAGGTTGAGTAAAGTTTATTAAATTGTCGAAACATAAAAAAATTACTACATATGCAAAATAATAATGAATGAACACTAAATCTAGCAACACATTAAACCATAAACGTATTATATTTTTTACCACATGTCCTCTACTTACAATATGCGTAAAGTAGTAAATGTTAATAAACAATACTTAGGAATATACATGCTCCTAAATACAATTGGGCTATCCGTAATGGTCCGTCAATGGAATTCAATAATTACATAACAATATTTTATTAGTCATAATAGGGGCCTCCTAAGTCAAATATTTTACAAACTAAATTTAAAATAACTATTGCATCAAATAGTTGCAGTTACAAAATAAATACATCTACTCTCGATTTATCCATCTTTCGATCTATTATATATGAAGTAGAGTTAAGTTTATTAAATTGTCGAAACATAAAAAAACAGCGCCGAAACGACCAATATTCACCTGTAGGTACTTAGATATATACCACTTAGCCGATGCAATTTCTGCGAGTTTGTTTTCAAAACGCTGCCAGTGCGACCGAAGTATCCCGCTGAAACTACCAATTTTTACGGTATATACACGGACCGTTTTGCTTGTCTTGTAACTTGTTGTGGCCGCTGTTGTCAAACCTGACTGTATCAATCATCAATCAGCCAGCCAGCCAGCCAGCCAGCCAGCCAGCCAGCCAGCCAGCCAGCCAGCCAGCCAGCCAGCCAGCCAGCCAGCCAGCCAGCCAGCCAGCCAGCCAGCCAGCCAGCCAGCCAGCCAGCCAGCCAGCCAGCCAGCCAGCCAGCCAGCCAGCCAGCCTGCCTGCCTGCCTGCCTGCCTGCCTGCCTGCATGTCAATCAATCAATCAATCAATCAATCAATCAATCAATCAATCAATCAATCAATCAGTCAATCAATCGGTTTTATTTTAACACCACATAGATTCAGGGGTGCTTACACGTCAAACACGTCGTAGCTAACTTTAATTAATCACCATAAAATAAACAAACAACACCCGACAGGTACGTGCACTAATCTCTATCTAGATTGCTAACGCCGCGTTCCCGTGTGGGACGCTACAGCCGCCATGTTGATGTCGGCTACCTTTCTTGAGCGCTCCTATACACTTGTGTGCGCTTCAGATCGACGTGTTCATAGTAATCGCAGATAATGGCATGTTGTTGAGCGTTTGGGTGCTTAAATCGATAATTTGCAAAACTACACATAAATTTAGCGAGGGATCTCGTTCCACCGGCACGAATTTTCCGACATACATTTTCATACATTTAAGAATTAACCCGGTGTTGTTGTTGACTGTCGATATTGTTGTCCACGTCAAATAGCAGTAGCTATTTGACGAAAGAAAAGATAAAGTGAAGTGAATCTCCATTAATGGTGCATTTTATCGTATATGATTATTATTGTATGGAACGTTGTTTGCACAGATTTGAATTTCTTTCTTCACATTTGTATTCTTTAAATTCATGTCTATGTTCTCAAGATGTATATTTAATTCTGTATATGGTCTCAAAGAAACATTGCCAAGCAGAACAGTTTTGTGCAGGACATATTGCATCTGTTTGCAGAGAGCATTTCTCATTTTATTGTTACACATAAATATTTCACACAAAAAGATTCAATTTATTTGTACTAAATTTACTAAATAATTGTAGTTTATAGGTCAGTGGGTACCTGCCACGCTGTGAGTATGGTGTCTCCGTCACCCTACCATTTTCACCACTCAGAAAGCTTTTCAGAATGTTCCGTATCATGGCAGCACTTGTTGAGTACGTATAAAAGCGTCATCTATCGGAGTTGTGACGCTTTAGCGATCTCACTATTTTTGTTATTTCGAACTAAATTCGGTAAATGAGTGATAGCATGCTTGTACAACCATTGTTTGGCGGTTCTGAAACAGCAGCCCTGATATAAACACCAATGGTTTGTCTAAACAAAGAACCAGGCCCTAGTACAACTGCTGAAAACGCGAATGGGCTTGTCTAGACAAATCTAGGACAATTGAATTGAGGTCAGAGCTACAAAAAAGGAGCTGGGACATTTATGCAACGTTCCAGTCACCTCGTGTTTACTGGGAATACCGGTTTTGGAAATGGTCAACCTGCGAGTGGCGTGCAGTTTTGTGGCCGAGGTGTTTGTGCTGCTGTTACGGGTCGTTTATTGCTACGCCGAGTCGCTGTACAGGTGCGTCGTGCCGCCGAGACAGAAAGACATCCGGGGCAAGGTGACGGTCGTGACGGGCGGTGGCAGTGGCATCGGACGCGCCTTGGCGACGCGATTCGCCGACAGCGGAGCATGCGTGGCGGTGTGGGACATCAACAAGGTATGGCGGGCCACATTAGTTATACCGGTCAAATAATTGCTATGCTAACTTCAGGGGAATTACACTGTCATCTACTCCGGGCACAAAGTCAAAGGTTCACTCGGGCGGATCTGCAGAGGATAGTCTAGGCCCTCTCTGTGGAAATTGGGACATGGTTCAACGCTCCCGGCTAAAGCATTCTTTCTTCATAAGCACAATAGAACCCTGGAACAAACTCACAGTCCAAACAATAAATGCTCCCTCCATAGAGGCTTTCAAGCAGTGCACGTCCTTGAGCGTGACAGCACTGCGTGACAGACGTTAAGGCGTAACGTATCGTGACTGCTGTTTTAACATGCACTAGCTTGCAATTTTTAGATATATTATTATTTCTATAAACATCACATAAACATGCGCACACTATCCACGAAGTCGTCATAATTGACGGTAGTCGATTACTGGAAGAAGGCGTGCGTGCGTGCGTGCGTGCGGGTGTGTGTGTGCGCGTGCGTGCGTCCGTGCGTGCGTGCGTGCGTGCGTCTGTGACTGTGTCTTGACTGTGTCGTGTGTGCTTGCGTGAGTGTGCTATACTTTGTGTCTATGCATGCGTGCGTGTATGCATGCGTGCGTGTGTGCGGGCATGCGTGCGTGCCTGTGCAATGTGCCGATGTTGTTGACAGGCCGGGGCCGACGAGACGGTGAGTGAGATCCGGTCGAGGGGCGGGGTGGCGCGCGCCTACACGTGCGACGTGTCGAGGGTGGACGATGTGGCGGAGACGGCGCGCCAGGTCCGGGCCGACCTGGGAGACGTCGACGTCGTCGTCAACAACGCCGGGTGTTGCTCGTGTCGCTACTTGGTCGATCTCTCTCACAGCGACATACGACGCACGTTCGACGTCAACGTACTCGCGCATTTCTGGGTATGTCCAGTGTTGTACCGCAGGGCTGTTTCATAAAGTACTGTCTATGTCCGTCCGTCCGTCCGTCAGTCTCTTTCCCTCTCTTCGTTATTTACATCTCTCCTTCTCCCACTCTATCTCCCTCCCACCCTCCTATTTTATCTCCATCTCTCCTTCTCTCCCCTTTCTCCCTCTCTTCCTGTCTCCCTTTGTCCATCTCTCCGTCTCTCCATCTCTCTCTCTCCCTAAAGGTTCCCCCTCTCTCCCTCTCTCCTTCTCTCCCTCTCCCCCTATCTCCCTATCTATCTCCCTATCTCCCTATATCTCCCACCCCCCTCTCCTAATCCCTATCTCCCTATCTCCATCTCTCCCTAGGGGTTCTGCCTTTCTCTCTCTTCCTCTCTCCCTCTTTCCTTATCTACCTGTCTTCCTCCCTCCCTCTCTCTCCTTCTCTCCCTATCTCACTCTCCCTATTTCCCTCTCTCCCCCTCTCCCTCACTTCCTATCTCCCTCTCTCCCCTCTCCCTCTTTTCCTCACTCCTTCTCTCTCTCCTCTCCCTATCTCCCTATTTCCCTCTCTCCCCCTCTCCTTCGCTCCCTCTCTCCCTCTCTCCCCCTCTTCCTCTCTTCCCCTCTTCCTCTCTCACGACACCTTACAATTGGGTAAATAATATGAGTGTTATTTTTTTGTTTTTCTTTTGAATTTGTTGCAACAAGTGATAGACCTATATGGGGTAGACACATAGTGCGTGCCCAAGACAAACTGACATGTCTCAAAATAAGATGGGGAAATCGTTTGTAATCAGTATAATTTCTTGAAATATATGACGCCTCTTAACTAACTCTCTGCTTACATTTCTGTTTCAGACGGTGAAGGAATTTCTCCCGGCCATGATAAAGCGAAACAGCGGTCACATTGTGACGATAACGTCAATATTGTCCAGAGGAGGCCACACCATGCTAACAGACTACTGGTGTGTGTTTACTCGTACTTACAAGCTGTGTGCTAACGTATGGAGGCATACTCATGACCACTCATGCCCGCCCACGGGCAAACGCGCAAGCTCCCGCCCGCGCACATATCGTACGCACCCGCCCGCGTGTACACACACATACACACAGGTTTTGGTGATAGTGTGTACACCATACACTATCACCAAACACTCAGCGCCATCACAAATGCAGACGCACGCACACATCACCCAAGTATACACAGGCACGCACGCACGCACGCACGCACGCACGCACACACACACACACACGCACATAATCATTCACTGTCATAAATAACGCCACAATATCCGTGGGAACTGCGCAAATACCAATCCCAATTTGAAGCCCGATACACGACTGTGGAAGTCTCAATAAAACGACACGATCGCATCTTAAATATTACATTTTGATTGGCTGATAAAAAGCTTATATTATGGTCCCCTCCCTGGCCTGGTATGAACCACATATGGATTCCATTGGCTAATGTTAGCAGAGTTTTTTGAAAAAAAAAATCAGATATGCCAGGGGTAAAGGAGGGCTCTAATCACCCTGGCGCGCAAGAATGATTAAGACTTCTCCTTGTTATAAAAAAAGTACTTTATTAAAATTATACCCCATTACATGTCGAATACTTGAGAAAAACTAAAGTATTGTAATGATGTATTTGAACTTTGTTACATGCCACCCTGCACACACGCACGCACACACCTACATACGCACACTCGCACGCACCCACAAACACACGCACGAACGATAGCACATAAACACACCCGCACGCACGCACGCACGCACGCACACACACACACACACAAATACACACACAAACACACACACACACACAAACATACATACATACATACATATACACACAAACACGCACATATATACACACAAACAC
>OZ024855.1:22237024-22277024 GCA_964017155.1 Oasisia sp. SBJ-2009
AATGCATTGTCAAACAGGTCGAGTACATGCTTGAAGATTGTCCGGTACCACTGGCATGTTGCGCGGAACTTACACCACAGCTCATGTCCTCAATTTACGTTTCTCATCACGATTTCCTTCTTGCCACCCAAACAAATATTATGTTCTTACACATTACGCTTTCGTATCCGTTTCAGTGTTCAAAGCGCGTTACACTTCATTTCATGACGTACGTGTAGTCGATTATCATACCCACTTCTTTGGGAAGGATTCAGCCACGGTGGCATTACTACTCGAAGGCTATTCGTACGCACCAACTTACACAAGGGTCCGACCACTGTAGGGTGTGTACGTTGTTAAGTTCACCATCAACTAATTCAACTGACATAACACGGTGGTTTTACGTGAACCGAATTCTTGACATATGACTAAAGTTTAATGACTGGCATGTCGAATTGTCGATCAACGACATTCAATGTTAACTGGCCGTAAAGGACAAACGTTTCATTACATACTTAACACAGCACTTGAGCCGATAGACTATTCGATCTTAATCTTATTACTCTCAATGAGACATCTGCGCTCACAAAACCGTCTCGTCGACCGGCAGATGTGTTCGCAGAATTTGACAGCCTGCGTACACGTGGTGCTTGTGGAACATTGTCTGACGCACATGCGTGCATCATTGTAGCATTTCACGACACACATGTAATACTCGCGCAGCCTGCTTGGTGGAGTCGAGTCGGTCTTGGACAACTGTACGGAGACGATTGCTAGGAACAGAAGCGGTGCGACGTGAGCTTCACGGAGAGTGTACAGCAACATAACGTAGCCACAAGTAGTGCAATAGGGCTTGTAAGTCTCGCGCGCGAAAACGAGGCTGGGGGCAGGAAGTCCATTTTCTCCATGTTAACATATAGGACTTCGCTTTGTTTTTGGTTGTAATAATTGAACTGTTCCCAAATAGCGTATTTCAGTTATATTGTCCGAAGGATTATTACAAGCAGAAGCAATGGAACACTTTGACGGTGACAATGATCACGGAAATCATGAATTTTAATCGATTATTATGGTGGTTGCCATGGCATCGCCGGCTAATACTTGTGTTTGGCGATCTTCAATAATAATGAAAAGTGCCATTTTTCGCGCTGTACAACCTGTTTGGGGCAAACGTATCATGTGTTATGATTATGTGCATGATTATGTGACCAGTCCCCAAATCAACTCCAGTCGCGCGGAGTCTCGCCGTGTATCGTGACCGACTTACAGGCCCTATACTACCGTGCTGTCTTCTGTATTGTATTACTGCGCCGGTGTATATAATAATAATTGTTTTATTTCGCTCTGGGCAATCATAAAGATTGAAAGGGGTACATAAAACATGCAAAGTATATTTGTTAAAATAGATTGAAATAATATATAATTTAAGACATTAGTATAAATATAAATTAAAATGTAGAGAATATACGATATGTGTCTATAAAACTAATTAAAATAATTTAAGACATTAAAACATTGTATGTGATTATTTGACTAAACCTATCAAAAAATAATAAATACTTTAAAACATGAAAATAAATAGATCTAAAGAATAAATCAAGGCTTTGTAATATTCCATATCGGCATGCACGAAAGTTTGTTAATGGTAACTGTGAGTTATTTTGGTTGAACAGGCACCAGTTAACGAAACAGTTCGAGTACGACATCGTGTATTATGTATATGCCTACACGGAAGGTCCTAGGAGTAAAACATTTTAACTACTTGGTTTGGTACACAACTCAAAGTGGCTGGGTCAAATGTGAAAGATAAACTTTGTATTGCATGCACTTGGGTGGGTGATGAAAGGATAACAGTCAGTACTTACTCTTATATAATACATGGCTCCGCTAATTGGAACTGGCTGCCATACTCCCAGTGGGGTTTACTCTCTGAACGGACACTGGCTAGACAATGACACTGTTAAAACAATGCTTATATCTATACTTTCTTTGATGACAATTGAGTGCGCTTTGGTTGTTGTTCACAAGAATCTTTAGAGCTCTAAGTATTGAAGGCAGGCTATAGACTAACGCCACTGAAATGCACAACTGGGCGCACAGACATGTGCATTGCGCATTTAACAATTAACCCATAGAACTGGACAGACGTGTGCGCACAAGAGCTTTCGGTGTATAGTTTTGACTTGGGTATGTCAGCGTTTGGATGTTATTTCTAAATGCATACAAACTGTTTACAGCAACAACGTGTTGACGGAGGAATTACAAAGTTGAATGGTACTGGGGAAAACGAATATAAATAGTTTAGTAACTGCATCTGGATTGAGGAATATGGTATGAAAAGGCATGCGCTTGTATAGTGACAATATTTACTGGGAAAAGATACTGATTTCTTTACAATTCTAACTTGGTCAACTACTAGAGAGCAGAGCACGGATATGACATTGTGGTGGCTATGTAGGACATATCGGGCTGTACAATGTTGAGTTATGTCGAATTTATTTATTTGTTTTCGAGTATGGATCTCACAAAGGTGAACTAGATATACGTTTTTTATTTAGATTGATGATCATTTAAGATATCTGCAGATGAAGCCAAGTGATCTATTTGCTTTCGAAGAAATGTTATTTATATGGGCATTCCACTGAAGATTACAGTGACATCAAGATATTTTACCTGTCGGATAAGTTTCCATTGCTTTACCGTGGTGCATGCGTTATATGTTTATGACAGGTGTTTTGCTATTGACAAGGTCTGGCACTTATGAAGATAGAACGTCATTTTCCAAGTCACTGACCATTTACCAGGTTTAATTGTAACTTAATTTTTACCATATCTCGCGAGCTGACCAGTTACCAGGTTTAATTAGAATTTATTGTTTACCATATCTCGCGAACTGCATGTCTGAAGCATATGTTTGAACCACTTTTGTTGCTATCAATGACCTTCGAGGTGGGAGTAGATGAGCTAATGCAAAACAAGAAAGCTCTGTACAAATAACACATCTACCAGACGAAGCCTCCGATTTTTTCTTCATAGTATGTGTTTGTAGAATGTAAGTAAGAGGAAATGAGTGTGCCACTCTATATCTTCACCTAGCTGGTTGAATCACCGTCCGACTACCCGGTGTTCATACTAGCTGCAGCATGCAATCAACCAGCACACTCATTGGGGTGTGCTGGTTGATTGACTGTTACTACAATGCACCTGTAATTGCTAACTGGCCAACTGTTCAAGAAAGAAATGTAAACATTGTTCTTGTTTATTCTATGTTCTACACCAATCTAACAAGAAAAACAGCAGGGAATGTAGAAAATGTGTACATAACAATTATATTCTAATGTATACTTAATAGAAAGACGAAAATACACATAGCATAGAAAATACGAAGATGGTGATACTAATTAAGAAGGGAAATAAGAATGCTATCAAGAACTACAGACCAAGATGTCTGTTATCAAATAAAGTACTGTAAGAAATATACAGAAAAGACTAGAGATATCACTCGACGAAAACCAATCACAAGAGCAAGCTGGATTCAAAAGCAGGCACTCAACGTTAGACCACCCCCACGTCGTCAACCACCTGAAAGAGAAGTGCCGAGTATAATATAATATCACGCTCTGCATCGCGTTGGTCGACTACGAGAAAACCTCCGACTAAGTGCAAAACCAAGCTGTAGTGACTTCGGCTGAAGAAACGGGAATAGAAGACTGGTACGTCGAACTCCTGAAATACATATACACCAATAGCTCAATGACAGTCTCCCTAAAGAAAACTACAAGATCATCAGCAATAGAGAAGTACGACAAAGAGACAGCGTGACGCCTAAGCAGTTTCCGGCAAACACCCAAAGACATATTCCGGAGATTTACCTGGGAAACGAGAGACGACCATCGCTAACACATCGCATGAAGGAAAAACGGTGCAGGAGCTAGGTGATGAAAGTGACAATCGGTGTCTGAAGATGAACAAGTCGAACGTGAACAAGCGTGATGAAGGAAAACGACACAATTCATATAGAAAACGTTGAAAGCTATGTTTACACGAAAAGGCGATATCGCGAGACAAAATACACATACTTGAAATATGCACGCGGATTTTGCGTCAACTTCCAATAAAACACAATTAACTGATCATACTGTGAGCGGTTTTAGGATCGGCACAAACAGGTTATTGTTTTTTCATAAGTAAATATGTACGGATACATGTACGAAATATATAGATAGGACAGGCATGAGATTCTTCCGCGGAACCGAGAAATTGCGCCGTACTGTTTCGCTGCATTCGCTGCATTTGAAAACAATAGATTCCAAACAAATTTCATAATTACACAACTAGCAATGTACTACTTTCTTCTACGTTTCGACTACCACGGGCGGCCTTCTTCAGGAACTGAATGGTCAGTGGTCACTGCTCGCGAGAAGGCGACCATTGAGTTCTTGAAGAAGGCGCCGATGGTGGTCGAAACGTAAAAGTAACTAGAACATTGTTAGTTGTTTAATTATGAAATTTGTTTGGAATAATATACTTCCAACTTGATGAACATTTTCACGAAAATTCATAGGTTGTTATCGCGCTTATGTTTTCCCTGGCGTTGAATATTTTCCCTGCGTAACGTTTCTGAGCAGGCGTATATCTAGGAGAGCGTGTATTTTGAACGAGTCCTATCGCGCTTACATTTATCCGGGTATTGTATTTTATCTGGGTGCATACACTATGAAATGTCTGTTTTTTTGCAGATATATACAATTTATATCGTAAATCACGGCCGGCTGGACAGCATTCGCCAAGCACCGCGACATCTTCAAGGTTAATATTAAAACCTGCTAGAAAAGATAAGTCCACAACTTATGCGTACTTCCAGCAAAGACATACCGCGCGGAAACATGGACACTCGCCAGCCAGGCAAAGAACAAACTAGCCGCCGCACAAACAAAGATGGAAAAAGTATATTAAACATAACATACAGGGACATAATATATATGTAAGAGAAAAGGTAATCGGAACAAATTAGAAGACGGAAATGGACCTGGGCTGGGCACATCAGCAGAATACAAGATAACTGATGGACATTGGGTTTCACCACCTGGAAAGCCAACAAAGCAGCAAAATGTTTTGAGGCCCTCGACCAACCTCGGGACACTATGGCTGCGTAATGATGATGAGTATATAGCGCTTACTGCAACGAAGTAATTGTTAATAAATATTAACGTTGGTTCATATTTAAAGTTGTGTTTTTTCTTCCCTGTAATTTTTCCCTGTGATTTTTTTTTATCCCGGTACCTTTCCCTTACATTCAACAAATCATAGTTAATTGAAAGTTAATTGATATTTCGTAAGTGAAACTAAATTAAATTAACCTATTCCAGAAAACGTAATTAATTTAATTAAATTGTGTGTTTGAGAAAGTTAATTAAAATATAATATTATTAATTGGCGTAATTGAGTTTACAAATTTACAGCTGATATAGGAAATTAATCAGTGCTTGACAAATATGTACATACATGCAAGTATACATATATAAGTAAGTACGTACATACATATTCATAAACGACAGAAAGGAACAGAGGGGAAATTAAGATATAAACTCGGCTTCGCAGGTATAACCACGTGCAGAGAAGAGAAAAAGATCACTATACATGAGAAGACCTGCAGAATTTCCAGGCCTTGTGAAAAGGAAAAGTGGAAGAACAACACAAAGACGGAAGGATAGTGAATAGCTCGTCTATAAAACACGCATGTTGTAAATATACAGTCAGATTATAAACATGTGCCTTACCTATTTTCGATACACTCCACAAACCACTCGTAACTAATATATTTATTGAAAACAAGATGTAGCATTCCAGCATAAAGGTTGTCGGTCCGGTTCAAGAGTTGCCGATCTGGTTCCTGCGCGTCAGCAGTAGTTTCGAATGCTGGGTGGAGTTAGACATTGCAGACACACGAGTCATCTGTTGTACGTACAATGCATTATTATAAACAGGTGTATGAACGCGCTATTAAATTATCGTTAAACAGATACCTTTGTTTTCATTTTGTCCGGCAGTGACAGAGTATTCCTTTGTGGCACAATCAAACAGTCAAGTTTTCGGTGCTGCTGGACAGGGACTAAACAAGCGAAAATCAAAGTGCGTTGATATTAAATGAGCATATTGTTTGTTTTTCGTGCTGCTGTATAAAAACAGTTACTTTGCTAATGCATTAAGGAGCTGCCAGTAGTAATGTAGGTGCCTATCGTGGGAAGCCTGCAGCGCCGCGGAGCGGAGGAGGAGTTCCTCCGGAGGAAGGTCAAAGGTCACGTGACGAGATCAAGGTCAAAGGTTAAGTGTCGCCCCCTGGCGGATAGGTCATGAACCAGTGTCGCCACCTGGCGGATAGGTCGTATACTAGTGGCGCCCTCTTACGGAGAAGTCACGAACTAGGACTGTCTAAATTCGTGCATCTTATTTTTTAAAGTGTCGCCATGTGGCGGATAGGTCGTGTACTAGTGGCGCCATCAGGCGGATAGATCATGCACTAGTGGCGCCGCCTGGTGGACAAGTCACGAACTAGTAGTGTTAACATTCGTGCGGCTTATTTTTTTAGTGGCGCCATCTGGTGGATATGTCGTGTGTAAATGTCGCCCCCTTACGGACAATTCACGAACTAATACTATCAAAATTCGTGTGTCTTATTTTTTAAATGACGTCAAAATGGCGTTAGGGGTTATGTAGCGTCCCCTCGCGGATAGGTGATGAATTATACATTAGGTGAAAGAACAGGTGGAGTCATCTGCCGGATACGTATTCGGCTAATCGATCACGTGACTTAATATTGTACTCTATGACTGCTGTTGTTCCATCCAACAATGTTGCAATATAGTAAAATATGAAAAACATGACTAAGTTATGGCATGTAAACACTAAAAACACGTAAAATTGACAAAGTGATGGCGGTGAAACGCTGAAAATGTTGCGAAATGATACAAAGTTGGCACATGGAGTTAGTAAATATGAAAAACATGACAAAGTTATGGCATGTAAACACTAAAAATACGTAAATTTGACAAAGTGATGGCGGTGAACCGCTGAAAAAGTTGTGAAATGGTACAAAGTTGGTACATGGAGTTGGTAAAATATGAAAATCTTGACAAAGTTATGGGATGTAAACACTAAGAACACGTAAAATTGACAAAGTGATGGCGGTGAAACGATGAAAAAAGTGGTAAAATGGTATAAAGTTGGCACACCGAGTTAGTAAATATGAAAAAACATGACAAAGTTATGGCGTAGAATAGAAAACTATACTATTTTACTATAAGTTACAATAATAACTTAGTTAAATTTGTGAAAACACCACCTGTGTAACGCAATGAAACGGTGAAACGTATATTTAACTTGACAAAGTTATGGTGTTAAAACAGAAACATATTCCATTTTACTACAAGTTACAAGAATAAGTTAGTGAAATTAGTAAAAACACTACCTGTGTAACACAATGAAACGGTGAAACGTTACGAAATGGAACGAGGTTAGCAAACCGACTTAGCAGAATATGAGAAACTTGTCAAAGTTATAGCATGTAAACACAAAAAATACGTGAAAATGACAAAGTCATCGCGGTGATGCGTTGAAAAATTGTGAAATGGTACAAAAATCGGCACACCGAGTTAGTAAAATATGAAATAACTTGACAAAGTTATGACTCAATGACACGGTGAAACGTTATGAAATGCTATGTAGATAGTACACTGACTCAGGCAAATAAGAAAACTTGTCAAGGTTATCGCGATGAAACTTTAAAATGGAACCAGTTTTAACGTTATGACTATGGTCGAAGGTCTAATTTTACAAGAAATTGTGTTATGGTGCTGGTCTGCCCCACCATTTTTACGGAAGTTGTGTTTTGCACGTGGTAGGAAACGTCATTTTAGCGGAAGTTATGGTGTGCGCATGACATAAAACTGTCCTAGCCTCGTGTGTGTAAATGCAAATGTCCTGTTTTGTTTTAGGAGACTTAGAAAATAAAGCATTCCTTACAAGGATAGTATAATAAAATAACATAAAATAATATAACACTACATAATAAAATTAAATAATATACCATAACATAAAGCAACATAATAAAATAAAATAACATGAACAAAAATAAATTAATATAACAAAACATAAAGCAACATAATAAAATAAAATAACATGAACAACAATAAATTAATATAACAAAACATAAAATGAAATAAGGCGAAATAAAATAAATTACTATAACAACATAACAGAACATAACATAATGTAATATAACACAACATAAAATGAAATAAGGCGAAATAAAATAAAATAACATAAAACATAGAACATAACATACAGCAACATAATAAAATAAAATATGTAGCAGAACAGAACATAACATAATATGATGTAACATAACATAACTTAACATAAGGCAACATAATAATATTAAATAACATAAAGTAATATAACACAACATAAAATTAAATAAGGCGAAATAAAATAAAGTAACATAATATAACAGCAGAACATAACATAACATAATATAATATAACAACATAAAGTGAAATAAAGCAACATAATATAATAAAATAACATAAAATAATATAACACAACATAATAACATAAAATAACATAATAAAAATTAAAGTAAAATAAAATAACATGAACAACAATAAATTAATATAACAAAACATAAAATGAAATAAGACGAAATGAAATAAAGTAATACAACATAACAGAACATAGCATAATGTAATATAACATAACATACAGCAACATAATAAAATAAAATAACATAAAATATAGAACATAACATACAGCAACATAATAAAATCAAATATGTAACAGAACAGAACATAACATAATATGATGCAACATAACAAGTTAAAATAATGCAATATAATAATATTAAATAACATAAAGATTACAAACACGTTATATTTACAAAACAAAAATGTACAGACAAGTTATGTTTACCAAACAAAACGTAGGTTTACCAACACGTTATGTTTACAAAACAAAATACAAAACAGAAAGTTTACAAACACGTTATGTTTATAAAACAAAAACAAAATATTTACAAACAAGTTATGTTTACAAAACAAAACTAAAGTTTACAAACACGATATGTTTACAAAACAAAATACGAAACATATTTTACTAAGTCGGCGTGTCAACTTTGAACCATTTCACAACTTTTCAATGTTTCACAGCGATAACTTTGTCAATTTCACGTAGTTTTAGTGTTTACATGCTATCACTTTGTCAAGTGTTTTCGTATTTTACTTAGTAGGTGTGCTAACCTCGTTCCGTTTCGTAACGTTTCATCGTACATTGCGTTAGACAGGTGGTGTTTTCACAAATTTAACTAAGTTATTCTTGTAACTTGTAGTAAAATGGAATATTTTTCTGTTTCGACGTCATAAACTTGTCGAGTTTTCATATTTTACTAAGTCGGCGTGCCAACTTTGTACCATTTCACAACTTTTCAGCGTTTCACCGCTATGACTTTGTCACTTTGACGTAGTTTTAGTGTTTACATGCGATAACTTTGTCAAGTTTTTTTCATATTTACTAAATCGGTATGCTAACCTCGTTCCGTTTCGTAACTTTTTCACCGTACATTGCGTGAGACAGGTGGTATTTCTACAAATTTAACTAAGTTATTCTTGTAACTTGTAGTAAAATGGAATATGTTTCTGTTTCGACGCGATAAACTTGTCGAGTTTTCATATTTTACTAAGTCGACGTGCCAACTTTGTACCATTTCACAACTGTTCAGCGTTTCACCGCGATGACTTTGGAAATTTGACGTAGTTTTAGTGATTATCTTGTCCACCAGGCGGCGCCACTAGTGCATGATTTATCCGCCTGATGGCGCCACTAGTACACGACCTATCCGCCACATGGCGATGCATTAAAAAATAAGATGCACGAATTTAGACAGTCCTAGTTCGTGACTTGTCCGTAAGAGGGCGCCACTAGTGCATAGCCTATCCGCCAGGGACCGCCACTTAAACAAATTAAGACGCACGATTTTTGCCAATACTAGTTCGTGACTTCTCCATACGAGGGCGACACTGGTTCTTGACCTATCCGCCAGGGGCGACACTTAACCTTTGACCTTGATCTCGTCACGTGACCTTTGACCTTCCTTCGGAGGAACTCCTCCTCCGCTCCGCGGCGCGGCAGGCTTTCCACGATAGGCACCTACATTACTACTGCTGCCGTCCCGGTTAAAGTTCAAGAAGCGCCCTTGACATCGTAAGTTGACGAAGGTTCAAATAAATAGTGCTGTGGAATACTAGACCAACGCATGTTGTTATTGATTTTCTTTCTTTCACAATGTCCCGATCTCTTTAGAAAACATCATAAGAATAGTTTAACACTGTCGCATGGTTCAGTTAATCGGTTACTGTCTTGTTTTTTGTCACTTCTCTTGCACTAATTTCTCTATCAACAGCCTCCAATATCCCTCTATCGTTTAATGTTGTTCTCCGTTCCTTTCCAACTCTTTCTCTCTTCATGGAGTCCTCCTATCGGTGTTCTCGCCGTCCACTTCCCAGACTCTCCCCATGACTGGCCACTTCAATTCATTCCCTACTAGCCTTTTCCTAAAGCTTTGCCTTTCTTTAACGTTCAGCCTAAATTACTCCATGATTCTCTTATATTATAAGTTGTCTTCATTTCACTTCACAGATCGTCTTACCCAATTGTTCTCGCAAACCTACACCCTCTCATGTTGTCCCTCTGTATCATGTCATTTGAAAGGTCTACAACGATCTACACTTCACCTTTGGCAGCCCTATTAATTCCAACAATTGCCATTTAGTCAGGCCGCAACTATTGCTCGAAGGCTACTCGAAGACATATGCGTCCGACAACTGTTTGTCAAGGAGGATTGTTCTTGGTATCAAAATTTAAACATACATGTTTCATGCACCAGTGTAGCGGGCCAAGAGTGGAAACGTAACAGCATTACAAGTAGCTGTTGCTTCTACGAGTTGTTTTCGCTAATAGCACGCTTAATGTTAATATTTTCGTTGGCATAGTGCACAGTAAAACTTAAGTGTAATATACTGAATATTTATTTATAGGAATAAAATAATAAGAAAGCAAATAAACACACAAGTTAGCGGGATAACACTAACACTGGGGAGCGGTGGTCGCGCGATAGAGCGCCGGTCTGTCAATCGAGGGGACGGTGGTTCAATCCCACCTACCTCCGTTTCGAAACTTAGGCAATTTCGTTCACACCACTCTTGCCTGTGTCTTTCGAAAGAGACACTAAAAGCCGGTGGTCCCTTCTATTTGGTGTCTATGCCAGGGGAAGTAAAAGGTCCCACACAAGGGGTGAATGTGTAACCTGTAATAGACTCACCAATTTTAGAGAGAAGGACAACTTCTGCGTTAGCCCAAGTGAGGGCTGTTTGGAGGTAAACCACCTAAGACCTATGATAACGCAACGAATGGTCATAGAACATTCACAGTACATTTAATACATACTCATGACACGAGAGGCCTACCACACCGGTAACATACCACTGTGTACAGTGACAATGTTATATTTAATTAGAACCTGCCACGTGGCTCGTGAGCGGACTAATTAACAACGTCGTAGTCTGTTTGAGTGTTTGCACTTTGCTTGCCGGAATTTATACTGGATAGGTCACTTTGCCGAATCTAAAACTGCCAAACACATAAACGCACTCGTTGCCTTCCCTACATCTCCTGCTGTATGCACTCTAGTCAATTGTTGATAGAGGCTGTTGTTTGGTTTTATTTGTATTCACACGTCATGATGAATAGGCATATACAAATAACGTCTTGAATTAAACACATAGTTTCCGAGTCGATTGTAAGGTCACACAATCCAACGTCCAATTCAATGGCTTTAGTTGTTTAACCGAATTAACTTAGTCTTATACCACTCTTCAAGGCCATCATATTTTACAGAAACACAATTTACAGTCAGGTAATAAGTATTGCTAACTTGAATTCTTATCCAAGTTGTCTTACAAATGCAAATTGTGTGCTTTGAAGTTGTTAATCTCTGAAAAAGATTGGCAATAAGGTGTGCGTGCATGGTATTTGATGTATGTTTATATACAACAATACGGTTCTATATTTGTGTTTTTGTCTGTCTGTGGATCCATACCTTGGTTTTGGTTTTGTGTATCTCCATCTGGCATTTTGCATGTGAACTAGCGGCCCCGTTGGGACAGTTTGAAAATTGAGATTTGTTTGAAAGTCCGTCCGATGGTAGGGATCTGGGAATTAATTTCATAATATGATACCTATCTCCGGCTGTTTTGCACATAAGGGGCTGAAATGTTATATGTGATCTAGTGGGTCTATTGAGGTGGTTCGTACATTGTTTTCTCGAAATGACCCCTGGGGATCGAGATGCGGATCTTGAGGGTTACTATGTCAAACGTTTTATTGCAGGCGACTGTTCTTTTTCCTCCGAGCAACGTGCGGTAATTGGCCTAATGTTGACATAAACTAAAATAGTTCTACTACCACTTTATAAATAGCCACCGTTTGTTGAAAGACACCTTAACGACTGCACTATGATAGTTGTAAAGCAAACGATGTGTAGGTCCTACATCTTCTTATGTAAACGTAGTGCATTTTATTTTAAAATTTATGGAACTGCATGTTTAACACATAGGGCTAATTCCGTTCAAAAGACAAAGCATTACGTCACGCGCGATAGGTTTGGCTCTTTGGACATGTATAATGTAATTTAGCAAAATAACCACAATTTATCGAAAACCTTATCAAGTGCCAATATGACAATGGTAGCTAATTTGATTAAATAAGTAAATATTGTTCATATTGTACATTGGTTTATAAACAAATCACAATTCGCATGACATTTCATGAGGCAGCTATTGTATTAGCTAGCCTACATCTGCGTTTCAAAATGTGCGTGTGAGCATTCAAATGTTTCTTATAATGAAATTCGATCATTTAATAATGTCGCAAAAACCTTGGAGAGCGTTTATTAATGATTCCTAATTATCTAATTTTGAATTCTTACACAGTACGAGATTATTTGTATATGGAATGTTTATTTCTGTTATTTATTCAATACTTTATGTGATAGGTTTGTCCACTTTCAGCATGAAGCGATTCGACGTCACACTCACAGTATAATCATATCTACTTGCTTCGCACGTTCCAAGAAGTGTACTTTACTTAGAAATGTATTATTGTGGAAACAAGTGTGAACACAAGTGTTCGCGAACAACGTATTGTCAAACGCACGTTTCCTGATATGGATTGTTCATAATGTGTTATCATAAACACGAATGCACGTGTCTATGTATTTGTGAACAGCACAGGTGACGTCACACAGAAGGAGCAGTCGTCAGCATCCAGTTACCGATGTAGTTCCCAAACAAAAAGTTATACTCTGATTAGTCTCGCTTAACCGACTGTCGGTCGGCTGCGGAACTACGCCGAGAAGACAGTCTGGCCACATTTGCCGGCTTTTGTTTGGTATCCGCGTGATCTATGCAATGCTGCCACTTAACGGACACTGCCGTAATAAACAACTGCAAATTTGTATTTCTATTTATTTTATAAGTTTAATTCTGAATATTTTTTTATAATACAGCATTAGTTGATAAAAAGATATCCTTATTTAATTGGTATGCTATCCGTGTGGGGCTAGACAATGCTGCCACCTCACGGATACTGGTTAATCCTGCCGTAATTATTATTTTATAAACAACTGTAAATTAGAATTTTTACTTACTTTTGTGTTAATATAAGTTCAATGTTGAATACTTTTCATATGATATTATTATCTTGTAAAAGTATATCGTTATTTTAATTTCATAGTTGGCCTGAGAGCCTAATCTGGGATAAGGCTACCCGGATGCACCTCACGGAGTCTGGGTAACCGAGGCTATACTTTGATCTGACGCCCATGTTTAACATCCGAATGCGCTGATCGTAGCAAAGAATAATTCCTATCGCATAATGGGGATAAGGTCCGACGTTTATAAATGCCATCCAACTGCAGCCGGGTTGTGGCTCTCCAAACCGATCCCACTGCGCCCCCATGAAGTTCACCAAACCACCCAGCTACTCACTGCTACCTTTCCCAACAACTGGGGAGTAAATAATTAATTTCAGCCCTTTCTCCCTACAATAATTGAGTGTCTCAGTCTCCAACTCCCCACAGTTCCGACGCTCACGTATAATATATTATACATGAACGTCTGGTGAGCGGGTACAACAGCAAGGAAATCAGTCCCAAATTGATAGCTCTTAGCTACACACGACTCAATTATGGAACTCGTGTCTTACAACCAGTGTTCATTAATCTATTTTATATTTTTATATAGGTATTCCCATAATACGACAATTGATTGGTTGATTTATAATAGTTTCATTAGTTTCTTGTAATAATAACGCACACAACCGTGTCTGAAGGCATTTATTCAACCCAAATGTATTGGGAGCATTTGCACTTAATCACATTGTTTCAACTGCTTTGTTTCTATGCACTGCCTATACCGTATCTTCGATTAAAAAATAATGCTTTCTGTGTGTATATAAATACTTCCGTTTTGTTGAAAGTCATGTATTTTTAGAACACATTTGTACTGTCCTATTTTTATAACCATGACATTTGGTTGTTATCAACTTTCAATACCCAGCTTAATTATGCGCACAAACAAATATATGTATGTATATAAATATATTCACATATATTATATATTCCACACTATATATTCCCAAATCATCGCATTCCTGTATGATTGACAAGTATGATGGCATATTGTAATTATCATTTACAAGTACTTATACCTTTGAATGTTTGGAACAAAGTGTTTGTGTTACATATTAGCCCTATTTATTTATACGTTACCAAAATGTATTTTATATGGTATCATTTTCCTCGTTTATTAGAAAATAATAAATAAAAAGTGAATATTTAACCCAGGCAAACTCTATTTATGTCGATGATTCAGGTAACATTGCATATAATGGTCCATAATTATCGAAATAGGCACAATTGCAAAATCATGCGCTTTGTATATATGTTTCGTATCTGGAAGACTATCGTATTTAATTTGTGATAATGTTGTAAGTAATCGCAATACTTTACAACAAATATATTTACTTTTTGTTGTAGGTACAGTGTCTGTATTGCATTGACCATAATGTACCGGTTTTGGCAGAATAATATTAATTTTTCTCAGTGAGACATAATGTCTTACAGTGGCGCAAAGAATGTGGGTTTGTTTCAAACCAGTAACCTGACGTTTATTAGCATACACAACGTTAGCATATACAATGAATGATCTGTCAATGTTAATTCCGTAATGTTAATTCCGTTACCCGAAAGAATTCAACTGAAGCACAAAATCTACAATTTCGTCTACCAATATTTCTACCGACTAGTTTTCTGACTTAATCATTAAAAAGCAAGGCTTTGGGAAGATGCCTTTATACGAGGTTTCATTGCCAGAAATAACAGAATTAACCATTTGATGACGTGTAAAACGGGACTTAGTGCTGTGGTGAATAATTAATGGCATGATGCTGTACTTTACAGCAATTACGGTTTAATAGGTATGCTTCTGGAATATCCTCTTACTTCATAATTCAACAGAACGTCGTTTAAGTTCCGAAAACCCGATGTGTCCGTCTTACTGAATTGTAAACCATAATTATAGCCATCCTATGAACAACACCCGTATGGATACTTTTCGAGATGACCGATCATGTATTATATTTATATCGTAATCCATCGTATGATACAATACAGAGTACTGGCGTTTTTGTATTTTCATATAATGTGTTGCGATTATGGCGAACTTACAGATTATTCGCAGATGTTATGTTCTACAAACGAAATAACAAAGATACGCAAGTCACACAATGCAGACATTGACTACGTAGTGACGCGTCTTTGGCAAACACAACACGACTGGTTCAGATTGACGGTCGCATGTTGTTTTCGTGAAACAATAGGAGACAGCTGACACCACTGCATGCCAGACCAAGGATAGCAACATCAACAAAGTTCGAGTCCGACGTGACAGCACTGATGAAAATGGGAGCCATTGCCTTCGACAGGAGCACTACCATCATGTTGAGGCCCAGCGTGCTGCCTGCAACCACGTCGCCAACATATCGTATCCACAGTTAGTCATAAACAAATAACCCCACTAAAAATTCAATTTGTTCCTAGTTTGCATATAAACTTGTTTCACTTTCTTATTTGCAACATACATGTTGTCATGCTAATTCCTCTCTAAAGATAGTTTAGCCAAAACACACATAAAAGTCGTAATTGATACCAACAACATATTCAACAAAACTGTCACACAGAGAAGCTTCTAAAACTAATATAATCAGCAAATCATCTGTTCTAATCATGCATTGTATTCACTGAGACTGAATAACACTATTGAACAGTTTTCCATGAGATTAAATTAATATATTATATACATAAACTACTTAGTTCCTTCATCAATGTTTACTTTCCACCCCTTGCCCTCGTGTATGCCTTAGATGAGAACGAATATTTATATAACCATTCACCATAAGCTGATGATACTAATGTTATCTAAACATTACCAATGGAGTTAGGAGGCCCACACGTGGAGAGAGCGCTGGTCAGGATCAGATTTAGCAGCGTGACGGCAACAGACAGAGGAAACATCAACACCCAAATGTGCAACATATTTGGCACTAATATCTGAAACAACAGGTCAAAGATTCACTGAGTGTACTGTGTTCGATTTATGAGTAGTCAATAAATAGGTCCTTTCGTAATCAGCAAACTCTTTTAATCTCGTTTGTTCCATATTGTAATTCGTATCACATCTGAAGCAAATCCTAACGACAATGTTCAGGTTAAAGTTCCAACGATATTAGCAGACTAAGCAGTGCAACTTATTACGACAGGTGGAATCTGAATTACTTGACAGCTCACTCTATCCAGACATGCCATCCTAAATGTTTTCTGAGGGATGATCACAATATGGGATGTGTAAACATGTCCTAGATGAGTTAAATGTTCTAGATGAGTAAACATGATCTCGATTAGTTAAGATGTTCTAGATGAGTAAACATGTTCTACTTGAGTTAAGATGTTCAAGATGAGATGAATCAATATGTTGACGATATAGTGAACGAATGAGTGAATGAATGTATAATACAATGAATAAATGAATGAATGTTGATTTATTTAAGGCATTAGGAGATTGACTGGGTAAGTTGGTTGTTGAGTAGAAAGACCACGGTATGTAACAATACCAATTTGAATTTGATTCGATAGACAATTGCATGGAAGCCAATACAACTGCTTAAGCGGGGCTGAAACGCTTTAACATTACCCAAATATAAGAACATACCAATTAGAGGATATGTGACCATGATTTGATGAGCATGGTGCAACGGTATATTTTAAACAAGTTTTCAAACATTGATATCATTTACCACTGGGCGCTGCCAGATTACGTTCAAGCTGCGTTTGGTTTGACTAGCTCCTGTCTATACTCAGTGTAAATATTCGATTTTTCTTTCGATTTCCTTCATCAAATAAATATTCCTGCGCGAAAGAAAACCATGGTATCATATATTGTATCATATATGTTATATAGATCAACATATCAGTTGTCTATGTGCTGAATATAAAAACTTTAATTACGACGATTTATAACAAACGAAAGACTTTTAATCGGTACGGTGCGGTACTGCTGAATTCCCCTGGGTTCGGGAATTTCCTAGCCGATTTCTGTTTCAAATCACCGAGATATTAAGTTTGCTGAAGCCGCATGATAAACCTTTTTGACGTAACTTTGTTTATTTTAATTTGGTAGGAAATAATAGTCGTTTCGCAGATGGAGCGCGTATGAATGTGCTCGTCACTACTTTATGAATATTAATGAGGACCAACTAGTGCGGCGTTTGAAATTCTCTCATTAGTTGTAAACCGTTGTAATACAATTTAACCTCTCTATTTCGAACATGCATACGAATGACATGTTGATCGATATAACGCCTGTCATTTATAATATGACACCATATTCTTGTTTTCGGGCAGAAATGTCTACTGGTGCGAAAATCGGAACAATTTCGAAAATTTACATTGCGTGGATAGGAGCTAGTAAAATCAACTGTAGTTTTAGCGTTATTGATGTTGCCAAGTGGTCAATGACATCCATGTTTGAAAAAGAAATGAGACACATACCGTAGCTTCGTGCTCGTGGTCACATATCCTCCAAATTGTATGTTCTTACGTTATGGCAATGGTTGTCCAAGCGTTTCAGGGCAATGATCGTGAGAAACCGGAGTCCATAAGTACCGTATGTGCTAAATAATTATGAAATGTTGGAGTTCAGAGAAGTCCTTTTTGGCAATGTAGAAATGGATTTCAGTTGTCGAGTCGGTTATAAATTAGAGTTACTGATACTGTTGAGCGGTTTACCCGGACAAATGACCCCGGATTCGAAGGAAATTTACTAATATAATAAAAACATTATTTGCATACTTGCTATTTCTGTACCCGAATAGAAATCTAGCAGTTATAGTTGATGTGATATTTCAGGAGTCATTCATGTTCCGTATGTTGCTTGCGATATATAAACGATATTTTAGGTACATGTGTTACCACATATGGTAATTATACAAAGGCATAATTCTGTAAAGTGATAATGCCCTTAAATTTCCATGAACATATTTTAAATGAAAGGATGCTGCATTTATGCCTATTTGCTGTCATACCGCTGAGTGATTACGGTGAAGGTTGACTTACCATCACAAAATAGATAAGAGTAAGACTCATAGAGAGAGCCAGGGCCAGCGCGTCTTCCCTGATCGCGGCCACAACAAGGCTGACACCAATCGCCTGTGTGATCTACACGTGCAGGGTAACAATGCCATTATTACTACCGTTGTAGCGATTGACGTTTCTGCGCATGCGCAATAAATGTAAAATCATCAATGTGCAGTGAAAGGACAAAGTATTTGTGGCATAAATACCACGGATTGTTCGTTAGGATGTATATAACCTCTCAGCGAAGTTATTTGTCGCAAATTAACACGAGACAAACACGTTTTGAGGCATATTTTGATAGCGTAAATCACGTGACTATAGTGCGCCATAATCGGTGACAGTGTTTATAAAAAAAGTAATATTTTATTGCATTGAACGACATTTTAAGCAACTCTTCACAGTTACCATCACAGGAGAGTTAACAAACAGCCTGTGGCATTTATACCAAAAATCATTTGTCGTTTCGCTGGACATTGATGATTTTACATTTATTGCGCATGCGCAGAAACGTCAATCGGAACGTTTTTGACGACCGGAAAAATGTCACACCAAGTTGCAGTGCTCCCACCACAACACGTGAATTAAAGAAGGCGCTTATCGATTAGTTTCATCAATCCCGGAGGAAAGATACATTACCATGCTGCACATATGAGCATTTGTTGTAATTTAGAGCAGTCGTTGCATGTGGAATTTACGGGTGGCCGCGCACGTAAGTCGAAAAACACCAGGAATACAGGGAAATATATCGTTATAGTAGCACCACATACGAGTATAACATAAAACGTAACAATTGCAAATAATACCAATGAGTTTGGTTGGAGGGTTAAAACGACACTAACCGCATACTCACCATTGTTACTAGAGCGACGTAGGTGAGACACATGCCAAGTTGATCTTTGCTCATGTGGAAGTAACTTACGGCCATATGGGGAAAGGCTCCTTGGAAGACATACACAGCCAGACCTACAAGGTGAAGACATTCACTTACTGGCATAGTTAAAGGTGGCTGCATTAACTATTGTTAATCGCATATCCGAGCGTTAAAGGGAGAACATCAGTAGCTATACTAACTTTATTAATCATCCTATCTGATGTTTTTCAATTCAGAAGTGTGTTATTCATTATTGAAAACATTCTAAGCATAACAAACTTATCATGGCTGTTCCTAATGTGGCAATATAAAGTTCTTGACGGTAGAAAAAATACGCTGAAGGTATACTGCCCAAAAAGCCTATTTAATAAATATGAAAGTATGTTTACAATAGGAATATTGCGCAAACTAAACGGTAATATTGAGCACAATGTGTTCTTGTGATTGTTCTTTTCACACTTGTCTTTTGTAATGAAGGCAGCAAATGGGATAGAGAACTAATGAATCAGTAAATGTCCAGTGATATGGGTCCAGATTCGACCGGCCCACTTAGGTAAACGCATACTTCGCATGCATGCGCAACCCCAGGCCGAGTTTCCAATAAACGCATACCGCGCATGCACAATGACAATCATATTTGAATACTTAATGTATTACTAACGGAAACTATTTTAGCAACAACGGAGAATCGTGGCCCGCTACCATCGCGGTCCCAGATTCATGCCGAATCTGGGCCCGGCCGAATCTGGGACCACGACACCGGATATTTGAGTTGGCAGTGTACCCGAGGTAGTCTATCACTATAATCTTATATGGATTTGGGAAAAGACAAGCAGTCAGTAGCAGCTGTAGCACGACACATGCTAGTGCATCGACTCACTGGTGCAGAACTGTGCCATGAGTAGATGGAGCAGTCTGGGAGAGGATAACAGCTCATGGATCCAGTGTGCCGAGAACATCTTTTCTAGTGTCCTTTCTGAAAGACAATCACTATTAGTAAAACTGTAAATTAATATAGGTCAAACTAGTAAAAATATCCCCCTAATGATCGGATAACTTGACAATTCACACATGTCTTGATAGCAATATTTGTAATATGTTAGTAAAAGCATAGTATCCATACATACATATCGTAATTTACTCGCATGGGTATGCAATGGTTTAATCGCTGGTAAAACAGTCAACAAAATGAAGATCGGTGGGAAAGTGTTGAATATCGATAGTGTAAAACTGTCGAATAACAGTTGTATTATTATGACACTGGCATCCCAGAAAGCAAACGACGTCGGTACAACGTCGATTAGTGGCTAAATATCCGTCCCGACGTCGTACAACGTATATACAACGCCGAAACGCGACGTTGTCACGTCGAAATCACGTCGACAACCAAATTCGACGTCTGTACACCGTCGATGACCCAACGCCGGAACAACATGATGTCGAAACAACGTTGAAACCCTGCCGTCGATACGACTTCGTCACCCGACGTCGGAACAAAGTCGAAAACCCGAAGTTGATCCAAATTACAAATCCAACGTATTTTGACGTTGTTTCGACATTGGTACATGACGTCGAAACAACGTCAATAGAACGTCGGTTTGCCCGCTAGCATGATGGTAGAAGCTGAGATAATGTCTACGTCTACCCTTAGCCCAGCTGGCAAACTGACGTTATGTTGACGTTGTTTCGACGTCAGATACCAGGTAACCAAGTGATAGCTATTTGAAGCAAAATAGTGGGATCATGCTAAATTGGCGTGGTCGAAAATTAAGCAAATAAATACCAAAATACTAAGTAAACCTAATTCCAAAAAAAGGAACATCATCCATCTATCGGTATGACAATACACAACATTCTCAGAGTGACAAAACACGACACACGACAAGATACTAACATACATATATACAATTATGACAATACACTAATAGAAGCTCTCCATGAGCAAGAAAAGATACTAGCACTAAATCCCTGAGTTTGACAAGACACTAGCAAAAAGACACTATCATAAATTGTCATTGTGCCGAGGTGCTAATGCATCTTTTCGGTATGACCAGACACGAAAGTAGCATAGTAGGTGCTTATCAAGGCATACCTGTAGCGCAGCGTGGCGGGTGGAAGAGGAAGTGGAAGGTCAATAGTCACGTGCCAATGTCAAGGTCAAATATCAAGGCGGATAGGCCATGAACTAGCGGCGCCACCTGGCGGATATGTCTTACACTAATGTCACCCCCTTACGGACAATTCACGAACTTTTATTGCCAAAATTCGTGCGTCTTGTTAAAAAGGCGCCCCCTGGCGGATAGGTCGTGTACTAGTGGCGCCTCCTTACGGACAAGTCACGAACTAGTACTCTCCAAATTCGTGCGTCTTATTTTTTTAAATTACGTCAAAATGGCGTTAGGGGTCATGTAGCACCCCTCGAGGACAGATGACGAAGTACAAACTAGGTGAAAGAACAGGTGGAGTCATCTAACGGATACGTATTCGGCTAATCGATCACGTGACTTACTATTATAGCCGTCAACTGTGTGTGTGTGTGTGTGTGTGTTTGTGTGTTTGTGTGTTTGTGTGTTTGTGTGTTTGTGTGTTTGTGTGTTTGTGTGTGTGTCCGTGTGTATTCGCGTGTGTCCGTATATGTTCGCATGCGTTCGCACGTTTCTGTAAGTGTTCGTGTGTGTTCGCGTGTCTCCGTGTGTGCTAACTTCGTTACATTTCACCGCCATGACGTTATCAAGTTTTTTCATATTTTACTAAGCCGGTGCACCAACTATGAATCATTTCACAACTTTTTCAGCGTTTCACCGCCATCACTTAGTCAATTTCACTTATTTTTAGGGTTTACATGCCATAACTTTGTCAAGTTTGTCATATTTTACTCACACGGTGCGCCAACTTTGTACATGACTTTGTCAATTTCATGTATTTGTAGTGATTACATGCTATAACTTGTCGTTGCGCAATCCATACACACGAGACTAGGACAGTTTTATGTCATGCGCAGACCATAACTGCCGTTAAAATAACGCTTCCTACCACGTGCAAAACACAACTTCCTAAAAAAATTCGGGTCACATCAGGACCATAACACAATTTCTTGCAAAATTACACATCCAATCATAGTGATAAGGTTAAAAACTAGTGCCATTTAAAGTCTCCACGCAATAACCCTGCCAACTTTTCTTATTTCACTGAGCCAGTGTGCTAACCTCGTTCCATTTCGTAACGTTTCACCGTTTCATTGCGTTACACAGGTGGTGTTTTCACAAATTTAACTAAGTTATTATTGTAACTTGTAGTAAAATAGTATATTTTTCTATTCTACGCCACAACTTTGTCATGTTTTTCATATTTTACTAAATCGATGTACTAACTTTGTACCATTTTACAACTTTTATAATCGTTTCACCGCCATCACTTTGTCAATTTTACGTGTTTTTAGTGTTTACATGCCACAACTTAGTCATGTTTTTCATATTTTACTAACTCCATGTGCCAACTTTGTACCATTTTACAACTTTTTCAGCGAAGTGACCCGACATTGTTACGGAAGTTGTGTTTTGCACGTGGTAGGAAGCGTCATTTTAACGGCAGTTATGGTCTGCGCATGACATAAAACTGTCCTAGTCTCGTGTGTATGGATTGCGCAACGACAAGTTATAGCATGTAATCACTAAAAATACATGAAATTGTCAAAACCATGGCGGTGAAACGCTAAAAATATGTGAAATGGTACAAAGTTGGCGTACCGTGTGAGTAAAATATGACAAACTTGACAAAGTTATGGCATGTAAACCCTAAAAATAAGTGAAATTGACAAAGTGATGGCGGTAAAACGCTGAAAAAGTTGTGAAATGATACAAAATTGGTGCACCGGCTTAGTAAAATATGAAAAAACTTAACAAAGTGATGGCGGTGAAATGTAACGAAGTTAGCACACACGGTCACACGCGAACACACACGAACACTTACGGAAACGTGCGAACGCATGCGAACATATACGGACACACGCGAATACACAAGGACACACACACACACACACACACACACACACACACACACACACACACACACACACACACAGTTGACGGCTATAATATTAAGTCACGTGATCGATTAGCCGAATACGTATCCGTCAGATGTAGTTCGTCATCTGTCCGCGAGGGGGTGCTACATGACCCGTAACGTCATTTTGACGTAATTTAAAAAAATAAGACGCACGAATTTGGACAGTACTAGTTCATGACTTGTCCGTAAGGAGGCGCCACTAGTACGCGACATATCCGTCAGGGGGCGGCTTAAAAAAAAATAGACGCACGAATGTGGACAGTACTAGTTCGTGACTTGTCCATAAGGGGGCGCCACTAGTACACGACATATCCGCCAGGGGCGCCTTAAAAAAATTAGACGCACGAATTTGGGCAGTACTAGTTCGTGACCTGTCCATAAGGGGGCGCCACCAATGCAATACCTATCCACCAGGTGTCGCCACTAGTTCATGACATATCCGCCATGCGGCGCCACTTGGCCTTTGACCTTGGCACGTGACATTTGACCTTCCATCTTCCACCTCCTGTTCCACCCGCCACGTTCCGCTTCAGGCATGCCTTGATAAGCACCTACTATACTACTCACGAACATAAACAACCGTTCATTGATCAATTGCAAGATTTGCTCCCGACTATCGTGCTGTCATTATCCACCTACCTTGGTATGTCGGCCGATCGAACTGTCCATGGAGGTTTGTGAGCAGAAGGATAAGCAATCCAGTACACTGAACTCCACTCAGGATCAGCGACAAGTCATGAACCCTTGTCGTGACATTAGAAGCATTGAAGATATTATGAGAACCAAAACCATATTTTAAATATGGCTGGCATGTTACTGTGCTTTGCTTGAAAGAAAATTTATTATCTGCTTACATAAATATGGAAGTAGAGCTAGTGTTAACACATACAAAAATACTAACATTACTTCTTGTAATTTCAAACATTAGTGTGTCACCGTGTTCATATTTTGTTTCAAACATCTCTGTGGCAACATGAATAAAAATTATTAATGTCATGTTTGCAGTTTTATTTAACAATGAGACTTTGCCTTTGCTCAGTCTGGTTTTGTGTCGGGTAATAGCTACAGAAACAAATTGACGCGGTTCCAACATGTATATAGCAAACGTCCACTGAAGTATATTTTAATACGCACCCAAATCGGCCTATGAACGATTCAGCGAACATCCCGCCGACCTTCATTCCCAGTCCGTTAGCTAAGGCCACTTTGCCGAGCATGACCACGCGATTCTCGGCCGATGCCATCTGACATATCGCTATTTGCCCAACTGCATCCACATGCATTATTGTTTTAGTGCTGTGACTGGCATATATATATATATATATATATATATATATATATATATATATATATATATATATATATATATACATACATATATATATATATATATATATATATATATATATATATATATATATATATATATATATATATATATATATATACATACACATACATACATATAATGAATGTGTACATGTTCATGGTTAAACATAACTGCAAGGTATACTTGATATACTTGATAGTGTATATAGTATTATATATATATATATATATATATATATATATATATATATATATATATATAGCTTGTGGACATGATGATACTATTTATCAGCTCTGTGAATTGTGTATCTTTAGATTAATAATAATAATACAATAATAAGGAATGTGGATATGTTCATGGTTAAGTATAACTGCAAGGCGTGCTTGATAAGTAGTGTGTTTAGCGGAGTTTTGCAACTGCAGTTTCCAAATAATTAGGCTTCCTTTTAGTCTTCATTCCAATATATATATATATATATATATATATATATATATATATATATATATATATATATATATATATATATACACACACATACACACAGATTATCTGTAGTATCATCATGTCCACAAGCTATGCCCACACCACGAGTGCATGTAGTCACGCAAACGCAAACGCACACACACAAACAAACTCACTTACATTGCATACACACTTCTTGCAGGTATACTTAACTTTCACCAGTTCATGTTATATTTTTTGAAGTGGTGCTTACAAGTTCAGTTGGGTGACCAGACATTTTAAAATGCCACTAATGTTTTAAAGGAAATATTTACACGTTATTATTATTACTATGTACGTTTTATGAATTGCTTGAATACGACGCCTTTTTATTACTGTTCTATGCGTCAATAATTGAGAGATTCATGACATTAACAGTTAGCTTACATCTATCTGTGATGCAACAGTTTAAAGGTAGTATTTGTCATAATTTCATTATTATGACATTGCTTGCACCATATTAAAGTCTATGTACTCGATTACGGCAGTGTCCTTTGAAAAACCTATAAATGATTGATTTTGTATTATTTGAAATACACCGTAGATCAGAGTCCAACACAGAAAGGAAGCGAATGAATTTAAAAAGAGACAAGTGGACATCATCGGTCCCTCGGAGGATATCCATTTTAATCGTATATTGACCAAACGTCAGCATATTAACGTGTACACACGTACCTTCAATATTATGCACAAATACTGTGATAATCTGCGAAGCAAAGATGAGGTAGTCGTCTTGAGCCAGAGACAACAGACTGTAGCTGAGAGCTGACGTCAGATAGGTGACAAAGAATGCCGTATATAGACCTGATATATCACAGTAGCGACCGAACAGGTATGACGCCAGGAACTGTAACACTGACACAGAGTGCTCTATCTGCTGGTACGTAGCTGTGTCTCTCAGCAAATCCTTTTGCAGCAGCTACACAAAGTGACATTTTCATCAGGAGACAATCCATTTTCGTTTGAAGCAATAACTTATCTAATCCAACAATATTGTAGAACAGTTAATGGAGCATGAGTCGTCTCCACATTTTTTCTCACTCTAGATCACTTGCTTTGGCTTCATGTCCGATATCGTACAGCTTACATTTTAATATGTGTACCATTGCAAACCAAGCACTTTCATAACATTTACAACAATCACTTAGATCATGTATTTCTGACTGCCTTATTGTTCTTAAACCTAATACTGGAACAATAAGGATTTTTGGTTACTGCACGGACTGTTTGGAATATGTTCCTCTTAGTGTCGGATTAGTTGAAACTTATTATTACACAATTCCGGTATGATAACAAATTATACCTCTATAGCCCTACTTATCCACCACCTGTGGTATTCATTCATATGTTGAGAGCTTGAATGTCCATTTAGAATCTGACAAACCTATTTGTATTGGTGAGCCCATGAGCGTTGTTTGTTTCCAGGGATTTAGGCGCAATAGAATGTACCATATTAGTATTCAATTAACACGGCTTTTGAGTGTGTGTGTGTGTGTGTGTGTGTGTGTGTGCGTGTGCGTGTGCGTGTGCGTGTGCGTGTGCGTGTGCGTGTACGTGTGTAATGGAGCATTGTCATGTATAATATCATCATCATCATTATGCAGCCACAGTGTCCCGTGGTTGGGCGAATGCCTCAGAATGCTGCTTAAACGTCTGTCTATCTTGCGCTATCCTCTGCTAGATGGTACCCTTCCAGTAGTCGTCTAGTTCGTCTCTCCGCCGACTCATAGGTCTTCCTCTATGTTTTTTCCTTTCGTATAGTTTCCAGGTAGTACTACGCAGTGTCCATCGGTTATCTAGTATCGTGCATACCCTTGAAGATGTCGCGGTGTTTGCGAATGCTGTCCATCCGGCCGTGATTCTTCTTTGAATCGCCTTATCTTGGTGTTTGTCGCTGGTGCTATATCTCTGTCACAGGTAGATGTAGCTTTCAACGTTCTCGATCTGAGTATTGTTGACTTATATTGGTGTGTCGTTTTCCATCTTCACCTTTGTTTTCGACTTGTGCATCTTCAAACCCTCATTTTTTACTTTGACCTGTTAATTCCTGTAACATTTGTTGTAGCTCATGCCGTAAACTGCTTGAGGGATATGGTATCTCCCTATCGTACTCCTCTTCTGATGTTGATCTTGTTCATCGAGGTGTTGGTGTAGATTTCCTTCAAGAGGTCGATGTGCACATCTTCTATCCCCTGTTCTTGAAGCGAGGTCAGTACTGTTTCAGTTTGCATTGAGTCGAATGCTTTCTCGTAGTCAACAAATACGATGCAGAGTGGGATATTATATTATCGCACTTCTTCTTCTGTTGGTTTACGACGTGGATGTGGTCTGTCGTTGAGTATCTGCTTCTGAATCCAGCTTGCCCTCGTAGCTGGTTTTCGTCGGGTGTCTTCTCTAGCCTTTTCGTTAGTATGTTCATGAGTACTTTATAGGTGTTTGATAGCAGACATATCAGTCTGTAATTCTTGAGGTATTTCTTATTTCCCTTCTTGAAGATTATTACCATCTTAGCGGTCTTCCACGCTGCTGGCATTCGTCTTTCTGATAAACGTTTAGTGTACAGCTTATCAAATGTTTTCGAGATGGTATCTTCTCCTGCTTTCAATGTCTCGATGTTTATACGGTCTTTGCCTGTTGCTGTCCCACTATCTATATCTCCTAGTGCTGCTTCCACTTCCCGTGCTGTTATCTCTGGTACCTCTTTTGGGTCAGTGTGGATTATGGTAATCTGTTTACTGTCGTATAGCTCTCTTTGGAATTACTCTATTAGTACTATGACCTTATCTTGATCACGGATTTCTCTACCCTGCTTGTCTAGGAGTATGATCAGTCTGTATTTGCCTAGGTTCTGCGTTCTTCGGACTTTTCTCAGGCTCTTTAATGCCATGATAATCTTTTGATGGTCTTGCATATTTCTGCGTAGACTATTCATTGTTTATCGTCGCCGTTTTCCACCATTTCTCACCGTTTCTTCATCAGGGCTCATGTTGATGACGATATCCCCAATTTCAGTGGCTTGTTGATTGTTTTCGCTACTCTTGTCGCGCTTTGTTGGATCATGTCTGTACTGGTTTCGCTCGTGATGTCGGTGTCGTCTAGTCCTTGTAATGTCTCGAACCGGTTTCTCAATTCGAGTTGGAACTCGATCTTCTTTGATCCTAGTTGTGTGGCATCTACTCTTGGTTGCGTTTTGGTCATACATTTTTTCTTTTCTACCTCTACGGCCAATTTGATATTTCTGATAACCATTATGTGGTCACTTCCAATGTTGACTTGGTTGAACTACTGTAGCACTGGATTAATACTGGGTACTTACATACACCACTAGTATATAGGTATTTTGGCTGGCAAAAAGAAAACAAACGTAAGCAGATCACACTTTTGCAGTCACACACAGGACTGGATTAAAATCGTATTCCACACACACACGGACGCACGCACATATAAACTACAACAACGTGACCGAACGGATAAGCGACTGTTTCAGCTGTCAGTTTCACTGCGTGTGTCCGTTTCTAAAGATCATTGCATTTGTTTATGTTGCGATCAAATGTTTCACCGTAAATTCTTTTGAGAACCCTTAGCGCACGGTTACTTTCTGTGGAGCAAACCGTCTACGAGAAAACGTAAATATAACCATATCCGTTAGCTTGATTACAGCTAGAAAGTTGGTGGTAGGAGAGTGGTCAAGAGAAAGGCTTGCAAAGAAGCAAGAAGTGTATCTAAACATGAGCAAATGATGTGCGGTGAAAAGTGGAAATGTGACCCACATGACATTTGAGAGGTTGGCAGCCAAAACAAGGGGCTTTGGCAGTACGTTGAAGAAGGCATAGCATTCTCAGATCATTAATGCATGTTAAAGTGAAAACCGGTGTGCTTACCGTTAGACAGCTGAGATGGAGAGAGTAGCAGACCGCGGTGACAAATACACTAATCTGCATCGCTATCCCCGTTTGTTGCAGTTTGTCTTCATTCACGTAGACTTCATTCAGTCTAAGCATGGAATTCATATTTGCATCGCGGCTACTGATCCTCCGAGGTCGTCCAGGTTTTGAAGCGTATGCAAGCTGATCGAAGCTTGCAGAATCATCGTAATCCCCATTACTACTATTCACGCCCACACTATTGTTCATCGTGTATCCTGACTCCTCGCTGTTGCTGTGGTGTATATCAGCATTGCTGCCATTTGCCGTCTGGTACTTACTCAGCCATTGGATCGGGTTTAATATCCCGTAATCGTTCGACGTACGTGGTATAATTAACCTGCGCTTGGGACGAGAAGCCGCTCGTTCACCCGAGTCCCATTCTCTCCCTAGGTTCGAAGTCATATCGCGGCTCGTGCTTGGTGCTGGCATTGCACCCATAGCCAGTTTCCCCCCAATCCTACGAGCTTCGTCTTCGAGGTACAAATCCGAATTTCTTAGGTTCGGCCTGTAGCGATTGTTGTTGGAGTTATTGGAATTCTCCAGCAAGGGCGCTCTGTGTGTCGTCGCCAATATCCTCTTGCACGTGGGTTGGCTGGATGTCTTTGGCACAAGCGTTGTGACGGCACAGTGGTAGCGGCTGGTGTGGTCACTGTAGTTTGGTCCTTCCGGTCGGTTGCAGAATGCTGGTACTGTTGATAGGTTGTTGTTGTTAGTTTGGTTATCATCACAATTACTCCACTGGTCGTCGTCTGAACATGTCGGTCCGGAGCTATTTGACGCATCGTCGTCATCCGCGGGCATTGTCTTGCAAATCAACTGTCGTGACCCCGCGCTGTCTGAAAGTCTCGACTTCTTGGGGGAACGCGGGGCCTTCCGTATATTCAAGTGCACATGCGTATAACGTCTAGGTTGAGACGGTAAGTCCTCTTCCATTGATCCACATTCACTGTTTGACTCTGAATTAGCGGTATCCACACAGAGCCAAGACCTCTCAGCCGGACGACAACGTGCGCCACGCTGCGGCGAACGGGGTTGGGCCTTGCTCTTCCCCTTCCGAGGTAGTGTTGCGGTGCAGGACACTGTCCGCGTACGAATTTGACACTCTCTAGTAGGCTTACGTCTAGAGCGAAACGTACCAGAGGTCCTTTTCGCGTTGTAACTCACGTTGGGGGCAGACGACGCCGCAGTGTTGATGGACTCGACTGGAGTCATCACATACATCTGTGACTGGCCAGGAGCTGAAGGATAGGCTGGAGGCGGCTCTAACGGATAAGCTGTAGGCTGAGCAGGCGGCGGAGCTGCAAGATAGACCGACGACTGAGCGGGAAGATAGGAAGGTGGTGCCCTAGCAGGATAGGCGGGTACCTGCCCTGTAGAATAAGGTGATCCCTGACAATTAGGCCAGGGCGGCGATTGATAGATCGGTGACTGCTCTGGAAGACAGGTTGACGCCCTATACGTTGCAGAATAGGTTGGTGCGCGATTGGTGTTGCCAGTCTGCTGTGTTGGCGGACCGACCGGTTGCTGCGACGGCACGTAGCAAGGTGGCATCATGACGCAAGGGGGTGCTGGAGGTGTCAATGGCTGCTGTGGCTGCTGTGGCTGCTGTGGCTGCTGTGACTGCTGTGGCTGCTGTGGCTGCTGCAGCTGCTGCTGCCCGTCCACAACGTTGCCTGTTGCAGGCAACCACGAGTTGATAACGTACTCATACGTCGCCCGGTATGGTGAAGCCATCGCAGCACACACAAGCTAGGTACGCTGTAGGAAAGAGCAACAATGTATATAAGAAATACCCACTCTTCTGTAGAACATTTCAAAACAGTTCACACAACAATTGTGTACCTGTTTCTGTGGTGCTATTGGTGCAAATATAACAATCACCAAGTTCTGATTTAAAGAGAAATAAAACACGTTGTACTGTTTTCCACCCAATGTGTACAAATAAACTGACCACCTGTGTCGCCTTGGATACGGTGATTTTCATTAATCGCAGTATTTACCACAGACTACGTATTCACCACAAACAAGTTGATGTGTTTGCATCAAGAAAATAAAACATCCAGTGTTCATATATACATTGATGCTTCCCAATTTTACCGTACGCAACATAAAACTAAAACTTTACATTCATATCAATGTGGATTCCGTGAAAAAAGTTACTCAATTTGTAGTGATACTCTTCTACTGCTTCGAAATTCCTTAATAAATGTGTACATCCATATTATCATAAACAATTCTTAAATTACCCTAACAGTTTATCAGTTCTGTCAACAATAATTCACGGAAAACAATAGGCCAGCTACGATTCCAACCATGTAGCCTGAATGTATGTTTCATTAATATCGTCTCCTATAAGAGAACAATAATAATTATTTCTTCACATAGTGGATTACACGGATGTTTTCGACATTCTTAAACGAGAACAATATCAGGAAACAGTCTTTTTCTGGTTTTTTTAAAATAAAAAAGTACTGGATGTGAATGACTTCCGTGACATAAAACGTGACTTTCGTTACGAGGATAAAACCATGAAAATATATGTTGTCACATTTAATTTTCGCAAAATCTCAAAACAAAAGACACAATGAACGAATTAAATCCGAAGTACAATTAAATGTCCACACTTTCTCAACATATTGTCAGTTCCAAATCCTGTGTATATATGAAGTAAATGAATAATAAATGTTGCATTATTATTTATAATTGAAAATATGTTGGAGGTTCAATTATTGTTGTACTACTTGAAATAATTAAATGGTCATGATCTCTGGTATTATCAAAGCTAATTTCTGGGCTTCGAACCCGGGTGTCAACAAAACAAACTGAACGCTACTCCTATAGATCCAGGTTTAGTATTCCATCTTAATTTATATCCTTGATAGGATTCCAGTTATAGAGATTACCAGTTCTGTTCAGCAAGTTCAGACAAACATCCCTGCCATATGGCTGCAGAAGGGGTATGATAATAAATGTTTATTGAATAAGACACATTATAAACCTATCGTTTATTACATAATTTATTGAGAAGTTTGTCCTTGCATTTTTGCCGCTGTGAAATTATATATTTTTCACATGCCCCTTATTCAAAGATGTGGGATGTTTGCTTAAAACAAAGTTTGAAACAAATCTTGTTCAAGATAAGCCAATATCGAAATATTTTAAGTTTGCAAAAGAAGTATAGCTGAAACGTTTATACATATATAAACGTTTCAGCTATACTTCTTTTGCAAACTTAAAATATTTCGATATTGGCTTACCTTGAACAAGATTTGTTTCAAACTTTGTTTTAAGCAAACATCCCACATCTTTGAATAAGGGGCATGCTGCCGTAACAAATTAATTTAAGTAACACAATGTTAAATACATTGTTTCAGAAATCAATTTTTTATTTGTTTGATCATACATGCCTAAACTTGCAAATCAGCATGACTGTTATGACAGATTTTGATGTGCATTTTTGTTACGCTATATAATAAAGTTTTATCTACCCACTACAAAAAGCACAATGTCATTATAAAAGCATGCATGCCTTACTCTAACTGTAGGGCATTTATAAGCATACAATCTCAAACATTTATACACTTGCCATTTCCTAGGAAATAATAACAAAATACCCAGTTAGTTTAGCATTAGGAGATTTACAAACATAGCAGATTCTTTCCCAAACTGTTTACTTTCCAGGAAATTAAACAAGAAACTTATTTTTGTGTGACATGCGACACATCATATCGAGAGAGATTGGATTTGATCATCTTAAGAAACGTTACACAAGCAACTTTCAAATAAAATGCGCACTACTATGGTACTGTTGCCATTTTTACATTATATTTTAGCAGCTCATCTAAGGCTGGTCAGTTGAAATTTCCCATGGAAAATTCATAAAACTATGTGCATTTATTATAGTTTACAACATTCAAATTGGTATGTCAACCTGGACCTTGATGGTAGGAAGGAAGTTACATAAAGATGGGATATTTCAAATTTATTAACCCAAAATCTTTGTAACAAAAGGGCTGTTTAACTGAAAACCTAGACACAGCGAATTTGAGTATGTACTGAAACTGATTACAACACAATAAACAATAGTTAAATAATAGCAATTCATTTAAAAATAAACAAAGTACTATGATTTAGTATATACATAATTTAACTTATTTAAGTCTTAGCTTAATTCATACAAGTCTGAATCATAGGCTGTCGGAAACAAATATTAAACCAGCAGCATACGCAATATGCAACAAACTGTCTACAAACAAACCTTTCACCAAGGTGCTGTTTATCCAGCACTGCCCTGGGGCCCGACCAGGCCGAAGACCGTCATCTCTGTTGCCCAGCATAAAGTCTCTTGGAACCCACTCACATTCTTCTATACTATGCAAGATTTAATATACGACAGCTACACATCTTGGACATCCACTTGGACAATTATCGCCATTACGATTATTCAGCTTTATTTTACATACTTCAAATTGTATATATATTTTTATTTGTTATTTTTATTATACACATGTTATCTTTAGGTCACCGAGGTCTTTAGGTATATTTATGTAATATTTTGCTGCAATTTTTGAATCTAACAACTGATGTATACTTACTTAAATATTAATACTGTTGTCAACCGATTTCGCAGATTACTTTGACTCTCAGTTAGGTATTTAGCCACTTATTTAATTGAAGGTAGTAGTATATTTTATCATACATGTGCATGTAAGTGTATTGTCATGTGAACATTCGTGTACGATGACCCAACGTTACAAAGCATTCCAATGTATTATTGTAACTGCAATGAAAACACATGGTAATAAGGCTGATCTTATTTTATCATATTATATTGACACAGATAAAGATAACAAAGCAATCACACATACACGCACACGCACATGCGCACACACAATACACAGACCTCTTAAAATACGAATGAGACAAACAAATACGAATGACACATTCCAAATCTGGGATCCAGCCTTTCAACCAAATCCTCAAAATCCTTTGACCCATGAACATTGTAAGAAAACCAAACAAAACAAAACACACTAAATGAAATTCTGATCAACATCAACAGTGTCAAAGGTATCACAAAGACAGCCCATATAAAAACAATTATCCAGTCAAATAACCCTGACATCATATTCCTAGTCGAAACCAAAATAGAAGAAAACTACCCTACCTATTAATTTCTACCACCTAACTATAACATCATCCGAAAGGACAGAAAACACATGGTGGTGGGATTCTCATACCTTCCGCGATGACATTGTTGCAGAACCACATGTATACAAATCTTAACTCACACTGTGAAACAGTATGGACACAAATGTATTTCATATGAAACAAATCCATATCCTTTGCATCCTACCACCAGGGTTGCCTACTTGACAAAATATTTTTCCGTAATGGTCATGCTGGTGGAGGTGTCCGGTTGGCAGACTACCCTTACATTACATCAAAGAGCAAAACCGGCAGCTTTAATCTAGAGACATATTTGTGAAGTGATCTCCTATCTATCCCTGGTCAATGTGGCAAAACTGGAAGTAACTAGGGGGGTAGGTCATTGAGAGGTCCTTTTGAGTTGGACGACATGACTTCTTGTGGCTAAATTACCATGTAAATTGTCCTGATTATAAAGAAATATACTCGATATGTAACCATGCATGCTGCAATAAAAAACCTAGTCATAACACATATAAGGGGGAGTTCCTTGAAATGATACCCATGTGTAGTTACCATCTGTATAATGTTCAGGGCAGGGGGTCAATTCAAATAGAATTGATCAATTCAATTACAATTCAATTCCAGAATTGAAGCGTGAATTGGAATTTAAAGATTATAATTTTTTTTAATTTAAATTAGAAATGATTTTTTTTATTGAATTGGAATTTAAAGATTTTGAATTGGATTTGAAATGAATAAAAAGGAATTGAGCATCTGATATTTCACAGAAAGTTGGGGAGTATTGCAGCGCAGCCAGTGGTATTTATAGATGGAATTGAAAAACATTGAACTGGAATTGAATAAAAGGAATTGCAAAGAATTAGAAATAAAAGAATGGAATTGGTCCCAGCCCTTATAATGTTGACCCTTGTTCTAGCCTTTTCAGGAAAACATTTTGGAAAAACAGAGCGTCTTTGATATAGGACCCTGAGTCAACACATCCACTACTACTACAGGCAGTGCCACCCCCTCTTATCCACTCCACCCCACAGTAATTAATCAAACCTTTCCCAGTGACAGTCAGCCTTGGCTGTAACTAAATCCCAAGTCATTAAAATGTTGATGAATTGTTTCTTTCCCTCTAGTCTGGGTTTGCCCCCTCCCAACCACCACAGCAGCCACCGGCTTCATTTACTGATAAATTGCAACTAGTGAATTATTACATTTTCTTAGGCAGACCACTGGCTGGGTATGAACTTGACAGGACATTAACTTAAATGTCGCAGTTCTTTGATGTGTATACTAGTCTGAAGGCTGATATGCTTATTTCCGTAATACAGGGGCAGTTTCCGTACTACCGTAATCTGAGGTCAATTTCCGTAAAGATTACGGAAAATCCGTAATGGTAGGCAGCCCTGTACCACCGACTCCCCAGTAACCACCTCCAATCCTCTGAAGCTCTTTATGAATCTCTGACTGTCTAGTTACAGCAGGAGCCTTCAACCTTTCTGATATTTACTGACAGCAGAATGGCTAGCAAACATAACAAACTACTAGAAATAATGAGTAAATTTGGCTTGCAAAACATGGTGAATGATCAGACACAAGTTGACTTGGGTAATATATTTGACCTTATACTCACTTTAAATCCATTCATAATTGTTAATACTCACACCACTCCAGGCATGAGTGACTATGAAGCTGTAACCTTTAAGGTAAGCCTCAATTCTGTCCATAAGAGAAGACCACCACAAAAACGTCTTCCAACATAAATCTGGAAACTGGGATAAACTTAAGAATGACATAAATCAACAAATATCAACATACTTTCACATGAACCAAAACTCAAGACATAAATGCAAATTGAAACTTCTTCTAGAATAATCTTACTTCATTAATCAACAGCAATATTCCCAGCTGAAATACCAAAGCAAAAATGCACTTCCCCTGGATTACATGTTAGATAATAATAATAATGCAACGAAAAAATGAAAGCCACAAACAAAGTGGACGTAACAGTGACTGGGAATTTAAAAGCTTAAGATCAAAATAATGCCGAACTACCTGCCAGAGTCTATAGCTACAATCACCACATACATCTTTAGGCAGTCATACAACACTTCCAAACTTCCAGATGACTGGCTCCAAGCATAAATAGCACCAATGATAAAAAGCCTTGAATCAGACCCTGCTAATTATAGACCAATTTAACTAACATGCATCCTCTGTATGTTAAATTATGGAGCACATTATTCTTTGCAATATGTGGAAACACCTACACAAACACAACATAATCCTCCACTTCCAATACGGTTTCTAGTCAGGGCTGTATTGTGAGTTGCAACTCATTGAGACAGTCCATGACTGGATAACAGCTATTGGCAATAAGAATCAAATAGATGCCATCCAGCTTGATTTTGCCAAAGCATTTGAAAAAATCTCTCATAAAAGCCTTTTATGGTTCTATGGAATAACTGGAAACACACACAAACTGGATAGAAAACAGAGTTTTAGTCAATGGTGCTCCCACTGACAAAACAGATGTTACATCTGGTGTACCACATGGCTCAGTACTGGGACCAGTACTATTTCTACTCGATGATCTATATAAATGACACAAACAACAATTTTCATTATCCCATATGGTGCTTTACTGATGACAGCATCATGTATTGTAATATCACATCAGAAACTGATTGCAAAATCTTCCAATCTGACCTGATCAAACCATTAACATGGTCCGACAAATAGCAAATGGAGTTTAACATATCTAAATGTGTCCATCTCCTAATAACACACAAAACCAAACCCAGTCTATATTCATATTCACTTGATGGTGTGCCAATTACCACAGTCTCCAGCCACCCATATCTCGGAGTAGAAATATATATTACGCTAACCTCATGGACAAATGAAATTACTGACATAGTTTCCAAATCTTTAAACGTTTCAGGTTTGATCAAACAAACCGTTGGACTTTGCAAACCTGAATAAAAGAAACTGCCTATAACATGCTAATCTAATTATAATTTGAATATGTCTCTTCTTTCTTGATATGGAATTCACACATTACCACCCACATTAAACATCTTGAAAACGTACAGCTCCATTTTGACGGATTCGTCAAAAACGACCATAGATGCCAAACAAACTCAACTGATCTAGTAGCCACTCTTGGATGGCCCACTCTTGAAGGATGCTGGATTAGTAAACAGGCCATGACATCCTACAAACTATTAAATAACATAAATCACATCACAACCAGGTATATTGAAACCGTCACAAAACCGTGGCCGTTACGTAGCTACCAGTACTAGGTCTTGCATCAATACTGCAGTGTTCTCTTTTTGCCCCCGACCAGTCCGAATTTGGAATATGATCGCACCACAAATTACTGAAATAGAAAGCCCAATAGGATTTCAAGTAACAATCATGAACTTATCTTTCACGATAACCAATCACCTAAATTGCCCATAAAACAAACAAACAAACAAACAAACAAATAAACAAACACCGCATGCACAAACAAGCACAACAAAATCCTGCGTGAGCTCAAGTTAGAGCTGTTTGGACCAAAGTACCTGTTCAAGACAAGGTCTACTTAACTACCGTCTACTGTACTGGGCCAGTACTGGGTATATAGATACATCACATTTATGTTGGCATAAAGAAAACATACCTAAGCATATCACACCTGTGACAGTCACACACAGGAGAACTAATGTAAAGTCGAACTTGGAAGATAGGCATCGTCAACAACAACAACATACAACAAAATAACAACGGGTTCCACTCGTCAATCGATCTTAACTGACCAACTCTTAAAAAATATACATCCACAATATAATAGGCCATAGCACATTGCAATTAAACAAGCATATCAATAGTGTTACGTGATGAGAAAAAACGGAACACAACATGTTAATATGTACCTTCGTTTTCATCAATGTTTCATTTTTCTGTCTGCTAGCGTCAACGCCACTATTGCATCTGATCATGCGCGAGGAAATGACGTAGTTTCTCTTTAGTCGCCCATTTTATCGCTAGGTGCCACCACTTATTTCTTATTATTACCAGAGAAGATATAATAGAGAAGGGTCACTTCGCAATTTATAATTGGCCGCCATTTTAGCGCGTGGAGCGCAGCGTCACAAGCGGACGAATGTGCCGTTTCATTTGCTTGACATATTAGTCAATGGCAACACCACCGCCAAGTACATCGAAAATTCGATCAACCGGCTCATTTTGCGCGACCTACGGGTACAACGAGTAAGTTGAAGATAAGAGCACATAGTTATGAACTTTTAATTATTTTATACTACCAGAAAATAATCATCATTAAATACAAATGTTTTGTTAAAATGCTCAAACCGATATTATACTATTGTCCTAATTATAAATTATGTATATTTATGTATATATATATAATATATACATAATAAGTATATAATTATTATATACACATATATTAAATAATCTATATATATATTAAATATATATCCATAATCTATATATATATATATATATATGTGTGTGTGTGTGTGTGTGTGTGTGTGTGTGTGTGTGTGTGTGTGTGTGTGTGCGTAAATTATCATTACCATTTAAAATATGTAAATATATTATATATATAATTATATATATATATATATATATATATATATATATATATATATATATATATATATATATATATATATATATATATAAGTATATAATTATTATGTTTTTGCAATATATAAAATACAGAATTTAATCATTTAATATATAATATACATATTATCAATAATAAGGATAATGAAATTTATATATATATATATAATTTAATATTATTTAATATTATTTAATATTATTTAATATATATTTAATATGTAATATATGTGTATACAATAGTTATAAACTTATATATATTTATGTATATATATATATATATAATATATATACATAATAAGTATATAATTATTATATACACATCTATTAAGTAACATATATATATATATATATATATATATATATATATATATATATATTAAATATATATGTCAATAATCTATATATATATATATGTAAATTATCATTACCATTTAAAATATGTAAATATATATAATTATATATATATATATATATATATATATTATATTGCATAAATAAACAAAATGTCCTACAAATGCATTATATACACACATGAATTATGTATAATATATTATATAAATATGTATATATATATATATATATATATATGTATATAGTTACAAATTATATATACAAATATATTTCATATTATGTTTTATATATATATATTAAAATATATATATTAAATATATATATATATATACATATTATCGTTAAAAACAAACACAATAAAATAAAAACCCAAACAA
>OZ024855.1:22279524-22284524 GCA_964017155.1 Oasisia sp. SBJ-2009
ATTTCCTGGTAGTATCAAATAATTAAAAGTTCATAACTATGTGCTCTTACCTTCAACTTACTCGTTGCACCCGTAGGTCGCGCAAAATGAGCCGGTTGATCGACTTTTCGATGAACTTGGCGGTGGTGTTGCCATTGTCTAATGTCAAGCAAATGATGCGGCACATTCGTCCGCTTGGGACGCTGCGCTCCACGCGCTAAAATGGCGGTCCATTATAAATTGCGAAGTGACCCTTCTCTTACGTCTTCTCTGTTATTAGCAGAGAAGATCTATCTGTTAGATTTTCTCTGTTATTGGGTGAGGTCTTAGAAAAACATACAATTCACCATTTTCACAGTTTTTCAGCTTTACATGGGTATAGAGTAAAAACCTGTACACCAATCTAATTCTTCTTAGCATCATTCAATAGAGAATTGTTTGGGCTTTCAGAAAAATGTAAATTTGTATAAGTCCGACGAGGATTTTCTTCATTTTTTTAAATGTATCTTATTTCAAGTAATGTAAAGTTAGAATATCCCAAACTTATTATTTGTCTAGTAAGTGGACACAGTTTACATGTCCATGACATTTTAACATGATTTTGGCCTGCACAATTTTTTCAATTCTCATTCAAATGAGAAATTTTATTTAAACAAACGTCCGTGAATTATATTTCAATAGCCCAATTTGGATGTTAAGAAAGTGGGCACCATATTATTTTTACCACCTATGGACAAGGGTAGGTTGTTGCATTGTTGTGGGTGGAAAAAGTTTTAGCTACACCCACTTCCCTTGGCTAGGGTTGCACATGAACAGAATTATACTGATAAAAATCACGGACATTTGTTCAACATTTTTACCTCTCCTGCATATAATTATAATGTTCTAGCTATTTCCTATAGCATTTCTCGTTTCTTGTACCACATTCTTCAATCGTGAACAAAAGTTTCACTCCAGTTTGTGTATTGGCCTCACAACTGGCGTCGAAATGAAAACAAACGTCCGTGATTTTTATTTAAATATACTTAGAAGGTGACTGAAACTGGCAGAATGATCGTTTTCACTGTTGAAACTAATAGTAAACATGTTGGCCTTGTACATTTAGGGTATAGAAGAGGTTCTGTGATATATTTGTATAAGTGGGACCACACATAATCTGGAGAAAGTAAAAAAAAGGGTTTTTATTTTTCAAAATCATAACACATACAGTGAATGGTCGAAATATATACTTGTATATAGCTGTATGCACAGATCAACCTCTTTTGTACACGTAGAAGACGTTTTGAGATGATATGAAGATGCTTAATACTCATACAAGTGTCTTAAGTAAATGATACCAGTAACAAACGTCCGTGATATTTACGCAAACGTCCGTGAATTTTTTGTAGATATGGTAAGCAGGCATACTGTTCACCTGCAAGTGTTAGAAAGTTCTTTATTACTGTTAAAACTAATAGTAAACATGTTGGCCTTGTACATTAAGGGTATAGAAGAGGTTCTGTGATATATTTGTATAAATGAGCCGACACATAATCATAAACACAGTAAAAAAAAGGGTTTGTATTTTTCAAAATCATAAAACATACACTGATTGGTTGAAATATATACTTGTATATAGCTGTAAGCACAGATCAACCTCTTTTGTACATGTAGATGATGTTTTAAGATGATATGAAGATGCTTAGTACTCATACAAGTGTCTTAAGGAAATGATACCTGTAGCAAACGTCCGTGAATTTTACGCAAACGTCCGTGAGTTTTATATATATATATATATATATATATATATATATATATATATATATATATATATGGTAAGCAGGCATATTGTTCACCTGCAAGTGTTAAAAAGGTCTTTATTACTGCTAAAACTAATAGTAAACATGTTGGACTTGTACATTAAGGCTATAGAAGAGGTTCTGTTGTATTTGAGAGCACTTGTAACCTGGGGAAAGTTAAAAAAAAATGTTTAAATTTTCAAAGTCATGACAAATACAGTGAAAGGTCGAAATGGTCGAAATATACATACTTGTATAGCTATAGCCAAAGATCAACCTCTTTTGTACATGTAGAAGACGTTTTGAGATGATATGAAGATGTTTAGTACTCATACAAGTGTCTTAAGTAAATAATACCAGTAACAAACGTCCGTGATTTCTACGCATATATTGTCTCATATGTCGACTATGAGACAACGGTGCTGTTTGTGAGTGCTCTGGACCACATATTTTGTAAAGTAGATATGTCGTAGATTGTGTAGAGTGACTTTCATGTGTAAGAGAGCATTTTTTAGTATGCAAGGGTAAAGTAAAAAGTGTTTTCCAAAGATTTGCGCTATTTCAAGTCATCAGTGAAAGTTGATTAGCATATAATTTTAAAGATTCTTTAATGTGCTTATTCATTTTCTGTACTTTCAAACATACATATCATGGCTAGCTATAAACAACATTTGCAGTTAATCTGAGATATTAAAGGGTCTTTAATTGTTGTTCAATTTATTTCGATCACGGACGTTTGCCGATCACATTACGTTTTCTTTGACAATCTCTAAAAACTGAACCGCTAGGATTAAGTCAGTATATTTTGGTGCTAAATGAAGTGAATAAGTTGTTCTTCAAGTGTAATAAAGTTGTTTAAAGTAATTGTGAGTTTTATTATTTTTTCCTGTCCAGCCCCAATTGTACGTTTTTCTATGACCTGACCCTATTACTTGCACCTTCGCGCTGCAGACGTAAACAACTAAATAACACCTGTTTCACTTATGCCATTCCATACCCCGACGACTATGTTGAGTATAATAAATAAATAAATAATTGAGTAAGTAAACAAGTATACGACTAAACTTATTGTCATTTATTTCTTATTATGCTGTTATCTCAAGTTATACTAATATTTATGATTAATTTATTTATCAATATTTAAAAAGGTGCATCAACTAATAATTATTAACATGTATTTGAGCAGAGCGCACCCCTTATGTGAGAATAAAACCGCACCCATACGTAAATTATAATGGAAGGTTTTAAATAAAACAATCTATTTAATATCACAAGAGTGTTCACAGCTATTTATGGAATGAACACAAAGTTATTTATTTTCTGTTGTTATATTCTTTCTCCGTTTGTCTGGGTAAACCTTGGTAGGTTTTCATAGATTAATCAATTTCTATATTTTTGTTGATTTGTAGATAATTACAAGTTGGTTGTGTAATTGGCTTACTATATTCATACAATAATTCTAACTACAACTGGCAATATACATCGATCATATATACATCGATTTTCGATATTAAAACGCTCTATTTCGATACATTTAAACAATATAAATGTCATAAACATACTAATATACCCACTAATGGATAATGGGGTCCTAAGACCCTGGACAAAGTTTGTATGTAAAGTTGTATACGATATAGTCAATTATGTACCCGGCGGTGACGATTTCCTGAGTTACAGAAGACCAACAAGTTGTCTTAATGACGGCTGCACAGGTGGCTCTGACTTAATTGCTCGTAATATTTTCTCAAAGTCGGTAGCTTTCTTGCCATCATAGACATACTCACAAGGGCTGTATAATCAAAGCATACGGTTTTCTCAAAATCGACAGCATTCTTGTCTTCTTCGGAAAACTGACGAAGGTTGGGTCAGGTAAATCAGATCATACGGTGAAGTGTGCCGTCTGGTCGATTTGCTAAGCTGCCGAACAATTACCTTATTAAACGATCAAGGTAATTAACTGGTAAACGCAATTTGTTACATACCTAATTATGAAATAAACTTGTGGCGGCGACAGAAAGCCGGGAAAAAACTCAACATTTCTATGATACATAAACACGATGTTTCGTAAAACAGGGACTACATGGCGCCCACATTTTCGAACATTTGTGTCGCGTATACAACTCTAATGACGTTGTGTAAGACATATTTTTATAGTTGAAACGGATGGAGAATGAGTTGCGTTCAACAACGGGACAGAACGTTAATAATTATAGGTGTCTATGAATTATAAGAAAACAAACAAAAAGAAGAGGAAGCCGAAGACGACAAAGACAACGAGGAGGAAGAGGAGACGACGAAGAAGAAATGTCGATTGCGTCTAAGTCCTTGAAAACCATGCTTAGCGACGCATCAAGGCAGCAGGGAGTCGAATATATAATAGGCAAGATTATGAAGGTATGTTTTTAAATGACGGCGGAATTGTGTAATTTTTCAAATGATCTAATGGTAACAGGACGCAACTACACCAGAGTGTAGGTGCAGCTAGAGAAAAGGCCATTGTCCGAAATTTAGTAGTTACACCAGGGACAAAATGCAAAGCAGAACTAGCTGATAAAAATAGGATAGATTTTCGTATAGGAGTAAGCTATGCATGTTGCTTACATGAACAAGCTTGGTTTGTGATAGCACAGATCCGAAACATTATAAAAACAATTATCACGTATGTCTATAAATGGTGATGGTCGGGGGGGGGGGGGGGGGGGTTGCTCTTTCCACAAACTTTCGCTGAGAAATTCACGACAGATTTAATGTTGAATGTTGTTTTGTTGACGAGCCTGGCATTAGTAGAGTTATATGTCTACGGTAGAAAAAACGATTATTATTATTATTAAATTATCGTCATTAAAATGTCTTGATTCAATTTAACCAAATTCATCGTGGTATTTATAATGCACAGTCTACGTCCATTTGAGTGGGCTATGGAAGTCCTAGAACAAAATATTATCTCCTTTTTGTGGAGAATATGAATTAACATATGTCGATGTGCAGGAAGCCTATTATGGACGCACTTTCTAGCATGACAAACTCGTGCAATATGTTCTGAGACATCCCTATGTTTTAGATATACTAGTTGTAGCTAATATACACCAGCTAGGTTATTATCATACGCATATTCAAATAAATGTAGAAATATTGTTGAAAGCGGTATTGAAATGAAAAACATCAAATTTATTTTAAAAAACATATCGCGTAAGGGGCAAGATTGAATGTTAAAAAGTATACTTTTGATCTAGGCCACACACA
>OZ024855.1:22289524-22347024 GCA_964017155.1 Oasisia sp. SBJ-2009
CTACGGCCTAAGGACCTCGCTGTTACAGTCCCAGCTCGCTAGGCCATGGCAAGCGAACCTTGGATTTAAAGGGTGGGGTCAGGTTTGCGCACCCTGCATTCCATCTTAAAGCTCCATTGCGCATGCGAGAAGGACACGTCCACCTCCTTTAACACACAAATTCCTGCAGCGATGGAAAGGGAAGAATAAGGCAGGTGGAAGATGACACTAAAACCGGCAGTCCCAATCCTGCATCCTGCTGATATTGATCCGGAGATGACAACATCACCCGGTAGCATCCTGAGCGACCAAACATCCTTCTCTAGGGACAACACTGCTTGCACCGCACGGAGAGGGGCCTCGAAAAGGCGGCCTAAACAAAGCTTGTCTCCATATGTCCCCATAACCTCACCGCGGTCAACAGGCATCTTCCAAATGCGGTCGAAACACATCAAAGGAGAAATGGCGCATCCTACTTGCCATAAAAGGTGGGAATAGACTCAAACTACTATAATGGAACATAAGAACAATGTTAGATTCATGCAGCAGCACTCGACCTGAACGACGCTCTGCATTAATTGAACACGAACTCGCTACGCTGAAAATTGACATCGCCGCACTCAGTGAAAATCCGCTTCTCTCAGAAGCAGCATGTCTGAGAGAACGTGACGCAGGTTATAGACTCTATTGGTCTGGCAAATCAATACAAAGAGACATCTTTCATGTGTTAGGTTCGTGGTTATGGGACTCCATAGATACCAAGCTTACAAACCTGCCAACCGGTCACTCTGACCGCATCATCTTCATGCGTCTGCCACTTAGTGTTCAGCAACATGACACTCTCTTCAGTGTGTATGCTCCAACTCTCCAGGCAAATCCTGCCGAAAAACAAACAAGTTTTACTTAGGCTTACGCAGCCTTCTTCAACTGTCAAGGTTGTCATCCTTGGCGATTTCAATGCCAGATAAGGCAGAGACGCAGACACCTGAAAGGTGTACTGGTAAAACATGGCATTGGAAACTGCAATGAGAATGGTTGAATACTACTTGAACTATGCGCCGAACAACAACTGCGTATCACCAAAATTGATTTCCAGCAGAAAGACAGATTAAAAACCACCTGGATGCGACCTCGATCAAACATTGGCACATGGTAGATTATATCCTTGTGCGCCAATGTGACTTGAACGATGGAGTTCACACGAGAGTGGTGCCTAGTGCCGAGTGCCACACGGACCACCCCCTTGTTCGCCGCAAACTCAGGCTTAAATTCAAGCCTAGGCCATAGCTAGGATGTGCTCCAAAGAAAAAGCTTAAGGTTTGTAGCATCCAGACAGTAAAACATTAGGGTGGACTTCCAAGAGAACATACGGTCTAAGCTGGAAAGATCCAACTGCACAGCAAATTCGCCTCCAGACGTGCTATGGGACCACACCAAGACTGCTATTCTACAAGCTTCTAACGAAACTCTCGGATTCTCCACACACAAAAAACTAAGATTGGTTTGATGAGAATAATCACGAAATGATATTTTGAAAAATGGAGGACCAGCAGTCAATATCAAGCTCCACGAATTCGCTCCACGAATGTTAGGAGCAGGGAAATCTCTCACAAGATCCCCGTGACGCAGTCATTATCACCCTGTACAAGAACAAAGGGGAAATGTCCGACTGCTCTAAATATCGCGGGATAACCGAGGACTTCCTTTTTCTTGAATCGTCGTTCGCGAAGTAGAGCCATGACTGAAAGCACCTTTCGACCATTAAATATGTATTTAATTTAAGTCATTCTATTACCCGGAAAGAGGGGAACGAAGTGACCAAGAAAGCGGATATCCTCAAAGCGTCTTAACATGCCTACGACGGAAACACGAACACATAACACAAGTGCTGAAATATGTGCATTGGTTACCAATCCAAAAAAGAATAACGTTTAAAGTTCTCCTGATTACATTCAAGGCACTCCACGGACTTGCACCGCAATATATATCTGAGCGTCTTGTCGAATATTCTGACACACGCTCCCTCCGGTTCAATTTGGCCGGTCTCCTAAAGGTTCCATCCACACGCTTCAAGTCGTTCGGAGATCGGGCTTTTGCCAAAGTGGCCCCTCTGCTGTGGAACATTTTGTCCAGTCAGACAGTGTGACATTACCTAGTCGCGTAAGACGGCGCTTAAGACGCATCTTATAAAAGTAGATTTTAATATTTAATAATTCTAAACAAGTGACATACATAACTTTACGAACCTTTTGTTCAGCGCTTTGAACAGAACAAAGGACATAATACGGCGCTTTATAAGACATTATTGTTATTATTGAAGTGGAAGGTAACCGGAGGGGTTGAAGAGCACGACTCTGGTGGGAGAATTTCATATAGAAAAATTTGACGGGATTTAAGTAAGAGCGGATTAAGAGAACGAATAAATGGGAGATGTGAAGACGGAAGATGGGTGTATCAGTCTGTGGGCAGTGATGCGTGCACGGAAGTTCTCCCACCCATTGCATATGGTTGCAGTGCAACAATTCAATGACGCTGTGGTTCTGGAGACAGCTTCACTGACGTTGGTAAGAGGTATAAAACCCGATTTTGAAATTTCAAATCAACTTAACAAACAATGATACATGAAAACGTTCAACACCATGAGAAGCCAGCGGGTAGAGTCACTTGTGAGTCATAGAAATAGTGTCCTGGGTAATAGGACAATGGCTATTTGCGTTTTTAAAACAATCTAAATTTAACAACGGATTTTGCGTAATAAGGATTCTTCTTAAGACCTCTTTATCTGATGCAGGACCTACCAGTCATTACCTATCTGTTTGTCCACTAAGTGAGTTTAAGTGCACTAACATCAACGAAGCTTCCATGAACATTGTAGGGAATGTAGGATCCCTGGTCAAGATGCGAGATATCCACCGTGCACCTTTTCCAACTTGCTTCAAGACTCTTACCAACTACCATTGATGTCACTCGCATGATAATACATACGTTTTGGCATATACCCTACTTCAAGAGTGATTTCGGGGCAATCTATCACCGTAACCCGGCTTCAACTAATTTGTGAGATTTCGGGCGAAGCTTCCCCCAGCTCTTCATTCAAACATGTTTATCATCCTTACAGAACAAAAATTCTCAGCTACCGTTTATATATATATATATATATATATATATATATATATATATATATATATATATATATATATATATATATATATATATATATATATATATATATATATATAATATAACGTGACCCTCATAATATAACGTGTAATCGGAAGGACTAATAAATAATACGAGTGTTGAAATATTTCCCTCCTTACACTCTCATACGTGTTTTATCCACATTAGTCATGGAAATTAGTTTTCACCCAAACTGAAACCGCAACTGTACACTTTATTGAAGCTTAATTAGCGGTGTGTGTTACGCCAACATTGCTGAGGCGTTCGGAGTGTCCTGGTTATATTTTGGCATAACACAAGTGCACTTAAATTACAAACGTTAGTTTACAATGTTCTGGTGTAGCTTCTCTGCCGCTTCTTGATGCGATTACAAAGTGGCTTTTGGTGACAAGTTGATATGAGTTGGTGGCTTCTTTGCATCGACTTTATGCCTAGAGAAACAACAACAAAACTGTGACATAACAGCAAAGCAATACACAGTAGTAGGACAGTGAGAATGTACGTACATGTTCAATTAGCCAACATGATCCCCAACATTTCTACCAGCATCATCGCATGCCAGGGTCGTTTGCTATGCAAACCTAGCCTTCACGGATCCCCTAGGTGACGTTGAGGGAGTTAGCTGAGTCGAACTATTCCTGAGAACAGCGCAAATACTCGCCCCAATTTAAGACGGATAAACAATGTGTTTTGGAATATTTCATTCTATATTCCAAACATTGCGCGTAACATGAGCAGTGTGTTCCTGAAATAGCCAACCAATTATATCAAAATTTATGATCGGAGACCAACGATAGTCCTCGTGGGCGATTGTATAGGGTGTTTTTATTTACTAAGACATTTGACGAGGAATTAGCATTTCAACTAGTTTCAATGTGTCTGAAACTGAAGAAAGAAATATTGCGACTGAATGGTGTTGTGTTTGGGTGTCTTACTTCTGTACTGTTTCAAGTGAGTGATTGCTTGAGCCATGGGCTGACAATTCTTGAGATGATTGTCGGTGCTTCCTGTAATGCTCCATGCGTCTCTGCAATGCATCGTCAACGACCTTCTTGGAATCCTGCGTGTCCAGTAGTGTAGCAAAGGATATCGCCGCTGACATATCCGTCGCGTTCAGTTTCGATGAGCGTCTGCCAATGCAACGAGTGTCAATCAAGTCCACGCGAATCGTGTGTAAACACATGGTTCACACAAGATTTATTTGAATTAATGAATGCGATGAAATCAGATGTGAATATGATTCTACAATAGAGGGAAATTAATGATCGCGTTGTTTGGTGAACTGGAACTAACGTCGTTCAAAAACATCAATGACCGGTATGAAAGAGGTCTCGCTTTACTGTAAACGTCTCTCTTTCTCTCCATCTCCATCTTCTGTCTGTCTGTCTGTCTGTCTCTCTCTCTCTTGTCGTCCCTATCTCTCTCTCCACATAGACTCCTATTATATATATATTTTATATATATAATTATATATATATATATATATATATATATATACATACATATATACTCGCTCAATATCTCCTTCCCTCTCCCTCTCTCTGTCTAATAATAATAATAATAATAATAATAATAATAACAATAATACTAATAATAATACGTAGGCTCCCCATTTCGATTTTGTTCTGGTCGTTTGCTCTAAAGAATACATAAATAGAACGTGTTGTGATAACTCAACTATTTAATAAAGTCAGCCGCTTTATCTAAGATACACCTACGACAATTACTACAACTGACCTGGATCCAGACCGCGATCCGGGTAGCGATTCGAAGAGCTGCGGCGACCCACGACGTGATCCACGACGCGAACTACGGAGCGACCCACGGAGCGAACTGGGACGCGACCCGGGACGCGACCCGGGACGCGACCCGTGACGCGACCCGTGACGCGACCCATGCGACGAGTGACTCAGCGAGCCAGGCCTACGTCCGTAGCGTGAGGCAGACGAGTGGCGCATGCGTTTCTTCGGATCGTCTTCGTTCAACACCTCCCAAAATCGGCTGAAGATTCCGCGTCCATACGCCACAAACAACACGCAAGCAAGTCCAACCAATAACAGAGTGGCGACAATAACTCGGGCGAGGAAGCCACTGTTGTCAGGCGGCTCGATACCCTTCACATCTATAATGATAATGATAATAATAGTAATGGTAATAGTAATAATCCGGTAGTAGTAGTAGTGGTGGTAGGGGTGGTAGTGGTGGTAGTGGTGGTGGTGGTAGTGGTGGTGGTGGTGGTGGTATTGGTGGTGGTTGGAGTGGTGGTGGTGGTGGTGGTTGTGGTGGTGGTGGTGGTGATGGTGGTAGTGGTGGTGGTAGTGGTGGTGGTGGTAGTGGTGGTGGTTGTTGTTGTTGTGGTGGTGGTGGTGGTAGTAGTGGTGGTAGTGGTAGTGGTGATAGTGGTGGTAGTGGTGGTGGTGGTGGTGTCGATAGTGGAAGTGGTAGTCGTCGTCGTCGTCGTCGTCGTCGTCGTCGTCGTCGTCGTCGTCGTCGTCGTCGTCGTCGTCGTCGTCGTCGTCGTCGTCGTCGTCGTCGTAGTAGTAGTAGTAGTAGTAGTAGTAGTAGTAGTAGTAGTAGTAGTAGTAGTAGTAGTAGTAGTAGTAGTAGTAGTAGTAGTAGTAGTAGTAGTAGTAGTAGTAGTAGTAGTAGTAGTAGTAGAAGCATTAAGTTAATGATGCACTGATGCATTTAGGGGCTTTGTAAATAGAACAATGACCTATAATCTAAAGCATATTTTGATAGGTTCGAAGCCACACTACACAACATAAAAAATGCCAATAAATTAAGTAAATATATTGACATGTATATATATATATATATATATATATATATATATATATATATATATACATATATATATATATACATATATATATATATATATATGTGTGTGTATACATAATATATATGTCTTCAAGTGTCGGATTCGCTAAAATAATTACATGGGGTACAATTATATATAGACGGTCCCAATTATTTTTATTGAAAAGAATTACTAGAATGTATTACCCGCCAATGAGTTGCAACTGGTATTGTAGGGCTTGCATATCAACAATTAAACACATGTTTACTGGCACCATAATGTTATTATCTACGGAGTACTTAACCTATTTGTTTTTCAATTTGTTTTCCAATTGGACCCTTAATTTGCTTTATTATTGAAATTTCTTATATTTACAAAAAACAAAACCGTTCGATCTTATTATGTTAACAGCTATGTGATCATAAGTTATCTGAGACCTGCAATGTGTTTCGCGCAGAACGTACCATGGATCAAACCATAGTGTCCCACCATGCCGAAGTGACAAACACTATGCACAGCACAGAAAGAGTCTTCGTTCAAGTCGAAGCCATACGTGTTAACGGAACACCACCGACATCCCGCCGTCTCGTGGCATTCCCTGTCATATATACCACTCTTGCTTAAGCAGTACAGATTCGAGAACAGGGGAATCAGAGTTTGCTGTTTTAAAGTATAGTATACATCAGCATAACTCATTGTGTGCGCGCGTGCGTGCGTGTGTGAGTGTGTGTTTGTATGAGTGTATGTGTGAGTGTGTGCGAATGCGCGTGCGTATATGTGTATATGTGGATACGTATATGATTATGCAGGGATGGCAGCGCGGAGCTATATTTGGCCCATATGACCCTCACTTAACTGTTCAAGGTCACCGCTGTATCGAAGGCTCTCATTGGTCCACGTGACCAGATCATGAGATCCGGAAGCCGCCATTTTGGTCATGACGTTAAGGTCAGAATGGTTGCCACTTTTCTGATTGGTCCTTCTATGGGCGACGTGTGTAGCGATTGGTTCGTGCGTTGTACCCACAATTCCTGACGACATCCGGTTAAGCGACGGACATTTTGATCCCATACGACTATCAAGGTCAAGATCCTTCCGACTGTTGTCATTGGTCTATCTATGATCCGTCCACATCCGGTGATGTGAGCGACAAAAGCGACTGCTGAAATTAATGGTTATCGATACCTCTTTGCGTCAATGTTATGCGTCGAGACGTTTCATTGGTCGACTTCGATGATCCGGAAGTCGTCATTACCTTCCGGCGACGTCAATCCCTCTAGCGGTTAACAGGCACATAACATATTTAAGCGACGTTTACCGCGTTTGTGTGATTAAATGTAATGAGAAACGGGATAGGAACGTATTTACAGCGACCTTCGACATGGAAACACTTACCAATGAGGACGCAGACGTAGCTAGCGATGCAGTTGTGTCCGATAAACTTTGTCAAGACACGGACGACGAAAAGAAACCAAAGCGCATTAAATTTGCCGGGGCCGACTCGCCATTGTCAAAGTTTTTCCCGTGTCGTGTTGAAGCGTTCGGTCGGGTTTTTAACTCGGTCGAACACGCGTACCAATACAGGAAGGTATTATACCACGGCGACGTCGACTGCGCAGAGCGCATCAAAGCTGCTAAACATGCGCGCCTGGCAAAAATGAAAAGTAAACAGATCGGGGAGACGAGGTCTGATTGGAGTGACGTTCGAGTCCACCGGATGCGCCATTTATTGCTCGCAAAGTTCAAGACATCGAAGGAGTTGAGAGCAGCCTTGTTGGCAACAGGAAATGCTGAACTGGTGGAATTCGTGTCGTCGAAAGAAGGCTTCTGGGGGCTAGGACGTGGCTACAAAAACGGCCGAAACACTCTCGGAAAGCTGTTGTGCGACGTGCGGGACAACGACATGTAGACGGTAAGGGAGAGTTGGCTCAAGAAACTGCGCAATGACGTCCTTGTTTACTGTTGCTACTATATCCATTCTTGAAGAGTCATTACACATGGAATGTGTTTACGCCACGTTCTTGAGTAACTGCGCAAAAGGACTAACTGCGCAAAAAGATCCTGACTCATTACATGTGGAATGTGTTTATACCATGTTCTTGAGTAACTGCGCAAAAGAAATATATATACATATAATACAATAATGAGTTATGTGAAATGTGTTTATCCCATGTACTCGAGTAACTGCGCAATCGTGAGTTATGTAGAATGTGTTTACGCCGCGCTGTCGACCAACTATGCACACACACAAAAGTGAATCATGTGGAATGTGTTTACCCATGTTGTCGAGTAACTGGGCAAAAACATCACGAGTCATGTGGAATGTGTTTACGCCACGTTCCCGGTAACTCCGCAAAACGGATAACTGCGCAAATAGAACCTCGTTAATCAGGCTTCCTGCCGCCAACACTGCCTGTTGTGTATCAGTTAACCAGTGAGAAATACATAACATGTCGGCCAACAATTCTAATGCAGACAACGAAACAGCCGTTGGGACAACGTGTCCCTCTATGCACGACGTCCTTCAACCGGTTTGTGCTTTAGGTACTTATAGCCTGAAATATCCATTAACCATTGGGGCAGCTTCCAGAAAAGAAGCCGTCTACTGGGTCTGTGTTTGTAGTAAACGCCGGGTCATCGAAGGTGCCGACGGAGACATGGTTTGCGCGGAACACGGCACAGTTTTACCAGAGCTGTGCTACCGCGTGCGCGTGAAGTTCTTCGAGAGGGCAACCGCCACAGAATTGTGGATGTGCTTTTTTTGACAACATGATGAAAAGATTCGTTGCCACCGAGGCCTGTCAGTTTGAGAAAATGGGGTTCGTTGAGCAGACTGCAGTAGTGAATGAACTTGTTGGAAAAACATTCCAAGTGACACTGAGAAAAGTCAGACGTGGTGGTTACATCAACTTTGACGTCAAAGCTGCCTGTCTCTGCAAGTGAATTGTATGTGTCTGTTCCCAGCAAGAAGCCGATGACGGTCAATCAGCTACACTGCGAAAACTAGACCACGCTATGAAGACAACATTTGCGCAACGACTGAGCGATATTATAGCTCAGCTAGCAAGAGATACCTGTTTCGGCTGTCGAATCGATCACCCGATCACGACGTATGCATGCTACCGACAGACGAACTCATTGACACGTTATTTCACGAGGCAGTTGAGCGTGTGAAAGCTGTAGATGTCATGAGAGATTGGCTTTGTATTATAGAAGACCCACCAATGACAGTCAGCGAGTTAGAAGGTCGACAATCACTCCCCTGGTTATATGGCGAGTGGTCGGATGACGCCTGGATCCATGAAATGAAACAACTGATACAATCGTGTATGTGTGACGAACGCCATGCCACTTGGTGAACATTACTGTTTAGTCTAGCGCAGTCAAATAATTATTTGTGATGTTACCGGCGGAACGGCCAAAACTGCCGGGCCGCTTACTCTACTAGTTCAATAAACATGTGTTATTAAACTATGCATTGTGTTTTGTTTTCTTAATTGAGTATAAATATATAGGAGAAACTGTTTGTGTTGTTAGTCGACGTAAGAATGGACACGAGGTTGGTGCACCCATTCACGTGCATTGTTGCGGGTCCAACAGGTTGTGGTAAAACGACATTTGTCTCCCGTATATTACTTAATTCTACCGTGCTAATCAACTTACCCCCTGAAACATTGACGTGGTGTTATGGAGAATGGCAACCTCTGTACGCCACATTTGCCGCAACACAAAACAATATTAACTTTGTACAAGGTCTCCCGGATGTGACGTTATTCGATCCGAAGCTAAGAAATGCGGTTGTCATCGATGACCTGATGAACGAAACAGACGATAGGATCACGAAGCTGTTCACAAAGAAGAGCCACCACTGCAACACGTCCGTGATCTACCTGGTTCAGAATCTATTTTCAAAGGGGAAAGAAAACCGTACAATTAGTTTGAATGCGCAATATATGGTGTTATTCAAAAATCCACGTGACGCGACTCGCGTAGTTGATGTTTTAGCCAGTGTATATATATAGACCACTATCTAACACAAATAAAATCACTAACGAAACATGTTGCAGATTTACGTTCGCATCACCAGCGACAACCCAGCGAGAAATGGATTCAGTTAATGTTGTTTTACACAATTAACTTTCAATCGATTGATGATAATATTATTATTATTATAAACTACGTTATTGGGATAAGTTACATTGTGTTTAAACGAATTCGTAGGTAAACATTGTCTTATGTACACCATTGAAAACATATCAGGCATGATTGTGTGTGTGTGTGTGTGTGTGTGTGTGTGCGTGCGTGTGTGCGTGCGTGTGTGCATGTGCACGCGTGCGCGCGCGTGCGTGTACAGTTTGTTTTATGTTAGATATATACATTTCAATTTTAAGTGTAGAACAGCTTCGTGTGTGATTTATATATATTACAATTTTAAGTGTAGAATTGTTTAGTATGTGCGCGCATGCAATTATTATTTTATATATTTATATATATATATATATATATATATATATATATATATATATATATATATATATATATATATATATATATATATATATATGTGTGTGTGTGTGTGGGTATATATATTGTATGCGCATATTGTTCTTATTAAAATTATAAACGGTGTCTCGTTATTGATTACGTTCAATGTCACACTACAAAAGAAATTCATTCGATTATGCACGTCTTGAAATTATGCGATTGTAGAATGTCGCTGTTAATGGCTAGAGGAATTGTCATTACAAAATAAGTTTGTTGTTGTGACAACTTCTGGATCATCGAAGTCGACCAATAAAAATACTCGACGCATAACAATTTTATACAAATAAAAAATGTATTAATGTTAGCACCCCCTTTTGACGCTCACATTACCGGGTGTGGATGGGTCGCGTGAACCAATGAAAACAGTCGGAAGGGATTGACCTATGTAAAACCAGATTATATCCTATTGTCGATCGCATAACCCGCAGTCCACGTCTAACGCCTTCCTGTACTAGTGTGCGTGCTAAAAACCCGACCGAATGCGTCAGACGCCACTGTCTCGCTAGCTACGTCTGGAACCTCATTGGTAAGTGCTGTTTCAATTTCGAAGGTCACGGCAAATACGTACGTTTTCTTACGACGTTTAAGTAAATAGTTAAGTAAAATGACTCGTTTTCTTTTTGCGTGCGCAGTTACTAGAGAACGTACGTCGCGTAAACACACTCCACGTGACTCATGATCTTTTGCGCAGTTACTTGCCATAAACACATTCCATATGACTCATGATCTTTTTGCGCAGTTACTAGAGAACGTGACGTAAACACATTGAATATGACTCACGATCTTTCTGCGCAGTTAGTCGTTTGGCGCAGTTACTCTAGAGCGTGGTGTAAACACATTCTATATGTAATGACTTCTTTTTACTACGCAAAAAGGAGTAAGCAATACAACATGAGTTACAAGAATGTGGCGTAAACATGTTCCTTGGCTGCAGTGAAACATAGCAACAGTAAATAATATAATTATGTTGTGTCGCTGTTAACCGCTAGAGGGATTGACGTCGCCGGAAGGTAATGACGACTTCCGGATCATCGAAGTCGACCAATGAAACGACTCGACGCATTTACATTTACACAAAGAGGTATCGATAACCATTAATTTCAGCACTCCCTTTTGTCGCTCACATCACCGGATGTAGACGGATCATAGATAGACCAATGACAACAGTCGGAAGGATCTTGACCTTGATAGTCGTATGGGATCAAAATGTCCGTCGCTTAACCGGATGTCGTCAGGAATTGTGGGTAAAACGCACGAACCAATCGCAACACACGTCGCCCATAGAATGACCAATCAGAAACGTGGCACCCATTCTGACCTTAACGTCATGACCAAAATGGCGGCTTCCGGATCTCATGATCTGGTCACGTGGACCAATGAGAGCCTTCGATACAGCGGTGACCTTGAACAGTTAAGTGAGGGTCATATGCCCAAATATAACTACTGACGCATGCTTGGAGGAAGGGCAAGACACATATAGCTCGATGGAAATGCTTTTAATTCCTGTGTTAAAACAGCATTCTTACATGACCTGCATGACACTTCTCATAGTAACACATGCATGCATGCATGCATGATACTATCATGGTTCAAATCGGCATGGCATGGTTGTCCCAAATACAGCTGTACCCGGTAATGTTTAATAGTGTTTTCAGTGCCATAATTGAATGTCCACTGCTACGTACCTTTGAGGCTACGCAATAACGAATACATAATAATGACATAAAAGTGAAATTTAGCACGTTTCACGCGTCATTTGTATGGACAAAGTTAACAATATAACGTATTAGGTGATGTTGTAGTATTCACATGCCAACCATATGGTGATACGTATGGCCACAGTGTTGCCACGGTACTACCATGGCACATTTCTAGTACTTACTGTAAGGTTTTCTTGCTCTCACAGTTGAGCTGGTAGCACGGTTTAATGGCGGCACGCACAGCCACTTCTCTGGCACGCAGCTGTTCGTAGTGGTTCACAGTTGTGAAGGGCGAACACGTCATGGTCTTGGCGCTGAGATATCACAACATTGAAATACTGTGATCGTCCACATACGTTCACAAACTCCTTGCACATATATCATCAGTAATATTTAAAGTGGAATCTACTTAAAGAAATCATTTACTGCCTTTGCAGATTCTATTCGATTACCCAGTCGATGCACTGTCATGTTATACAATTGCATGGCAACCACTTTGAGCATGCAGTGAACAGTGCTACTGCTCGCATTGACTAATTCGCTACATACAATAATTATTGTAAGACCTACCGCGCCGTCTCATTACAGATGACTGCCCTCGAATGGTTGTAACACGGACATTCACATTCACTCGTTTGTTTCTCAAGACACTTCGGTGGAGGAACAGCATTCTGGAACAAGGTACACGTTTTGCCATCTCACAGAGCTGACACTATTTACATGACATATACGTATGTCACAAAAACATCTTCAGGCTTAGCAAAACAATTCAACCACACCAAAAACAATTACATCATAAAATGCACATCGTTTTTCTATATGCCGGGGGTTCTAAGCCCTCCACAAATATTGGTGGGTTTAGTCAACCCCAAAGCCACCCCCTGATTCCGACGCATATGCATTATTATTGCACCATGAGGCGGTGCGCGCTATTTGTTAGGTTGGCAACTGAGACAACCCAAACAGGAATATTTCTTTTTTTAAAGAAACCACACTGATACCTAAGACAAGCATCTTTGCATATGAGTCAACGTCATATTAATTAACAATCTCCTATACATAATTCGTTTCCGGTCAAGAAGTCGAACCTCTGCAACAGTTGGCACTACCTTTGCGCTGTCAGAATGATAGAAATGTAGTACGCTGGTGTTTGCTAAGCAATGTTATTCAGCCTATTGTTCTTTACAACATGTCGGATGTGAACGCGCGTGACGTCCCTGAGTTGTAAACAAACATTAGCTGTATTACGTTTTTAGTAACTCTATGTAAACACGCTCTATCCAGTATCTATAGTTGTATGCTAGTGACATCGACGTAAACCAATATCTTTATATCAATATTGGAGTTTATTAAATTGACGATATGCTGATTTGGCACACTATCATTTCAACTGATCAACGAATTATGTTTTCTTGTATCACTTCCAATATAACTTATACCAAATTGTTGATAGTTCCTCTGTAAACTACATGACTAGAAGCAGAATAACGCTAGTTTTTGTTTGAAACTATGTGACGTTAAACGGGTTCACTCGTGAAATGGTGTAAATGTTAAAGGAACATGCAACCATAGTATCGAAAATGCGTTAAAATCCCTCCAATTCCCACATACCATTCATGATAGAATATTGTAACACATGTATTTTTTGTTTAATTTTGTAAGAATGTTATACATCATAAAATTAATCTTGAAACGTGCATTTTCACTGACCATGGGCGCTGCCATTGTTGCCCATTTCAGGGGGAACTCACGAAGATTAACGCGAGAGAATGCGTGAGTGTGACGTAGGCGGTCCACCACCTCAGCGATATAGGCGTAGCGTAATATGTAAACACTAGCATAGCGACATGAATCGAGTTGTTTTATGAGTCTTGTGATAATGAAATGCTTGAATATCAAGCATGCGGATGTCAAAGGAAGGCAGGAGAAGAGTCCGTGAAAGGAAAGAGATTTGTCCAAATGCCAATAAATTATCTAGGAAGCCCGCCGTCGAAGGGCGAGTTGACGATCAAATGGCTCCACAATATAGGTACGAGTCATACAGTGGAAACATTCAATTTCAACCGGAAAATGGTTTGCCAGGACCATGTCACCGTTGATATGGAACACAGGTTGCCGGGATTGGGTGAAAGACGACTGTTGAACGAAGCCACTGTCCCCACTGAATTTGTGCACAGAACGAAAACTTCGGGGCCGAAGCGAAGGGTCAGTGTTGCACGCGAAGTCGAAGAAGGGTCTCGCTAAAGGGACGATCTTAATGTATGCAAATACTATATATGGGGTACTAGAATATCATTCAATGCATTTCCTTTATTATAATAAAAATCAATGATTAGTAAAATATTCATTGCGCGACGGTCGACTGGAATAATTAGTTGGATAAACGATTTGTTTACATATGAAAGTGGGCGATAATAAAAGTTATTAAGCTCCGTCGAACCAACCAAGTCCAAAATGGATTGCGCGATTTCCTTTGTTGCAGTCTCTACTTGAGCATCATTATTCTTTATCCTATTATTTATGAATGTTTATATTATAAAGGACGGCGGTTTTTTTTTATAGCTAACGCTCTGTAACTAATTACATGGATGAATATATCTCAGACTCAGTGGGTACGTGAAGAATTCGTTTTGTTTTGCCCACCCGAGGCGCTAGCATGGTGGATCTGTGTCGTCACACGACCACAGCCGAAATGTCCAAAATGTCAGCCTCCAGGGAGGTTCACTAATTATCCTTAAAAGTTAACAAATCATGTCAGAAAAAATTAACAAAATATGGGATATGATTCAATGAACATTATTTAATGGTTTAAGCAATTTTTACTTTTTGGGTTGCATGTTCCTTTAATTACGTCACCATGCCTACAGATATGTACCACTTCGCCTTTGTTCTGGCCACCATCTCTTTTGAATTTGTAATCAGTAACTAAAGAGGGATTGGTATATGACTGGCAGAGATTAGAGTACAAAACAAGTGAGGACCAACAACCAGGATTCGAGGAACAGGTTCTTAGCCAGACTACCGTCTGGTACACGGTGGAAAATAGAAGAACAATAATGGTCTAGTCGGAAGAGGGTGTACCGTGCACCCCCGAAATATACTTTTAATTGGTATCACTAGATCGGAAAAATTCGTAGAAAACTTTTTGCTATGTGAACCAGTCCGCAAAATGACCCACGTATCACTCTTGTGCAAATTAGTGCTCCCATTATTGACAAATCAATTTTTCACTATACCTCAGCCAATATTGCAGATGACTGAAGGTGTACAGATCCATGTCATGAGGGTCAACAACCATAATAAAACTATTGTTTACTTGATCATATGTGTCTGTGACAGTTTAATATGCATTATTGAGAAATCTATTATTTCACCATCTCTCAGCCAATATTGCACATAAATGCACAAATAAGTACGTCCCTGGCATGCTATGCAAATTCTATAGTGCCAGTAGTGCTGAAAATGTGACTTTTCGCTGTATCTTGCAGGTAATTTCAGATGGTTTTATGAGGGAATCTTCTTATGAAATCGTGTGGTTTTGCGACCAAATTCCACTACTAAGTTCATTTACCAACTCACTTACTGGTCTTGGTAAATAGCAAGCCAGAATGATATTTTCTGAGCTGCCGCGCCTCAACTTCTCATGGGCTTCAAGACGATAATTGTTAGATTCACTTTCACTGAAATCGTAAAGGTCAAATTCGTCCTGATTTTCCTCCTCCTCCTCTTCTTCCTCTTTACGATCATCAGTGTCCAGGAGATCAACGGGTGGGTTCGGTAACACAGGACCGCAGCACCACACCGGTTCCAACACTCCATCCAAAGTTCTTATCCACCACCCCGATGTCAGGAACACACGTAGTTAATTCAAGAATTGTCCTTTACTGATCGTTGACCCTGAACACATGTCTGGAGATGTTATTTGTATGTGCAATATTGGCCGCGATATGGTAACAAATATATTTCTCAATAATGGCAGCACTAATTTGCATATTAAACTGTCACAGACAAATGTGATCATGTCAAAAATAGTCTTATTATGGTAGCTGACCCTCATAACATGGGTCTATACACCATTTTTATTTTAGTTATCTGCAATACTGGCTGAGATATAGAAAAATCGATTTTTAAATAATGGCAGCACTAATTTGCGTAAAAATGATGCGTGGGAGATGTTGCTGACTTGTTAATATAGCACACCGTTTTCTACGTATTTTGTCCGATCTAGTGATACCAATTAAAAGTGTATTTCCGGGGGGGGGGGGGGGTGCAAGGTACCCCCTTTCTCGATTGGACTATAAAGGCCATCAAGAACGACAATGGCATAATGGAGGGGTGCCTGATGAAGATTGATTTGGTGAACCCACCCAGTCTTTGCAGAAGCAATATACATTTTCCTCCTCATCGACTGGACGGATCTTAATCACAAGGAACACGTTTGTCAGTTTTAAACGATAAAGATCGAAAATGTCGTCGCTGCTGACATGAAGGTTCTGTGATTCTTTCATCTGTAAACGTTGTATATCACAGCATTATTCACGCATTATTATCAGTGCAATGTGGTATAATTAACCATATAGCGACAATGTAGCTTAATCTTAACTTACTGACGACTGAAATGACTCAATAACTAAACACTTCAGACGAGTTGTATATGTAAGGTAGCCTAAATTAATTATTCAGTATGTAAGAACACTGCAAAAGCTCGCAGGCTATGAGTGTATATATTTTCTTAAGCAATTTCTAGAGTATCATTTATCACGCATGGCAAGTTATATTTAAGAAATTGTTTGCGAATTTACATTTAGCTGTGACAGCGCTATGTATAATTTAGGTTCCTGATTATTAGGAAGGTGTACATTAACATTGGAAATAATCTGTCACTTTAACATATAAACAGGTACATGTTTGAACGTATTTATAGTCCAGCTAAAATTCTTGTAATCTTAAATTATATTCTATCTTTAACAAACTCAGTTACTTAAAAGGTGGCTTTAACGTTATTATACGAGTGCTATTTAGCTCACCTGATACGAGCTAAACGTGGTCAACGAATTAGGGTGCAAACAAGAAATTTTTCTCAAATAGCCCTTTTGTATCAAAACATATGCTATCTTCGGTTCCTACATAATTAGAGAAAACCATGGTACAAAAAACGCATTTATATAGAATTACATACACACACACACACACACACACACACACACACACACACACACACACACACACACACACACACACACACATGCACACACACACGCATGCACGCACACACACCACACATACAATAATATCAATAATGTACGAAGCAATATACACATATGCACACTCACAGATTAACAACAATACCTACTATGCAGACAGAGCAATTTACACTATCCTGTTCGCAGATAATACTGGCCAAGGTTGCCCTGATATTGAGCTGTTTCGTGTGCATTTGATTGGTTAGGTAACGGCGACCAATTAGGCTGTATACATTTACACAAACACACATTCACACAGCCAGCCAGCCAGCCAGCCAGCCAGCCAGCCAGCCAGCCAGCCAGCCAGCCAGCCAGCCAGCCAGCCAGCCAGCCAGCCAGCCAGCCAGCCAGCCAGCCAGCCAGCCAGCCAGCCAGCCAGCCAGCCAGCCAGCCAGCCAGCCAGCCAGCCAGCCAGCCAGCCAGCCAGCCAGCCAGCCAGTCAGCCAGTCAGCCAGCCATCCACACACACGCACGCCTACACGCGGACACATTTTCACAAGTTAAACATACGCGCCAAAGCGTACATAGATACGCATTTGAACGAACGCGTTTAACCATGTATATGAATATACACATAAACGCGCGCACTCAACCAAGCAACCAAGCACATATTGTTTAATATCATACACTATATAAATACTCAACTTTCCTGTGATATGCCAGTTCGTAATGTTTGGTATGATATTTCTTCTCTTCGGAGGGATCAGCATTTCAGGGTGTACAATGATATATCCTGCCTCGTCGATTAGGAAACACCTGATCAACATAACTACTTTAAGGTTTAGCAAAGTTATTTTTATTTGCTATTTAAGAAATGGGATATGCTTATCGACGTTTTAAGTCTTTGTCTGCACATGGCAACAACCTTACGGTATTCCATGTATATTGTGACATATATTATATCTCTACGTTCTAGGCCTCATTCATTTAGTTTATAATACATGTTTTCAAAGTTATTAAGCACTCTCTCACTTAACTGTGCTGCTTTGTTTACCTGCTGGAATATGGCTATACATGTGACTTAACACTTTTCGGTGTTTTGCACAGGGACTATTTCTTATTTACGTTGTCAGTCATTAGTCATTCTTCTTGTTATTGCGTTGATTCAGTAGCAATAAGACAACATAATAGCATGGAGCAGAAGTAGTGATATAGGGCGCGCAAGATATTCTCGTATCCGGTCTCGTTTTGAGCGATACTTAACGAAACAATCGGCCTGCATACCGTGGTTTTGTCTGTAAGCTTATTCACGATAAGATAAGATAAAGTTTATTTCAGACAAAACGTCGTCCATATATATATATATATATATATATATATATATATATATATATATATATATATATATACATACATACATACATACATAAAATACAATTAAAAATATGAAAAGTACAATACATATAATACAATCAAGGCAATGATGTGATCGACGTAAAAATATAAGTGTAAAGTTAAAAAAATTATGTCTAAATATATGAGGAAATTAATTAAATAAGTTGTAAACAAAAATTGATTACAAAATAAATACAATACTAATGTCATGTACACAATAACGACCCCCAGTATGAGTACATACGGCTCTTAAAATGAATATCGGTACGGAGGTAATTAATAAAAAGAATATTATCTGACTGATGAAGACGACATAAAAGACTGAATATGGATGAACGAATGCGTTCATTGAAAGATTTAATGTAGTTGGTGACAAACATAAAACTTGCACTACATCTTGAGGGTAAGTTGAGTAAAATTCTGAGGCTATTATTGTATGCGACGGTAATGCTTTTGAGGCTATATTTTTTGAATTTGCACCAAAGACTAGAAGTATACATAGGAGTACAGTATGCTTGAAATAAAATAATGTTGGTGGAAATATTACAAAGACAACATTTTCGAGCTAATACATTGGCTTGGGCATAAAGGCATCTTTTTTGTCTGGCAATGTCGTCATCATCAGTTAGGTTATTGTTGATTATATGACCAAGATATTTACATTTCGTAGTATAAGGTAATGGATGGTTATCGAGATGGATACAACATTTTTCCTGTCCTGGGGTTTGTTGTCAATAACCATACACAAGGACTTCTTGGCATTATAAGTAATATTGAACAATTCGCCATACTTGGCACAACAATCAGTACGTTTTCTCAAACCAGCAACACTTGGAGAAAAAATACAGAGGTCATCAGCATACATCAAGTGGTTGATTAAGGTGCCAGCATAAAGACAACCAATATGTAATTTGTTTAGATTAACACTTCAGTCGTCCATGTACACATTAAATAGATGGGGGGGGGGAAGGATTCCACCCTGTTTAACACCATTGGAAACAGTAAAAAAGCTAGAAAATCCCTGACACCATCTGAGGGTAAATTGTTGGGTACCGTACCAGTGGTATAGAATGCGTACAATAAAAGCTGGACAGCCAAGATCAATTAATTTACCAAATAGGTTGCTGTGATTAACTTTGTCGAAGGCTTTGGAAGCATCCAACATAGTAACATACATAGAAGACCCATTAGCAATATAGTTTCGAAAAAGTTCTTTTAATAGAAATATGAGCATCTCAGTAGAGTGATGCTTTTTAAATCCAAATTGATTGTCACATGTAATGAGAAATGGGGTAGCCCTGGATAATATTAATGATTGAAATAGTTTGCTAGCTACTCTGGCAAGGGCAATGGGCCTATAGTTATTATTGTCTGACAAATCACCAGATTTATTTATAATGATAGGAGCTATGATTGTTGTCATCATAGTATCAGGTAAAAAACCATGTATTAACAGACTACTATAAAACAAAGACATAAGAATATGTAGTTTTTCGTTAGCATACTTAAAATGTTCATTACTGATATGGTCGTAGCCAGAGACATTACCAACAGGCATAGCAATTATTACTTCTTGTAGTTCTTTCAACTTTAACAACCATATTGTCGCTAAGTTGAATACTGCTACAATACATATCAATCTTATGAATGTGAACAGTAGACTCGGGTACAGAGTTAAGCAGTGATTGGTAATGATGAAGCCACATATTTCTGACGTTTTCAGCGCCACAGGTACCTCCAACATTACTGGGGTTAGGTAACCTGGCATTGTTTGCTTGTTTGACGCCCTTCCAACAGTTTTAAACATCATGACTGCTCAGATTGGAAGCAAGTCTCGGCTTTAAGAGATTCAGTTTATGTTTTTTATAATTTTCATTACGTCATACAAAGGACCATGTCTCGGACTCCCAGCAGACCGCCAGATGAGAACAGTTTCTCTGGCAGCTTGATGAGAGTGCCTGACCAGGTCGTTCCAACCAGAAACATTGAATTTTCGGGATATGCTATGCGTTTTAGTTGGAATGACATCGGAAGCATCCATAAGAGAATTTATGATATCATTATAAAATGTGCACAAGAGCAGCTGATGGGCTTCATCATGGCAGTTAGGATTGGTACAACTTAGAGCAGCATGTGGTACGTCAATGCCAGATAAAAGAGAACCAAATTTGGTGTAATAGTTGAAAAGGGCATGTGAAGAGGCGCAATCCCACATGGGACTGGGCTTACAAGCTTGATGCGTAGTGGATGCTTCAGAAGTGGATAGTAATTTGATAGAAATGGTAAACGATAGAGGAAAATGAACCGAAGAGACACAGTAATAATTAATTACCATATAAAATACATTTTTAGATATATTTCGTATGATTCCATGTACATTTTACTGTAATGTGTGTACGCGCCTATGAACGGGCTGGTCCCGGAGATATGGCGCTTTATAAATGCTTGTAATAATAATAATAATATCAGAGACAGATGAGTGACTGGAGTGGGTGCAAAGCACATGATCCAGCCAGCTCTTAGAGCCATGGGCGTCACTAACATATGTAAACGAATCAGGAGGAAGATACTTAATGTCACTTGGAATAACGTTACATTCACTAATAAAGGTATTTAGAAATGGTGAAAATAAGCTGGTCTTGGTTAAATCAGCATTAAAGTCTCCAACAATAAAAATATTACTTGAATCAAATGAATCAGATATGGCTTGGATCTTGTCTAAAATAGCTTGATATTCATCAACATTATCATCGCTCTGATATGGTAGATACAAATTAAGAACAAGAATTGTGGCATTAGAAGTAGTGATGTTGAGACCAAGAAGTCTTTTCTCATCGTCATAAACAAACATTTCGATGGATGGGTCAAGTGATCTTCGCCATAAAAAACAAAGACCACCGTGAGGACGACCACTGAAGCCATCACCATAATCGATGGAGCTAATGCCCCTAGCACTGAAGTCAGAGTGCAAAGACTTAATATATGAAAGGCTCTGTTTGGGAAGCCAATGTTCTTGCACAGCAAGTATATCACATGTAGTTAAAATGTTAATCAAATCAAGTGAACTGTTCCGTATGCTTCTCGCATTAAAGGAAGCAATACGTATACGACAGTCAATAGGTGTGTTGAATTAGCTGTGTTGTGTTTCCTTGGAGGAAAGTACCGATCAATCTTTGTGCCAACTGGCCAAAGGTTGGCATCATAGAGAGTGTTCGGTCTGCCAATGTCAATACACAGTTTGAAAGAGGCGTAGTAGTTGTGAGTTGATGGAATGCGTTCACAGGTGCACTTCATCTTCAAGTTAGAAAACACATACGTAGAGACGCCCACACATGATGTGTCGGTATGAAAACCGGTTAAAAAGTATTCCGCAGATACAAGTCGAGCGGGAGCACATTTGAGTCCACACTTGACGGACGATTTTCCTGTGGTCATTTGATGCGTTTTGTGTTGCTTAACACTAACAGATGACACATACGTTTTCGTAGATGACTTGCGTGATTTCTTGGAGACAACGTCGGTCCACAGTGGTGAAGATGTGTTACCAGTAGGCGTAGTAGATGTAGACGGTTGTGTAGTGGTATCGACTGACTGTTGTGGAGCAGGGGGCGAGCCCATCAGGGAAGTGATCACCGATTCAGCCGAGATTGATGCCGCAGATTGTAGAGGAGTGATTGAGCTCTGGGATGATCTACAGCGTTCAGAGGAGATGGCGAGACGTGTAGGCACGAATTTGGCGGCTGTCGTTGTAGCAACATCAGCAGTAATGATCTGCTGCAGTTGCAGCAGGGATTTCGCAGTGGTATTCACAAGTTTAGGCACTCCTGAAGTAAGTGACGACACCAGAGTAGAGACCTGCGTCGACAGTGTAGACACTGAGTTGGTTAGTTGCTGGAACGCGTCATCAGTGTCGTTCTGTTTGTTCTTGCACATATCAATTTCACGGGATAAAGAGGGAACGTCCACATGATTAAAGTCAATGTTTGGCAGCGTACCAAGATCACGGGCCACGAAAATTGTTGTTTTTCGCTCTGTCTGAACCTTGACGTTTGATACGCCAGTTTTTTTAAAGTAATGGAAATGTGCGAATGCAGAACGTCTTTGGCTTTATTGATGTCAGTGTCCGTAAAATTGTCAAGTACAATTCGGAGAAGTACAGAACGCGGCAAGATGTCCATTCTATTTATATAAAAACATAAGCGTTCGTTGATGACAATGACGTTGTCGCCGTTAGCCGTCATGGGCGTGGCCATAGAGTCGGGCGATACTAGAGGTCAGCTGATTTTGGTTGAGGTTTTTCGTTACGTGCTCGATTCCGCTGTCGCTTTTGTTCATCGGCATTCGATAACGCTGGTCGACATCCTCAAGTGTTTGCCGACAGTCAAGAAAACCTGAGTATACTTTGCTTACTTTGCAAGCAATTAGCGAGATTTAGCAGCCGTCGAGGGAGCGGCTAAACGACTTTGAATTTTACCGCGAGTTCCTTTGATGTAAAAAAGAATGCAATACGCAAACAATCTGAAAGTAGTAAATTAACTGCATAACAGTTCCCACCTTCTAGACGTGGGTGGAAACCTATAAAACGTACAACGAAGGTTTCTGCTGTGGGTGTTACATGGCTAAGTAGCATAGCAAGCGATATGGCGGCAGACGAGACTTGCAGGCTCTATTGCAGACCATTAGGATAAAAAAGGCACTCACATTTTATATGGAAGTTCGCATGGAGAGAAAAACTGTACAATATGTAAATACATCTGTTCAAACGTGACGACCATGCCAAACACGCCGAAAAAATGTTCCATTTCATCCCTGTAAATCAAGCGATACATGCGTAAACATTAATATCAACTAATTTTGGAAATCATTATCCATAAAACAGATGTCTCGATTTAAATATTACATCTTGTTTATTCGGTTGTCAGAAGCATGTAACAGTGGAATTATGGGTAAATAGCAATGGGCACACTGGGGTCACTGTCCTTGGTCGGAAACTCTTATCATAATACTGTACCACCACGTGGACGCAGAGAGAGAGAGAGAGAGAGAGAGAGAGAGAGAGATAGAGAGAGGGAGAGGGAGAGAGGGGAGAGTCAGAGAGAGAGAGAGAGAGAGAGACAGACAGAGACAGAGAGAGACAGAGAGAGGCAGAGAGAGCCAGAGGGTGACAGAGAGAGAGAGAGAGAGAGAGAGAGAGAGAGAGAGAGAAAGAGACGGAAAAGAGAGCGAGAGCGAGAGAGAGAGAGAGAGCGGGGGGGGGGGGAGACAGCATATCACATGATATGCTTATCAAGTGCCTCGCTTTCTTGTAACAAAAGCGTTAATGTGCATGAAGGAAGGTAAGTAAGGAAATCGACATTTTGTATTTTCCTTGTTTTGATATTAAATTAACATCTATCTTTTTGTCAATAAAGTCATCGTAACTAAAGATAGAGTGCTGCCACTAGGCATGTATCATCATAATTAATTTGTAAACATATTAGCAGCATTAATTATGGGTGAGCATAAGCATGCTTACTGGACGACACCTACTGATCAAAATAGCCCTAGTGGGGCAAGATATCTATCTGCCAATGGGGCGTTTTACCCCATAGCGGTTTTGGCACACGTGGCTATATATTATAATATACACAAACATGCTATACAGTATAGAAACATAATTATTGTATGATGACAATGACTATAATGATAATTACACAGTTATCAATACTTCCTTTTCCATATGCCACTTAAATATATCTAAGGTGGGCACTAGGTGTGCAATATTATATTTCTTTATTATATCGATTTTATTATTATGTGTTCTCAATCTCATTTACAAAAATCAAAAGTAAAATGTTTGACATCGCTGTCAAAGCAGTGTAATGACATAAAAGATTGTTGTGGGGTAAAATGACGTCTTTGGGCAAATCGCCCCTTTTGATGGGCCAAGCCAAGAGGCACTACGCCTACTTTGTAAGTTTTATAAAATACATAGACCTTGAACATTCATAGTAATCAGACTTTGAATTTTTGCTATTTTAATAATGTGTAACATCCTCTTTGGGAGTGCTAAGATGATTTTTTTTCGAATAAACTATTTGTTGTTTTTAAATTTCTTGCCTTAGGCGGGCGTATTCACCGCCCTACCCTGCTACACAATAAACCAACAGGTGGTTCGTGCAAATATGGGTAACTGACCCACATGTGATGTCAGTCACTGCGAAATTGCTCTACTGTCACAGGGATGCCAGTATCCTTCGCGCTACATAGCAATACATGCAGCGCCAACATTATACAGCAAATCAGAAATGAGGTTACTTACTGGACAGTGATGATGGCGCGACTTAGAGTGATGGCTATTGTTGATGTTCCAAATACATCAATTTGGGGCCTGGAAACGATCACGAAGTCCGGCTCTGCCTTGGCATGCAAATACCTGAATGTATGGCACACGTTGTTGCTTGTTTCGGAAGATAATTGTTTTGTGTTATGCATTTCAGCCTCGAGTTTCCATGCTATTTAATGATGGGAACATTTGTGCAGTGTTACACAAATCCTACGCACGCACGTACACCCGCACGACACACGCACATCCTTCCACATACAAAGGCATAAACACGTGTTTTGCATATACACCAGCATTGAACTTATGACACACGATGATCGGGTAAACCGATAATATTAAATTTGGTATACATTACATCATTCATATGGGAGTGGAATGTGGACGGAAGGAGGGAGTAACAAAAATAACAAGGGATAGATTGTGCAAGCGCGCGTGTGAGCATATGTGTGCATGTGTTTATGTATCCCTGCGTGCATGAGTGTGTGTTTAATTATATGATGTTCTTTCAATATAATTCGTGCAGTGAGTTACAGCAACAACTTCACTCACTCTACATTATCGTCCGACATTTCTATAAATCCAAGATGTATTTACCAAGGCGAAGTGTCCAACACACCTACCAGTTTTGCTGTGATATGACGAACACCCCGCGATATTCTGATATACCAGGGTACCATAGCATCACGCCAGTCCTGGTGGCGATAAATCTCCAGACAGCAATGGGTGGCTCTCGGCGATCAGCCTCAACCCACAACTTCTCCATCAGTGAAGTCAAAAGAAGTGTTGTTTTTACATTCTCCTACAGACAAATGTGTACACACACACACATATATATATATATATATGTACATATATTGTACACACACATATATATATTATATATATATATATATATATATACATACATACACACACAGCTTATATCTGCTTAATCTAATGCGCACACAACCATATTTAGAGCATCGACTATATCCATCTGATTCTTTCGCCAATAATCATAATAATCAATTTGTGCACGCTATCATTTCATTTCAAATTAAGTTTATTTGTGGGTTTTTCATCGCTTTGGGGTGTTCACAGCTATTTTATTTACCATAAAATGATGTATAGTAACACATTAAGTGATAGGTTTAACAAAGGTTTAAAAAGTTGCCGTCCAGAGGCAAGCTCCAGACGGCATGTGCAAGTGTCGTTTTGTCTTAAGCTATCGCTTGCACGGAGCCATATCAAACTTTATTTATATATTTTATATTTATATAATTATTTATATAATTTATTAAAATAATTTATAAACTGATATATAATCCTTATGACTACAATTTTTAAAAATGATAAAAACAAAAAGTAATCACAATAAGAATACCATACAATCGCAAAATAAAACAGCATATTAAATTACGAATGCATTACCGATCTGTTTAATCAGGTATGGACTGGCTGTACTTTTGGCAACCATTTTATCTCGTTCAAAGTTGACAGTCTTATTCAATGTATTTAAGAAAGTAGGTGGAGATTAAACATTACACGCTTTATTGAGAAAACCTATGAAACCCAAAACAATCCCCAAGAAGCACGCTTAGATCATGTAATAAGTGCTATTTTTAGCGCATTGCCCTGGCGTCTGTCGCATGTTTGCGCGTTATATTAACTGATACATGTAATTTACTATGGATCAAAAATATCTTTTGAAATAAAATAAAATCAAACTTTTGTTACCGAAATACTTAAATGTACACATAATCCGTAGCTTAATTAATTCACACACGGTGTGTTTATAATAATTTGCAAGTGAGGCATATATATATATATATATATATATATATATATATATATATATATATATATATATATATATATATACATATATATATATATATATATATATATTCATTCAATATTTGTATTTGTTAATTTGTAAAACACATTGTTAGTAATTTAGTAGTTAGTAAAGCATGTACATATTCACAATTACACCGATATGATTGTTGTACAACCTCTTATGAGAGACCACCTGTTTTGTGAGACCAGTTTTGCTGCGCAGAAAGGGCGGTCTCCCCTCTCAAGAGAGGTTATATATATATATATATATATATATATATATATATATATATATATATATATATACATATATATGTGTGTGTCTGTGTGTGTGTGTGTGCGTGCGTGCGTGTGTGTGTGTGTGTGAGTTTAAAGTGTAATTAAAATAGGGTCCACCATCAGAAACTGCGTTAAAACATAAAAAAAAACGATATCACTCTACTGTTACCTACTCTGAATATAGGTTTTTGCATCGACAACCGCCCCGTCAGAACTTTATTGTACTCGTTCAAAGCATCGCTTGTGTCACCATCCATATGGAATTTGACGGGATCCAGGAATGCTTCTTCACTGAAGTGTACACTAGCGCCAGCTAGTTATCATATAGCAGTAGCAGTAGCAGTAGCAGTAGCAGTAGCAGTAGCAGTAGCAGTAGCAGTAGCAGTAGCAGTAGCAGTAGCAGTAGCAGTAGCAGTAGCAGTAGCAGTAGCAGTAGCAGTAACAGTAGCAGTAGCAGTAGCAGCAGCAGCAGTAGTAGTAGTGACGATGTCGGTGGTGGTGGGAGTAGTACTTGTAGTAATAGAAGTAGAAGTAGCAGCAGCAGCAACAGCAGCAGCAGCGGCGGCGGCGGCGGCGGCGGCGGCGGCGGCGGCGGCAGCAGCAGTACAAACAGCAGTAGCAACAGCTACTACTTCGCATTAAAACACATTACTCAATAACAAAGCTAAGCTGACAAATAATCCATTCTTTTCGCAATTTATGATGTACGAAACTGAATTCGCTGCTGCACAAGAATTTTCCACACAGCAACAAACAGTTGTTTTCTCAAACAAATATTAGCAATATCTTAGTGCATTTTCTTTTAAACAATAAATGGATTAACACACACATTTTGGCATCTCACCTGTAGTGACAACACGTGAAAAATGGGCACACTTGGGAAGCAGCTTGTTTCCCCAGATATCACCCGTGATATAATTGTCCAGTTCTATTGGGTTTTTAAGTGTTATATTTGGTCTGGCGAAACCGTCACCAGTAACGAGACACAGCGAGAACGGGGCGCCATCACCTACCTGCATCATGCATATTATATTGTCATGCCTGTGTTCCGATGTGATTGTTGTAAATCAACATTAATTTAAATAATATTATTTCAGAGCAGCTGCATACATTGTTTCTTGAGAATAGAATGGGCAATGATGTGGTTAATTATATTCCATATCTACAACGAATATCATCACATATATGAAATATTATTAATGACATCATCGAGTTAGACAATGAAGAGGAGACAGGAGAGATACAGGAGTTTTGGATCACTGCAATAAGACCTTTGATTTGAGTACATAATGTTATACTATCAGATTGCCAATCTTTAGCAGTGGGAGTATCTGGAAGAATGGGAGTAATTTAGTGAAATCGTGCAAAACTCAGTTAATCGTAGCAGGTGACATGTGAAAGACAGACACAACCGGGAAACAAAATGTTCAAGCAAACGTAGAAGAAAAACGCGTGGTGGATGTAATAGTCCGAAACGATACTCTATGTGATGGTGGGTTCATCCATCGATAATTCGCAATAGCCTAATTAGTTGTCGTTTCATCCAGCACAACGGTGGGAACATCAGAACAGAGTTGGATCTGACTGGTTGAAGTAATCCGTGGGGCAAGTCTTATATTATAGTATGGATGTCACTGGCAAGAGAGCATGTCGCCTAGCCACCAACAGGAGAGCATGTCACCTAGCCACTAACGGGAGAGCATGTCGCTTAGCCACTAACGGGAGAGCATGTCGCCTAGCCACCAACAGGAGAGCATGTCACCTAGCCACTAACGGGAGAGCATGTCGCCTAGCCACCAACAGGAGAGCATGTCACCTAGCCACTAACGGGAGAGCATGTCGCCTAGCCACTAACAGGAGAGCATGTCACCTAGCCACTAACGGAAGGGCATGTCGCCTAGCCACCAACAGGAGAGCATGTCACCTAGCCACTAAAGGGAGAGCATGTAGCAAATATTGTACTTATTGATTCAGTTGACATGGATAATAATTTGATAAAGTTTAATATACAGCACTGTATATCACTGTAGTTATTTAGCAAACATGTTTTACTATAACATAAAAAGCAAATGCAAGCTGTGAGTGTATATTTTGTCGTTGATTATAGCAGATATGTCATCTATATAATGTGGAAGGCATTTTATTGTCAATTCATACTTAATTCTAAAAGTATGTATATCATATTTGACATGAGTATTATAATTGTGTATATTAATACAAGTTTAATGAATATCGAGGTAACTGTTTATGAATATATCTAAAATCAAATGTTACGTGTTATAAATTTAATAAATTTTCTACTTTCAGTAGTAATGTTTTTGAAAACGTGGTTCCGTATGTGAGTTACATAATTAAGGATATTATTTGCACACATATTTTTGAATGCTTATAATTATATTTCTTTGATATCCCCAAATCATGATACCAAAAATTATATATGATAATATTAAGGTGTTGTATAATAACACTTATACCATGGAGAGGGTATGTCCAATGGCAATACATGTTTTAATCTGCTTAATATGCCAATTATGTTTGAACAATATTTTCCATGTGTTTTCTCCAACGAAAAGTCTCTTTTATAGGAACCTAACTTGGGAGATATGTGGCAAAACACCAGCAGCGCCCATATGAAGCAAAAACACAATTGTTCAGTAAGTACAACATGTAAAATTTTACATTTTGGTGGCCCCTACGAAGTTTTATGTTAATAGGAGACTGCATACATAATCTGAACTTTATTTGAGCTCTTCAGTTTAGTTTTGCTGAATAGGCTTGCATTATTTGGGTTGTTGATATAGATTGTCAGGTATAATTGAGAAAAAATAACCGTTTTCTGAACACGACTCTAGAGGAAGGTGAAAGGCATTATGGGAAGAGAAGGTAGGAAAACTACTAAAGGAAAGTGTTGGCAGCCTACTTGTGTAAATGGGAACATTGTCATCGACAGAACAACATGTGACGAAGCTACAGCAACATCAGCAGCAGCAGAAACAAACTAATTCAAACGAATATGCAAGAGACAAAAGATGGTAGATGGAGAAATTGAGAAAATGATACCGACATCTGAAAATGTAGAAGCTTCAATGGGAAGACAGAAGTGCGAAATGACTGACAAGGAAAGCATGACAAAAAGAACCATGTAAAAGAAGAAAACCAAACTTAAGATGAAACACAGCGTCAAGCGATATCGCGAAAACAAATACATTTACCCTCAAAATCGGAAACCCTTACAAAAGACCGAGATATTTAGTAAAGACATAATAACGGCGTAACGTGAATGACATCCGCAAGGAAGCCAATGGAAGAAGAAGAACGAGAAAGAGGAGGGGGAGTAGGAGGAGAAGAAGAAGCAGTAACAGTCGTTGTGCTACACTTTTCATTGTTCAACTGCGTAGCTAAATGAAGTGTAACGATTAGGAAAGAATCGATCGTAAGCACGAGCAACGAGATATCACGTGAAAGTTGCATGTGAACGCATCGTTTGACGGTTCATGCTACGTACTGGTACCTACTGGCTTCCACGTGAAAGTAGCCACGACGGGGATACTGTCGGTGATAGGAATCGTGTCGTCCGAGCCTCCAAGAACGATCCGTTGTCTCTTCAGAGTCATGTTTCCTTCTTCGCCTCTGGTTAACATTTCATTACGTGTCTAGTACTGACTGAAACGTATCTGCTAGATTAATATTCCCGATTACAGTTGTCGTTTATAAATCTACCTTATGTTATTGTCCAGCCTCTACATACCATGTCACAAGCCAGTAAAATTATAAAATTGTAAAATTAAAAAATTAGGCCGATATAGACAATACCTCGTAATAGTGACAAATACATTCTTGACCAGACATCAAGATCGACTGTACTGGCCAGTGTGATAAGGCATGTGTTATACTGTGCTGGCCCTAACATACTATCTAGCAATATGCTGGCTACCATAGATCACGCCTAGTCAGCCTGGCCAGTACATGCCATACTTCATCATGCTGACCAGTACATACCATACTTCATCATGCTGACCAGTAGATACCATACTTCATCATGCTGACCAGTACATACCATACTTCATCATACTGACCAGTGCATACCATACTTCATTATGCTGACTAGTACATACCATACTTCATCATGTTGGTCAGTGCATACCATACTTTATCACAACTTAAAAGATCAAAACCAAAATGCAAAGCTGGATACGCGAGTTTCCCCGCGGCCGCTCCGGACCTTTGGAACCGACTAACTTTTCCATTACGAGAACTGTATAACCTGGAGGCTTTTAAGAGCGCATTATAATCAAAATATTTTAAACATTATTTTAACTGCTGCAGTGACAATACGTGAACTGACAATTTGTGACTGCATCATTGTTAAAGAGAACTTTAACACGTTTTCCTTCTACCTTCTTAAATGACGTTTAAATATAAATATGTGTATGTTAGGTTTCTATGTTTGTATTAGTCTGTTTATATGACACTTTGATAATGTAGGGTTAATTTTAGTCATATGTTTAAGTAATTACTCTTAAATGATATCTACTACATGTACATGTAAAGAACCTTGAATATAATACATTTATTTATTTATGTTAGCCAGTGTAAACCATACCTCATCATGCGGGCCAGAATGCCCGTTTCCAACGCATCCTTCTCCAAGAGACCAATAAATACAACAACGTGCTGTGCCACCAGATTGGAACAACACATGGGGTGTGGCAGCAGAGGGTGGTAGAACGTGTCGCCATCTCTGGTAATCAGGAAGTAATACGAGCCGCCATCGCCGGCGTGATGTGTCTCCTTCTTGAACGCGTCAATTAGATGCATGTGTGCCGCTGCTACGCCGACCAGCTTGCCGTTGACAATGACAGGCAAGGCCGCAGTGATGGATCCTAAACAGAAAACCGCCATAACCCACAGTTAATTCTGCACTGATGCAGCTTGAACGGGAGCATTAAATGTTAGCTTCAGTGAGGACCAGTGTAATTTCTGCGTTTCGTCAAGTATATCACATTCCATCCCATCATCCGAAGCCACACGACCATGACGATGCCGAAGTGTGGTGTAGTCTGTGATTATTAATCGAACTCAGACATGCCACATGATACGGATTACCCGTATCCGATACGGAATTTGGCGGTGTTTTAAGTGATACGGCCATACTCCGTTTTGATACGGATTTTAACTAAATTGATGGAGTAATTATTTTTAATCACATTATGGCTTGTATACGTCACAAACCTATACACCATAATGGAATAATTGTTTACTATTAGTGATTAAGTAAAACGATTCGAAACCAACCAACTAAACCACCGATTAATTTACTGTAGCGCGTAATAGATGGCTGATTTCAAAATGTTGACGCTTGCCAGTGAAACTTCGATATACGCGCGAACTGCTGAACTAAATTGTCATTATTTGATGACACTGTCTGTTTTGCGGTACGCAGTTTAAACGTGCTAAAGTGAAGTAAAACTTCGGTAATCTTCCAGTTAACTGGCCCCAATAATCGAAAAAAACATGGAAAAAACGTTTTGTAAAGGCCTTAATACTTAGGCCAGCTAACTGGAAGATCTGATTAATGATACGGATTGATACGGATTTTTTCAAAAGTTTAGATAAACAATACGGATTGCCATCCCCAAAATGTGGTATGTCTGCGAACTGCATTCGTATATATATATTTACGGTACTTCATTTTGAACCTTTCAATTGTCCATAATTGCTTATTGAACGTGTCGATGTTCCCCTCTCCGGTTTGTTCTGCTTATTGTGTTCGCTCGGTCGTTATCGAAAAAGGGATTACTCAAGAGAGAGTTGGCAAAGAATATCAGGAAGGAACATTATAATTTAACCCCTAAAATGGCTGAAAAAACCACCAGTGTTAGAACATGACGGTGAATCTCAAAGCATTTTCTAAGGTCACTGACCTTAGTCTTAGATGGCTTCCTCCAAACAGCCCAAACTTGGGCTAACGCAGGAGTTGTCCTTCTTTAAAATTAGTCCACTACAGGTTACACATTTACCCCCTGTGTGGAATCTTTCACTTCCCCTGGCATAGATACCAGACAGAAGGGACCACCGGCTTTTAGTGTGTCTTCCGAAAGACACAGGCAAATGTTGGGTGAACGAAATTGGCTAAGTTTCGTAATGGCTGTAGGTGGGATTGAACCACCTTCCCCCTCGATTGCCAGTCCGGCACTTTACAGCGCGACCACCGCTTCTCACATACATATTCGATGTAAACAATATAAACTGAACAGTAATCACTTGTATAATTATAACGAAGCGTGTTGGGTAATATCAATGCAACATGGATGTACGTATACAAAATACCTAACCTAAGGCTACAAAGCCAAAGTAGGGACCAGTGAAAACTGGCGCATCTGCGTTATTCGCTGAGGGTTCCAAATGCTGAAAGTAGTCTTTCAGTTGATCAACGGTTGGCTCATAACTGGTAATGGATGTGTATACGCCATTCTACAACAATGAATTTAGCACAGTTGTCGTTTCGTTAGAACTGTAGATAATCCGCTTAATGGACACATTAAAGAAATCTTGCCAATTTAATTTACACAGTAGACCACTATTATAGTATCTGAAACTTAATTCTTATTAAATTTGATAATAAACAGTAAAGAGTTTTGGCGAAATACGAAAAAACAAATGTCGTACAAAAACAGTTCCGGAATGCATACAAGAATGCAAGCCGTTCTGGAAATGCATGTAATTAATTCAACCTTTATTGGGTGATCAGTGCATATAGTTGAACACTGTTTAAAGGTTGATTTAAACAAATGTTTAAATACGTTATTGCATACATATAATTATTTAAGTTTCAACATCATGTGCCTCTGTTATGACAACAAAGGGATAATTGACCACACCATCAAAACAGATGACGCACGAACAAATCATTCAATAATATATGGTAGGTATGCACAATACATTATAAAATATTATGTATCTATCTAGCGGTTATAGCAAGCGACGCGATAACGAGTGTGGCACGTGAGCATATCCGATAGATTTCTTGAAAAAGTATTGTTATTACTACATCTGCTAATGTCAGTTATAGTGTCGCAAACAATGGTGCTGTTTACAATACCACTACCGTTATCACCAGTACACACCTGTACTAATGTAAACATCAGCACTACTCTCACCATCAACACTACCGTCGCCATCAGCACTATTGTCACCATTAGCACTACTGTCACCATCAGCACTACTGTCACCATCAGCACTACCGTCACCATTAGCACTACCGTCACCATCAGTACTACTGTCACCATCAGCACTACTGTCACCATCAGCACTACTGTCACCATCAGCACTACTACCACCATCAGCACTACTGTCACCATTAGCACTACTGTCACCATCAGCACTACTGTCACCATCAGCACTACTGTCACCATTAGCACTACTATCACCATCAGTACTACAATCACCATTAGCACTGATGTCACCATCAGCACTACTGTCACCATCAGCACTACTGTCACCATTAGCACTACTGTCACCATCAGTACTACAATCACCATCAGCACTACTGTCAACATCAGTACTACCGTCAACATTAGCACTATTGTCACCATCAGCAATGCTGTCACCACAGCACTATTGTCACCATCAACATTACTGTCATCATCAACACTATTATAATCATCAGGACTAATGTCACGGTCGGCAATCCTATCTCCCTCCATCAGCACTACTCTCGTAATAAGCACTACTGTCTTCATCATCATAACATATCTCACCACAGCTATTATTATAAATGTCATCAGCAGTATCGCCAACTGTCACAGTTATGGCTGTCACCATCAAAACTCCTATCACAATCAGTATTACTGCACTAGTGGAAGATTCAGTGCTTACCCCATGAGCCATGGCACGTAGCAGCTTATCTCCACTTTCGACATTAGCTGTGTTCAGAAAAAAATCGTTTGGTTAAGCTTATTTTGATGTCGAATACCTCTTGCGCATTATTGACTCACACACAATTAATCCCGGTGTATTGGTGGAAATATCGTTAAAATGATTTTATTTTGTTTACTCATCAACCAGTTAGTTCTCACCATTGAGTTAATCAAACAATGTAAAGGCAAGTTCTTATATAGCGCAGTATCCAGTCCTCAGGACCATTCAAAGTGCTTTACACTTTACTTCCCTGACAGACCTGTTCACTCAGACACCATCTCGGCTTCTCTGGGAAGCATCCATCCATATGCTACAATTAATGCGCGAAGGCTGCTCATACACATATCCACCACTGTCTATAGCCAGGTACTCATTTAATCAGATGAGTGAACTGGAGCAATGTAGAGTGAACAAACTTGCCCAAGGTTTTAACACCGCAGCCAGGATTCGAATCCGGGTTCTCGTAGTCGAGAGTCCGAGGCTCTACCCCTGAGCCACTGCGCTCTATTCATTCACAGTTAAACATAACTGATCACGTGGCAGCTTACAGCATAACCACATAGTTAGTCAGTAGGCGGATAATACGAGCATATGAAATATAAATGGTAGTACATCTCCGTCGACAAAGACATAAGATGTGCTTTCTCATAAAGAGGAATCGTGTAACAAAACTTCTACTGATTGCATGTACATCTAGCACTAGACTGTAGTATCATTAGTTTGGTTACACACACACGCATCCACGCACGCACGCACGCACGCCCAAACACACACACCCGCATGCTGACACTCGCACGTACGCACACGTACGCACTCACGCTCACAAAACACCACTCGCACGCATGCAAAAAGTGTTAGAATCGCGATAAGCGAATTTCTTCCTTGTCCATTTGCTATGTGGAGTTGTTGCAATGTTCTCAAATCTTGTTAAACACGTGATTCTGTATGCAATTAACAAGTCTTGCATTAAACCTACTCAGCAAAAGAATACTAACTAACCAACATCGAACATCATCATCCTCACACCAGCGGGTAGGTTTGTTCTAATCAGTGTCTTTAGGTCGGCAGTTTTCTCTCCTGACGACAGTCCGGATATAATTACAACAACAGATGCTACAACGCAATAGCAATAGTTCTTGCGGTGTCGTATATAGCAGGACATGCATTTAGTTATACACATCTCAACGTTGAAACCTATTACAACAAATTGATGCACCAACGCTAATAAATCTAGAAACATGATTTCAAATTGAGCCAAATAAGTGAAGCATATCGCGTAATGTGAAGGAAAAGGAACTATGCTGATGTTCGACATGCATGACCTAGAAACTATGCCAATGACAGAAGAACAACTGTAATCAGTAGAATAGCGGGATTAGAAATAATAGACAATCAATGAAATGGGCTCGCCATGCTGAACGAATGGGATAGAACAGTTGCCAAACAAAACCTATGCCCAGATATTGGAACGAAGAGGAGATGAGGCCAAGTCATACCTCGATGTGATTATTGTGTAGAGATATTTGGGATTTGGAGATAAGTGGAGGATGTGAAAATTAGAGAGAGGAGAGCGAATGACAGTGGGACGTGGAGACAGCTTTGCAAGAACAGTGACGTGGCATAAAACGAAAATATGTGTTCCTTCATCTCCACTATCCAACGTTGGCATCCACACTGTTTTAGCATCTTTATGATCCTCTCTTTTCTATGCACTTTGGATTTATTTCGGGTTATTGCAACGTTTCAGTAAAGTACTGATGGCATCTAGGTCTTACGTATGGGTTGGTGTGAAGTAAAATTCAACTACTGGTTAGTGTGAGTCTTTTCCGATTGACCGTTTGACCATTTGACAACCCTCCTCCCGTACCATAGTGTAGCTAGGAAAGACAATGGCAGCAACCCACTCTCTTCTTCAAATGTGAACTCTATGTTGCCTGGTGTTGAGGTGATCTGCTAATTGTTGTTGACACTCTTCGGACGACTTCCCTTATGTCATCCACGTATCGTTTCCAATAAATTCCATACTCGTGGTGACACATTACTGCAGTTGTGACTATCGTTGTTGTACCAGCCGCTATTCCATTAATAGGCTGGCTATCGACGTTGACAGTAGACTTTTCGTCGCGAAACCAAATGTCTATTGGTAAAGGTAGCGTTTTTGTTTCATTTCCGTGTCCTCTACTAGTCGTTACTTGACGATTTCGAATGTCTCGTTTGTAGGGATTTTGGTGAATAGAGACTTGTGCTGAGATACTGGACAGATATACTAACAGATGTGATCGCTAGATTAAAGAAGACATCTTAACAAGACAGAAAACACCAATTTTGAAGCAAGAATATATGGACACGGATTGGGTCACGTGTGGCATCATCAGGCCCATACCAGAGGTAGATCAAGTGCTGATAAAGGACGAAGACGATGATCGAAACGTCAACGAATTTCGAATTGATAGATGTATATTATAGTGGGGCGGATATGTGGAAAATATCAGATGGATTGTGGGTTTGGTGGTAAAAGCACCATAATTGGCATAGTTGATGTTAAAGAGGTACTAAACGATTTTAGATATAGTGCCAAGCTCAATTTTCCCCCTGGTGTCCATAAAATGACCAAATCCAAGATGGCCACCAATCGAAGTGTGAAAATTTAGAAAAGGCGTTATCTTCATTAATAATTGACATAAAAAGATGAATGAAGTACATATTTCTATGTTTTCAGGTATTGGGATTCCAACGGAACCATCATTTGAATGGTAAAATGTAAAACAATTAACATTTACAAGACAAATGTGTAAAATATGGTCGTAAAAATGCAAAACGACAAGAACATTTGGGTGCAATTAATTGTTTTTTTTTTAATTGCCAATAATGTTGGTATAATAGCATGGAATCATATTTTCAACTGTTCATACATATTTGTATTGAATATAATTCAAAACATTAGCATGGATATTCAATAATGATAATTGCAGTCATTTTATACAGCTTGACAAGATGAAACAAAAATAAATAAATAATATAACGCACCATTCAAAAAACATGTTGAACATAAGACTGGACTCATCACTTTGGCAAAAAAGCAACAATACAAAATAAAACAAAATTATACAACTGAGTGACATAATTAATACTGCCATCACTCCTGTAGTATTACAACATTATCCAATTGAAGCCTTCACACTTTACACAATGCCATACAATGACTGACAAACTGATATAAAATGGACTAGAAACATTAACAAACAAATTTGGTAATTCCAAACGCATACAGTTGTGAACAAAAACAATACATCTGATAGACACTGAACTACTGCTCGACATCACATCTTAATAGTGATCACTGTGTTCACAGTTGCCGAATACGCAACTGCTGCTAGACATCCTATCTTAAACAAAATGGTGAAAATACACAAACTCGACTCACTACTAAACGCCACCAATACAAATAAATAAAACCTAACATATATATATATATATATAATGTACAACTGTGTGACATAATTAATACTACACAAAGTACCATAATTTGTGTATGATTACTATGTTTTCTAATTGAAACCTTCACAGTTGGCAAATGTGATACAATGGCAGATATATCGATGTAAAATGGACTAGAATCATTAACAAAACAATTTGGTAATTCCAAACACATACAGTTCTGAATAAAACAATAACTCTGATAGACACTGAACAGCTGTTAGAGAGTAGAAATCACATCTTAATAGTGATCACTGTGTTCACAGTTGCCACAACAGTGGCACAGTGACGTGCACTTCAGATTAGCTTTAACACATTTGCACAGCCCTCTGCATCCCTTCTTACAGCCGCATCTTAACAACTCCGAGCAGGACACGGCCGCTTCTGGGAGTAACGTCCACATCGGGTCCCATCCTCGCGTCGGATTCCTGCTCCATCCCCAGGACTCTGGAGCAGGAAGATCTGGATCTCGAACCTGAGCCTGACCCCATAGATGGCCACCCTAGTATGTCGCTCGTCTTGCATGCTGCAGCAGTGCAGCTCTGGTTGGTGGAATGGCGTCGATATATCTTGCTTTGGACGTGAACATGTGCTTCCTGGCTGAGTCCACAGTAGTTTCGTCACTCCCCCGATCATACATAAGCACCACGTATGACTCGAGTACAGACATGCAGACATTGGCCAAACTTGTTGGTCGTGAGACAAGTCTAGCGAAGACCTCCGTTGCAGCATTGAATGACCTCCACGTGTCGAAGGCTGTCTTTTTGCCTTTCCCAGCAAACGACGAGACTGTGTCACAACCGGTGAAGGCGTGGAACATGGGAAGAGTTTGTGCTTTCTCTGCACCCAAAGAGGTGGCAATTTCATGAGCTGGTATGTACCTCAGGTGTTTACCCGTGCCAAACGCTATCCACAGCTGTGTGTTCTCAATTGACACAACAGTGGAGACAGCCAGGACGACAACGTCTGTATCCACTGTTCGCAGCATGATCCGCCGATGACCTTTTCGGCCGCATCCTTGGCGTGCAGGAACATGCGCGTATCCGCCTCTTCGTGAGAGCATGGTGCCTAGACCGAGGCATCTTGATGGACACGCGAGCACAGCACATGCTTCCCACAGCTTGAGAAGACTTCTTTCTCTGTATACAGATTTTCCACGACTTCATGTGCTAGGAAGTTGAATAGTTCTGTCATGTTCTCGTCCACTCGCAGGAACTCCTGCCAGTTTCCCGGGATGGAGTTGGCTGTTGCCCTTTCCACGATTTTCTCTTGCTGTATACTACAGGCTATCTGGTATGTAGACATCCCAAATGCTGTCCACCCTTGTGACTCTAGCCAACTGTGCTTTGATGAATGGATGGAACACTAACATGGCATAGTCTTGGAAGGTTTTCGCTCCAACTGGCTTCAGCATGTTGATGATAGCAGCTCCATCCAGTATGATGACGTCGATGACTGGAGCTTCGCCTTTGGATGTGCACACCTTCTCCAGGCAATCTGTGAGATCTGCCTTTGTACCGAACCGCAATTTTACCAGCTGCGACAAGGATGGTGGGTATGCATGATTTTCATGCTTGAAGAAATTGTCCAAGTCCCCGTCTCGTGTCTGGCACGCGATGTACAGCCTGGAAAATAGTGCACAGTCGCTTTTGAGGGATGTTATCCTCTGTGTAGCTTTGGATGGTGTCCTTTTGGATGGTCTGTTGAACAGTGGCATACTGTTCTTAGAGATGGTGTCTGATACAGGTGATGTACGCTCAACCAACCGATCCGTTACAAAGCTGTCATACTGATCATGTGCCTTCTTCTCTATCCCTCGCACAGTTGTCACTACGGCATCTGCGATGTCTCTGGTATCCAAAACCAGAAGATCTCCACTCTCCTCCATAAACGGATTCCCAAGGTCTTCGATCACTTCCACGAGAGCCTGAACTTCGCTTGCAAAGGTGACTTGTACAGCAATTGTGTGTTCGTGGTGCCTGCCGTTGTCCCTGCCATGCATGTTGTTTCAAAGCCGTCGATGGTCCTCGCAATTTCTGGTCCAGCTACCATCCATCGCAGTAGAGCTCTAGGGTTTTGTCTCAAGCCGATTGCTCCACCATCACCTTTGACGACTGCGTTGGTTTGCTCATGCGCGTGGTCGATAGCTATGGCTGAAAAGGGACGGGTCGACTTGTGCACGACGAAGCTGCCTCGGTCAAACTCTTTCGCTACATCAGGGAGTCGTTCGTGCAGTGTTGTCATATCACGTATATGTACGGGAACCCAGCGAGAATAGTGTGTGTGGTCCAGAGCAAAGAACCATGGAGCCAGTGCTCTAAATGTAGTGATATAGAGTGGGAAGTTTCCTTCCCGAATTGATCGCACAAAGACGGCATTCCAAGTGCATGACCATGTACCAGTAGTGGAACTGTGGAGAAGCCTCAAGGTGGTAGGTTAGGTATTCATCAAATATATTTTGAGCATCACCATGTATCATGTGTATGTCTGGCCCATGTAGCTCATATGACAAAAGGTCAAATTGGCACTATGTGAAATGAATTAAGATAATAGTATACTGATATATAACATCCATTTCTGAGAATAATCTATCCATTTCGCCTTGGCCGCACCCATTTTAACATCAATATCATCATTGTATGAATTTAAATGCATTGTAGCGACAAATAGATGATGGCATTTGATTCCTTCAGAAAACATACACAACGACACTTCATTCATGTTTATACGATATTTATTCGGGAAGATATGACGATAATTTGAATTTCGCGACTCGGGTGGCGGCCATCTTGGATTTAGGGAACAATTTAGCTTGGCACTATATCTGAATTCAATTAGTACCTTCTTAGCATCAACTATGCCAATTTTGGTGCTTTTACCACCAAACCCACAATCAAATCACATATCTGCCCCACTATTAAGTAAAATCGTCATTTAATGCACCTGACGTTTTCACATTTGAGCAATATATGCCATAATTACTTTGGAAAGCGTAAAGATCCATGTGCTACAAAAACCACAATTTGTAACACAATAATTGTTCTCAAGGTAAACAACCAAATACCATAAGATCTATTCCGAAACGGGATAACTTATTAGACCGTCACACCATACAGTAACAGGTGTACCGGGTAAATGCAGGCTTACAGTCAATAAGGCTCTTATTGAGATATGATTTTATTGCTAACATAAGAACACGATTTATGTTATGCAACTTAAACGTACTAACTTGAATTTTGTGTTATAGTTTCGGAGCCAAAGTAAACAGAAGCCTTTTTAATTGCCATTTTATAAGATGTGTTCGCATATCGTATTCTCTGAAGTTCACTGATGTGGTATCTCAAAACGTCTTTGTTGGATGGTTGAGCTGGCATGAGTTCACCACGGAAACAACTCGGAGGTTCCTCTGTCTTTCTATCGGCGTAGCCGAATACCGCAATCTGTGAGCCATACGTCATTCAGTGCATGTCTAAGAGAATATGCACATGATTATAAAACAAAGGAAACATAAATTGGTAATTCGATACGAAATCGTTTTGGATTATGTTAACTCAACATGACCGAATTAATAAGGCTTGTTACCATTATTAACCAACACTATGGCCACTGTCATTATTCTGTGGCTGTGTCATTATTTCAACCTACTTTGTCGTTGCGCTTTGTGGAGTTGATAATTATTTCTGCCAGCCTCTTGGCCGTATACAAATAAGGCTTCATTCCATCAGCCAAGTCAATGGCTATAACAATGTTAATCTTGATCGTTGCAGCCGCCACGTACCAAGGTCTGCAAACATGACAGGTGCCGCAGACAGAGATACATAATTTACATTGAAAGCCCAACATTTAGTTTAAAAGGAACTAATTAAACTTACAAAACTACTAGTACGTTTTCTTGTTATTATATACATTAATTAATGTTCTACTCAATCGAAAGAATTACTGATCAAAATGTATGGACCAAATATTACATGACAATAGTTTCACATATATATATATATATATATATATATATATATATATATATATATATATAACACTTAGATTCTGTAGTGTTCAACATATTCCTTTTGACAAGACAATACAATGGATGTAGTTCAAACTACAGGTTTCCTGGTACCCCACAGTTCCCAGTAATACCAAAATATAATTTCCCAGTGGTGGACGTAACACGATGGTAATGACTATACTTTGTCATGACGGATCCTGATAAATCAACTTGTTGAAGCCCCATAGCATAGTATAGCACCATACATTCGGATACCGATAGAGGCACGGAGAACTATGAGCAAAGTAACTTCCAGTAATAACCGATGTCAACTATTACGCGACCTAGATTTATGGCTAATAATGCGAAATCTACTTACAGCAATCTTGGTTCAACGCTGGCGTATATGTGGTCATTGAAATAATGCAAAGCTGGGTAGATGTACGCAATACCAGTTACCGTAGTAAAAGATTGCCACTCCGGCTCGCTGCCTTCTTTGTAATTACGTACGAATGTATGAAGCAGCTCTTTCGGGGCATACTTCAAGGCTTTGTCTTTCGGGAGCTCAGAGTATATGCACATATCTTCGTAATTCACCTGGACTCACAACGAACCAACATTAGCTACTCTAAAGTACAAGTAGTACACTTACACACAATACGGCTTGATTCATTTAAGTCATAATGAAAAGTACATTATTTCACGACGGAATAACTTGTTAGTTTACTAGATGCTTCATGTGGTCAAATCAAATTAGAAATCAAGCAACTCTTTAGACAGCGCTACGTAACTAATGGGCAAGATGCATTTTCAGCCAGGATTTGTAACAAATGTATTCAGGTATTTATAAGAACGTTGGGCAAATGACAGATCCACTACCTTACGAATTTTCTACGTCACAATTACAAGTATGTGGGTGACTTCAATCAAGCTTTGTCAACAATATATATATATATATATATATATATATATATATATATATACACACACATATATATATATATATAATATAGTAATGTAATTGACACAGTCAACAACATGCAATTTGGATTTAGTCCAGGGAAAGGTACAATAGATGCTGTATTTATCTCATACAACAACTGAAAGAAAAACACCTAGAAGTGCACAAGGATTTGTTCCTTACCTTCGTAGATTTGGAAAAAGCATATGATAGGGTGCCCAGGGTTCTGGTAGAAGCAACATACCATGGGGCATCAACAGTAGGAGAACCATGTATGGCAGAACTGATGAGTTTCCCATCAAAGTTGGCCTACACCAGGGATCAGGGCCAGTCCTGTTTATCGTAGTATTAGATGTCATCAGCGAGTAGTTCAGATGCGAGTTGCCAAGTGAACTGTTGTTTGCTGACGATCGGACAGTAGTAACAGATACAGAGGAGGAGATGCAGAGGAGTGGCTTGGATGGCAGATTGGGATGGAGAGCAAGGGACTAATAGGCAATATCTGGAAAAACGGAAGTGATGGTCAGCAGCAGGAGAGGAACAAAAGTAAACATCAAAGACAGCCAAGGAACGAGCCTCAGACAGGTCAATAAATACTAATATGTAGGTGTCACCATCAGTGAAGAAGGACGATCAGAGGAAGCAGTAAGAGCTAGACTTAGTGCAGCGTGAGGCAAGTGGAGAGACATATCCGGAGTTTTCAGTGACAAGTAAATGCCAAGGAAATTAAAGATCAAGCTCTACATGACTGTCATTAGACCAGTACGTCTGTATGGAGCAGAATGCTGGACAGGTAGAAAAATGGAGGAACAGATTCTCGAGAAAACAGAGATGAGGATGTTGAGAAGAATCAAAGGAGTAATATTGAGAGACAGAGTAAAGAGTGTGGTCATCAGAAAGGAACTAGGTGTGAGTAGCATACAAGATAAAGTAAGAGAAACGAGACTACACATGCAGAGAATGGAAGAAAACAACGAAGTGAGATCAGTTGGTGACATGAGAATGCCAGACCAAGAGGGAGATGGATGGATGGCGTTCGAAGGGATATGCAGGCACTGCGGATCACCCCGGAGGATACACAGGACAGAACATACTGGAAATCAAGAATTCGGGCCGCTGATCCCAGATAGTGGGAAAAGGCGAAGAAGAAGAAGAATTGACACTATATATTATATAGTGGCAAGTCCATTGCTATTATTGCATGTCATTTCATAAATGCAACATCCCCACATATAGCGTTATTTCACCAACACAATCTTACGTTTTTATTATAAGGATAACCTTTTCGGGCTGCAATTTCAACAAAATGTACGACAGAATGTTTGAACACTCCATGTGTTCGGCATCCAATTCGGTGGTTTCATGGATTTGTTGCTAGGAAACAAAGGTCGTAATGGATTTGTCAATTGTTTGTTCGCAACGCTGTGGGTGTTTTGCTACGAATGCCAAACGTTATATATACTGCCAATTGCAGTTACGTAAGGCATTGTAAAAGAAAAACATGGATGGTGAATCAATCATTCGTCAACTCTCCGGTACGAAGTCGAATATTTGATAAATGCGCCTAGAAGGAATTGCCAATAAAACACCAATAGTATACACGTTTTATAACGGACTATGTACTTGCATACACACTTACAAACATAACTAAGCTGTATAGTCTTCGTTAAACGTACGTCCGTGACCCATGATAGTTATGACTGTGGCGAATTGCGAACTTAATAGCACAGTACATTACATTATAGTATAGTACAGTGTTTGTGAAAATAATAAAAGAAGTCGTTATATATTAGCAACAACACATTACATACTGGGTAGGCGGTACGCCAACTTTAGCGCCGAATTATCAAATGGTTTTACTCGGCGCTATCGCACCTGTAACATAAACACACCGTGCAGAGGTAAATACGTGTAGTTATGTCTGCACATAAGTGTGTATACAGTTATGTAAGTGTGCATGCAGTTATGTGCGAACGCTTGCACGCCGGTTGCTCCATTATAGTTAGTTACACGCTAACTTGATTATAAACACTTTACACACATGCCTCCATGTCATGCAGTTTTTTGCTCTTTCCGACGCCTTCATGACTATAATCCCGGCACATTTTGAATGATGTCGTCTCCTCGAAATTTATGAATGTCTTCGCCACGATATCGCGCGTGTTCCTGACAGCAATTAGGCTGCGTGATATATCTGAATTTACGACGTCCACTGCCTGTTAGGACAACAATGTCGGTTTAATGTCGTAAACAATCATATCATATCATATCATATCATATCATATCATATCATATCATATCATATCATATCATATCATATCATATCATATCATATCATATCATATCATATCATATCATATCATATCATATCATATCATATCATATCATATCATATCATATCATATCATATCATATCATATCATATCATATGTTATATAAACATATCATGACAACAATAACAGTGTGACACCACGATATTCATTCGATATTAAAAACGATACACCAAATAAAGTTTTTTTTACAAACCGTGTGTGTTTCGCAGCATTTATTATACACATCCGTACAAATGTGTTTGCGTAGATTAAACCGATGTTTTATTGTATATTGTGCATATTGTGATGTTTGCAAAGTATATAAAGCGACCCCAACTGACGTAGTCTAGGTACATAAACCGCCCTGACATGTAAGCATCTATAAGGAACAATCACCCAGAGTTGTACAATTATAATCATCGTCAATGTGCAGCCATAGTGTCCCGTTGTTGGGCGAAGGCCTCAGCATGCTGCTTCCACAACTGCCCATCTTGCGCTATCCTCTTCCAGTCGTCGTCTAGTTCGTCTCTCCACCGTCTCGCCGGTCTTCCTCTAGGTTATTTCCTTTCGTAGGGTTTCCAGATGGTGATACGCAGTGTTCGTCGGTTATCTCGTATCCTGCTGATGTGCCCTGTCCCGGTCCACTTCAGTCTTCTGACTTGTTCAAACACGTCTACGACCTTGGTCTTTTCTCTTACCCAGATATTTGTTTTTCTGTTCTGGAATGTGGTGTTTAACATACTCCTTTCCATCTTTGTTTGTGCGGTTGCTAGCTTGTTCTTTGTATGGGTGGTGAGTGCCTATGTTTCCATGCCGTATGGCATTGCTGGAAGTATGCATGAGTTGTAGATTTGTCTCTTCAAGCATGTTCAAATGTTACCTGTGAAGATGTCGCGGTGCTTGGCGAATGCTGTCCATCCGGCCGTTATTCTTCTTTGAATCTCCTTGTCCTGGTCCTGTATCTCTGGCCCAGGTAGATGTAGCTTTCAACGTTATCGATCGGAGTGTTGTTGAATTATATTGGTGTGTCGGTTTCCATCATAACCTTTGTCTTTGACCTGTTCGTCTTCAGACCCTGATTGTCACTTTCATCAACTAATTCCTTTAGCACTTGTTGTAGCTCATGTGGTATATTAGCGCATATGAGAATACCATCGGCGAAGCGCAGATAACTACGATATTCGCCGTCTATCTTCATGCCTCTGGTTTCCCAAGTTAGTCGTCGGAATATGCTTTCGAGTGCTGCCGTGAATAGCTTGGGCGATATGGTATCCTGTCGTGAGATAGTTGTATGATGGCCAGCCGTATTTGTTACAACGCAATAATTTTATAAATAATTTTAGGAGGATTTTTAGAGAACATTACACAACACTCGGCAATAATGGCACTGCAACACATCTGACTGTGGTGAGAACAGGAACACTGCCTAATTAACATAGTTTGTTAACTGACTACGGATAACCCACAACCAGTCAGCAAGAAAGCAAATAGTGAATGCTTTGCAGCTGAAAGTAAACCATCGCAAAATATGGCTGGGCGGCTTAATTAGCCTGAAATAATTGTAGAGAGCACGCATAGCGTAGTGAAAAACGACTCGAATATATACATAGTTTGTATCAAACGCATGTATACGACCCATGGTAATTACTATTATGGCGAATTGCGAACTTGGTAGTATGGTACAGCGCTTGTGTAAATGTACTTTCGAAGACAAAGAAGTCGTCATTAGGGTAAACAACTCATACTGTGTTGGTGTAGGGTAAACTTTAGCGCCGGAATACTGTTACCCAAATGTGTGTTTCGCATAATGCGATATATTTAATGGTGACATTAACCGTATAGGGCCTATAACAAATAATGACGTGTATGACTAAGATATAATAATAACAACTGTATAGTTGATGAACAGCGCTTGAACAATGTCAAAAGCTGGTGAAATGGCAGTTACTGGGAGTAGTTATATAACATTAACAATAACATGGTCACAACTACAATAATAGAGATTCGTAATCACCGTATCATCACTAAAGAGTATTAGGCGGTGGTACTCACACGCGTTAATTGATGAATAGCGTCAAACGAGCCTTCCCTCACGTGTAGGTTGTTCTCAAGTATTTCCTGTAACATACGCTTTAAATCTAGGAGGACACAAATATATTTTCTGTTCATCTCATTAGTAATCAGTCCATGCAAAACGATTTATGATGTAACGTGTCAATAACATTCCTCTATGTTTTCGTTATCTATCTGTCTGCCTGCCTGTCTATCTATCTATATATACACTCCCGTATATATATATATATATATATATATATATATGTATAAATGTATATATATATATATATATATATATATATATAATATACAACCAATGTATGTATGTATGTATATATATATATATATATATATATATATATATATATATATATATATATATATATATATATATATATATATATATATATATATATATATATACTGTGTCACTTAAAGAGCTTATTGACTGTAGTTCATTTAAAATAACAGGGGATAAATCTATACATACACACATGTATACATACATATACATAACAAAATGTGCAAGACCATTAACAGGAAAGCAAGAGAGGACACCACGAAATACAACCAAGATATCGTACGAGAAACGATCATGGCATCAAAGCGGCTGAAGAAAGTATGAAGAACGCAGAAGGTAGGTCACACTCCTGGACAAGCAGGGTAGAGAAATCCATGATCTAGATAAGATTAAAGAGTGAATAGAGGAATTCTACACCGCGCTATATAACAGTGACCAGAGTAGCATAATCCATACTGACCCAAAGGAGTTACCAGAGGTAATATGGTGGGAGGTGGAAGCAGCACTACGAGATATGAAGAATGGGACAGCAACAGGCAAAGACCATATAAACATCGATACAGGAGCATGAGACAATACCAGTTCGAAGACAATTGCTCAGCTGTACACTAAATGCGTATCAGAAAGACGAATACCCACACTGTGGAAGAACACTAAATGGATGATAATCTTCAAGAAGGGAAATAAAACTGACCTCAAGAATTACAGACCGATATATCTACTACCAAACATCCGTAACGAAAGAATAAAGAAAAAGGTGAGAAGATACTCGAAGAAAACCAGCCACGAGAGCCAGCTGGATTCAGAAGCAGATACTTAACGACAGACCATATCCACATCGTAAACCAACTGGAGGAGAAATGCAGAGAATATATTATCCCACTCTGCATCGAATTCATCGACTACGAGAAAGGTTTCCATTCAGTACAAACTCGAGCAGTATTGACCTCACTTCAAGAACAGGGGATAGAAGATATGAACATCGAACTCTTCAAGGAAATCTACACCAACAGCTCGATGACAGTCCACCTACGCAAAGAAAGCAACAAGATCAACATCAGAAGAGGAGTACGACAGGGAGATACATATCGCCCAAGCTGTTTACGGCAGCACTCGAAACCATATTCCGGCGACTAACTTGGGAAACCAGAGGCTTGAAGACAGACGGCGAATATATTAGTAATCTTCGCTTCGCCGATGACGTACTCATATGCGCTAATACACCACATGAGCTACAACAAATGCTACAAGAATTAGCTGATGAAAGTGACAATCAGGCTATGAAGATGACCAATCGAAGACAAAGGTGATGATGGAAACCAACACATCAATATATATCAACAACACTCAGACCGAGAACGTTGAAAGCTACATCTACATGGGACAGAGATATTGCACCAGAGACAAAATCCAAGACAAGGAAATTCAAAGAAGAATCACGGCCGGATGGACAGCATTAGCCTAACACCGCAACTTCTTAAGGGTAACATTAGAACATGCTTGAAGATACAAGTCTACAACTCATGCGTATTTCCAGCAATGACATACGGCGCGGAAGCATGGACACTCACCACCCAAGCAAAACACAAGCTGTGTGTGTGTGTGTGTGTGTGTGTGTGTGTGTGTGTGTGTGTGTGTGTGTGTGTGTGTGTGTGTGTGTGTGTATATAAATGTATAAAATTGTATGCATGTGTGTATGTATGTGTGTATAGATTCATGTGTGTATAGATATATACCCGTTTATTTTAAATGAACTACAGCCCATATGCCTTTAAATGACACACAGTATACATATAATTATATATGTATTATATATATATATATATATATATATATATATATATATATATATATATATGTATATAAACTGTGTCACTTAAAAAGCACATGTGCTGTAGTTCATTTACAATGAACGGGTTTTATTATGTCAAATTTTCTTTTTTAATGCCCCACGTATTTCTTGTGGGATATCTGTTTTTGGGAATGTTGACTTTCAACAGAGTTGTGCCAGTGTTTTTTTTTTAGCCAATCCGGATATAGAATCCTTCGTAAATATTAGTTTACAGGTACTGTGCAATCATTAGTGCTACGGCATAGCTATTTTAGACGTCTACCTTACTTTGCCTGTAAAAGGTATTGTTTGGTGTGAAATAATATATGGAATCATTAAAGTTCAACATTGAAAAAGGACATATACTGGTCTACATGGTATTATTATACCTAATGATTCGTAGAGCTAACACTTTAATTAACAAGAACTGTTTATTATGATTGTAATTTGGTGAGGAAATACGCAGATCTGGAGGACAAAAAGACAGGGCTTTGGGGCAAGTTCATACAGTGTATTTATGGCAAATTGTTGAATACCGTTATTTCTGTGAAACCTGCAAAATCCGTGATATTATGGACACAATCTGTGAAAGTATTTGGTGGCTTATAGTCCGATTTCACCTGCCGCTTTTTCTGCTGCTGTTGCTGCTGCTGCATTACTACCGAGTTCACGACACAGTACCACGTCAATATCCTAAAGACTTGTAAAAACATCTACAACATAAATTAGTGTAGTTCTTTCATTGAAGCACTTGTATTGTATAGCTTGTGTATCAATAATCAGTTGGTAGAAATACAAACCCGACCAGCCTGTATGGGTATTAATATCAATTAAACAAGTCAAACAATAACATATATATGCGAATATGTTCATCAATTTGGAAGATACACATGCAGTATATAATAGTGGTATGCAATGTGCTACATAATTTGATATTATGTACCTGAAATGTATAAGTAATGCTTTATGCAAATATACAAAATGTATTTTATATACAAAAACCACACTTTTATGTGTTTTTGTGTATTTCGTTGTTAATATTCAATTGTGTTTACTATCTGTATTTTCTAGTTAAATTTGATACTATCAAAAGGGGCCTCTCATGATAGGGGCAAGTTGTCTTAATGTCTCTCAGTTTGTAAGGATAATTACATGAAAAATGTTTCTTATAATATGACTATGAATTCACTCATTACAACGTTTCCACCACCATACACAGAAGATAGTGAGTGTGTATAGTCATGGTATTACTGTATGTGAAAGGTGTGTATAATTACGACTCTATGTGAAAGAAGTAACATAAACAGTACATGGCATACTCAGACTTCATGACGTAACTTCTGTCAAAACAGACGTGATGCCAAACGCTGGACACAAGTACTCATTTCGCACCTATGCCAAGAAAACCAACCCTGAATAATAAATGGTCCACTGGCATTAATAATAATAATTTTTATTTATAAAGCGCCGTATATCCATAACACGTTTCTGCTCAGAGGCGCGTACATACAACATTTGTAACTTTTAAATGTATAAAATCTGACTAATCAATTAAAAAGTCATGTTGTTTAAATGATAATAAATAATTAATTAAATATAGTTTCTAAAACTCAGTGTATAAGCTAAACTTATCAGCAATAAAAATATATATAAAATAAATAATTAATTATATATATTAATAAGATATTAAAACAATTGTTGATGGAAATGTTCTTGTTTGGTTCGGACATAATATCGGATTTCCAAAACCATGTAATAGTTTATGTTACACCCTCATTTTTTGTTCACTGTAATTGCTGGGACACTCTTCGTCCTAAATTTATTGTCCAATAAATATATTATATACACGCATGTCGCTGTGTAATTATGTTTGTAATAAATTATTTATTATAATTATCTCTTCTGATGTACTGATCTATGAGTCACTCTCGGAGAAAATGGCAATGGTATTCTCAGTATCACGTTTTAAAAGAGTCCTGCGTTCTATTATTTAATATGTGTTACTCTTACTTTTCTCTTTGTTATATGCCGGTAAGTTGATGGCTGCAATTGGAAATGTTGTTGTAAGTTAACTATTTTCTATTTAATTTAAGAGTGCCATTGAAATGTTTTGCTCCCAGCGTTTCTTAGTTGTTGACGTTTAGGAACAGGAACAGCGAGTTTAGGTACAAACATGATTTTTATATGCCACAAATAGGGCACCATCAAGTAGATAAAGACAGCAGCCACGCATGATTGGGAAAGAATGTGTAATGAAGCAGCGAACAGCATGACTTTTGAACGTGACTGGTGATGGTCGCGCGGTATAGCGCCGGACTCTCAATCGAGGTGGTTCAATCCCATCTGCCGCCGCTTTGAAACTTAGGCAATTTCGTTCACCCCATAATTGCCTGTGTCTTTTAAAAGAGACACTAAAAGCATGTGGTCCCTTCTATCTGATGTCGATGTCAGAGGAATTAAAATATCCCACAAAGGTGGTAAATGTGTAACCTGTAGTGGAATCACTAATTCTAGAAAAGGAAAACCCTTAAAACCAATGACAATAATGGTCAGCAAGTTGACCGGTGGTCATTAATGGAAAACGAAGAACAGTGACAATGCACTGTGCAAACTACGGGCGTCGTGGGCCGACGGGCCGTGCTCGTGATGGGCGAGTAATTACGAATTACTCAGCTATAATCAAGTACATGTATATTTAGGCGTATGAGTATACATATTGATGTTACTGTTGCTTTCATTAATTTACTTCACTGTTTACCTTGGCGCTTATTCCGCCAATGCCATGGTATGACAAAATGCGATGGTATGCTTATGGCTATGGGCTATACTTAGATGACTACATGTCAATTATTTATTTCAATAAGTACTTACTGTAATTATGTTTATGTGACATGTGGTAGCAGGCTAGCATCCTAAGATTAATTAAGCTTAGAATAATAGTAGGCATAATGTAAATGTATTCTAAATGCAAAGACATAACAAGATCCTGCGTAAGTAAATACAATACCGGTACAATACAGGCTCTATCTAACTGAGCGATGCCGGGCGATGCCGAGCCGAGGAGATGGTGACGTTGAACTAACCTACGAACACTCACTCCTCTTGTTTCTAATTGCGATAGAGCACCTAATTCCATCACAGAAAAAAAAAGATTTGAATATTTTTCATGATGCCAAAAGCACGTGTGATTTGTTAGTGTGCCCTAAGGCTAAGAGTCTCGCATAAAGCACGTGACCGAAAAAGCGTAGGACGTCGATAGCTGCAGATTGTTTCACCTGTTATACTGGCGACGTTGAAACGAAAATTCTTTTGACGATTAAAAAAGGACAAGAACGCATCTTAAAATGAAATTAACTGTGCATACTATTTAAAACATTAACACATCTTGACATAAAAGAACCGCATTGGCGTTGGGCAAGCGATTGGATTGGGCAGCTTTTAAGACGTGCATTTTATTTAAGTTAGGTATATTGACTATTTTTATTTGATGAAACCAACTCACGTGAATCAGCGTGAGATCACCTAGCATATTCAAACAGACTAAGAGTAAGGACGGTAAGACGGCAAGATGAAACTGGAACCGTTTTTGACATGTCAGTGTCGTGAGTTTACTAGCGTGTCCCTGGGCCGAGTACTTCATTGCAAAATTCCGTGACAATACGGTATTGTGTCGGTTTTCTTGAACCTGTACTGTAGTATAATAGGAAACAATTAAGCATTTACACATAACTATACTTTGCCAACGGGGTTGACTAACTATTGCTGTTGGCAATTTAATACAACTTTTCTATGATGTATTTAATAATAAGTTAGCTCAGAGTCATAGGCACTTCAAAACAAGGTCAAAATTCATACAAACCTGTCAAAAGGGTTAATTGATCTCGAGTCAATAAACAATTCAAGTTATCAACAGTAGCGAAAATATACCAAGAGGACAGCTAACTGGACAATGCTTGAATTTGTGCTAGCTTCATCAAATAATGTCTCTGACGCACTTTCGTGGTATAAATAAAACTTAAACACGACACCAGCCACGATTGTTCGCATACGACAATGGGCGATAACTGGTCAAGTTGTCTGGAAACCAGTTATTCGCATAGCTATTTGGACCTCAAGAAGCGTTCAAAGGAAATTACTTGGATAACAGTGACATACCTGGGAAAACATATAACTATTTTCACCAAATCAATGGTCACATTGAAGGATTTAGCTGATTTAGAAGTTTAGCTGAGGAATTATATCTCAAATTAACCTTGTTTTCTTGCGTCTGCGTCTAGATCACGTAGCAAAGTAAAATAATAACTTGGCTAGGACCAGCCATTGCACCATGCAAAGCTGTAATCCAAGAACAGACCAATACTTCAAAGCGGTTGATGTCCCATTGCCTAACGTGTGTATTTCCTTCATATCATGTCCCCAGATGAAAACAAATCACTAAAAACAAGTTACTATTTATTACGGATGAGATCCAAAATAATGAGGCTTGACGAAATAATCTCGGAAATGAACAGCACCGGAGCCTGACATGACACGTGGTGTCACCAAAGACAATCAAAGGAAGACCAATCACATGCGCTGTTTCCCATTGGGCGCCATTTTTAAAACATAGACCGCAGCGAACCAAGCGGCTGGGTTTCAAAAGTCAGATCAACATGGCGTACGCCAGGCACGGCGGTTCGTTTTGATCAGCCTTTGGCTGCAACAACAACAAAAGCGTCAACGCAGAGCTTTCATTCTTCAGATTCCCGAAAGATAAAGACAGGTAGGCATTAAATCAATACAAACTTTCATTATTGAAACATTTGTTCCTATACAAAATCGAGGGAAACGATCTAGGAAGAAACACCTGTCAAAAGAAGCTATACGAAAGATTGCCTACAAACAAATAATGTGGAGAATATACAGAAACACTGGAAATATAGAAGACTATAACAATTACAAAAAGGCCCTAAATTTAGCTACAGCTGAAATGAGAAAGTAAAAACGGTCTTTTGAGCAGAAATTAGCGAACGACATAAAAAAATGATAGTAAGAGTTTCTACGCTTACGTAAGGAGTAAACAGAAGGTTCGAGATAAAGTAGGACCACTAAAAAACAGTGCAGGTAATGTAATATCTGATGGGTTTCAAATGGCAGAGGATCTGAATGAATATTTCAGCTCTGTATTCACTAAAGAAGATATAAGTTCACTGCCGTTACCTGCTAGGAAATTTGTGGGTGATGAATAACAAAATTTAGGGCAGTTGTTTGTCACTCCTGCAGAATGGAAGGAGGCAAATGTAACACCGTTATTTAAAAAGGGGTCGAGGAGTAAGACAGAAAATTATAGACCAGTGAGCTTAACATCAGTATTATGCAAATTATTAGAAACATTTATTAGAGACCACATGGTAGACTTTCTTGTAAAAAACAAATTAATAACTAAATCTCAACATGGGTTTCTAAAAGCTAGGTCTTGTCTAACCAATCTCTTATGTTTTTTAGAAGATATTACTAAGTGGGTAGATGATGGTTCACCGGTGGATGTAGTATACTTAGATTTTCAAAAAGCATTCGATAAAGTGCCACATCAAAGACTGTTAACTAAATTAAAAGCCTATGGTATAGGGGAAAGTATGATAAATTGGATACAAGCATGGTTGACAGATAGAAGACAGAGAGTAATAGTAGAGGGAGAGATATCAAACTGGAAACCAGTTTTGAGTGGAGTTCCACAGGGGTCGGTGTTGGGACCAATACTGTTCTTGATATTTATAAATGATTTGGATGATGATTTATCAAGTAAAGTACTTAAATTTGCAGACGACACAAAAGTGTTCAGAACTGTAAAAACTGATACAGATAAAGAAACTTTACAAGATGATCTAACCAAGTTAGTAAAATGGTCTGAAAAATGGCAGATGTTATTTAATTTTGGTAAATGTAAATGCATCCACATTGGACATGGTAATATGAGCAAAGAATACTTTATGGGCAATACTATATTAGGCACAAGTGTAAAAGAAAAGGACTTGGGAGTTACAGTTAGTGCCGACATGACAGTTTCAGAGCAATGTGGACTTGCTGCTGCAAAAGGAAATCAAATTTTAGGATTAATTAGAAGAAACATCACATATATGGATAAGACTTTAATAATACCATTGTACAAGGCAATAGTTAGGCCACACTTAGAATATTGCATTCAGGCATGGAGGCCATATCAAAAGAAAGACATTGATAAACTTGAAAGAATTCAAAGGAGGGCTACTAAACTAATTCCAGAACTTAAACATTTATCCTATGAAAGACGCCTGTTAGAATGTAGATTGACAACATTAGAAACTAGAAGATTAAGAGGAGACCTAATAGAAGTTTTTAAGATATTGAATGGATATGAAGATATTGATAGCAACATTTTTTTCAAACTAAAAGAAGATAGTGTGACAAGGGGGCATAAGGCAGCGTTAGTCAAGCCATACTCTAGATTAGATAAAAGAAAATTCTCCTTCTCCCAGAGAACAATAACTGATTGGAATAATTTAAGTCATGATTGTGTAAATGCCAGCAGTGTAAATATGTTTAAAAATAAAATTGACAATTATCTGGCAAGGGCGGGCTATACCTAGGTTGAACACTTAAATGTTTTAGAAATTATTTTAATACTGATTAAATTATTTATTCATATAATTATTTTAATTAATTTATTATTATAAAAAATGGTGTTATTGTAGGATATTTTATGTATTTATTTATTTTACTTGTATATTTTTTTAGAGACAACGAATACATTTTATTTTACTTATGTATTTTTAGAGACAACGCATTTTAATTAGCAGCATTTTAGTGCATTTTATAATAACTGTATATTAATTTTTTTTTTTTTTTTTTTGAACACTCGATAAGCCATAGGCTTCCTTGTTCACATGCCGTCTGGAGCTTGGTTCTGGACGGCAACTTGTTAAACCCTTGTTAAACTAAAAAGAAATACCATGCATAACACACATAAATGCATAAATGCAACGCCTCGACACGCCCCCCCCCCCCCAGTCAGTGTCAGACTGGATGTCAGCTGGTGGTGTAAACAAAAACACTCCGTATGGCTGGGACGGGTTTAGTAGTAGTTGGGGCAAGTAACAGTACTGTCGTGGGCGGGGGTGGTGGTGGTGGTGGTGGTGGTGGTGGTGGTGGTGGTGGTGGTGGTGGTGGTGGTGGTGGTGGTTATCAATGACAATAAATTAACAGTATATCCCAGCGGATCTTGTGGTGGGCTGAACTAAGAGTAAATATCACTGACACTGTATCATGTATCCAGACTGGCCCACTTGTCCTTGTACATGTACATGGTGTATCTAAATTCTAGATAATAGAATAGGTGCCTTGGCAAAATATTAGCAATAAATGTGTAATACTGGCTGTGATTCAATGTTTTTGCACTTCTTATTTCAGGAGTAAGCGATGGGTTATAAACTCTA
>OZ024855.1:22352024-22389524 GCA_964017155.1 Oasisia sp. SBJ-2009
TTTTGTGACTTCATTGCTTAGGTCAAGTTCAAATCACGTCTCATGAGTGTCACAGTCGGAATCGTCTCTCCTGTCCCTGTGCTGATGCGGTGGATGAGTTCACCGGAAACATTATTTTAACATTATTATTAAAGGAGGATTCTTGCGTTATCTACTCCAAATAAATATGGTACATTTCAAGCAAGGCTATCTTTCAACTGACACTGAACATGAATGCTTTAGAAGTAGTCGGTAATTAGTATTCCAGAATAAAATTATATCACTTTTAAGAGTGAGTCTGCTGGTCACAAATGCAATACTACTATGTAATATTTGCATATCGTGGCGTTTTTTCTTTCTAAGTATGATTGTATATTGTAATAAATCCTTGGAGTAATCATGACCATTAATGTGAACATCACACCGGTTTCAAACAAACGGAAATATGAATTTATCAGAAGTATGTGTCTAATAATAATAATGATGACATTTTACCAAAACGTATGTGTTGTGTATTGGCTCTAATCTTAGGCTTTATGCATTGCTACTTTATAAACACATTAACCCTAGTTAGTAGGATTGAAATGATATGACAATCATGCTAATTTCAATATCAAGTTATCATTGAAGTCATTGTTCTGTCTCACCATAATTAATATAAACTGATATAATGTCCAATATTACACACAATGTATATGGTAGAGTATCAACATGTTCTTCATATTTACACTGACCTTCTTTATTCGTCCGTTGTTCTGTGACAATTTGAACTTCCACTGCAAGGGACGTCATCGAATTCTAAGACGTAGTTGTGCACGGATCTTTCTCTTCTGTCGCGTAGGTGCATTCACTGAGTAGATTTGATCTGGTTCATAAGATAAGATAAGATAGGATAGGATAGGATAGGATAGGATAGGATAGGATAGGATAGGATAGGATAGGATAGGATAGGATAGGATAGGATAGGATAGGATAGGATAGGATAGGATAGGATAGGATAGGATAGGATAGGATAGGATAGGATAGGATAGGATAGGATAGGATAGGATAGGATAGGATAGGATAGGATAGGATAGGATAGGATAGGATAGGATAGGATAGGATAGGATAGGATAGGATAGGATAGGATAGGATAGGATAGGATAGGATAGGATAGGATAGGATAGGATAGGATAGGATAGGATAGGATAGGATAGGATAGGATAGGATAGGATAGGATAGGATAGGATAGGATAGGATAGGATAGGATAGGATAGGATAGGATAGGATAGGATAGGATAGGATAGGATAGGATAGGATAGGATAGGATAGGATAGGATAGGATAGGATAGGATAGGATAGGATAGGATAGGATAGGATAGGATAGGATAGGATAGGATAGGATAGGATAGGATAGGATAGGATAAGATAAGATAAGATAAGATAAGATAAGATAAGATAAGATAAGATAAGATAAGATAAGATAAGATAAGATAGCTTTATTGCCATGTGTTCACATTGTAGTTCCATTAAAAATTGGAATGTGTAATGATATTGGTCGTCGTACTAGTACATTCACATGACAATACATTCACATGCACCAAACGATGACGATAAAATATACTACTACTTTAAATAAAATAAATAAATAAGAACAATGACATAAAAAGATCCGAATTATTTTTTATTTATAACATCGATAAATAATTTATACGATCTAGTAGAAATATATTAGCTTAAAATGTAAAATATGAAGTAAAATAATATAATATGTAATACATTATGATAAAATATACATACTAAAAACTCTTCGGAAAGTGGAAGATGAGTTTGCTGCGGGTGGGAGAAAAACCACTTTTGTTTTGATAGGGCTTGAACGGCAAAGGGGAAAAAGCTAGTACTAAAGTGGTTGGTCCTGGATTTGATGGATCTGAATCGGCGACTAGATGGAAGAGGTTCAAATAGTTCATGGGCAGGATGGGATGAATCTTGAGAGATGAGAGTGGCTCTTCCTAACAGGCTCTGCTGATACAGTATTTCAAGACTGGGAAGGTCTCTGCCAATGATTCGGGAAGCAGTTTTCACAACTCTGTTTAATCTGAACGTTTCCTTCTGTGCAATCGACCTAAACCATACCGTGATAGAAAATGTCAGAACACTCTCGATTAAAGCCCTGTAAAAGTTGAGCATGACATGTGTGGTCAAACCAAACGATCATAACGTTTTTAAAAAGTACAGCCGCTGCTGGGCCTTTTTGACAATATTAACAACATGTAGTTCCCATTTAAGATTACTGGAGATTGTAGAACCGAGAAATTGAAAATGTTGGACGATTTCAATTGTTTAGCCATATATCACAAGAGGCGAGGGTGGAGAAGATGTCTGTCTCCTAAAATCCACAATAATTTCTTTCGTTTTATTTACATTGAGTTCCGGATTGTTATCGTTGCACCAACTGATGAGTTTGTTTACTTGGTCCAGATATTCAGATTCATCAGAATTTTTTATTAGCCCTATCAGTGTAGTGTCATCAGCAACTTTTAGTACGTACGTGACAAGTTAAACAATCATGTGTAAAAAAAAAGAATATAACATTGGTGACAGAACACAGCCTTGAGGCGTGCCAGTAGATAACATAACTGATGATAAGTTGTCGCCTATTTTTACAACCTGCGGCTTATTTAAAAGAAAATCGAGGGTCCACAGACACATGGATTGAGGAACACCGAGACTCTGTATCTTATCAAAACGTTTTGATGGGATAAACGTGTTAAAAGCAGAGCTAAAACCAACCAAAATGATTCTAGCGTAAGTATTTGGGCTACCGAGATGTTTAAGAACGTAAAACAATCCTGGAGCGACAGCTTTTTCAATAGATATATTCCCAGTGCTCTCGCCCAATGGGAGGAAAAGGAAAACTCAACACCAGACGAGAAATGGGCTGCTCTGCAGCAGGTCGTGTACAACACAGCCAAGACATATCTTGGCAAGCCAGACAGAAAACACCAGGACTGGTTCGACCCAAATGACCAGGAGCTACAGACTCTTATGAACAGAAGAGACCAAGCCCACCAGAGAGTGTTACAAACCAGGAGCACTAGGTCCACCACTGCAGCATACAAAGATGCCTGCAGATTGCTACAAAAACACACGCGTGCACTGAAGTCAGATTGGTGGGAAAGGAAGGCAGTGGAGCTGCAGAGAGCTGCTGACAGTAACAACATGAAGGGCTTCTACAATGGGCTGAAGGAAGTGTGGGGACCCAAAAAGAAGGGACCTGTTCAACTGAAATCAACAGATGGAATGGAGACCTTCTCTGACAGCAAGAGAGTTGTGGCAAGATGGAGTGAACACTTCCAGAAGCTACTCAACGTCCCTGGCGACATAGATCACGAAGCTCTGGACAACATCCCGCAGCGCATTATCAAGACAAGCCTCGATGAGATTCCAAATACGGATGAGATGGCTAGAGCAATCGCCGGCCTGAAAGATGGCAAAGCACCTGGAGGAGATGGAATTCCCGCAGAAGTATGGAAGCACGGAGGAGACAATCTGTTCAGCAGACTGCACCAACTAATCACCAATGCCTGGGAGGTGGGTTCTGTACCACAAGCATGGAAGGATGCCAGCATTGTAACCATCTACAAGAAAGGTGATCGAACAGACTGTGGGAACTATAGAGGAATCTCTCTTCTTTCCATAGCGGGCAAGATCTTCGCGAGGATCCTCCTCAACAGACTATCTACCCACATAACACCAGAGGTAGTTCCGGAGACACAATGTGGCTTCAGAGGTAACCGGAGCACCGTGGATATGATATTTTGTCTCCGACAACTACAAGAAAAATGCATTGAACAGGACCGACCACTGTACATGGTATTTGTCGACTTCAGCAAGGCGTTCGATACAGTTGGGAGGACTGGGCTATGGCAGCTACTGAGGAAGTATGGCTGCCCAGAGAAGTTCACAACAATGATCGAGGCACTACATACTGGAATGATGGCGAATGTTAGTGTTGGAGGAGAAGTCTCGGAATCGTTCAGTGTCACAAATGGGGTCAAGCAAGGTTGTGTACTGGCCCCCACGCTCTTCTCCATCTTCCTATCAGCAATGCTCGACGAGGCTTTCCGAGACATGGGGGATGGAGTCTACATACAGTCCAGACAGAACGCTGACCTATTCAACGTCGCACACTTCAGAGCAAAGACCAAGACTACTCGGATACTGATGAGAGAGCTGCTATTCGCAGATGACAGTGCACTGGTTGCACACTCTGCTGAAGAGATGCAGAAAATAGTGGATGCTTTCTCCGATGCGTCAAAGAAGTTCGGCCTGAAGATTAACATCAAGAAGACCGAGGTGCTGTACCAATCCAACTCTACAAGAACCCGAGAGGAGGATATCATGGTTGACGGAAACAAGCTGAACTCTGTTCTAGAATTCACCTACCTCGGAAGCACTATATCAAGTGATGGATGCATTGACGATGAAATACAGAGGAGGATGGCCAAGGCTAGTGCATCTTTCGGCCGACTACGCCAGAGACTCTGGAACAACCACCATGTGTCCATGCGGGTTAAAGGCAAGATATACCGTGCAATCGTGGTGTCCACCCTCCTATACGGAGCTGAGGCCTGGACAGTGTACAGACGACAGGTGAAAAAGCTGCATGCCTTCATGATGCGACATCTGCGTTCGATCATGAGGATAACCTGGATGGACAAAGTGACAAACAAGGAAATACTCGAACGAACAGGGCTGCCATCTATGGAAGATCTTCTGATCAGAAAGAATCTCCGGTGGACTGGACACCTCATGAGGATGTCATCAGACAGGCTACCGAAGCAGGTTCTCTACTCGCAACTGTCTTCTGGTCACAGAAAGAGAGGGCGCCCTCGTCTCCGGTTCAAAGATACCATCAAGAGAAACCTGAAGATGAGAGACATAAAGATCGACTCATGGACATCACTCTCACAGCAGAGAGACAAATGGAGAGCAACAGTCAAGTGATGGAAGCAGTCTTTGTCGCTTCGCGACCGACAGCATGATGATGATGATGATTGTTGCGATATGCAAATTGAAATTGGTCAATCAATAGATCGATAATTGATTTCAGAAACTGCAGAACCAAGCGCTCGAGAGTCTTCATGACTACAAAAGTCAAGGCAACAGGCCTGTAATCGTTTAAACAAGAGGCTGTAGATTTCTTGGGAACAGGAATGATTGTTGACTTTTTGAAGCAATGACGATTTTACATTGGGAAAGAGACACATTGAATATGTATTTTCATCTATCATATCTTAGTGGAAGCGTAATCAAAATCGAATAATCATTAACAACCAACATTAATGAAGATAACTTATCAATATGTTGTATTATTTTGAATATTAATGGAAGACAGTTTTTGTTTAACCATGTTTTGATACCTTAATGTATACGATATAATTATATGTTTGTGTTAACATCGTGTTTACTTACATAACTTATGATTATTAATCAATATTTTATTTTATGAGAAATTAAATGTACTTATCGTAAATAGAAAACTAGATTGAACAAAGAAGTTGGTCAGTAGAGAAACGAGCACTATGTGTGGGGTAACTTGAGCCAGAGTACTCTATCCTATCACTCGGCAGAACCAAACGGTCGCATATGTAGTTTCTTAGAAACAAGGGTGGCTGAACCAACCGAATGGCTCAACTAAAACTGCTTTCCTACCGCCGTTTTGAAACTTAGGCAATTTCGTTCACCCCACATTTGCCTGTATCTTTGGGAAGAAACACTAAAAGCCTGTGGTCACTTATGTGTGGTGTCTATGCCAGGGGAAGTAAAAGATCCCACAGGGGGTAAATGTGTAACCTGCAGTGGCTTTACTACTTCTAGAGAGAAGGACAACTCCTGCGTTAGCCCAGGTTTCGGTTATTTGAACGTAAACCACCTAAGACCTAAGCATGATTTACTCTCAGTAGTAGTGACCGTGTACACGATATTTAGAGAATCAACATGGTTTATGCATCAATCAAACGTAAAGGATCAATATGATTAATTGTACCACATTTACTATTCTGTCAAAACCCTGTCTAAGATATTATAGATCCTCAAAGTCTGCGAATCTAATACCTTATTGTCCTCGCCGATAAGATCTTCCGAATTGTCTCGGTCCATGGATCTGGGATCTTCGCCTAATACCTTCAGGAGAACGGTACTAGAATTCGGTTGGCTCAAGAACACGGCATCATTTACAGTTACAACTACAAAAATACACTGGGAGTTAACCAAATGGTATTATTAGGCTACACCGATGTGATGGTTCTAATTAAATAAATTTGACATACGTTGATTTCAATGAAAATGTAGGTCAAATGTAGGGTTAGATCCAAACACGTCTTTATATGTGAATTTGTAGTTGAATATATACATTCTGTATATTTATATTTCAACTTGAAATCCCAAACGTGCATGCATTTTTATTTGATAGTTGTTCTTTATTTTAAGGTATTTGCAAATGCAACAAAATACACGTATATTATGTTTACCAATAAAAGGCAAAGCATAGCCTCACAAACTATGAATGGCTCAAGAGTCAAGGCAGGATGTTTTTTACACCTATGGTAGGGTTAGCATTGGGCACGCACTGAGATAATTGGCCTACAGTGTTGCTGCTGTCAAACATTTGCATCAATGAATAAATGGAAGCCAGTGTAGCCATAAAAGCAGGTTTTGACTGGAAATGTACTTCAAAACAACCCTATTTTCACCTGCGGTGTAAACATCCTGGGCTAGCAGAAGCCAGGATTCGTCCAATGTGTAGTAAACACATACAAAGTGTATGTATTTGTATCGTATTTGAATAAAACAATGGTAATGTATTTGTATTGGAAAATGTAATTGTGTTTGAACTGAAACTTGGAAAAGCAAAGTATTTGTATTTGACTTTGATTTGACTGAGTGATATTTATAATTGATCCCAATTTGATTTGCTCACTTATGTTTTTGTTATATGAAAGGTAGGGTGCTGCAAATCGTTATTCATTTAGTAACTGTTTCTATAATACTACAACAAGTTCACTGTCTGTATTGATTTCTGAGTGTACACGTCATCCTTTGTTATTAATTTTACATTCATTTTAATCGGATGTATTATTAAAAGGACAGTTTGTTTTGGAGTACATGACTATAATATGAATAAGTTGTGATTGAAGTGGTCGACATGAAGGCGCGGAACATCGAGACTGCAAATGGAGGACTGCCTGAGCATGAATCTGGAAAGACGTGGAGAAGAACGGAGAACATGAACAAAATATATATATAGGGAATTGGAGACTCTTTGTAGAGAAAGTAGTAGAAAATTGATATGAAAATAGCAGGTTGAAATTGAGCATGGTCATTGTCCCATTGTCCAGAGGGAAACAGTAGGAGAACAACACAATACACTTGCCCATACTGCGGGAACATCTGCCTTCTGTAGAACGAATATGTTCCACTTGTCTATGATCGCCAATATCTACAACTTGAAGTCTGGATCCACATGACATCACCGGTACAGTTGCAACGACACTATGCGCGTTAACAAGGATCTCCATATTCATCCGAAACCACACATTCATATTTAAACAGGCTAATAGAATAGTCAGACAATACATTAACACAACTGTTAACTCGGTGATAATATTACTTTGAATTGACACATCCGTCTTTTCTTGGTTCATTCTGAAACTAGATCAACATTTAGTTTTAATGATAGTGTAACTACACCCAGGTAAGGCAGTCATTATCATCATGTCATTATCATGAGTGGGTGGACGCTGTCTATTAGTGACGGCAGTGGTCTGTCTCCATCCTGAAGTGCTGCAAGGTGTAAACTGTGTTGTATCTCAGGTTGTACTAGGAAAGGTGCAGGAAAAGAAGCTCAAGCAAAGATACACGCTTGTGTATCTGTGCGCTGTGACATACAGAGGTGGCAACTCCTACATTCCCAGTGTCAGCCTCACCACTGACGACAGGTATTCAGGAGAAGAACAATGAACAGCCAATTGCTTATGACAGAACAAACATCAAAACACTTCCAAGCATTTGTACACTTATATCCTGAAGTCACAAAATGAACACCAATTAAAATATTGTGTGACTGTCTTATACCAGTTGCTTTGCAGTGATGACCTCCATGCAGTATCGCAATGCCGAGGAACTTTTAATTTTTTTTGTAGTAAGCGACCGTGTCGTGAATGGTATGATTTCCTCCTGTCAGCGGGATTGACAAAACACTGCAAGAAAACAACATCATTTACTGGTACAACGACTAAGTTTGTTCATCTGGTTATAAGTTGTCTTGCGGTGTCCAACATCCGCCTGTGGTGGTATGGGGTGCACATATTGTTCCCCATATACAACCTCCGTCATTCCGTTCGCGTGACTGCCTATCTATATATTTGTGCATAATGTTCTAAGTCACATACACATACAATCAGTACGATTTTGTATGCTCAATGTTAGGCCCTTTTTAGCATGCTGTACAATGACATATGTATAACCAGTATGTATAGATATATATGAAACACACCAGTTTACTCAAACCTATACATCCGTTTTATGTGTATGTTCGTTGTGATCTTAGGCATTTTGTTATCAGTTTGAATACAAGTGCTATACATATGGGTATTCTGGCACCAATGAGAAATGGATACCTCAACTCCAAATGACACTATATTTTCAATAATTCCATAAACATAATTTAATATGCATAACATTAGTTAAATACATTCATCATATCTAGTGGAGGTCTAAATAAAATAGTTATTAAATACAATAGAATCAATGAGTGTTGCATATCCAATTGTATTTGTCGGCTATTTTGACTTGTAATAATTGTGATGATCTTTATATGAGGATGTAGAATGTGGCAGCAATGGATTTCTTAACACATACAATATTAGCTAAGATACCAGGAGTGCTTTGGAGATGATAATCGTGGCTCAAGGTGGCCCTTTTGAATTTCAAAATGGGTTTATCTAAGCATACAAAGAATGACAGAAATGGATACACTGACAAAATTATACTATGGATACCATTTCGATGGCGATGAATACCTAGTGTTACATGAATGTACATATCATACTCTACGTATATGCCAATGTTCAACAGATAATTGTTTAAATGACTTTTATTCAGAAAAAGTCAAGCGAGTTGACATATCAGCAGACACTGTGACAGCCTCAAGACTGAACGGATTTAGTTGTGCTCAAAACTTGTTCACTCAAGTCTTAATTTAGTAGCTGTCTGCACACTACTAGGGCTCAATAATTAAGGTATGAATACATCGTCATATATCTGTATTTGAGAACCCAGTGTTTAGTTGCCCTAACAGCAGTAATGTGATATGGTTTGTCATCTGTTAAGTAGAAGTGCCATTGTTTTGTCTTTCGTTTCACTCTTACATTTGGTATAGAAGTGTGAAATGAAAAATAGGCTGTTTCTTGCAGTAATGTAGTTTGTGGACAAAACTAAATATGAGCATTACATTGCGTGGTACATATGTGTGTGGTAAACTATAAATAGTTCAGAACATGTCCCCACAGAAACGAAGCCACCCACACAAAGCACTCCCTCCTGACGTTTTCACTGATTTTTTTTTAGAATACAATACCTATGCTTGATATCATTATCTTGTTAGGTTCTATATATAATTTTCACATTAAGCAAATACAGTTGCAAAGTGCATTACTTGGGTCGGTTAACGCTTGTGTAGTAAGCCACACCATCTTGAATTACAACACCGTTCGGATGGCCAGTTGTGTTGTGGACCCTTCTTCTCTCGCCACCATTATAGTTGGAGCAATCTATGCGCAACCGATCTGTAACACAAATAGATGACAGATGGTACTTCAGTTTATGCTTACAAACATGGATATGAGGCTGAGACTGTAAACTGTTTGACAAAGGAATAAGTCACAGATCCATTACGACGTTGACAACCTGAAGGACCAACATGAATATATAATCTAACTGGGAGGTGAAGCGTTATGAGAGCAGACAAGGGAAACGACCTCGTAGGCACGGCGACAGAAGTGGAGGAGGCAGTAGTATGCAATGGACATACTATTAACTAAAGGAGATCACCAGTGACAGACGTCATATAGCAAACAACATATTTTAATTTCAATGACAAATAAGGACACTTGCTGACAACAACAAAGGAACAAAAAACAATGGACTGACCATTTCGAAATGTACAGAACAGATCATCACCCGAATAAGCTGGATGGTCAGGAAGACCACATGAAATCCACACATTAGAGTGTGTACATTTCTATAAAAGAGGAGATAATCACAGAAGTCCCTGAAGATTAATAAAGCCATTGCCTAAGACATCAGGAAAGACAAACGGTATCAGGTAGACCAAGAACTAGCAGCCTCCATTGTGTAGCTTTTTCATAGCATAGGGCAGAATACACGATGAAAGGACTAGAGGCATGATAAACAAAATTCAAAAGAAACGAGCGTTATGCCACTGTACAGACTCGCGTCATCTTACACTCTGTGTTAAAGGAATATCAATATAAGTAATCAAGCAATATTACAACAAATCGCAGACAGTGCTGACGAATCGCGAAGGAAATAGAAAACTAGATTCCATTGAGGATTCAGATACACAAACATCATTAAACAAGGCCAAGAATAGAGAATAGAGACAGATAAATGTACATCAACCTTATTAACTTTAAGACATTTGGTAGCAAATTAGCCTGGTGAATACCGGTAGCAAATGGGATTGCCCTTCTTCATACTTTTAATATTTTCCAGAGGTTCTGTTCAACCTTTACATGCTGGAGTGATCAAAGTGACCCCGGTTTGAAGAGAAAACTTGAGTCACAACGTTGTGTAATTCAGCCATCCTTTTCAACACTTTCAATAACTGGTTGCAACATAGCATGGATCAAGAACTGGACGCTCTTAACCACACAGGATAGGCTGTGATTATGCTGATGATCTGTCTGGTTAGACTCTCGTCACCATATATAGGACAAAACAATGTGCAATGCCTTCAGCCGAAACCTTTGCCAACACAAGACAACACGTTGATTGTAAATACCTGAGCAACATCAGCAATGAAGGTTGGTCATTGTGAACTAAGACATGCTACCCTCCTTCATATAGTTGGGTAGCATAATTAGATAATACGAACATGCAGCATGCTATCAAGATAGAGGTATTTTCATGAACATACGTACAAAGTTAAAATCTCTCAGGTGTCTGTGCTGCCAACCCTAATTTTGGGACAGGATGTTGGTATTTGCAAAAGCAACACTCTCGTCCTTCCGTATAAGACTCAGAGGAATCATTAAGATACTGTGGCCAAGAAGAATATTCAACTAGCAGATCCTAAGAGAAAACAATGAGGAATTAATGGGTAGCATGATCATGATGTTGGATGGGAATTTGACATATATTACGGAAAGAAGACAAATCATTCAATATACGTTGTTATGCTATGCAAATTCCGAATACCATAGTGTGTTATCAAATATATTAAAATTGTCTGCAACTTTGGCATATGATATTTAATAACTACAGAACATATATTGTACATTTACTATTGTGGGAATTGTGCTTGTTGATTTTAATGGTACGCCATTATTGTTAATTCAACAAATGTAATAGTTTATGTCACATGTAATATGTTGCAACCAAATCCTTAAGCCAAAAATAGCTGTCATTAATCAATATTTGCTTAGGGCTAAAACTGGCGTATCATCTCAATTACATATGGTAGTGGTGATTTACACTAGGACAAACTGAACGATCCAAACCTGCGTGAGGTAAGAGTTTGTGCAATTCTCGAGTGGCCCCCAAACACCGTCTACACGTGGAGGGTTTAATTGAAGCAATTGCATGATACTTACTATAATCAGCCCAACAGACCCTGCCGGTGCAGTCTATGTCCAGTCCCATGCTTTTACCCAGACCTGACACAACCGGTATAACTTTGGTTCCGTCTAGGCTAGCCTTGTAAATACCCGTTGGGTTCTTCATCGAAAAAAAAGCAACCTGAAAAAACTGTAATTAATACACTTATAATGAATTACAACATAGGTTAAGATGAGGTTACTTTGAGGGATTATTCTAAATATGTTAGTAAATGTATCACACATCTCATGCTAAATATTTAATCAACACCTCACTTACCAATGCATAAACTGTGATATGTAACACTACGCATAATTGCTTATGTTGCGATAGAACATAAATTGCAAAATTCACGTGATGAATGCGAGCAAGACAGTACATTAACATCCGTAATGTAACATCACACAAAACCACATTTATACATTTAAACATTATATTGTTATTGATCTCAATAAACGATACATTTATTACATAAAAACATTGTAGCCTTGCATGATTGTGTTACCTGTAGTTGCGATCCACAGCCAAAAATGTTGGGTTACCATCACAGATGATGAATGTTCTTTCCCCATTGCCGTCCAACCTGGTTACGACAATCTTTTTGGCACGGGTGTCTAAGATGTACAGTTTGTCTTCTTCTGGGATAACAGCAAGGCCAACGACATATCCATCTGTAGATAACACAATATGGAATATGGGATCGCATACATGTCAACTACTGAAGAATACAAACCAAAATAATAATTAGCTTTCAAACAGTCGCCACTAAACATGACATCATAAACAAATATTAGCAACCTTCCTGCGACCTTCTTGGAATTGCGTTCATGTCACGATAACATATTAGCCAGTCACAAAGATATGTTTCGGAGGACACGATAATGTTAACTCATATAAATGTAAGCCAATTGATATGTGTTTTATGACCTGATATAAATTACCAAAAAGACACAGATGAGACACAAGGATGGACTGTCTCTGCTAGCTACGTGTGACGACAAACACAGTCACATGACAACCGGGAGTTAACAATCAAACACTAACGACAGTATCCTGAAGACACTTAACATTTTGCAAGAAACACCAAGGATTTGGAAGGGCACCAAAATACTTCACTCTATGTGAAATGTAGTTCATTTAATTTTCGTTCTCCCCGCAAACGCACAACCCCACCCACACACGTCCCACACATTCACACACACATACATACACTCACACACACACACACACACACACACACACACACACACACACACACACACACACACATCCACACACACACACGCACATACATCCACACATGTGTCCACATCCTCAGATATGCCCACACACACCCTCAAACACGCCCGTATATATACCCACCCATACATACACATCCACACTCACGCACACACCCTCAAATCTTCTTCTTCTCCGAATTCCTGATTTCCAGAATGGTTTGCCCTTTGCACATGAACTAGTCACATCCCACAATACAAAAATGAACCAAGATGCCCTAAAATCCTTTATTCTATACTGTGAGTTTATATAGTTTCCTCTGTACGTGTTTTGGTGAATCAACGTATCAAGGAATAAGTGTCTAGGCTGTTTACCATTATGACCTAATTAGGATTTGTTAGGGTTATGCATACGATATGAACAGAGACACAACCAAATAGTGTGACTGGTGAGTAATGATGTCTAAGTCAAGACGGAGTTATCTACTTTTACTCCACTTAGCCAGCCCAGAGATCCGAACATATGAGAACACATTTGTTGCTAGAGCATTTTGCTGTTGTGGAAAATTAGTTTCCTGTTTCTTCGAACTTCACCACAGAAATTACTTTCGGTTTACACAGGTCAATATAGAAAGAACAAAGTCCGTTAAAATTAAAATATTAACTGGCAGTGCAGAGTAATCCAGATTGATTACTGTAATGTTGATGAAAGTGGAGCGGTAGCGCGTCCATCTGCCGACGTTTCGAAACTTACACAGTTTCGTTTATCTCACATTGCCTGTGTCTTCCGGAAAAAGGCACTAAAACTGGCTGTCCCTTCTATCTGGTGTCTATAACAGGGGAAATAAAAGCCCATCCAGGGAATAAATGTGTAATGGACTCATTAATTCTAGAGGACAACTCTTAAAACCAATGACAATAATGTTCAGCTATTTGACCGATGGTCATTAATGGAAGTCGAGTTTGTAGTCACTTTTCCAAAACTATCAAGTAAGGCCAACTGCAGAACACATTTATCACACACCTTAGACAAGTTTAATATAGTATGCCATTCACATTTTATATTTAAAAATATAAATTACTTACCTTCTGATTTGGCAGCCCAGAAACAGACCATTGTCAACATCAAATTTATGAGCAGCCGCAAACATGAACCTTGCGGCCGCGTGAGTTTGTTGAAACGTTGCTTCACCATTTCGGTTAGGTATGTCTCCTAAGACAACAAATGCGTCGAATGAATATTGCAGACCGTAACAGCAATCGACTAACAGTAACCAACCGCGTTTACTACTTTATAGTCTAGCATACACACACACAAAACCGATACATTATCTGGCGTCACATCATTGGTCAATTGCTACCAGGCAGGTGAGGCGAGCGGACCGTGTGGCCGGTGGCTGATTGGTGCACTGTCGGCTTATAGGTGACGACATTATCTCTAATAAGTCATGCGTACCAATACACGCGCCGAAAGGAGTATTCGTCACATGTGGTCGTGTTTATATTTTTTTAACTTTGTTGCTCTAACTCATGGCACACCAGTGATAAGAAGATATTAAATATGCTAGTTCAGGAATAGTTCTGGCTCCAGCAAACATAATCATATGTAATACTCCTATTTCAGATGCATGCGAGAAGAACATTCTAACCCAAAAACGCTCTAAAACATACAAAATACATATGCGCATATATACACACATACTCACCTTTTTTAAATTACAGTTGTTTCATAAATTTTCTCATTGTACGCCGCTCATGTAAGTCGTATGACATTACATTTTGAACATTTACGTAAATGTAGTTTACGAATTGTTTGTGTGTAATGTTATATATATATATATATATATATATATATATATATATATATATACAGCCACGCCTACTCGCACGCACGCGCTTATTTACTGTTTTTTACCTTTTTATATCTTAGCATTTAATAATTTAATTTAACATGGAGAATCGACTCACACTGCATTATTATTATCAGATTAGTTTACTTTTATTTTATATTTTCAGTTATTAAATGTTTACCAATTATATTGCAGTTGTTTGTAAAGAGCTATAACCGTTATGGATATGGCGCTTTATATAAATTAGTATATAAGTCACGGTGTAATTGGTAAATATATATTAATCCAATCTTACCGACGGAAATTTATAACTCCATTTTTATGTCGTCCCTACCACCACAATCACAAAAGTCGCAAGAACCATCACCATCACCATCACCATCACCATCACCATCACCATCACCATCACCATCACCATCACCATCACCATCACCATCACCATCACCATCACCATCACCATCACCATCACCATCACCATCACCATCACCATCACCATCACCATCACCATCACCATCACCATCACCATCACCATCACCATCACCATCACCATCACCATCACCATCACCATCACCATCACCATCACCATCACCATCACCATCACCATCACCATCACCATCACCATCACCATCACCATCACCATCACCATCACCATCACCATCACCATCACCATCACCATCACCATCACCATCACCATCACCATCACCATCACCATCACCATCACCATCACCATCACCATCACCATCACCATCACCATCACCATCACCATCACCATCACCATCACCATCACCATCACCATCACCATCACCATCACCATCACCATCACCATCACCATCACCATCACCATCACCATCACCATCACCATCACCATCACCATCACCATCACCATCACCATCACCATCACCATCACCATCACCATCACCATCACCATCATCATCATCATCACCATCACCAACATTGCCTGCCGTCAATGTATGCACATGTTAGAATTTATTTGCGTCGTGAGATTCATAACATGAGCGCGATCAATTTCTCAGTAACGCTGACACATCGTAACTTTTCAGGGTGGAATTCTAATGTTGGATATTTTGTTTATTTTCAGTGTTCATGATTTGGACAACACTATGTGTTTAGATTTCGGTGCAAATAACTTTGAGATTTGTTCACCTTCCAGCGCTATATACGCTTTCATTTCGAAGAAAATTATATATATATATATATATATATATATATATATATATATATATATATATATATATATATATATATGCATAAACTTGGTTTTCTTGACAATTTTCTTTTTCCAGCTGTGTCCAGTGCAATTCGTCGGATAACTCGGCTGGCTTAGAATAATACGTAGAAACGCGAACTTTTCTAATTGAATTAATTGGGAACCTTTTCAACAACTTAAAACATCGTTAATAATTAGCTTGTAGCAGTAATTACACCTTTCGGTGATGTGCAGTGCGGCGCCAATATACATCGAGACTGACACAAATAGATTGCAGCAAATGTCTCTCCGACCTACGCACAGGTCGGCGGGGTCGGACGCTCTTCTAATTATTATTGTTGTTATTAGTTAATTAGTTATGGCTGAAATCAGTGATGGTATGGCTAGGGTTATATATATATATATATATATATATATATATATATATATATATATATATATATATATATATATATATCTTGATTAATGGAAAGTTATCGAGACATTGAGCGTGAGCTCTTGAGTAAACGATTAATTTGCAGGATCTTGATTAATGAGGCTGAGGTTGCAACTATTTACATAATATAATTAGTTTGTTTTGGCACTCTCTGTATTAACGTACAGTGAATACACCGCAGAACCGCATGTATTTGCAGGATCTTGATTAATGGAAATGTATCGAGACATTGAGCGTGAGCTCTTGAGTAAATGGTTAATTATCTGAACATCTAATATAGTCTTCTTGTAGCAGGATTCAAGGATGCAAGAAAAGAGGAATGTGTCTGTCTCTGTCTATTGGTTCATATGTTATACATATCAGCAAAACATATAATGTAATACAGTATATTTGCAAAGACACACACACACACATTATTAAACATTGTACTATTGAGTATAATAGTTAAATTAATTTATGCTACAACTGATTAAATAAATAACCACAACTGTATAGACGCTGTAGCATCATATAAACTATGAAACAATGTGATATGGATATGCTACTTTATAAGATAAATTCTTCAGTACACCACTTTTTCTATAAACATTATACTATTGTTTCTATTGTATTATGCTTGGCGTTGGAAAATAAACATATTGATTGACTGATTGATTGGTCGATTGGCTGGGTGATTGATTGGTTGATTGATTGATTGATTGGTTGGATTAATTGGTTGGATTAATTGGTTGGATTAATTGGTTGATTGGTTGACTGGTTGACTGACTGACTGACTGACTGACTGACTGACTGACTGACTGACTGGCTGGCTGGCTGGCTGGCTGGCTGGCTGATTGACTGACTGACTGACTGACTGACTGACTGACTGACTGACTGACTGACTGACTGACTGACTGACTGACTGACTGACTGACTGACTGACTGACTGACTGACTGACTGACTGACTGACTGACTGACTGACTGACTGACTGACTGACTGACTGACTGACTGACTGACTGACTGACTGACTGACTGACTGACTGACTGACTGACTGACTGACTGACTGACTGACTGACTGACTGACTGACTGACTGACTGACTGACTGACTGACTGACTGACTGACTGACTGACTGACTGACTGACTGACTGACTGACTGACTGACTGACTGACTGACTGACTGACTGACTGACTGACTGACGGACTGACTGACGGACTGACTCACTGACTGACTGACTGACTGACTGACTGACTGACTGACTGACTGACTGACGGACTGACTGACTGACTGACTGACGGACTGACTCACTGACTGACTCACTGACTGACTCACTGAGGCCAGTGCAATAAGCTGAGCATCACAGCTAGAGTACATACACAGGAGAGTTACCCAGGACAGTGGGGTTGGGACCTCAGAGATCAATATTTTCAAATGTTTTAGCGCGGGTAGTTGTCTTCACCAGTTCCCTTAAACATCGCAGGATAAATCGGCTAGTTAAGGGTAATACGTAGAAACAAGCATAGTTTTAATTGAATTGGGGAATCTTTTCCGTGTGCAGTGCCATGTTCTGCCCATCGTTTTAGGCAGAAATTCGATTCTATTATCCGAAGTGCATTATTCCGAACCGCCAGGGTAAACGTGATTGACATCGTGGGGATCGATAATGTCTGAAACCTTTGTTTTAAATTGCATTGTCAACTGACTCTGGTTCAACTCAAAAGAAAATAATTATCAGTAGGCTACCCACCAGTTGAGGTGATGTACCGAGACAGACATAGCTTTCAAAATATTAAGATAGCAGCAAATGTGACTCTCCTACACATGCGGTCCAGTGTAGGACGCTCAAACCACTACACCGGTGAAAACACTGCGGTGATGTGTTGCGTGTACTTTCAAAACACTACCGTTAAGCTGCTTTTACCATTACTCAGTTACTGCTGTAAAATATGGGGAACCACATATACTAATACTTTATGTAGTTTGGTTGCATACACAGAGAACTACTCTCAAATAATAGTCTTATTCATAGTTATTATAAAATGTTGTACAATTGAGCATTGTAGCTAAATTAATGTTTGCTACAACTGATTAGCTAATTAGCTACAACTGCATGGATGCTACAATATTAAATAAACTACGAAACAATGTGATAGGGGTATACAACTTCATAAGATAATCTCTTCAGTGTGCCTTTTTTGATCGATCAACCGCCCGCCCGCCCGCCCGCCCGCCCGCCCGCCCGCCCGCCCGCCCGCCCGCCCGCCCGCCCGCCCGCCCGCCCGCCCGCCCGCCCGCCCGCCCGCCCGCCCGCCCGCCCGCCCGCCCGCCCGCCCGCCCTCCCGCCCTCCCGCCCTCCCTCCCTCCCTCCCTCCCTTACTTACTTATTGCTCTTATATTACTTATTTATTTAAATTAGATTAATAATTTGATCTTACCTTATGTATTTAATTAGTCTATATTTTAGATTTGGTCAACACGTCATAGTAATGCGTTTTTATTGATCTTAACTTATTTACTTATTTATCTTAGCTTATTTATTGTTATCTTACCTTATATATTTAGTTAATTTATATTTTAGATTTAGTGAACACATCGTATTAATGTGAAGCGCTTTGATTGATATTTAGTTAGCTAAAAAGCGCTATATTAAGCAACGGAATTATTATTATTATTATTATTAAGTATCTGGTGGGGGTCAAAGAAACATAGATGTGTGTCATCTGCATAAAGATGATGATCCAGGTTGTGACTCTGGATAACAGAGCTTAGTGGTGTTGTATAAAAAGTGAAAAGCAAGGGCCCCAAAACAGAACCCTTGGGGACACCACAAGAGGTGGGCAGCATGTCTGAAAAGCAGTTACCTATTTTAATGGCTTGTCGTCTATCAGTAAGGTATGAAGTAAGCCAGCTCAGGGCTGTGCCAGATATCACGTACCATCTTGATAAGCGTGTAATGATAATGTCGTGGTCAATGGTGTCGAAAGCGGTGGATAGGTCAAGCAGGGTCAGTGCAGTAACTTTGCCATTATCAATGTTAAGGTCAATGTCATTGTGTACTTTTAAAAGAGCAATTTCTGTTAAGTGAAATTGTTTATACGCAGACTGTGACACATTGGTTAAACCGTTTATGTATATGTGAGAACTGATACGATTTGCTACAACCTTGTAGATTTCTTATTTTTAAATCGCTTTTTAAACATTTAGTTCTTGGAGGACTTATAAACAACTTAATAAAACATCTTGTTTTACTTTTCGGTAACCTGTAACAATTCACATTAAGAAATCATAGCAACATTGATGAAGGAAGATTTATCTCGTCATATATGTCGTCTGAATCTTTGTATGTGGGTGTGTTGCCAAACAAAAGTGTAGACAATAGATATTTCTGTTAAGACTTGTACTAGTGATATTTTCTTATTGAACTGTAATAATGCCATGGAAGAACATACATATCACTTGCAATAGGTAGCACACACACACACACACACACACACACACACACACACACACACACACACACACACACACACACACACACACACACACACACACACCCATATATATATATATATATATATATATATATATATATATATATATATATATATATATATATATATATATATATAAGAGATTATGAATTGCTTTATGAAGTTTTAATATTTAGTTATTATTATTATTTTAATAATTATTTAATATATATATATATATATATATATATATATATATATATATATATATATGTATATGAGATTATGAACTGCTATGTGAAGCTTTAATGTTTATTTATTATTATTATTTACCACGATGTGTGATATATTCCTTTTTAATCATCTATAATTCTTATAACTTGTTTCTTCAGTACAATCTTATGTAACATACGTTATTTAGTAATAATATTCGAGCACCACACGATAATTTCCCCATGAGGGATATATAGACATATGTTTTGATTTGATTATTGGCTGAATCAAATTCCTATGATAATGCATAAACTGTTTCCAGTTCACCGATGAAAACCTGTCATACATCTAAAGACACTGGGCGGCGACATTGGTACTCGCCATTTATATCAGTCCAACGGTAGTTGCGTACATTCTCTGATTTGTAGCTATACAACGATATCAATGAAATATACCAATGGTTCGTGATAATTCTTGGGCATTTAAAAAAAGAAATTCGCAATGCATTTTTAAGGTGTAGAAAGTAATAATAATTGCAAAGACATTCTCATTATTAATAGCAATGTTGTTTTGTAATTAAATTGTTTATCTATGTGGGTGGTTCTCGCGCTAGCGGCCTTTAGCATAGACTAACCGATTGTTAAATTTGTATTACTATCATTATGATGTTGTTCTGTTAGTTTGTTGTCGAATGAATTGTTCCAATTCGGGTTGTTAGCTTTCCCATTGTTTACTGCACTCCAACTCAGAGCCGTCACATATTTCTGCCAAATTTTAAACAACTAACTGTTTCTCATCGTGATTTTCTACTCTGTGGTGTCTTATATTAAAGTACACAATCGGTCGATTAGCGAAAATATATGTTTTTGCGTGACGATTTCATTTTATTATTTGTGTCCTGTGCATTAACATGACTAACATATGAGCTTAGATGTATTTGTCAAATAAAACAATTATGTACCGACAAAGCTATTTGCGTATTTTATTTAGACTGATAGACATATTCCCTTTGGGATAGTGGGCACACAGAGAAAATTCAACGATTTGTTGTACGTTGTACATTTTGCTGTTCTGTTTCTTTCCGGTCCTATGAAAAACGACGTGCCAAATACAAGTCTACCACAACACATAAAATTCGAAATCAAACACGATTTCTGCTGTTAGCCACAAGTCGACTTTTCGCGCAGTCGACGATGCGTTTACATTCCGCGTTCGTCGCCGTGTCGCCGTATGCTGCGACTTAGTTGGACGACGATCACCGGAACAGAAGCGGCACGAACCGCCGTGCCTTGTTGTATTTCTCGTTGTCGTGGTGTCGCCTGTAAACACGAATGTCGGTGAGGGAGACACGGGGCCTTCTCAAAGTCGGTCGCGTCTTCCGTTTGCGTTTGTTTTGCCAGTCGTTGGTCTGAGTGGAGCGCGAAGACATGTATCGATGTGGCCGATCGTCCCTTTGTGATCTCGTCCTTCGTCCGTTGTTGTTCGACGAGAAGTTCTCGGTTTCAGCTAAGCTTGTGTCGGACGAGCCTTGCTCCTTCTCAGGCTGTGATTGCACCGGCGCCGACACCGGTTGAGGAGGAACGGGCTGGGAGGGAACCGGTTGGTAACGCTGCGGGGAAGGCGTTTCGGGCATGGCGTACGTCGTTGTTGTGCGCAGCTGTGGCATGAGCTGTAACGTGAAAGTAGACGTCTTATCGACGGCTCGCAAATTGGCAGTGCAACAGATAAGGGACGATAAACGTGATACGTGATATACACATCTAACACCAGTCTACCATAGAAAATGAAAGGAAAAATGAAAGAAAAGATAGAGGGGGAGAGTTGGGAGAGAGAGAGAGAGACACACACACAAACACACACAAACACACACACACAAACACACACAAACACACACACACAAACACAAACACACACAAACACACACAAACACACACACACACACACACACACACACACACACACACACACACACACACACACATACGGAGAAGGAAGGAATAAACGGGGAGAGAGAGTGGTATATATATATATATATATATATATATATATATATATATATATATATATATATATATATGAACCCAGGAACCAGACATACAGACACGGCAGACAGACAGACAGACAGACAGACAGACAGACAGACAGACAGACAGACAGACAGACAGACAGACAGACAGACAGACAGACAGACAGACAGACATACAGACATACAGACAGACAGACAGACAGACAGACAGACATACAGACAGACAGACAGACAGACAGACAGACAGACAGACAGACAGACGTGGTGAGAAGATGAAGTCGAGTGGGCTTCAGTGCGAATCAATAACGAAAGATAGCAACAAACACTCGTACTTTAAGGGCAGAGATCCATTGTTACCATTGTTAGAGTCTTTAGTTATTTGTTTATATCAACTAACCGTGATTTCTTGGCTATCTACGATATTTAGGAGTAATATATGATCATAAATAAAAACAATTAGAACACATTTATCAAATTTGTCGAACATCGTATTACCACATTCGTGATTTGCGGCGTATTCGGCGGCATTTGCCTCTTTCTTTTGCAAACACTATTGCAATTGTGCTAGTCTCTTAGACTAACTATTGCAATTCGCTTTTTCATAATATTGCTATTAAGGATATCACAATACTACAACGTGCTCAGAATGTGTTAGCAATGGTTGCGTTAGATATCCACTCTCTCATTCCATGCCGCCTAGAACTAAGTCTTTGCATTGGCTTCCTGTTCGATATCGTATCATCTTTAAGATATGAACCATTACATATCAGTCACTTTCCTCTAAGCAACCATCGTATTTATATTCTATGCTTACACCTGTAAGAAAACTTGTTCAGCTCCGATCATCTAGTTCTAGTTGTCCCTGAAGTCAATATTAGTATAGGGCTTTTGCTGCGGGTGCGCCTACTCTTTAGAATATGCTTCCATCTAGTGTTAAATCAGTTGCAAATATTGCTAAATTCCAGCGTCATTTAAAGACATTCGTTTACAACATTGCCTATCGACCCTAGTTCCCTGGTGTATCAGTCAATGTGATGATAACTGAATTTGTTTATTGACTATGAGATTGATTAACCCGCTTGTACTAATGCGCCTCTGAGCTTGGTTTTTAAGTATTTAGGCGCAATAGAAGTTACTTAATTGTTATTATTATATGGATAAGAAACATGAAAGGATCTGTAGTTATGTTAGCTACTAAGGCACAGCAAGAAAAGAAGGGCATAGCGCCTTACAAGTCATATGACTTCTGCTATGTCCTTTTAACAACAGCACCGATATTATATTGTATTGTCGTTACCATTATGTATTGTATTATTTTTCATACTATGTTGTATATTCCTGTGTTGCTGTTGTTAAATAAACATTCATTCATTCATTCAAAACAAAACCTGATGCGGCGGTATCATGAACATGGGTTGCTGCGGAAACACGGATGGTGGCGGTGACGGCGGTTGCTGCGAGAACACGAGCGGTTGCCGTGGACACGATTGTGGCGGCGCTATGGCAACCGGTTGCGCAGCAACAGCGATCGGTGGTTGTGCGGCTCCGGACACGTAGACGGGATGCATAGCCCCAATGACTGACTGAACTGGCATCCACGGCGGGGCGACTGGAAGGCACAACTGGGGCTGCTGCATGGTCGGTTTTGACGTTATCACATTGCGAGCTAAAGTTCTAAAACGAAAAGTAAAACGACATTGGGTCCAGTCTGTTGCTTTGGTCTGAATGTAAAACCTGTAAATTCACGGAATGTTTTTGGGTAGCGGTTGCATGTAATTTTTTATATATATATATATATATATATACATATATATATATATATATATATATATATATATATATATATATATATATATATAAATATATATATATATATATATATATATATATATATATATATATATATATATATATATATATATATGGAACAAGATCTACAGAACGGCGATTCGGCTGGTTTTGTGCATGGAATGGTGATGTGAGTATAGAAGAGACACTGAGATGAGGAGAATCACTTGGGGGAACAAACGTGTCACTCACGGAACAGAACACAAATGAGGGCGTGCGGCAGCTGGGTTGAGAATTGAGGGCAGAGAAGAGAAGTGGTTTCGCTGGTATGATCTAGAGAGGGGAGAAAGAGCATTGTGTGAGAATAGCAGCACACGTAACTGTCCCTGGGAAGAGTCAAAGATACCAAAACTAATTTTATATGGATATGTATGTATGTATGTATGTATGTATGTATGTATGTATGTATGTATGTATATATGTATGTATGTATGTATGTATGTATGTATGTATGTATGTATGTATGTATGTATGTATGTATGTATGTATGTATGTATGGCACGCCTCAGGGCTGTGTTCTGTCACCAATGTTATACTCTCTTTTTACACATGATTGTTTATCTTGTCACGTAGGTACTAAAATACTGAAATTTGCCGATGACACTACAGTGATAGGGCTTATAACAAATTCTGATGAATCTGAATATCGGGACCAAGTAAACAAACTCATCAGTTGGTGCAGCGATAACAATCTGGAACTTAATGTAAATAAAACGAAAGAAATGATTGTGGATTTTAGGAGAAAGAAATCTTCTCCACCCTCGCCTCTAGTGATCGATGGCAGGACAGTTGAAATCGTCCAACATTTCAAATTTCTCGGTTCAACAATCTCCAGTAATCTTAAATGGGAACTAAATGTTGTAAATATTGTCAAAAAGGCCCAGCAGCGGCTGTACTTTTTAAAAAGGTTATGATCGTTTGGTTTGACCACACATGTCATGTTCAACTTTTACAGGGCTTTAATCGAGAGTGTTCTGACATTTTCTATCACGGTATGGTTTAGGTCGATTGCACAGAAGGAAACGTTCAGATTAAACAGAGTTGTGAAAACTTGGCCATCCTCCTCTGTATTTCATCTTCAATGCATCCAATACTTGACATATAATAGTGCTTCCGAGTTAGATGAATTCTAGGACAGAGTTTAGCTTGTTTCCATCAACCATGATATCCTCCTCTAGGGTTCTTGTACAATTTTTTGGTTGATACAACACCTCGGCCTTTTTTTATTGTAATCTTCAGGACGAACTTCTTTGACGCATCGGCGAAAACATCCACTATTTTCTGCATCTCTTCAGTGGGATTTTTTTTTATTGTAATCTTCAGGACGAACTTCTTTGACGCATCGGCGAAAACATCCACTATTTTCTGCATCTCTTCAGCAGAGTGGGCAACCAGTGCACTGCCACAGATGTTTCGTGAATTCAGTCCTGACATGGACTGGAACATCGTAAATAGCGAAACGACAGGCAATCTGTGTTTTCTAGAAGTAACTGCCGGCATATACAGTGAAATGGCGACGCGACATGCAAGTTGAATTTCCGCTATGTACTCGCACAACGCAAAGAACCTTGACTTCTGTTAAGCACGCTAGATGGGAGCACCGTTTGCTAATATTCGTCGTTTTTTTACAACGTAGTATAAGTCGCTCACCCATGGAACCACAAGCTATATAATCTTTAATGTGAATGGTCGCGTCATTTAAGGTGCTATCTTAGTACATGTGTGTAATCTCATAAACATTTGTCAGGGGCGTATCCTGGGAGGTCTCGCACACCGGATACCCACAAATTCCTGTCAGTGTGTAGTGAATGATAACATGCAACGTTCAGTTTTACAGTGATACCCATTTGGAACATTGACGCACAAGCATGGTGGGTACAAATCTCACAAGACCATCCCACACATAGGATGATCATGTAGAATCAATAGTCCCTGTGTGATATTCAAGACATGGGCAATTAAATGAAAACGAACCAGCCGTTCAAGAAAATAATGGCGCTTATCATTATCAATCAACACAACAGGAACATTTGGCATAGTTATATGTTGTCGTCTTTGTTTCCCTTTTACCAGTGCTGTTAACGTATCAGAGCGGTGACACTGACCACATAGTTCTACATGTGCCCACTTGTTTGCCTGGAAAGACTTTTTGAAGAGGGCATTCATACGAACTAGCGGGAACTAGAGGTCTATGGCGCGGCTGGCGCCTAGCAAGAAGAATACATTCACGGTGGCACAGTATCACACGGACGTCATGGAGCTGGGTGGATAGCATAAAAGGCGCTAAATCAATACATACGTCGTTGCTATTGATGCTCTGCTTTATAACTGTTAACGCTGGATTTTCTAAACGCAATGAGATCGCATCTTCATGCTTTGCTATCGATGAAACTAACACGCACTTACTTCTGCACTCGCGACGATATCTTCCTTTTCACAAGTGTGTTATGACGTCAGCAATATCGGGCTTCCGATTGACGTATTATGGGGTATTTACACAATTTCTTGCGAGCAAAAATGTTTAACAGATTTTACAGATAATGCCTTAGCGGGTCGCTTCGATTTCATATTGAACACCAACTAATTTATATAAACACAATCGTGATGTTTATGTAAACAAAGTATTATCATCAATGTTGTTTACATATCTATCGACGTAGGTATATAATTTTGTGTATGATGAATATATTCCATGACGTATTACACTGCCAAATAATCAGAAGACAGACTAAACAATATGTTATTGATCGCGAGATTGTAGATTGTAATTACTATTATGACATTTCTGTACAGCTCTACAAGATAATGACAAATTACAAAATCAATATATTGGGTATGTATACCTTTCAGCTGTACCACTGTTAATTACTTATGAAAGATGCACACGTGTGTGTGTGTGTGTGTTTGTGTGTGTGTGTGTGTGTGTGTGTGTGTGTGTGTGTGTGTGTGAGTGTGTGTGTGTGTGTGTGTGTGTGTGTGTGTGTGTGTTTGTGTGTGTATGAGTGTGTGTGCGTGTCAGCAAAACGGTGCATTGGATAACTATTGGATAAATGATCGCGATAATAAATTCGATTGCATTAACATGTACACTAACGCGGCACAATTGTCTTCTGGGTCGCCAAGTACATAATGGACTTTTGTCGAAGTGATCCATGTGTCAGTATTTCGTACACAAAGATACGTGCACCAAAATATATACGCCAGGTTGTCCCATAGTTGTCCCCTTTAAAACATACTCGCCAGTCCTTTGTATCAAAAGCTCTTGCAGCAAGTCTCCATTACAGGGAAACGTCGATACTTGGTCTTGCTTGAAACGACTACCGTTTGCACACGGACAACAGCGGAACGGTCTGCTGCAAGTGACGTAATCGCAATGTGTAGCAGCGGTGACGAGCGAGAGAGTCTAATGGTAGATTTCGATGATGACGTCGTAGTGCACTTTTCCAGGTTTTAAGACTATCCGGGTGACGTTTCTGCGCATCCCCTAGTCAGTCGTTGTCATTAGTTACGATTACACATTAATTACGTCTTTAGTCTGGCATATATCGGCCATTATAAGCAAAAATATGTTCTTAGCCGTTCAGCAAAGGTATTTGTCGCAAATTAACATAGGGCATACAGGTTTTGTGGCATGTTTTGAAAGCTAGCGCTATCACATGACGGCAGTAATACGTCAAAGCATTGAATGAAATTGTAAGAAACTCTTCACAATAATCACCACAGGAGAGTTAGCGAACAGCCCATGTTATTTATGCCATAAATGCTTTGCGTTTCGCTGCACATTGACGAGTTTACATTTATCGCGCATGCGCAGAACTGTCACCCGAATAGGTTATTACGCTCGGAAAATGTAAGCGCGACAACGTTCGCTGAACGGCGACGAAGTGCCGCTGTCGCGCTTACATTTTTCCGGTCGTTAAAAACGTTCGGATTGACGTTTCTGCGCATGCGCAATAAATGTAAAATCATCAATATCAAGCGAAACGACAACGGATTTTCGGTATAAATGCCACGGGCTGTTTGTTAACTCTCCTGTGATGATTACTGTGAAGAGTTTCTGAAAATGTCGTTCAATGCAATAAAATATTACGTTTTTTATAAATCACTGTCACGGATTATGGCGCACTACAGTCACGTGATTTACGCTTGCTATCAAAATATGCCACAAAACTTATTTGCCTCGTGTTAATTTGTGACAAATAACTACGCTGAGAGGTTATATACATCATAACGAACAGCCCCTTAGTGTTTATGCCACAATGCTTTGTCCTTTCGCTGCACATTGATGATTTTACATTTATTGCGCATGCGCAGAAACGTCAATCGGAACGTTTTTAACGATCGGAAAAATGTAAGCGTCACGGCGGCGGTTGCGGGTAGACGACGGGGCCGTCAGAAGACGGAGAAGCGGCGCGTGCTGAGGTTCATCTTCGTGACGCCGCAGGACTTCAGCGTCGGACTGAAGGCGTCGGGCGGCCGGTCGAACAGTTCGTCCCTCGCGTCGATCATGTCGATCGCCTCGTCCAGGATGTCCTGGTGTTCCTCGTACGACCGCTGCAGCTTCAACTCCTGGATGTCCCGGCGCAGCTCCACGAGTCGCCGCGCCAGGGCATGGTCCTGTTCTCGCATCTCCAACTGCAATAATAATGATAACGACAACGACAACGACAACGACAACGACAACGACAACGACAACGACAACGACAACGACAACGACAACGACAACGACAACGACAACGACAACGACAACGACAACGACAACGACAACGACAACGACAACGACAACGACAACGACAACGACAACGACAACGACAACGACAACGACAACGACAACGACAACGACAACGACAACGACAACGACAACGACAACGACAACGACAACGACAACGACAACGACAACGACAACGACAACGACAACGACAACGACAACGACAACGACAACGACAACGACAACGACAACGACAACGACAACGACAACGACAACGACAACGACAACGACAACGACAACGACAACGACAACGACAACGACAACGACAACGACAACGACAACGACAACGACAACGACAACGACAACGACAACGACAACGACAACGACAACGACAACGACAACGACAACGACAACGACAACAATAATAATAAAGCTTTGTTGCCATATTCAACGTGCATTACATGATGAATTGGAATATAGTCTGGCGTTGACGCATATAGGGCCTATATATACAATAAAATGAAATATGGCAAATAAATATAAGATATAGATATAATATATAAATTGTACATAATTTGTTCTTTAAAATAAAAATAAAAAAATGTTAATACAATAAATAAAAAAGACAAAATTAAAATAATAGATTATCTATGTAACAATAATTGTGGTGTAAACTAGTTAATAAATAAATAAATATAAAATGTCCTTTAAAATTGTTTAATATATATATATATATATATATATATATATATATATATATATATATATATATATAAATTATCTTATAAAAATACAATTTAAATTAGTAAACATACATTATAAGAGGACTAAAATATCATTAAAAATTATATTTACTCTTACAATTGAATGCGTCCAATTTTGTTTAAAAATATATTTATATAATTATTAAGTTAAGCTAAAATGTCAGGAGAAGAGAAGATTGTTGTTCAGCACTACCGATCCGCTACTGAGAATAGGTACATCCACACCCCACACGCGTACGGCTCAGCCACACCAACCAAGAGACCACGTGATGGGAATGAGAACCTATACAACTAACCAGCCAGATGGCGCCATTTCGCAACTCGGATCTTGGTGACAACTAGTATTGGCTACTACTTTGCTAAAACTAGACGCAGCTGTGTTCGATTTCCCTGTTTACAATGTGTAATGTGAGATCGTCCTGCAAGCATTTTATCCCAACGAAATGAGCAGAAATATTAAGAATCTTTGTAACTACGTACTGCAGGAAAATATGACAACAATAGGTTTATACATCCACCTTGGCGAGCAAGTACGTAATTTTAATGTACATATCTGTTGTGAGATATTACTTTCATTTCAAATGAATCATATTTTATAAATATGTATTAACGTAATTATGATATCACATTATAGAATGTAAACAAGGAAGTCGAAACAGCTATGCCAGGTTTTTGCAAAATAATAACCAATACTTGTTTTCACCACAAGTATAGAACACAGGCAGAACCACGTGGAGACATGGTCACGTGTACAGTGTCAACAATGGTTGTCCACGTGGATACATGCTCTTTGTTTATTTGTCGAAATATTTCCCGTGGCTTAACCCACCTGGGTCCCATTACTTGGTTACATCGCATTCAGCCATTATATCTAGCTTGTATTAACACATTACATCTGTAATAACAACAACAGTGATATTACTAACTTCTATTGCGCCTATGTCCTTGGAAACCTAGTTCAGAGGCGCATTGAAACAAAATAAAAATTACACAGTGCAATTAAATCGTGTTATTGTTGTTATTGGCGTTAAATAAATTGATTTCTTTTAGGAAGTCGCTGTAAGTACGCGGTCATGTCAGTCGCTGTAAGTAGACTAAGTACGCGGTCATGTCAGTAACTGTAAGTACGAAGTCGTATCAGTCGCTGTAAGTACGCGGTCATGTCAGTCGCTGTAAGTACGCGGTCATGTCAGCCGCTGTAAGTACGCGGTCATGTCAGTCGCTGTAAGTACGCGGTCATGTCATTCGCTATAAGTATGCGGTCATGTCAGTCGCTGTAAGGTGGCGGTCATGTCAGTCGCTGTAAGTACGTGGTCATGTCAGTCGCTGTAAGTACGCGGTCATGTCAGTCGCTGTAAGTACGTGGTCATGTCAGTCGCTGTAAGTACGCGGTCATGTCAGTCGCTGTAAGTACGTGGTCATGTCAGTCGCTGTAAGTACGCGGTCATGTCAATCGCTGTAAGTTGGCGGTCATGTCAGTCGCTGTAAGTACGTGGTCATGTCAGTCGCTGTAAGTACGCGGTCATGTCAGTCGCTGTACGTACGTGGTCACGTCAGTCGCTGTAAGTACGCGGTCATGTCAGTCGCTGTAAGTACGTGGTCATGTCAGTCGCTGTAAGTACGCGGTCATGTCAGTCGCTGTAAGTTGGCGGTCATGTCAGTCGCTGTTAGTACGTGGCCATGTCAGCCGCTGTAAGTACGCGGTCATGTCAGCCGCTGTAAGTTGGCGGTCATATCAGTCGCTCTAGGCACGCGGTCATGTCAGTCGCTGTAAGTACGCGGTTATATTAGTCGCTGTAAGTACGTGGGCATGTCAGTCGCTGTAAGTACGTGGTCATGTCAGTCGCTGTAAGTACGCGGTCATGTCAGTCGCTGTTAGTACGCGGCCATGTCAGCCGCTGTAAGTACGCGGTCATGTCAGTCGCTGTAAGTTGGCGGTCATGTCAGTCGCTGTTAGTACGCGGCCATGTCAGTCGCTGTAAGTACGCGGTCATGTCAGTCGCTGTAAGTTGGCGGTCATGTCAGCCGCTGTTAGTACGCGGCCATGTCAGTCGCTGTAAGTACGCGGTCATGTCAGTCGCTGTAAGTTGGCGGTCATGTCAGTCGCTGTTAGTACGCGGCCATGTCAGTCGCTGTAAGTACGCGGTCATGTCAGTCGCTGTAAGTTGGCGGTCATGTCAGTCGCTGTTAGTACGCGGCCATGTCAGCCGCTGTAAGTACGCGGTCATGTCAGCCGCTGTAAGTACGCGGTCATGTCAGTCGCTGTAAGTTGGCGGTCATGTCAGTCGCTGTAAGTACGTGGTCATGTCAGTCGCTGTAAGTACGCGGTCATGTCAGTCGCTGTAAGTACGTGGTCATGTCAGTCGCTGTAAGTACGCGGTCATGTCAGTCGCTGTAAGTACGTGGTCATGTCAGTCGCTGTAAGTACGCGGTCATGTCAATCGCTGTAAGTTGGCGGTCATGTCAGTCGCTGTAAGTACGTGGTCATGTCAGTCGCTGTAAGTACGCGGTCATGTCAGTCGCTGTACGTACGTGGTCACGTCAGTCGCTGTAAGTACGCGGTCATGTCAGTCGCTGTAAGTACGTGGTCATGTCAGTCGCTGTAAGTACGCGGTCATGTCAGTCGCTGTAAGTTGGCGGTCATGTCAGTCGCTGTTAGTACGTGGCCATGTCAGCCGCTGTAAGTACGCGGTCATGTCAGCCGCTGTAAGTTGGCGGTCATATCAGTCGCTCTAGGCACGCGGTCATGTCAGTCGCTGTAAGTACGCGGTTATATTAGTCGCTGTAAGTACGTGGGCATGTCAGTCGCTGTAAGTACGTGGTCATGTCAGTCGCTGTAAGTACGCGGTCATGTCAGTCGCTGTTAGTACGCGGCCATGTCAGCCGCTGTAAGTACGCGGTCATGTCAGTCGCTGTAAGTTGGCGGTCATGTCAGTCGCTGTTAGTACGCGGCCATGTCAGTCGCTGTAAGTACGCGGTCATGTCAGTCGCTGTAAGTTGGCGGTCATGTCAGCCGCTGTTAGTACGCGGCCATGTCAGTCGCTGTAAGTACGCGGTCATGTCAGTCGCTGTAAGTTGGCGGTCATGTCAGTCGCTGTTAGTACGCGGCCATGTCAGTCGCTGTAAGTACGCGGTCATGTCAGTCGCTGTAAGTTGGCGGTCATGTCAGTCGCTGTTAGTACGCGGCCATGTCAGCCGCTGTAAGTACGCGGTCATGTCAGCCGCTGTAAGTACGCGGTCATGTCAGTCGCTGTAAGTACGTGGTCATGTCAGTCGCTGTAAGTACGCGGTCATGTCAGTCGCTGTAAGTTGGCGGTCATGTCAGTCGCTGTTAGTACGCGGTCATGTCAGTCGCTGTAAGTACGCGGCCATGTCAGTCGCTGTAAGTTGGCGGTCATATCAGTCGCTCTAGGCACGCGGTCATGTCAGTCGCTGTAAGTACGCGGTTATATTAGTCGCTGTAAGTACGCGGCATGTCAGTCGATGTAAGTATGCGGTCATGTCAGTCGCTGTAAGTACGCGGTCATGTCAGTCGCTGTAAGTACGTGGTCACGCCAGGGAACGGCACAGCGTGCGACACAGACCAAGACATGTCATTATAAATAATGTATGCACTTATCGCGAGACGTACGAGGCTTGTGCGCAGCCAGGCGAGTGCGGTGTCAATGGCTGTGGTTCTCTCGGCAGTCCACCCGCTCGATGTTTCCTTTTCCGTGCAGCTGTTTATAGTGGGAGCCTTCGCTGTCAAACAACACATTTACCATGAGTGGCTACTGTTGATGGACTCCCGCACACACACACGCACGCACGCACGCACGCACGCACGCACACACGCACGCACGCACGCACGCACACGCAGCACGCATGCGCATCGTCAATAGAACTATTGCAAGCGCCGCAATCCACTGTCAGTTGCACTGATATCGTACATCGGGTGCAAGTACAATAAATGAGACGTTGACTTACACGTATTACCGTTATGTGGGACAAAACAGCTAATGCAAAGCGACAGTATATTCACCATTAGTATATTCACTTTCATATGCATATATCTACACCACTCTACCCGCTGGACATGTCATATATCATTCTGAAGGGGTGACGCCGTTTTAAAATATAACGTTTGATATTGGCCTTGTTTTATCTTCATTTTAACGAAATACCCTACTCTATAGCACACTTAGGTTATCAAAATTTACTGTGAGACAACAGGCTTTCCAATTTATAAAAGTGTATTAATCATTGATATTGATAATCCCCTAAACAAGAGCCAAATGACCAACATAAATGGCAATACACGAGCCGTGTAAACGCCTCTTGCCAACAAACATGAGCACCGACACAGCCGGGTTACAGCCGGACACAAACCGCTCACGTCTTACGTACCCGTGTGATCGCCTTCAGATGAATCGTCTATGTATTTCTGTTTCCAAACGATATAGCTAGGTCGTTTTGTCTTCAGCTGCAGCCGTTCCGTGATAGACTTCAAATAGTCCAAATGATCCGACGAATCCGCGGTTTTCGACGCATTCCCTGAATGTTCGTCACCACCCACGGACTCTTGTGATTGCTGACCGATCCATGTGGACGGATCGATAGGAGCCAACCAGCCCCGATCACCAGGCGACGGTGGATCGCAGGTCGAGCAGTGTAGCGCGTCCAAATTTAATGTCAACTTATGCTTATTGGTTTGCTTGCGTAAACTGTCGTAAGTTGTAGCGCCGTCTTCAGCAGTGACTGTTATCGAAGGGACCGAACGTTGGGTGACGTCAGTGCATTTAGATGACGAAATGATCTCCTCTGTGGGTTCTGATATCGTGCCTTCTTTAGCCGGATCACACTCTCCGCTGTCGGCTTCGGAGAGTTTCCGTTCGAGGAGCGGCAGTTCACGAGGCACAAAGCAGAACTTGGCGCAACGTTCTGGATTAGCCAAGGAATGTCTGCGTTCGTCCATCGTCCTGAGCGCTTTTCCTATAGGCAAATAAACAACCGTATTCAACGCGACGCGACGCGACGCGACGCGACGCGACGCGACGCGACGCGACGCGACGCGACGCGACGCGACGCGACGCGACGCGACGCGACGCGACGCGACGCGACGCGACGCGACGCGACGCGACGCGACGCGACGCGACGCGACGCGACGCGACGCGACGCGACGCGACGCGACGCGACGCGACGCGACGCGACGCAACGCAACGCAACGCAACGCAACGCAACGCAACGCAACGCAACGCAACGCAACGCAACGCAACGCAACGCAACGCAACGCAACGCAACGCAGCGCAGCGCAACGCAACGCAACGCAACGCAACGCAACGCAACGCAACGCAGGTTAACATAACGTAAACTGTCGGATCTCCCTCTGCCTCTGCCTCTGCCTCTGCCTCTGCCTCTGCCTCTGCCTCTGCCTCTGCCTCTGCCTCTGCCTCTGCCTCTGCCTCTACCTCTGCCTCTGCCTCTGCCTCGCCCACGCCCACGCCCACGCCCACGCCCACGCCCACGCCCACGCCCACGCCCACGCCCACGCCCACGCCCACGCCCACGCCCACGCCCACGCCCACGCCCACGCCCACGCCCACGCCCACGCCCACGCCCACGCCCACGCCCACGCCCACGCCCACGCCCACGCCCACGCCCACGCCCACGCCCACGCCCACGCCCACGCCCACGCCCACGCCCACGCCCACGCCCACGCCCACGCCCACGCCCACGCCCACGCCCACGCCCACGCCCACGCCCACGCCCACGCCCACGCCCACGCCCACGCCCACGCCCACGCCCACGCCCACGCCCACGCCCACGCCCACGCCCACGCCCACGCCCACGCCCACGCCCACGCCCACGCCCACGCCCACGCCCACGCCCACGCCCACGCCCACGCCCACGCCCACGCCTCTCATTCTTCCTCCTTCTCCCCGCCCTTCCCCCTCCCCCCCTCTCTCAGAACAGATGCGTGAATGTGTTTGTAAATAATGACCCTATAAGTATTGCTACACAATTCCCCGACACATCACAGACTACAGTGGCGCTGTTGTTTGCGGCGTGTGTTCGCTACCGCCGCCGAAGCAACAGCCAACGACAAAGTGGTAACATCGAAATGCTCCTAAGACTTGCAGTCTGTGAACATGTAAAAAGCATGCACTTTTGTCCCGTTGTTAGAGTACGATGGCGACGTGGTTGACTACTTCCCACGGGATATTCGAATGTTCAACGGGGTGAGGTGTGTGTGCTTATCATTTGCCGTACCCTATAAGAATTACAACCATACTTGTTCAATCCATTTCTAAACGCCACGTCGTCGGCACTATCGCACAGTTCCCAACAGTTGAAATCAGACAAACGCCCTCCCGTTCGTTGAGTCATTGACATACGAGCACGGCGGGGCATCGAGCCAAGTCAAGCGGGCAACAAATTTGGCAAATTGAGGTTATACAACGGTTGAGTGCCCACATTGATAGTTGGCCGCATGAGAGGCGAGTCGTGCCAGGAAAAAAACAAGGGCGAACAATGAGGTCGGTGACGTCACAACAGTGGATGGTTATGTTAGCACCGCGGGCATTTTAATAAGGAATATGTTACGCAGTTGGTGTGGTTACCCGTGTGACTGGTTCGCTGACCCGAAACCGGAAACTCAGCGGGTACTCGTAACGCGAACGTATAGGCCTAACTGTGTTTACTTAAATGTGGTCATTAGTTTCATTGTGATCCTAGTTAGAATAACTAATATGGAAGGCTTAATTATAGAACAACATATGTACAGCTATTGAACTGAGCGCGCAGGAACTTGTGCACGCGTGTAAGCACGTAGCAATGTGTGACCACTTGCATAACATGAGACCTGTGTGTGTGTGTGTGTGTGTGTGTGTGTGTGTGTGTGTGTGTGTGTGTGTGTGTGTGTGTGTGTGTGTGTGTGTGTGTCTGTGTGTCTGTGTGTGTGTGTGTGTGTGTGTGTGTGTGTGCGTGCGTGCGTGTGTGGTTGTGGTTGTGTGTGTGTGTATGTGTATGTATGTGTGTGTGTGTGTGTGTGTGTGTGTGTGCGTGTGCGTGTGCGTGTGCGTGTGCGTGTGCGTGTGCGTGTGCGTGTGTGTGTAGTTAAAAAAGTGTACATGTAATTTGTGTAACTGTGTTCGTTTGTAGGCCCTATGTGCGCACTATTTACCTTATTTTTTAAGAAACAAAGTACTGCTAATAAATCAAGTTATAGGTTAACAAAATCGTTGCAACAGTAGCAATATCGCCCTGAAGGGTCAATTAAACTCTGAGTACTATTTCAACTTGAAGTGCAACGTTGGCCACATGTCCCATGTGGTATACAAGTATCGTGTCACTAAAGGTAGCATGTCGGTTAGAAATACAACACTGTGTTGTGTATAACTAAAACGTCTCTCGCTTTATAGGCGAGCGGCAGAACCACCTAATAGACCGATTTAAATGACCCCCCACACAATGGCGCAACTTCTAACGTTCATCAATTTAGGGTGACCCTGTTTGAACGCCGCTCAACACAAACTACCTCACTTCACAGTTCCACGTCACATCGCATTTTGACGGGGAGGAATTGTTCTTTCATAGAGTGTATGACTTTTCCATAGTTGTGATGTAGACACACAGTCAATGTAACTTCATAGTATTCGCGGCATTGTAAACTTTCCAATAGTCATCATTTTATGGGTGACCTTGTTTGACCTTGTCATCATTACTATCGTTTCAGGATACAGCACAATGTTGTGAATTATCTTGGAGATAAAATATTGTGCTTTTCAAAAATGTATGGCTTGGCCATTTTCTAATAGTATAAAATAGCAAGTTAGCCATTTTAATATCGAGAAGTTTTCAAAAGCGTCCAATTTCTAAAATTGATCGTTTTATGGTGACCTTGTTTGACCTCGGACT
>OZ024855.1:22394524-22542024 GCA_964017155.1 Oasisia sp. SBJ-2009
GCTTTGAGTACTCTTACATTCATAATAAGTTATTATGTATTTCTATTATTATTATAAATATTTTTTATTACTATTAAAGTATGTGTATTTTATGATAACTTATTTCGATAGTTGATGCCATGTTTTAATGATTTTTAACTTTTAGTTTCTTTCTATGATGTGTTGTAACAACGCCTTCGAACAAGGTAACTTGGATTTGTGGCGCTATATAAATGCTTTTATTATTATTGTTATTACATTACAACTGTAGATATGGTGACACATACAAATACAACACTTAGCATAGTATAATGCAATGTGGCACCATATTTTTTTTTGCACAGAAATGTCTATTGAGGAAATATATTGAAAAAAAAAACTTTACACTGAGTAGATAGGAACTAATCAAACCAAATGCAGCTCGAACGTAATTATGGCGGCACCCAGTGGTCAATGACACCCAGGTTTGAAAAACATGTTTAAGATAATATTATACTGTGGCTCCGTGTTTATCAAGTCATAGTCACATATCCTCTAAATGGCATGTGTTTATGATTGGGCAATGATTGATGAAGCGCTTTAGCCACTTTAACTGTCAGAAGGGTGAATTAGTGAGCTATTTTTCTAAATATGCAACGTCACTATATGGAACAATAAACGTTGTAAGCCAAACTTTTAAAGTTTATATTGACGATAGCGGGCCAAAACATTACAATATATATATATATATATATATATATATATATATATATATATATATATATATATATATATATATATATTCTAATATTAACAAGTGAAGTAGGTAAAATGACGGATAGTCAAATCGTGTTTCTACGAAAGAAAGCTGATCGTGCCTGTAAGCGAGATTCTTTATTATAGAATCATGTAAAGATTCTTTATTATAGAATCATGTAATCGCTTCATTAAACTACGACGCTATTAAAACGAATCTATGAATGGTACGTCTACTATAACAAACATGAGAGTGATTTTGGATGTCGTACATACGATGCTTTTCCCACAATGGTTGGTTGACTAACTAATACAGTAACTTGGCGTATTCGTTTGTACACTGGACTTGCGTTTATTCAAGGATGTCACACGATAACCTCCAGAAATGCATGATTTTGTTTATGTCTACACGCGCGGGTGTCTGATCTTGGTAATTGGACCGTGACGACCACAACGACGCAAGTAACATCGACGGTATCAAGGAAGCACCACTTCGCTGTGCCACGGGCGACAGAATCAGCATACCGTGAAGGGGCGCCGGTAGAGTACCGCACTCGGTTAGTGAGTCGTCCCGTCACAAAGGAAGTAACCGACAGACACGCCTTCGTGCAAAGCACTTAGAAATCTACGCTACTGATCGGGGGATGTCAAGCCGGCAACTGTTGCACTGCTGACTGAATGCCTCACTGTTATTACCCTCGTACGTTGCCAGGTTATCTATGTGGCAATCGGGTCTCGCGGTAAACAACGAAGACGGACAAGTAAACATGTATAATACATACACACGGCTCATGGAGTAACACATTCATGCGCGACACTTACCTGAGTTTGAAGTGGTGCTAATACTGTTCTAATAATCCAGGCAGGCAGCTGGAATGTCTGGTGTGAACTATCATTCTTCGACCGACGACTGCTACTACTGACACAGTCGTTCACCCGCATGGGGTAATGTAGTCATTAAAGCTGGCTTCACTGACGCCGATACGACAAGGTGAATAAATCGACTCAGTTCGCCTGTGATATACCACCTAATTCTGGGACTGCCGTTCGCTTACACGTCTAGCGGTCAACGTCCGTGTGTTACAAGCCTACGACAACGGGGTGACAAGGCGCGAGGACTCGACGAGTGGCTGGTCGTTGGACGATGACTGGCGTGTGTGTCACAGGCGGTAAAGTGTCACCGCTTCTACCGCAGCCGGGGCCGTCTCAGACGCGTGTGGCCACGCTCTACTTGTTCCAATCAGCGTGACGGGGTTGGGGGCGGGCGGGCTATCCGCGTTCGTTTGTGACACAGGTGCGACGGCGACGGTTGCAACTGTCGCGGAGATCAAGCAAACGCCGCGTCGGATAAGGCAACTTACTATAATTGTTTCGTAATTTCACTTCGATTCCCTAGCTGCGGTTTGAAAACACACGATACTGATTTGAAGGATTAGCGCACTCGAAATGGAAGTTGCTACTCTTTAATCTCACCCACTAGTTAGCTCCCCCACAACTCAACTGGAGCTCAAGTGGCGCTACGGTGGCAATGCATTATGCCTTTTGTGACGGGGCTATTGTGCTCCGGCCCCCACACGAGGTTTGAGATAACTGACAGAGTTGAGTTACGACACCCCATGACCTTTGTCAATATGCAACAATTTAACATCAGCCCTTACGTATAATGGGGCGGCATGACTCAACATATCAAACCAATTGTTCGTTTTGTAATACAAGCACCAAATTTGGCAGATGTGTTGATAAACATATTGGGAAAAAAGTGTATATTGGGCCATCGCAAATTCGCACCCTGTGGGCCGTAGCAGCCATTTTTCAAAATGGCCGCCAGCGGTTGGTAAACACTGTCTAAATCATTGGAGTCACACGCAATAATTGACATAATTGATATCCTAATAACCATGAGAGACAAATAATTACTCACTCACAATTCAATGGAACGTTAGCAAATAATTTATCATTTCATGATATTATAATTTGATTTTATAGTGTTATGAATCAGTAAAAACTGTTCTCGTAGTATTGATTTGTCAGATGGTGGATACTACAGCTAGCATTGTTTTTTATTCAGAAAAGTACAGCAACACAACTATACTTATGTAGAATGTTGATTTTTCATTGATAAAAATAGTATTATTTAAAAATTTATTATTTTGAAACATTTGTAAGGCGCCACGTCTCTGTAAATGGGACAGTGACGGTGACGCCATGCCCCTGGGCCATGCTGCGAAAATTGTGCGTTTCCACATGTTTGATGAGCAGAAACCTTTTACTGCGTTCCAAGAAGGCTGCCAAAGAGACTCTGTGCCGAACCAACTGATGGCACTGGTAAACATGGTCCTTGGAGGTTCATGCAACAGAGACCAGAGTGAATATCCATCGACGTCAGCAGCCCTAACCATCGCAAAGCTGCGAAAATTTAACAGCGTCAGACACTTGCGGCGCGACGGACCCACAACGCATGTCAACGTCAGACACAGCACTGCTCAGGAGACACATGTACATGTACATGTACATGTATATAGGCCTTCTGGTCCATGCCCAAACCAGAAAGAGGGAACGTGTGGACGGGCTTTCACGTATGACCGTGTGCTTCGTCTGTCTTCCCAGCCAGGAGAAACTGTACTGAATACGGCTACGGATTAATCAAGTTATCACTACAAGATGGAAAGACAATCTTCTCCATTTTATTGTATTTTCTTTCATTTATTATTGCGTTACATTGTAATAAGCCTATTTTGCACCGTACCTTGTATGTAAATACTATAAATAATATGAGTTGTCTTGAAAACATGAAAACAACAGCTTAGGGGTGGCAACAATGTTCTATGGCCAATAGCTGCTGGCAGCCATTTTCTAAAATGGCTGCCATGGTAATCAGGATGTCAATTTGCAATGGCCCAATACACAGATTTCTTCTAAATATATTAAGCTATATGTGTACCAAATTTGGTGCTTATATCACAAAATGAACAATAGGTTAGCTATGCCGCCCTACTGTATGGGAACCTATCACCATCGGTACGGCGAAGCTATTCCGTAACGTCTATACTACATCATCGTCTTTTGTCCCTCCGTTTCACGCTTGACACGGCATTAAGATTCAAGACATACGCGAAAAGGCAGAAGTGTTGAGCACTGGGGATGCACGCGCCAACATTCGTTTTTCAAATGGGGGTTGAACTCTCAATGTTGTCATTTGAACTTGTCAATAATACAGTTACAGAGTAGGCCTACATATTTTTATGTATGTCTACAAGTGTTGTTGCACGCTATTTTCGCTAGATCCGTCGCGAGCGATCAAACGATAACAAGTAGTTGATTGAGTTCAGTACAAAGTGGACGACAAAATCAACGCCTCTTGACCAGTCCTCATGGTCGATAAGCGACACCCGATAAGTCGATTTGAACTGCGTACTAATGTCAACTGAACAGCCCGCATGGGTCACCATCTCCATGCACGGCGCCGCGGTGTTGCCCGGTAGATAAAGACTACGGTTATCACAGAGCGCGTAGACTCTGATTACAGACGCGATGGGCAACAGTTGCAAACGTGCTGCTGGGTTCGTAACAATGCGCAATCTCACATGCAGTGGTAGTGTGGGGGTCGTGCTATGAATTCATGATTACAATGTCGTTATCAGCATTGGGTAACTGCATTCTTTGGAAGTTTGGCCTATTGAAAGTACACAGAAAAAGGAAAAACCATCAGATATGAAACTGTGTTTTCTGCAGTCACACACGGAGAACACACCTCCGTGCAGCTGTAATCTGTAATAAAATATTTTGATATTACATTATTTCAAGTTGGCCAATTTTGAATTATGTTTTTGCGCAAATAATGGCGTTAGCGATGACCCGGTAAATTAGGCATAACACGACAGTAAAGTCACCTGAATGATATCTCGCCATTCCGTTTGAACACGGTGAACAGCCCAATAAGTAAAACAAACCACCGCTTTCAAATACGGTTGATCGGTAGGCATATGCCAATTGGTTAACAAGAAGCCGATGTTCCTTGTTATATCACAAAATTATGCTAATATACATATTGCATTAAAATCATTTTCATTTTTGTCACCTATTGATTTCTCGGGGGGGGGGGGGGTGAATGGAACACGTGACTAACAGGCAGATTGTTAACAGGTTGATGCTATGCCTGCTCTGAGAATGTTGCTACCGAACGGTGAGTGTTATTCAATTTAATAACATTAGCGAGGTGTGTTTACGCATGGGTGAGCTGTTGATTGTTATTGCTTCAACGCTCTCTTGCATTGTTATGAATCGTGTGTTCCGATAAAATTACCATTTATGACCAGCATGCTAATCCCCTGCTAACGGACAAAACAACATTTATCACACACTCCAGAAAGTGTATTTCGCGTCGGGTAAGCCAATATTCAATGTTGGTTTGTTCTGCGTGGCTGATGCGGTTTGAAACGACTTGCAAAGTTAATTAAGCGCAGAATGCAAAGGCCAGACCAAAATGCAAACATCTGAGGTGGCGTTTCCCGTAAAGCCCACCCTAACGTCTGGCAAGACTAAATGAACAGTGAACGCGATAGTGTAGCTGTGGAAACAGCGTCAGTGTCTCAGACGAGATATTCCGGGTTTCACTCCGTTTAGAACCTTTGGCAGTTCCATTGCTCTACGTTGCTCTAGCTCATTCAACTGTGGGTGAAATATTTGACTCTTCGTTCAACAATATCCATTGTCCATCACTCCAAGCACTCATTCACTCAGCTTAGTAAACTGGAGCAATATAGAGTGAAAAAACTAGGCTTGATACGGCTACACAGGATTCGAACCTGAATTCTCTTAGTCGAGAGTTCGAGGCTCTAGCCATTGCGCCACTGTGAAGAGCTTACCCTCAAACGATGCACCTGACGTGAGTGACATCGGGCACCACAACAGCTAGATGTTTTTGTCTATTGGATTCGGTAACAATAGCGTTGTGTAATCAGAAACGATACTAAGTTAATCGAATGTCATGTCACGATTAATGACCACGTTGATTACTATTTCTTGTGCTCACGCAAAATTAACCAGTGTAATCTTGGTACCTGATCGGCATTTGCGAGTCGATACACTTGCGTCGGTTTCACGGGTAGTTTTCCAAAACAATACCCGATTCACCGTGACCAGTGCAATATGCACATTTACGTATTGTGTGACGCCACATAGTTGTGTTTGCCAACACAAGGTCCACAGTTCACGTAACGTAGTCAAATAAAGCTCATTACGTTATGCAATACCCTTGTATTATGACCGGGTTGGTAGATAAGACATAAAATAACCACGTTATGATCCAACTGTTAGAGAGTATTGTAGCCACGTTAGAATCCAACTGTTAGAGAATCTTGTAGCCACGTTATGATATAACTGTTAAAGAATGTTGTCGCAACGTCATGATCCAACTGTTAGAGAATAGAGTACCCACGTTATAATCCAAGTGTTAGAGAATAGAGTACCCACGTTATAATCCAACTGTTAGAGAATGTTGTAGCAACGTTATGATCCAACTGTTAGAGAATATAGCAGCCACGTTATAATCCAACTGTTAGAGAATAGAGTACCCACGTTATAATCCAACTGTCAGGGAGTGTTGTAGCCACGTTATGATCCAACTGTTAGAGGATATAGTAGCCACGCTATATTCCAAGTGTTAGAGAGTATTGTGGCCACATTATGATCCAACTGTTAGAGAATGTAGTAGTCACGTTATAATCCAACTGCTAGAGAATATAGTAGCCACATAATAATCCAACTGTTAGAGAATATAGTAGCCACGTTATAATCCAACTGTTAGAGAATATAGTAGCCACGTTATAATCCATCTGTTAGAAAATATAGTAGCCACTTTATAATACAACTGCTAGAGAGTATTGTGGCCACGTCATAATCCAACTGCTAGAGAATATTGTGGCCACGTTATGATCCAACTGTTAGAGTGTTGTAGCCACGTTATAACCAACTGCCACGTTACAAGTGAGGAGCGGTGGTCGCGTGGCAGAGCGCCGGACTGTCAATCGAGGGGACGGTGGTTCAATCCCACATGTCGCCGTGTCGAAACTTAGGCAATTTCGTTTACCTCACATTGCCTGTGTCTTTCGGAAGAGACACTAAAAGCCGGTGGTCCCTTCTATCTGGTGTCTATGCCAGGGGAAGTAAAAGATCCCACACAGGGGGTAAATGTGTAACCTGTAGTGGACTCACAAATTCTAGAGAAGGACAATTCTGAAAAACCAAGCTCGACAATACTCTAGTCACAAACATGTGGCTAACATAGAGTGATGAGCTAACCATAAGAAGAAGAAGAAGAACTGTTAAAGCCACCGTTGTTGTTGAAGACGCTGACCGTACTTACACTCTAGCCAACTGATAGGGTTGCTCGCATTTATATTCCCTAAATTATCAAACACGTTAAGCAATACTGATATGTGGTTTTGCCATCACCAGTTTTTGCGGTGAAAACATCGGCGCCACCGAGTGAGTGAAACACGGGTTAATGATAATTAGCGATTTATGGAATAGTATAACTATAGCCATTTGTCCCACGTGTCAAATTGATGGGGTATGTGTGACTTGTACCTGAGCTCAACACATTAGGCCATGCGCCAGACCCCACAACTTGGGCTACTGGTACAGTTTGAAGGACTGATACTCATACAGATATTTGGTTAGGCATATAGCTGGAAAATATGTGATAGCATTGTAGGTCTCGCATGTTGCAATGATAAATCACTCTATTAACCCGTTTTAATGACAACAGGTGTTCAATGAAATTGCCAAAAGGAACGGTGTATTCACACAGAAACGACACGACAATAAAACAGTTACTGTACACCTCAGGCATATGAAACGTGGACACACTTGTATTGATTGGTTCTGCATTCCATATATAGGCCGGGAGCCAGTTCCACCTCTCAGAATGTTTTCAGCAAACGTTTTTTTCACTACTATTTCCTGGTAACTGATTCTGTTTGGGCCGGCTTAAGGTGGTAATGACGACACCCAACTCGGGGCCTTTTGGCCTCAGCGGCCAGAAACCCTCTTTTCGGGCATGAAATGAGGTAAATTCAAATATTGTATCACTGTGTAGACAAACATAGCTGAAGAGACTCATCTAGCAGAAAGCACCCTGGGACATTGGGGAAGGCGGCGGTGTATGATATACGGGTTTGCCCCAATTCAATTCCGTAGTGTAAGCCATTAAGTCCCCCCAAAATGAAAAAGATTATCCTCCACCTGACAAGTTCGTGTCATAAATTGATATATACAATCTGTTATGTAATATAATGGACATGTTTATACAGAGAAAACTTCCCACGGCCTTAAGCTTCGATTTGATACCAAGTCGACCTCTCTGTCTACAGGGGGAAAGCCTAACGCACCCCGTAAATCACTAACATTTTAATTATCGAAAGTTGTGTCTTCTAATGCGCTACTATCTTTATTTTATTAATAATAATCATGACCTAGATGTTGATTTAATGTTTCTCAGTTTGATTGTGCACATTATATTGCAGGTCAAATTAATCGATACATTTCAAGATCAATGTTTTTTCACCCCTCAAATGGATTGTATGTGCGTGAAAATCAAACGGTGCTTGACCATGTGGCATGTAATATCTCATTTTGGAGCTTTGCATCTCTAGGTGTAAAATCGTGGACCTTGTTTCCTTACATAATTACGCCTGATATGGTTGCAAACCTTAACTGCCCCCAGATCACTAAAATATTAATTCTCGAATATTTGGTCTTCTAATGCGCTACCATCTTTATTTCATTGATAACAGTCATAATCTAGGTGTTGATTTAATCTTTTTTAGTATTATTCAGTTTGATTGTGCACATTTTAATTATATCGAAGGTCCACGTCACCAAAGATTTCAAGATCAATATGTTTTCACCCCGCTCATGGACTGTGCGAGTGCTAAAATGAAACTGTTTGACCGTAATCCCTCATTTTGAACCTCTGCATCTCTAGGTGTCGAATTCTGGACCTTGTTTCCTCATACGATTACGCACAATGGAGGTAATACGGTCCCGACTATATATGCCAACTTAACGCATACGAAAGTTGCTATATATGGTGAAGACTGATGCTGTCACATAGTGGATACTATTGGCGATCATATAGCCAAATACCAGGATTTCAGAAAAGCAGAGAGGAATGGGGAACTGGGAGATATTGGACGCTTCTGGATCAAACACATAAATTCATCTGGTTCTTCATGTAATTGAACAACGCAATGAAAAGATCGAATCCGACCGGGTACAAGTCTGTCTTAAACGGAATGCCAAACCTGGTTTTCCATGCAGATCAGCAGAATTATGCTCGATTTCTTACATACTACAGACACTTTATGAAACACGAGTGGATTCACTTTTTATGCCCTATGGCTGCAAGAAAGCACTCTGACCTGATGCTCTATCCCCCTCACTCTGACGCCACACTCAATGGCAACAATAGATGGGTTCGCAAGGAATGAAGTACCTGATCAAAGATAGCGATCATGCACAGCTCCCTGGTCCTAACGAATACAAGAAGGTAAATCATGATGATATCACTTCGAATCTTGGGCATTCTACCTGCTGCAGCAGAAAGCAACACAGACAGCTATGTCAATCGTGTCCATTAAAAATAATAATACATATAATAATAATATAATAATAATAATGACTTCTTATGCGCCAATATCATCGAAGATCAAGCTCAGTGGTGCGAAAAAACCAAGGGATTAAGCAATATCGTAATCGTAGCCAATGCGCGGGTCGTCAACGGATGGATGAAGGGGCTAGGAAGCTAAGGATGATGAATGAAACTACATTTCGTTCTAATATAACACTGGTAGGAAGCGACTTCCACACAGTTGGTGCAGCAACATAGAAAACCAGCTAAACGTGATTGCAGAGGGTGTTGTGAAAGGTTCATCGTTGACGGATTGAACATTCGCCAAGCTGCGGAATAGAAAGCCATCTTCACAAATGACGAAAACAACATTTATACATATATTTTCTACAAGAACACTGATGTTCTCCCTCTGTGATCGATGTTGTTCGAGGGCCGATCATCTTCACCGAAGCTGCTGAAGCGTGCCTCGGCGGAGTGACATCAGTGGAATATCTACCAGGGATCTGTTCCAACCATGAAGAAACATAATATGTGACGATTATCATGTACATCAAGTACATTCATACCACGATGTCTCACACACGTCAGTATTTTTCAAATTCGCTCACGGTCGATATTGTCATGGGCTTGGGAGAGAAGATGATCCACATGAACTAAATGACTGAGAACTGCCACAATGAACGCGTCGCAGGTATGTTGGCCTTACATGTCTTCACTGCACCTCAGCTGATAAAAGCAACGGGAAATTGAGAACAATAAAATGACTGTACAATAACTCAAAACTCATGCTAATCTTTGTTGCAGTGGGCTCCACGCATTCTCACTGGCACCAAGGAATTCACGTGCGCCTAGAAGTTGGGCAGCGAATGAAGGAAGTTGACGTGGCAAAAGAGATTAATGTCAAGAAAATCTGTGGCACAAACCTCGACGTCCGGCATGGTCTCTTCATCGATCTGTTAACATTTACACCATTCAGTTCAATTTAGTTTAATTTAAGCACCACATATAAGTAATTTCAGGGTTGCTTACATGTAAAAGTAAAAATAGTTACATTACAACACAGGGAGGTACAGGCCCTTTGTACTACAACAGATCCGCATATTAAAAAATATACTGCGATAATAACACAATGCACAAAATTATGTAAAAAAAATCATAAAATGCCTGTTTAAACAAAAAACAGTGTTATGCTCCTTTCTAAAACATTCAGAATCACATTGTGTTCTGAGATGTAATGAAACCGAGTTCCACAGTGAGGGTCCTGCGCATGAAAAGCTCGTCGGCCGAAGCGTTGCTGGTTAATCCTAGGAATGACAACGAGAGCCTGGTAATCCGAACAGAGACTGCGGTAAGGAAAATAAGCTGTTACGCGGTCAGCAAGATAGCGTGGACTGTTAGCGTGCATCAAAATTAGCGGCTTAAACTGAATTTGCTGCGTCACAGATAGCCAGTGCAGTTATCGTAATGCCGCTGTCGTGGTCTCAGATTCGGCTGGATTTAAAATAATGCACTGGAATCCGCAAAGAGGCGTTACATGTTCACCAGGGGCGCTTATCTTGATAATGGTCACATGTTTAACTGAACTACGCGGGAAACAAAGCGGCCTAGATATATCATTTGATATTGGGTGGAATATATACAATATAACATTGCGCACGCGCAATGACGAATTTCGTAAAAAGGACAATTGTTCAACAGTGGCGTCCATGCATACAGTTGAGCTTCCGCCGCCTTAATTAGACTGATAATACTGACCACTATCACCGTGTATAAGACAAAGACTAGACAAAAAAGGGGTGTCTAATTTCGAACCGAACTTCCAAATAACACCGACGTTTGCAGGTACTTGAGGTGTCTTGAGTGTTTTCCAGAGGAATCTCCGTCGAAATGTACAAGACATGACTGAAGATTCGACATACGTAAAGCCTTAATACACCACGACGGATGATTTTAATGTAAGTGAAAACTTCAATAGAATTCTCACAACCCCATTGTTTGGTCTCTTTGGTAAAGCTGACCCTGCTTTAACTAGGCCCACAATCGACAATGTAAATATGCTTAGACTTGCCTGGTTGGGTTATGCGGAGACATATGCAAATGGACTAGGCGGATGGGAACCTATTTTAAGGCCCCTTCGTCCCGAAGATAGTGGCCTAAATTCAGAATTTAATATTGGGCGGAAGCTAGAAAGTATAACATTGTGCAAGTGCAATGACCTAAATTAAACATATTTTTGGAGGACAGAAACTGTAGCTTTATTGTATGTATATTTGTAGTTCATAATATAACTACCAGTAGAGTGGGGAACTACACATGGTGCTATGGATGCTATGGAGAACTATAGATGTTTTGTATATTTATAATGCTAAACACACACCTTCCGATTAACCCCGTCTTCAGTTGGAAGTCACCGCGCCAAGGTCCGTCCAGCAGAACTGTTGTGTTTTATTTACTTTATAATGCTAGTTTCATAATAATCTGTAGTGAAACCAGCATACGATGCTGGTTGCATTGTAACCTGTTGGGAAACTGGAAACGGGCCTGTGTAGGTGACAGGGCTACTTATATTAGATTTGCCAGTCGCAGGCAGGAGGGTCGACGGTCAACATCTCCTAATATTTCAGCTGACACAGTGACTTGGCATAGTGTAGTACCGACCACTTGCAATCTTTCGACGACGTCCGTGATCCACTGACGCACTATAACTGATTCGGACTGAGCCAGCGTCCCTCGAAAAGAATGTACAGCGCCCGCCTGCCCTACCCTAGGTATTTAGGTATGTTAATCGCATACATGGGAAAGAAACTAAAGTTTTCTTGGTAGAGATACACTTTATAACATCGCTCAATTATCTAATTGGATGGTCGTTTTCCGGAAGACAGAAATTGTAGGAAGGATTCAGCCATACTTAAATTATTATGCAAAGACTAACTATATAAAGTAATAATATCCACCACTATCTGTAGCCGGTATTCTTCATACAGGTGAGTAAACATATAGTGATTACATATGTAACTCTCAGCCATATGGCGAGGACCCTGACTAGTTTAATAACTTTTCTGTGAGTTGTAAATAACAACAAAGTTATATTTATATTTGTTTGTATTTTACATAACACTAATTTTAAAATATATCATAATTTTAGTTAACTTAGTGTACTTTATTTGTTATTATTGTTATTTGTTATGTACACATGACATGTATATAGTATGTATAATGTACTTTGTATCTAGAAAGTCAAATCTTTCTAAAATAAATTAGGCTCCTACTTCAGGAGTTAACCAGTTAAAGTTTGTCACATTGTAAATATTTTGGACAAGTCATTTATAAAATCTTGTTAGATGAGCCTGCCATTCAAGCCATACTGAAACTTGTATGCAAACTTGTCAAGAGAAATATGTTTAATAAAACATCAATTTATGTTCTACTGCTGTAAAGATAAGCTATGTACAGCATGTTTCAGTAATATCTAAAATGCGTGCATTATGAGTAAACTTTACAAATTTTAGGCAAATTGCCAGGATTTTGTTTTTATGTAACAATTGTTTCAGGATTTTGAATAATTTGCCCATGGGTGTAGTGTTAGGCACACACTTGTAGTAGGTAATGTTATTTCAGGTAAAGGCATCATTATAAAGCCTAATTAATGGGATTAATGTTTTTGAACTAACCAGCATTTGACATACTATGCATTTGTGTTGGATATGTTTGTGAATGAAGGAATCGTGATAAAAGTAGCTGTTATATATATATATATATATATATATATATATATATATATATATATATATATATATATATATATAAAATAAATATTATATATATATATATATATTTCAACATTTTCCTAATTTTCTATTACTGCTTGTTTTTTATCTGATGTACATGTGATATTAAGAATAAATACATATATCACGTGCAGTGCAGTGCTTGCCATTATGTTGTAGTCAATCTGGTCGAAGTTTTAATAAAATGTGTTTACTATAAATTATTGTGTTGTCTTTACTTTAGTCCACATGCGATTCCAACAATATACAATTTATCAAGGACACCCATTACTGCAAAACTCTCATGCAGACAAATAAACTATCATACGCAGGAGCAGGTTCAGAAATAAATTCTAGAGGGCACAACAACTTTCACTGGCAGATGAATCAAATTCATAATATAATATACCTAAGCTGACAATGTAGATGCATATTAACATACATAATGCTATACTGGTTAAGCGGTTTAATTTATTTTAAACATTACAACCGTGCATAGCTGTGCATGTGATAACAATTGTAATAATTGTTTTACCAGCAGAACTGGTATAAAGAATTGGTGTTACTCAATGACAGAACTCCCCGCATACTTGAAACTCGTTTTATGTTCAGGTCATAGGGAAGCCTGCACCCTTTGACCTTGCATAATCTATTCATCTACACAAATATGCAAATAGACGACCGTGAGAAATAAGGATTACACATAATTTCAATGGGCTAATAATGAATAATTTTGAATATGTTGTAAATTTGTAATTATGAATTAAATGTTTCTTCACCATAATCACCTAGTTGGCGTACTCTGGTTATTCATATGAGATGACCACAAACACAGCAAAATTGTTTGAATGCAATGACATAGGTGGGCATTAATTAGTGCTTTCTGTAAAGACAGTTATATGTTCCATTCTACTCAGCCTGCCCAATCACAATGCAGTTGATACGAATTATATTGTATGATGTAATGGGTATTTCAATGTATAATTTCCGTAATATTAATGTATATGTTTGTAACGTAAATATGACAACATATAATTAACCAACATACACCACACTTACATCATTATAAACATAATTAATCAAAACAAACATAACATATTTCTTGCCATTATACAAAATGAATAGTTTATAAGAAACATCTTTAAAATGCAGTTTCACTTGTGTCATGATGATATTTTATGAATATCAAATCCCAATGATTACCTCCATTCTGGCAAGCTCCAAAAGGCATTCTTTGTAAACAATGCAGCATGGTTTGCCAGTGAAGTCTTCCGCTCTTGTCATCAGTGTCATGTCTTCATCGTCTGTACTCATCAGCCACAACTTCTTCAATGTTGTGCACTTTCTAGGTGCAAAGTGCATATACATACTATATACATGTAATGTGTACATAATAAATAACAATAATAATAAATAAAGTACACTAAGTTAACTATAATTATGATATTTCTTAAATTAAGTGTTATGTAAAATACAAACAAATATAAATATAACTTTGTTGATGTTTACAACTCACAGAAAAGTGATTAAATTAGTCAGGGTCCTCGCCATATGGCTGAGAGTTACATATGTAATCACTATATGTTTTTGAAATATTGCAGTGATGTTATAATTCCACTGTTGTCTATGTGCTTTACTAGCTTATTTGTTCATGGGAGTTTACCTGAATCCATGGTATCTGTTGTACTTGTGCCCATTGTTAAAAACAAAAATGCTAGCATATGTAGCAAGAGTAATTACAGACCTATTGCTTTAGACAGCATTGTGTCCAAAGTTTTTGAACAAATTATTTATGACCGTATTGCATATAGCCTAATTACATGTGATAACCAGTTTGGCTTCAAGGCTAAACATAGTACAGACATGTGTATATATGCCTTCAAAGAGGCTGTACTAAAACATAGGAGTTTGAATAGTAATGTATACTCATGTTTTTTGTAAATCATTATGTACTATCTGAAAAAAACTAATAAAGCGGGGCATACCCGTATATATAGTTACGATTTTAATATTTTGGTATACTACTCAAACAATGTCGAGATTGTCGTGCGAGTTATATGTTTGTGTCGAGAGGCTTACCCACATGTAAAATGTTAATTATAAAAACTGTGTATAGTTTTTGACGTGTATAGCTAAATCGGGCAATGCAATACGACAGAGTATCATGAATAGTGATGCTCTGTATACTTCACCACTGTGTCGCCATTGGCGGAAAATGCTTTATTTATATAGTTATTAGTCCTACTTTAGGTTTTCATATGGATGTAATGTTCCGGAATAAAGTTATTGAATTGAATTGAATTGAATTGAATTGAATACTCACCTGTATGAAGAGTACCGGCTACAGATAGTGGTGGATATAATTACTTTATATAGTTAGTCTTTGCATAATAATTTAAGTGTGGCTGAATGCTTCCTACATTAGTCGATATGTTGTTTGATTTAACAGGTCTTAGTAAAATGTAACATATCTGGCATGTAGAGTTTACAATATGAATACCAAATACCAAACAATTGTATAATTGACTTCTGCTAAATGTATCATCACATAAGATATCATAAATATCAGAGCCATGTTAATTGTCATTTTGTTTATTGTATAGGTAGATGTGGATGCACATAAAATGTGAGGTACCTGGCATGCAGTACCATTAAAGAGAGTGAACTCACACAATAATGCCATCGATATCCAAGCCGATGAAGTTCACCAAAGAATGCCGAACCTATCTTATTAGTCGGGGCGCACGGGTCCAAATTTTGGAGGTAGTGGACACCTCGTGCTATTTTTGGTTGTCGTGTATTTTATTAAACGTCAAACCCTCCCGAACAATATTCCAGAGGGCAAACTTGTCAAATCAGTGTACCTCACTCCGAAAATTGCGTTTATATCCATGCCCTTAATGGCCCAGTTGTATACATTTCTCTTTCCCCATTTTCACAGTAACTGTATAACAACAAATTTAAGTGTAGTATCAAATAATCAGGAATGACGAGAACTATTATTTATGGCGAAAGCTTTTTGATACGTTTATTTTTCAAGATGCCAGATACAAAACATTGGACAAAACAACGATAAATCCGTTCGGTTTCCCAGTTGACATCACACAAAAGGAGTTATAGTTACCTTAATAATTTTTTATGTAATCAATATACTTATGTAATATATCAAAAAGATGTGCATTCAATTACCTACTGAATACTGCAAAGCAATACTAAAATAGTGCTACGTTATACGTAATCACGAGCCAAACATCTATCCAACCCCCTAAGTGTTGCGCAATCGTGACGTGACGCACATCGGTGTAGATTTCATTGATTGTATCATTTTCGCGTTCCTTAGGGTAATATACACTATTAAAGACAGAGTACTGATGCATAATCTACTGCTGGTTATTAATGCGATGTTTGTTAAGACAACATAAAATTATGATAACATTATTCGAAAATAAAAACATACCAAGGTGGTATTCAATCACATCTTAAAGATTATTCTGAGTCATCTGTGTCACCCTTGTCACAGCCATTGTTTTCAACAAGAGTCCGAACAGGTATTACTCGCCTACATTTGGTATCGTTCCGTTTGCACTTGCAAGCAGCACAACGCGGCACTTGGCATTTAGCGCAAGAACAATTACAAGGGCATTTGTTGGCTACACGTAACTTGTATACCATTGTGAAAGTTCTGGTAATGGCGGCACCGTCAAAGATACTGGTTCGAAATGTGTGGAACCCGTCTTCTAACCGATATCTAATAATTTCTCCTCCATCTTCAAGTAAGTCTCTTTCAGCACAGTTGTGCTGAAAGAGACTTTCTCTCTTTCAGCACAGTTGTGCTGAAAGAGAATTTCTCCTCCATCTTCAAGTAAGTCTCTTTCAGCACAGCCTTACAGCCTTGACGCATCGATCAATTTGACTCAAACAAAGCTTGCGGTACCTTAGAGAACATTCATATTCTCCGATGGTTTCCTCAAGATTGACATTTTCCCCAATACCTTTCTGATGAAGAAGGCGTATCAGCATGACAACTTCATTGATCAGCTGCTACGTCTGCTTCTGAAGCACAGTAAGATGTTATTGAGGATGCAGTTCTTCAAATATGCTGTCATGTACCTTTTGGACTTTGCGTTGTCATTCAAATATTCCTGGAGCTCAGTTTTGCAAATATTTTTCACAGTTTCCAGAGTTTTCATGATAGTTAAAGTGGCTCACTGTTTCGTGGCAATATTTAGTATGTTGCTGGAGTCTACCGTGACGGGATTGATCATGTGCTGTTTTATGCATGCTTGATTGATCATTTGCTGGTTTCCATCTTCGTGGGATTGTTAGACTGCAGATGGTTCATCACTTCTTTGAAATGGAATGATACCTCAGATACACAGGCTTTGCGTAATGCTACTTGGTTCGTACTTTAGCATCCAGGGGAATTTATGTAAGCCCACTCGCACTTTCCTTCACATCTATGCTTTATATCTCCCCATGAGCTATTTCAGAAGTGATACATTTGAATGACTCAGCTTTTTTCGCACATCATATTGACCTTTCGTGAAGTACTGATATACATATGGTGCTGGGTTCTTCGGGTTGTTTATTTCCTGTAGGCACATTGGCAGCGAATAAATGTAGTTGTGGTGACCAGCAGCAACAACAAATGGGAGCATGTTATTATACTAAACAAAATTTTCCCAATTGCCCATTTTCCCATTGTTCAAATGCACCCGTGCCTCCCGTAGTTATTTGTGTTCAAAACCTTTGTTAGCCGTTCCTTGCTTACACAAACCAGTTTCTATAAGGATAAGACTCCACATAATTTTTCCAACTGCGCCCATAGCGTTAACAGTGAAATGAAACTACACACATGACAATAAGATGCCAATGTCATCATCAGGGGAAGCTTGCTCCCGTAACCCATATGAAATATCGTGCAAAGCCTGACCAGCCATAACTACTGTGTGTTTCACCCCAAACTTATTGGCCAGCTTTGCTGCATATTCTAAGCGGAACTATTTGAACAGAATGGATCATTAAACCATACATAAAGCATGTGGCTGGCACTGTTGAAGCCAGTGTTGTGTAGAAAGCATTCCAACATTGATAGTGGTTGCTTCCGAGCTCTACTTTCTTTATGGATGACGAACGGCAAAATTGCCATGCCACAATCATCAACTGAAACTATTGATCACATATAGGTTGCAAATATATAGTCCTCATTTTAACAAGTAATCTGGCTTTAAGCTTTTCGCACAAAGAAATGTAGTGTGGTTCAATTTGAGAAGGTATGGCGCTCGACAACAAAACGATTCAATACGTTATGATGATACCAGTGCGAAATTCTTCGTCCTTGCCGTCACCAAAGTGTTATCTTCAACAATCAACATAGTTTATGCAGACGAGAAGTTACCGTTTTTTAGACATTGTCAAATATAGTGATGTCACATACCATATAATTGGTAATCATAGGTGTCCGTTGTGTTTATTTTGTTAGTTTCGTATTTGTTGTCGGTAAAACACCGTAGACACCAAACTAAGTTAAAATGACTGATACGCTGCAAAACATGTCATTCAAACATGATAATATACCTCATGTATTTGAAAACAAGAATACGTTATATTTACTTTACTTATTAGACGTAACGTATTTATATATTCAAGTTATTCCAGAGATGATGTTAAAATCTAACGTCAAACCAAAATGAGGTGGAGAAGTATACACTGTATGTTGATTCTAGAACAAGATTAAGTGATGTTCAAATGTATTTTACAATTGTATGGTATAAACGAACCGAGAAATGAATGGGGATACCTTTGATATGTTCACTCATTTTATAGCTTGAATATGTAGTAAGGTGACTACGGTACATTTATATGAAATCGACGACAAAACGGAAATGTTTTTCTACTTATTCTTCAATTGTTTGTTTCTCGTTGCCTTAAAATATATACATTTTTATAATATATTTGTGGTCTATATTCCTCTCACCTTTCCGGATATATTTTGGTACAGAGACTAGCTAATTTCATTAAATAAACCATGAATATTTCATAATTAGCCATTGTGACTTAACAGTAATTCAGACACATTCAGGCATGAATTGAAGTTTAATTGTCAAGTGCCGTGTTGTGTTGCTTGGCCATGCGATGGGAAATATATCAAATATGGGCGAGTAATACCTGTTTGAATTCTTGTTCAAAAAAATGGCTATGACAAGAGTGACACAGATTACTCAGAACAATGTATAATATATGATTGAGTAACACCTTGATGTGTTTTGTATTTCGAATAATGCGTGTTATCATAATTTTATATTGCCTTAACAAACATTGCATTAATAACCAGCAGTAGGGTATGCACCAGGACTGTCTTTACTAGTGTATTATTACACTAAGAAACGCGAAATTGATACAATCAATGTAATCCACTCCGATTTGTGTCACGTCACGATTGCGCAACACTTAGGGGGTTGGGTAGATGTTTGGCTCGTGATTGTGTATAATATAGCACTATTTTACAACTGCTTTGCATAATCCAGTAGGTAAATGAATGTACATCATCGTGATATATTACATAAATATCTTGATTACATATTAAGGTAATTATAACTCCGGTTGTGTGATGTCAACTGCGAAACCGAACTGATTTTTCGATATATTGTCCAATATTTTGTACCTGGCTTCTTAATAAATAAACATACCAATACGATATTGCCATACGTATTAGTTCTCGTCATTCCTGATTATTTGATACTACACTTAAGTTTGTTGTCACACATTTACTGTGAAAATGTGGAAAGAGAAATATATGCAGCGCGGCCATTAATAGACCACAGAAGCCTGAATGTAAATGCAATTTTCGGAGTGAGGTACACTGATTTCAGAGGGTTGCCCTCCGGAATATTATTAAGGAAGGTCTGAAGTTTAGAAAACGACAGGGCAAACGAAAAATAGCACGAGGTGTCCACTTTGACCACCGTGCGCCCCGACTATGCACGAATAACTGTTGGAGCCTAACAAATTCAAATTCTGAAAAACTAAACAAACAGCGCGTGCACGTAATTAGCCCGATTATATCACATGCCTGCGTTGCATATCACCGCCCCCTATCGATCCTGTAGGCTCCCCATTTTACTAGTTATTCCCACTTTGTGTCAAAACATTACGTCAATCCAAATTGAGGGGTGACGTATATGTTAGTTCAAAAACATGTGATGAGCTTGTACATTTTACAATGTCGTGGTATATAACAACAGAGGAATGAATGGGGATCATTTTTATATGCTAACCATATATTTTGAATATATATTAAGAGAACTATGGTAAACGTTACATGATGTCGATGTCGAAACGGAAGTGTTTATTTTAACATATTGCTGAATCTGTTGCCTTAAAATGTACATTTCAATAAGATATTTATTGTGTTTATGCTCCTCTGCAATACGAATAGTTTGCCATAAAAACTAACTTTGTAGCCCTATACAAACTATGAGAAAAACAAATTGCAATTGTGACTAAACGGCCATTCCGACACCCTATACGTCTGAATTTAAGTGCGATTTTCAGAGTGAGCTACACTGATTTCAGAGGGTTGCCCTCTGGATTATTGTTAAGGAAGGTTTGAAGTTTAGAAAACAACAGGGCAACCAAAAATAGCACGAGGTGTCCACTTCGACCACCGTGCGCCCCGACTATATAGTGTTGAGATAGGTTGACCGAAGGCTCATGCCATATTTGGCAAACCATGGCACCCACTGTTCTACCACAAAGTGCAAAGCTAGTCAGATATCACCATATTCGCATGTCAAGCAACCTGCATTCTATATTGGTCTCTATAGGCAGTTTGGGTAACTGACTGGTCTTGAAGTTTATGAAAGTTTATTTAACAACAGCAACACAGGAATATACAACATAGTATGAAAAATAATACAATACATAATGGTAACGACAATACAATATAATATCGGTGCTGTTGTTAAAAGGACATAGCAGAAGCATATGACATGTAAGGCGCTATGCCCTTTTCATCTAAAATGCGTAATAGTTATAGTAAAAGTTATAAGATTGAATACAAACCAACAATAATATTTTTTCCATTGTGTTAATTGTTCATAAATACGAAGAAAGTAATGTCGACTTTAAACTTTTCTTAAATTGTTGTAAACTTGGCAACTGCGTTATATTACTTGCAAGAACGTTCCATACATGTATACATGTGACAGTAATTGACAGTAGTCTATGGGTGGTGTTCGCTTTTTTAACATAAAATAGTTTAGATTGTCTGGTATCATGCTTGTGTACGGCTGCAGTTGGTTCAAAGAACGCTTGTACACGACCTTCTAAACATTGGTTGTTTGCTTTATAAAGCATAACCATAGTCCTATGCGTAATTAAATCTTGAAGTTTAAGAATTTTTGAGCAGTGAAAAAAATACAGATGTATGACCATGGTAAAATAGACTATATATTATTCGTATAGCTTTTTTCTTTTCTTCTTTCTCAGTAACGGGATACATATACATTGACTCTGATACCTGTTTTTTTTAGAAAGTCAGTCGGTTGTGTTCCCTGGCATGGCTCTATACTGTTAGATAAGATTGTACCTATGTTAACAAAGACGTTATTAAAATAATCAGCAATTTCTTCGTTGTCTAATGTTACTCAATCGTTATCAACAATGAATTCATTTGAATATTTTGCTTCCGACTTTCTTTTGCCAATTATAGTGTTAAGAATTGTCCACGTTTCACTAGTGTTAGCCTTACACTCTTCGAGTTTCTGTCTATAATAGTTCTTTTTTTCAGTACGCAAGATTTTTGTTAACTTGTTTTTGAAGTTTTTATAGCGACTTTCTGGTAACAATTACCTTCTTTTTAGAAATGCTAAGTACAAGTAATTTTATTTAATGCAAGCATTTTTTTAGGCCTCTTGATAACCAACGGTTTTCCTTCCGTTTAGTGTTGTCTGGATACATTCATATTTTGACAGGACAAGCATTGTTGTAGGTGTTACTTAGTATTTGCATAAATTGCAAGTATGCTAAATTGGGATTACATTCGTTCAGTACAGTTTCCCAGTTTGCATGGCTTAAGTCTTGTTCAAATTTACTTAAGGCTTCATCGTCTAATGTTCTGTTATACTTCACTTTGTGATCATTATTATTTGTCACATAGAACGAAAATTGGCATATATGATCCGTAGCATCGCTTAAAACAATGCCGCACATTTTGTTTCTGCATAGCTCAGAAGTCAGTGCACACACCATCGGTAAGGGGGAGTCTCTCACGGATGCAACGCTCAACTAAGATCACTCGGTTGATATTCGCATGACATTTGATCTGCAGCGTCTTGCACAACCCATGTGAAATCTTGTCCGGGATATAGGACAATATATAGCTTATTAACTTGTTGACACAGTGGTGCTGTCCAGTTTCTTGTTGAGTGTTAACCTGAAAAGAAAAGCATATATTCAAACTCAGCAAACACAAACTGGCATCATGGTATTAGAGTTGTCATTATGGAGTGTTCATTGCCATAATCAATAAATTTACAGCTGCATAACGTAATATTTTATATATGACTTAAAGCATTCCACAAAAAAGGCAGCAAGAAATATTCGGCTACAGCAGCACGTACAGGTTGATATCTAAGCAGGGTTGTAATTTATGAGGTGTGTTTTGTCATTACATGAAAGTAAAATTACCCTGCTATATTTAATTGTAGGGATGCCTTATCTTAGATATTATTATAGCATTATTGGAATACTCCCAAGCATAGCGCATTCATATTTTCTGTTTTATTTTCAATATACAATTTTGTTTCAGGGTATGTCATGTAATAACTACTACATGTTATATTTGACATTTTATGGCTCAGCTGGAGGTTGTATCCATGTCAAAGTGAATGTTGGAAGTGACAAAATAAGGTGTTGTTGTGATGCCAACAGTATATATTATTTCCTTCAACAAATGTTCAAACATGTCTACCTTCTTCAGAATGAATAATAATTGATTTTATGTATTTATTTCTGGGTTATCGTTTTATGCTGAATAGTTTTTTAAAGGTGTTGACCGAAGTCTGTGTGGTCACTGGACTGTACACACCTTTGTATAATATGCATTACACAACTGCAAAGGTTATTCTAGTTTTCCATGTCCAAGATATTATGAAAATGTTAATGAAAGCAAATGTCTATTGAAATGGGCATATCAAAATATTTTTAGAACTGATACATTGTTGATTGTTATAATGTTTAATTCACTTGGAGTGATCAGACGTTGGCCTCTTGCAAACAAACTCCATGCATTTGCCCGACACAAGTGATTGCATTAATCTTGGCCCCTACTCTGCCTCGTCTCACGTGCATTGTATTGTGGCCCGTACTAATATATCATAATTCGATATGTATCATGCATTCATAAAACTGTATTGCTGTGATGAAAAGATAAAGTTTAGAACAGCTGGCATATGTGAGCTGAAAGGTATCAGGTATTACACAGACTACAGCCAGGCATCACTGACCACAAAGGAAACAAGTGCAAGAATGTTATGTGTAATACTTGCATATGGTGCACACTAGCTAGTAGATATATAAGCATTTTATGTTCATGTTTACATACATTTTTTATATTGAATAAATTCCTCACCATCATGGTTGTCATAAAAATCTAAAAATATGTTGCGTAAAATATAATGCAAATCAACAATATCCAGCAATCATAGTAAAATGTGAGTCACAAAACATTGTTTAAATAATTGTGATAACCAACATAATTCTTCGTTTGACGTTCTGTTGCACGTTCACACTGAGCCTAGCTACTGCCATTGTTCCGCAGACAATGAGTTATCATTTCGTACCTAACGTCATCTACACTATCTAGATATGAACTTTCGCAATTACACAGCTTATGAACAAGATCCTGCGTAATCAAATACAATACATATATATACATATAAATACAGTCTAAGCGATGCCGACTGTCAAAACTTTAAAAATAATCTAACAAGTTAGAGAATCCGCGTCTAGTAGGCATATAATGAAGTTCGCAAGTTGCAGTTCTTGTTGAATTAGCCCACGACTACTCGTCCTGGTGGCTAACTGCGATAAAGCACTTAATACATACCTTCACAGAAGAAACACTTCGGAACGTTCGACACGACACGCAAAAGCACATGTGGTTTGTTATTGTGCAGTAGGATGCCGATCGCGTATAAAACACGTGACACAAAAAGGGCAGGACGTCTACCCCGGCTAATTGTTTCGCCAGTTATTCCCGGTGTAACGTTTCTGCGTATGCGCGATAAATGTAAAACAAGTTTTGAGGCATGTTTTGATAGCAAACGTAAAGCACGTGACTATAGTGTGCCATAATCCGTGACAGTGATTTAAACAAACGTTATATTTTATTGTGTAGAACGATATTGTAAGATAATGATATGGAGGTTGATGATTTAGAGGTAATGTGGATTAAGGTTATGCCAAAGAAAACGCCTCGAAAATTGTCATGTATACTGGTGGCATGTTTATATTATACTCCAAAGACGGAGTATTTAAAAATACGTGATCATTTAATCACCAGCATTGACACTGTAATGCGAAAACACCCAGAATGTGGTGTGATCATAACTGGCGATTTCAACCAGTTGCGGGATAACTTTATGAAAACCCACTATAGATTTGTCCAAGTAGTTAATGTTGTAACACGTGGACAGGCGATATTAGACAAAATATGGACGAATATGGAGGAGGTATACACCCCACCTGTTACTATCTCCGAACTGGGGTCATCGGACCATAACATGGTTTTGCTTAAACCTAAAGCGAAAAGCTCAGTTGATACTGGATGCGTGACACGGTTAACCGTAAGGTGTATGGGGCCAAAAGAAAAAAACACATTCAATATGGCTTTATCAGCCATTAAATGGGAACCCCTATTTAGGCTTGATTCATGTGCAGATCAATATTCATATTATCAAACGGTTATTAGCAACCTGATGGAAATATGCTTTCCTACTAAAGTTGTTACGAGGCATACGGCTGATAAACCATGGGTTACAGACTGGTTCAGAGACTTAGTTCGTAAACGACAGCGAGCTCACATGAGTGGTGATATGAATCAAGCAAAAATATTGCGTAATAAGGTCAACCGAGCCGCGTCGAAACTTAAGTATAATTTTTACCAAACACAAATTGCAACAATGCATGAATCGGGATCCCACGATTGGTGGAAGCATATGAAAACAATAATGGGACTTAAAACAAATGGCAACTCATGCATGCAAGGTCTAGCTAACAAAACAACGGATGGTGATTGTGGCTTACTGGCCAATACAATGAATGATTTCTTTGTGTCTGTGAGTGACCATTTGCCTCGGTTAAATAAGAACCACAAGGTGTTCGACGTTAACGAGGAACTGCCGGATCAGTATGTGATAAGCGTATATACTACTTTTAAAGCTTTGAAGAGTGTTAAAGCCAACAAGGCTACTGGGCCTGACAACATCCCTGCATGGGTGTTAAGAAACTATGCAAATGTTCTCGCCCCTCCATTAACTGCTATTTTTAACAATTCACTAAGAAAAGGTGTACTCCCTATGGAATGGAAAATGGCCAATGTAATACCGTTGCCAAAAACAAGCTGTGTCGATTGAAAAAGACATTAGACCAATTTCACTAACTCCAATAGCTGCCAAGGTGTTTGAATCAATAATAATGAAATGGGTGGATGAAACAATTGAAGGTGAAATTGATGCTAAGCAATTTGGAGGAATTAGCGGAACGTCCACAACAGATGTTCTTGTCGAACTGGTTCATATGTGGTATAAGGCGACAGATAAATTGAATTCTTATGTCAGAGTTGTAATGCTAGACTTTAGCAAAGCGTTTGATCTTATTAATCATCATTTGTTGCTAGATAAGCTACAATCGTATGGGTTGCCCGCACATATTTTAAGATGGATGGCAACATTTCTATTAGACAGAACTCAACGAGTAAAAATAGGAAATGAATATTCCCATTCTGGTCATCCCAATGGGGGAGTACCGCAAAGGACATTGTCTGGACCTAAATGTTTCCTTGTTTACATAAATGATTTAAGAACGACTGTTCCACTATATAAGTATGTAGATGATAGTACGTTATTTGAAATATGCGACAGAAAGGGTGTATCTGTCATTCAAGAGTCGGTTGATATTGCTGCTAGATGGACAGAAAAGAATGACATGAAAATTAATTCCGAAAAATCAAAAGAAATAATCATTAGTTTTGCACAAGATGGCAATTTCAGAAGCACTATCCCGAATATAAAAATTGATGGGAGGGATGTAGCACAAGTTTGCCATGCCAAACTATTAGGTGTGACCATTTCTCAGGATCTGACATGGAACAAACACGTAGATACTATTGTGAAAAAAGCTGGTAAACGCTTGTACATGTTATATCAGTTAAAGCGTGCAGGGATTACACAGAAAGATCTGGTCAGTGTATATGTTAGTGTGGTGAGACCAGTTCTAGAATATGCATGTCCTGTATGGCACACTAACTTGCCCCAATATTTGTCTGACAATATTGAAGTTATACAAAAAAGGGCATTAAAATGTATTTTTCCTGGATTGGGTTACGCGGAGATACTAAGACGTGTTAACCTGGATACGTTGAATGTAAGACGGGAGAGCATTTGTCAAAAATATTTTGATAAAATTAAAGTCGGCACACATAGATTAAATTATCTGCTGCCTGACAAAAGACATACCGATTATAATATTAGACAAGAAAATGTGTACCCGTTACCAGTTACTAGAACGAATAGATTCCGTAACTCCTTTATACCGTGGGCTTTATACAACTGTCAGTAAAAAGGTTATTAGTACGGTATGATTTGCGGTATCAAATGTATTTCTATTGTATTTGTATGAGGTTTTGATGAGTCAATTGTAACCTATTGTAATGTCAATCCAACTCAGTTGAGTTGCTAATAAAACTTGTGTTATTATTATTATTATTATAACTTTACACAGTAATCATCACTGGAGAGTTAACGAACAGCTCGTGAAATTAGTTATAGAAATACAATTATATTGTTACCATAGTTGTTTTTGCAAAGCGAACTATTTGTGTTTTGTTTTTGCCAAATATTTATTCATCACAAAATATTGCATATTGGTTCGATTTGGTAATGCTACTTGAAATGTTCAACACATATTTATTTTCTATCCACTGTCGTCGTCGTCGTCAACATCACGCAGAATATCTTTGTTGATTGCTGATATTTGAAGAACAATTTACATGCAGTTCAACAACAGCACAGATTGCTACAGAGAACAAAATTCAAAATCGCTGGCACCTTGCGAGCACGGCCGTCGATCGGTGGGGGGGGGGGGGGGGACGGGGGAGACGCGTCCCCCCTCCCACTTTTTAGGGTGGGGGGACAGCATAGGAATTGTACTTTTCAGTACAGAAAAATTGTGAGGTATACAGCCTGACTCAACACTCTTTTAAAAGCCGCTACGTAGGACTAGCTAGACAATAAACTCGCTATATGAAATTCAGCAAAGTTATTTATCGCAAATTAACACGAGGCAAACAAATTTTGAGGTATGTTTTGCTGTTAGTGCGCCATAATCCGTGATAGTTACTTAAACAAACGTATTATTTGAATGTATTGAACGAAATTTTAGACATCTCTTCAAAATAGTCATCACAGGAGAGTTATCGAACAGCTCGTGGCATTTATACCAAAAGTGCTTTGTTATTTCGCTGCACATTGATGATTTTAAATTTGGCGCGCATACGCAGAAAGGTCAATCGAAAAGTTTATAACTACCTGAAAAATGTAAGCCGCTACCGGGCTCTATCAACCTTGTGTTGATATTATTATTAGCTGTAGCCATCAAGCACATTTTAAATAATGAAATTTGTGTTGCGCTTTCACCCCTCGCCTGCTTGATGCTTATCGCCTACGGCAGAATCGGCGGATTCCTGCACTTTGTGTAACATATTCCCATTTGAGTGATGACAAATTTCTTTGCCAAAATTTCGGATTGGGAGGTTCTACACAGGCACAGCATGGGCGTCGATCAGTGGGGGACGAGGGGGACGCTGGCCACCCCACGGCCTGAGGTGGTCAGCATAGGAAATGTCCTCATACTTTTTCAGTTCATAAATCAAATTTATAGGCATATATAGCGAGACTGATCACTCCCCTCTCTTAAAAAACCTACATCGGTCTAGTAGTAAAATTAATAATAAGAACTAAACTTCCGACTACCTAGTGGAAAATCACTAGATAAACTGCTTGGTTGGCAGCAGCCCGCAACTTCATCTAAGTCCAGTAAATATTCATCATGCCGGGCTCTGTCATTTTGCACCCTTGTATAAGCTGTATTGATATATAGCCATCAAACACATAATATATTATTAATTTTTGTTTGTCCTGTCACCCCTTGTATTGCGGCCTGGTCGCCCTGGTGGATATTTATATCGCATACGGCGGAACCAGAGGATTTATGCACTTTGTGTAATTTGATCTCATTTTAGTGATGACAAATTTCTTTATCAAAAGGTGGCATTGGGAAGTCCTACACAGGCACTCCTGTAAGCTCTGCATCTTGCCACTCTATGAAACAGGCAATTGCAGTGTTGGGTCCAAAGTGTACCCCAAATGTTCAGTGATTGGGGTAGGCCATGGCCCCTCTTCAAATATATGTTGCCAGCATAACTATTATAAATAGCATAACATAAAGGCTTTTTTAGTTTAGAATTAGCACCAGACCAACAAGGAATTATGTTTTATATTTACAAAGAAATACCTATGTGTATATCAGGTCATATAATATATGTTATATGTATTATAATATATATATATATATGTATAGAGCCAACTCGAAGAGCCAACTCGAAGAGAAATGGTACAACAGAAGTAAGAATTGTGTAAGACGGATGCAAATCCTGTTGTAGATATCGCCTGGTGTCATCTCAGACTACGACCTCGAGGTGTGGTACCCATGCCAAATGGTGCTAACATTATTCCCGATCAGATAATCCCATTTTGGTATGGATTTTACAACAGCCTCTCACGGGTGAGAATTAGCTACACAACAATATCCAGCAATCATAGTAAAATGTGAGTCACAAAACATTGTTTAAATAATTGTGATAACCAACATAATTCTTCGTTTGACGTTCTGTTGCACGTTCACACTGAGCCTAGCTACTGCCATTGTTCCGCAGACAATGAGTTATCATTTCGTACCTAACGTCATCTACACTATCTAGATATGAACTTTCGCAATTACACAGCTTATGAACAAGATCCTGCGTAATCAAATACAATACATATATATATATATACATATACATATAAATACAGTCTAAGCGATGCCGACTCTATAATGTAACAAGTTAGAGAATCCGCGTCTAGTAGGCATATAATGAAGTTCGCAACTTGCAGTTCTTGTTGAATTAGTCCACGACTACTCGCCCTGGTGGCTAACTGCGATAAAGCACTTAATACATACCTTCACAGAAGAAACACTTCGGAACGCTCGACACGACACGCAAAAGCACATGTGGTTTGTTATTGTGCAGTAGGATGCCGATCGCGTATAAAACACGTGACACAAAAAGGGCAGGACGTCTACCCCGGCTAATGGTTTCGCCAGTTATTCCCGGTGTAACGACGATTCTTTTTTGCGAATAAAAAAGACATGTACGCATTTTATAATTAAACTGAGAGTGCATACTAGTGAAACTATTGAAACATTACACATCGGGACATGAAAGAAAAGGATTGGCGATGGGCACAACGAAATGATTGGGAACCTTTAAGTAATGTTTCTTTTTGAAAGCTTGATTAACGGGGATTTCAAATAAAGTTCCATAAAGTATGCTAATCGCAGGAAATCATAACAACGTTTAAATGTGGTAAAGTATGACTTTATAACAGTCATTGAGTAATTTCCGTAGACAAATTGTTATAGCGGAAATTGGAAAAATTATAAAGAAGAGTGATAGAGTTAGTTATATCTATTTACCCACTTATTATCCACTATTATCACTCTTTACAAAACTTAGAATTAGAATAAGCAAATAATTATGTTGTATAAAATATAAATACTCGTACACAAACACACACGCACGCACGCACGCAAGCACACATAAACATATTATTATGTATGTCAAACTTATATAAATTCTCTATGCACATGTTACTCCCGCCAAGAAGTCAAGCATTCGTTTGCAAACTATCACGTTTCTGATAATAGAACAGCCAGACAGCCAGATGCTGTTGAAAAGCTGTTGAAAGACCTTTGAAAGTAAACTTGTTCATATATATATAATATATATATATATATATATATATATATATATATATATATATATATATATATATATATATATATATATATATATATATATATATATATATATATATATATATATATATAACTTGTCTGGTCTACCAGAAACTACAAACAACAATTACATAATAAATAAATTCCGTTTTTCTGTAACTGAAACAATTTATTCGGAATATATTAAACGGTTTGTTTTCAGAGATATATGCCAGTCCTTGTGATGATATTTTCGGAAGTTCTTAAGCGACCCGCCGGACAAGTATTTTGTTCGTAAATTCGTCTTCGATGCGGTTGTACTGGAACTTACATCGTTTGCAAAGTGGTTTACCTCTGTAAAACAAAAACAACAACATAGTAAAACAATAAACCTACGGTATATGTACGTGGCCAGGGTGAAATGAGAGCTGGCGCAGAGGATCCGGAGCGGAAGGGAAGAAGGTCAAATGTCAAAGGTCAATATCAAAGGTCAAACAGCGCTCCTTGCGGATAGTGGTGAACTAAAAACTATGTCAAAGAACAAGTGACGCCCCAAGCAGGTAGGTCAAGAACTAGTACGGTAAAAAATTCGTTTGTCATATTTAAAAACCTATGTCTAAGGGGTCAAATATCACGCAGCGCTCTGGGATAAGTGATTAACAAGTAGCGCCCCGACGTATAGGTTATGCGCAATGTTATAATTGGTAAATCTACTTAGACAAACACGATTGCGTATGCTGTCTATCCGATGAATATGGGATACATTTATCAAGAAAACAAAAGATCTGCACCCATGTTTGGGACGTAGGCCACTTTGATTTCTTTCCCACGTATGCGACTAACATATCTAAATACCTCATTTGCTTAGGTATCCTTGCCCTCTGATTATCTGATCCTAACCAGAACCGAACTTCACAATGCAGTATTAAAACAGTGGTCAAATTTACTCCACCAACTCTAGGTTTATTTCAGCAAACATGATACAATCTTACAGTAAACAGGATTGTTGATGCTAAAAATAGCATTCTTGCAACAATGAATCAACGTCTCACAATAACTAGCCTATTGCAAAGTCATTCTATCCAAGCGCTTATCAGCTTTTCTCTAGTTGGTAAGTGGTGTTACTTTCACATCCGCGTTATTTTTCATTTTCGGCACACTGACATGACTGCAGTCACCCTCATAGAGGTTGGAGCTATGCTGAGCCATCAGGGGCCCTGTGCCTGTACCACCCCCGTAACCTTACCACCGCGGGGTTAACTCCCATTTTACACTACTATCACCACCACCACCAGCAGCATCAGCAGAAACAGCAGTAGCGGCGACGACAGCTGAGGTGTTAGACCTGGTTCTACCTAGTGTGTTAAGCCCATGTAATATCACATTTCCATTTGTTTTAATTGTGTGATTACCAATCATTATAATATATCGTGCTTGTTTTGTCACCAATTCACGTGAAAACGCGTCTTATCACATTCGTTCCTACTTGTAGCCGCGTGCACCGTCACTGGCGCCTTTTTGGGTGCCCGCATTGCCAAACCGAATTCACGAGGCGGGACAATTTGACATGCCATGTCCGCCGCGGTCGTTGTACCCGTCGCTAGGGCATGGCGGAGGGGTGGAGGTGGATGCGCTCGTGGTGAGTTAACCTGTTAAGCCCTGAGTTTCTGAGGACCTCAACGCTATGACCAGACATGGGTTCACATAATGAACCATATCGTAAAAACTGTTCATCACAATTATATAAAAGTTTATATAATCTGAACCAGAAAGGAATTATCTATACATTGATGTACACATCATTGTTGTATGACTAACTTAAACGAATTAATATATAATTTACATATATCAAAAATCCAAGATGGCCGACAATATATATGAAAATCAGTTTTGTTTTGTTGATTCCTCCATAATTATAAGCGATTATTTCTCAATTATTATATCATTGCAAGATATTATATGTCGTCAATTAGAACCACACAAAAATAACACTCATACATCAACTGGGTTCTATTTTATGTCACTCAGGAAGTTGGTCCTGTTTTTCTCAAATCAGGATTGAAATATTACATACAGCAAATGACACTGCCATCACAAGTTCTACGTGGAATATAGCACATGCAAGTACAAAGCAAAATTATATTTTGTGAATCAGAATACATTTGCCAACTCAGTGTTATCAAAATTACTGTCGCGTGACTACAAACCATATTGAAAATAATCAGAATATTACTTATGTCAACAATCCAGACAAGAAGCAAGATGGACGATAAGATACATACAAATCAGTTAAATTCTGTGGCTAATGCGCAATTATTTGACAGCTTAGAATCGAAGAAATTTCGCCTATGTCAAACACGGCTGTGAAACATAGCTGCTGCTTTTCACATTTTCATCCGAATCATCGGACATGCTAAATAAATAACTGCAATTCTTGCTCACGAACATCGCTAACATGAATACTGAAACATTTACGATCGACTGCTGATTTGATTTTGCTACAAAGTGTCGTTTTTTTTGATAGATATACGCAAACTTGGTGTCAAACTATCGGTAAAACTTATGTCTACATACGGGTATAATTTGACGAAGTTTCTGCGAAAAACGAGTGACATCTAGCGATTATAGTACACAATCGTGTCAACCGTAATCGTGTTAACCGTAATATTTGGCTATATTTCAATTTCATGTAAAATATATGTTTATTACTCTAAAAATGGCGGGGGCGTCACTTGTTCATCACATATCCGCAAAAAAGGGCTACATTGCCCTTTAGACCTAATTTTAAACACAAGACACACGAATTTTGATAGTACTGGTTTTTTTATTTATCTAGTTTGTAGTTGATCACCTATCAACCAGAGGTTGCTGTGTGACCTTTGACTTGACTTTGACCTTTATATAAACATAAATATGCACGAACGTGTCGACACATATCCCCATGAATAATTGTCCTGTAACGTTTCTTCCCTCTGTTTCAGAAATGTTGGTTCCTGCCCCGCTCGATTTAAGGCAGTTTTTTGTTTAACTATAAGAAAGTATTTCTACTTGACGTATCTGCCTATTACTAGACCCGCAATTGCCATAAAGCTGTTTAATTTCATGAATTTGTGACTAGCCAAATTATAGTAAATCATACTCGACCAAGATGGATAATGGGTTTTTTGGTCGCAAAGATAAATTAATTGATATATTTATCTATGAAATACGTTATAATCTGAGTGGATTGTCACCCGTTGGAATGTCAATCGAAAGCAGAAGATAAGATGGCCGCCACAAATGGGGCGCTGTGGTGCAGTGTTAGAGCATTAGACTCTCAATTGAGAGATCCAGAGTTCGATGCCTGTACTCACGGGCATCGATCGGTGGGGGACGGGGGATGCGTCCCCCCACTTTTCAGCGTGGGGGGCAGCATAGGAATTGTTCCCCCACTTTTCGGCTCAGAAAAATGGCGGGGCATGTAGCCTGACTCACCACTCCTCTTTCTTAAAAGCCGATATATATATATATATATATATATGACTAGTAGCTAGATATTAAACTCGCGATATGAATTTCCGACCACCAATTAGAAAATCGACTAGATAAATTGCTTGCTTGGCCCGGCCACAGCGCCCAACTTGATCTTACTTTAGTAAATAATCATCATGCCGGTGTAGCGCTTACATTTATCCGGCGTTATAAACGATCCGATTGACGTTTCTGCACATGCGCGATAAATCGAAAATCATTTATGTGCAGCGAAAGGACAATGCATTTATGGTATAAATAATACGGGTTATTCGTTAGGATATATACATATATATATATATATATATATATATATATATATATATATATATATATATATATATATATATATATATATATATAGGCAAACAAGTTTTGAGGCATGGTTTGATAGCAAGCGTAAATCACGTGACTGTAGTGCGCCATAATCCGTGACAGTGGTTTAAACAAACGTAAGATGTTATTGTATTGAACGACATTTTAAGCAACTCTTCACAGTAATCATCACAGGGGAATTATCGAACAGCCCTGGCATTATACCAAAAATGCTTTGTCGTTTCGCTACACATTGGTGATTTTACCTTTATTGTGCATGCGCAGAAACGTAAATCGGTAAGTTGATAATGATAGGGAAAATGTAAGCGGGACACCGGGCTGAGCCGCTGCCGGGCTCTATCAGCTTGCATCCTTGTGCTGATGTTGTTAGTAGGTTACTACCATCAAGCACTTTATAAATTTGTGTTTCACTTTCACCCCTCCCCTGCTTGATGCTTTTCGCCTACGATAGAAGACTCCTGCACTTGTGTAGCATATTCCTATCTGAGAGATGACAAATTTCTTTGCCAAAATGTAGGATTGGGAAGTTCAACACAGCATGGGCATCGATCGGTGGGGGACGAGTGTCCCCCCACTCTTCAGCCTGAGGGGGACAGCATAGGAAATGTCCCCCACTTTTTTAGTTCATAAACACAAATTTACTCCCCTCTCTTAGAAACCCGACATCGGTCTAGAAGTAAAATTAATATATGAGTTCACATATAAACTTCCGACTACCCAGCGGAAAATTACTAGATAAATTACTTGGTTGGCAGCAACTTGATCTTAGTCAAGTAAATATTCATCATGCCGGGCTCTGTCAATTTGCACCCTTGTGTTGATATATGAATAGGCAGTAGCCATCAAGCACATCATAGATTATTGATTGTTATCACCCCTCGGATTGCAGCCTGGTCGCCCTGGTGGATACCTATATCGCCTACAACGGAACCAGCGGATTCCTGCGCTTTGTGTAATTTCATCGCATTTCAGTGATGAAAAATTTCTTTGCCAAATGGTTGGGTTGGACTCCAACACAGCCACCCCTGTAACCTCTGCATCTTGTGACCACGGACTTATATGCTCATAATTCCGTGTTGTCACTCTGTGAATCAGGCAAGCAGTTATGGGTCCAAAAGCTACCCTCCACGTTTTCAGGGATTGGGGTGAGCCATGGCCCCTCTTCAAATATATATGGCCAACATAACTACTTTAAATAGCATAACACAAAGGTCTTTGTTTATTTTAGAATTAGCACCAGAACAACAATGAATTATGTTTCATATTTACTAAAAATAGTTATATGTGTTGTAGGTCATATATATATATATATATATATATATATATATATATATATATATATATATATATATATATATATATATATATATACATCTATATATATTATATACATACATAGCAAATACAAACATATGTATATGTATCTATGTATGTATGTATGTATATATATATATATATATATTATATACATACATAAAACATACAAACATAAAAAATACAAACGTATATATATATATATATATATATATATATATATATATATATATATGTTGAATATAACCCTATCAAGTCATTATGTATGGTCTTCAAACCACGTGGTTTTAACCTGAAATGTCCAGATATGTATATGAACCTAAACAAGCTTGCATATGTCAAAGAAGCAAAATATTTAGGTGTGATAATATACAATGACCTGAAAGATGACGGAGATATTTTAAGACATCTACGTAATTTTTATGTTAGGTCAAATAGCATTATCAGAAAATTTCCCCACTGTTCCGTGGGTGTTAAACTACATCTGTTTCAGGCATATTGTTGTACAACTTATTGTTGCCAATTATGGGTTAACTAATAAGGGCTCTTATTTGAAAGCTAAAGTTTCCTACAACAATATGCATAGACGGATTTTGGGATATAGCCGACGGGACAGCGCGAGTGGCATGTTTGCTAACAATGCTATTGATACATTTGACGCCCTATTGCGTAAGAACATTTATGGTTTTAAAAGACGCATTTTTAACATAAATAATGACTTGATTAGGGTTATGTACAATTGCTTTGAAATAGTAAATGGCCCAATGTGGATTAGCTGGGCCAATTAATTGTACACAATAAATCTGTAAGATAGTCATCATGTCTAGCATATAACTTTATTATTTATTTATTATATATATATATATATATATATATATATATATATATATATATATATATATATATATATATATATATATATATATATATATATATATTTAAAGTCAATAAGTTGTTTATATAACTTACTTTTCAAAAGGTGTTTATTTACATGAACTAATTGCATATTTATTTTACAATCACATCCTGTATATTGCTCGTTATTTTATCTGTTTTTCTACAATTTCACATCTATCTAACTTATAACCTTATTTATTTTTTATCTAATAATTGTTTAAAAGCAAAACAAAGTTAACTGTTTCGTGGCATACACCTAATAGAGTTAATATAAAGTAACAATTTCCACATATATTCAATTTTTTTACCGCAGCGGTTTACCAGAAAAATATTTTTTAACACCCAGCCATCCAAATACTACGCGCTACTCCATCTTACACGAAGAATGACGTCACGACGGTGATCGAGGCGCTCTCCACGCAGATTCACTGCATGGGGTTTGGCTGTTGTCATGAAATGGCTGCGACTCGGCAACGCGCGTAACATGCTGATGACGGTAAATATAAAGTTGTCTATTATTGTTATCGCTGAAATCATCCCATCAACTGATGATACATGACTACATGTCTACTTCAAAGCATTTCTCCTAAAAATGGACCGAGCAAAGTGAACTGTACTTGGACTGGAGGGATTCCAAACAGTACGCCCGCAAATGTGAATCAATTTCTTCAATACTACCGGTTGTTTCAACTATTATTGCAACCGTATGCCGAACAGTAAGGCATAATTACTAAAGTTTACCATAGATTTAACCACAGATTAAATACACGTCTATAAGCAGCTGCTAGATGTCACGCCAACTGAACGAACTGTCGAAGACTCGAAGTTGTTGACCCTTAACAACGTCGCAGGTTAAGGGTCAGACATAGAATGCCGCGCGCTGAATGGCCAAGTCAATTTAACCCTTCACTTAATGGCGGCGTCTAGACCATCGTGGATTTCGTTAGAATTTTAGACTTTAAAGTCACATTCTGAGTAAACCGCTGACGTTAAAAAATTGAGTATATGTGGAAATTGTTACTTTATATTAACTCTATTAGATGTATGCCACGAAACAGTTAACTTTTTTTGGTCTTTAACATATTGGATCTTTAACAGGCTATTTAGATGTTCTAATGTATGTACCAATTGTATATGGGTTTTAACCTGAAATAAATGTATTCGTATTCGTATATATATATATATATATATATATATATATATATATATATATATATATATATATAATTGGTTCCCCGTCCCCCCACTTTTAGAACCGGATCGACGCCCCTGCCTGTACTGCCGTGTTAGTTTTGACTATGTGTATGTATTTGTATATGTGCTTTATCCGATAACGAGAAGGTGAACATTTGTTAAATGAAGAAATTGTACTTTGGCGTCATCTTGGATTTTGTAATTTTGATCGATATATTATATCGTGTGAAAATTCACATACATTTAGATTTCCATAGCATGAATTTAAATGTATATGGACACTGAACTCACATTCAAATTCGACGTAACTGTCTTCGCCTAGTTGTTAACAAAGTTACTTATGTTATGGTGGTACCCTTCATTTGCCTTCTTCCAAGGTAGGTGGTATGTCAGGCTTCATACAGACACAAACCTGCGTAAACGTCTCGACACATATCACTACGATTCACTACATGCCTGCCTGCCTGCCTGCCTGCCTGCCTGCCTGCCTGCCTGCCTGCCTGCCTGCCTGCCTGCCTGCCTGCCTGCCTGCCTGCCTGCCTGCCTGCCTGCCTGCCTGCCTGCCTGCCTGCCTGCCTGCCTGCCTGCCTGCCTGCCTGCCTGCCTGCCTGCCTGCCTGCCTGCCTGCCTGCCTGCCTGCCTGCCTGCCTGCCTGCCTGCCTGCCTGCCTGCCTGCCTGCCTGCCTGCCTGCCTGCCTGCCTGCCTGCCTGCCTGCCTGCCTGCCTGCCTGCCTGCCTGCCTGCCTGCCTGCCTGCCTGCCTGCCTGCCTGTTGCCGCGTGTGTGCGTGTGTGCGTGTGTGCGTGCGTGCGGGCGTGCGGGCATGCGTGCGTGCCTACCTGCCTACACACGCCTGCCTGCCTACGTGCCTACGCACATGTATGAATGTATGTTCGTGGACTCACGTTGTATTCAATTTTGCATACATCAAGTTTTTCTAGGTGATTCACCAGACACATTGGGTGTAGGCCACCCTCTTAAAATTCAAAATGCCCGCATGCAATGCATTTGAACTATTATAACAGTTGTGTAATACGTGATATAACAACACGACCCTTGGTGGATATATCGACTAATATTAATACATAACTTTCAGATATTGAGCCATCTAAAATTACTTGTGTTGACTACCATCTTGAGATGTAAAATTACTTACACATATTGCAGTGCAACTACTATACGAAACTTGGTGAATATATATATATATATGTGTGTGTGTGTGTGTGTGTGTGTGTGTGTGTGTGTGTGTGTGTGTGTGTGTGTTGTGTGTGTGTGTGTGTGTGTGTGTGTGTGTGTGTGTGTGTGTGTGTGTGTGTGTGTGTGTGTGTGTGTGTGCGTGGTAAATGTTTGTCATGTTGAAACTTATAATGGTTGACATATAATGCAATTTAAATGCGGTAACAATTGCATACTAGGTGATGGTAACATGACATTTGACTAATATGCATGGATTATTTCCAGATATTGGGCCAGTTGAAATTATTCCGTTATACGCCGCCATTTTGACATTTAAAATAGCTGACATATGCCTATTAGATTTCTAACGGTCTTCGAACCAGTGTCGCTGTAGCGGTTACATATTCCCGGCGTTATAAACGTTCCGATTGACGTTTCTGCGTATGCGCGATAAATGTAAAACAAGTTTTGAGGCATGTTTTGATAGCAAACGTAAAGCACGTGACTATAGTGTGCCATAATCCGTGACATGATTTAAACAAACGTTATATTTTATTGTGTAGAACGATATTGTAAGATAATGATATGGAGGTTGATGATTGAGAGTTAATGTGGATTAAGGTTATGCCAAAGAAAACGCCTCGAAAATTGTCATGTATACTGGTGGCATGTTTATATTATACTCCAAAGACGGAGTATTTAAAAATACGTGATCATTTAATCACCAGCATTGACACTGTAATGCGAAAACACCCAGAATGTGGTGTGATCATAACTGGCGATTTCAACCAGTTGCGGGATAACTTTATGAAAACCCACTATAGATTTGTCCAAGTAGTTAATGTTGTAACACGTGGACAGGCGATATTAGACAAAATATGGACGAATATGGAGGAGGTATACACCCCACCTGTTACTATCTCCGAACTGGGGTCATCGGACCATAACATGGTTTTGCTTAAACCTAAAGCGAAAAGCTCAGTTGATACTGGATGCGTGACACGGTTAACCGTAAGGTGTATGGGGCCAAAAGAAAAAAACACATTCAATATGGCTTTATCAGCCATTAAATGGGAACCCCTATTTAGGCTTGATTCATGTGCAGATCAATATTCATATTATCAAACGGTTATTAGCAACCTGATGGAAATATGCTTTCCTACTAAAGTTGTTACGAGGCATACGGCTGATAAACCATGGGTTACAGACTGGTTCAGAGACTTAGTTCGTAAACGACAGCGAGCTCACATGAGTGGTGATATGAATCAAGCAAAAATATTGCGTAATAAGGTCAACCGAGCCGCGTCGAAACTTAAGTATAATTTTTACCAAACACAAATTGCAACAATGCATGAATCGGGATCCCACGATTGGTGGAAGCATATGAAAACAATAATGGGACTTAAAACAAATGGCAACTCATGCATGCAAGGTCTAGCTAACAAAACAACGGATGGTGATTGTGGCTTACTGGCCAATACAATGAATGATTTCTTTGTGTCTGTGAGTGACCATTTGCCTCGGTTAAATAAGAACCACAAGGTGTTCGACGTTAACGAGGAACTGCCGGATCAGTATGTGATAAGCGTATATACTACTTTTAAAGCTTTGGAGAGTGTTAAAGCCAACAAGGCTACTGGGCCTGACAACATCCCTGCATGGGTGTTAAGAAACTATGCAAATGTTCTCGCCCCTCCATTAACTGCTATTTTTAACAATTCACTAAGAAAAGGTGTACTCCCTATGGAATGGAAAATGGCCAATGTAATACCGTTGCCAAAAACAAGCTGTGTCGATTGAAAAAGACATTAGACCAATTTCACTAACTCCAATAGCTGCCAAGGTGTTTGAATCAATAATAATGAAATGGGTGGATGAAACAATTGAAGGTGAAATTGATGCTAAGCAATTTGGAGGAATTAGCGGAACGTCCACAACAGATGTTCTTGTCGAACTGGTTCATATGTGGTATAAGGCGACAGATAAATTGAATTCTTATGTCAGAGTTGTAATGCTAGACTTTAGCAAAGCGTTTGATCTTATTAATCATCATTTGTTGCTAGATAAGCTACAATCGTATGGGTTGCCCGCACATATTTTAAGATGGATGGCAACATTTCTATTAGACAGAACTCAACGAGTAAAAATAGGAAATGAATATTCCCATTCTGGTCATCCCAATGGGGGAGTACCGCAAAGGACATTGTCTGGACCTAAATGTTTCCTTGTTTACATAAATGATTTAAGAACGACTGTTCCACTATATAAGTATGTAGATGATAGTACGTTATTTGAAATATGCGACAGAAAGGGTGTATCTGTCATTCAAGAGTCGGTTGATATTGCTGCTAGATGGACAGAAAAGAATGACATGAAAATTAATTCCGAAAAATCAAAAGAAATAATCATTAGTTTTGCACAAGATGGCAATTTCAGAAGCACTATCCCGAATATAAAAATTGATGGGAGGGATGTAGCACAAGTTTGCCATGCCAAACTATTAGGTGTGACCATTTCTCAGGATCTGACATGGAACAAACACGTAGATACTATTGTGAAAAAAGCTGGTAAACGCTTGTACATGTTATATCAGTTAAAGCGTGCAGGGATTACACAGAAAGATCTGGTCAGTGTATATGTTAGTGTGGTGAGACCAGTTCTAGAATATGCATGTCCTGTATGGCACACTAACTTGCCCCAATATTTGTCTGACAATATTGAAGTTATACAAAAAAGGGCATTAAAATGTATTTTTCCTGGATTGGGTTACGCGGAGATACTAAGACGTGTTAACCTGGATACGTTGAATGTAAGACGGGAGAGCATTTGTCAAAAATATTTTGATAAAATTAAAGTCGGCACACATAGATTAAATTATCTGCTGCCTGACAAAAGACATACCGATTATAATATTAGACAAGAAAATGTGTACCCGTTACCAGTTACTAGAACGAATAGATTCCGTAACTCCTTTATACCGTGGGCTTTATACAACTGTCAGTAAAAAGGTTATTAGTACGGTATGATTTGCGGTATCAAATGTATTTCTATTGTATTTGTATGAGGTTTTGATGAGTCAATTGTAACCTATTGTAATGTCAATCCAACTCAGTTGAGTTGCTAATAAAACTTGTGTTATTATTATTATTATTATAACTTTACACAGTAATCATCACAGGAGAGTTAACGAACAGCTCGTGAAATTAGTTATAGAAATACAATTATATTGTTACCATAGTTGTTTTTGCAAAGCGAACTATTTGTGTTTTGTTTTTGCCAAATATTTATTCATCACAAAATATTGCATATTGGTTCGATTTGGTAATGCTACTTGAAATGTTCAACACATATTTATTTTCTATCCACTGTCGTCGTCGTCGTCAACATCACGCAGAATATCTTTGTTGATTGCTGATATTTGAAGAACAATTTACATGCAGTTCAACAACAGCACAGATTGCTACAGAGAACAAAATTCAAAATCGCTGGCACCTTGCGAGCACGGCCGTCGATCGGTGGGGGGGGGGACGGGGGAGACGCGTCCCCCCTCCCACTTTTTAGGGTGGGGGGACAGCATAGGAATTGTACTTTTCAGTACAGAAAAATTGTGAGGTATACAGCCTGACTCAACACTCTTTTAAAAGCCGCTACGTAGGACTAGCTAGACAATAAACTCGCTATATGAAATTCAGCAAAGTTATTTATCGCAAATTAACACGAGGCAAACAAATTTTGAGGTATGTTTTGCTGTTAGTGCGCCATAATCCGTGATAGTTACTTAAACAAACGTATTATTTGAATGTATTGAACGAAATTTTAGACATCTCTTCAAAATAGTCATCACAGGAGAGTTATCGAACAGCTCGTGGCATTTATACCAAAAGTGCTTTGTTATTTCGCTGCACATTGATGATTTTAAATTTGGCGCGCATACGCAGAAAGGTCAATCGAAAAGTTTATAACTACCTGAAAAATGTAAGCCGCTACCGGGCTCTATCAACCTTGTGTTGATATTATTATTAGCTGTAGCCATCAAGCACATTTTAAATAATGAAATTTGTGTTGCGCTTTCACACCTCGCCTGCTTGATGCTTATCGCCTACGGCAGAATCGGCGGATTCCTGCACTTTGTGTAACATATTCCCATTTGAGTGATGACAAATTTCTTTGCCAAAATTTCGGATTGGGAGGTTCTACACAGGCACAGCATGGGCGTCGATCAGTGGGGGACGAGGGGGACGCTGGCCACCCCACGGCCTGAGGTGGTCAGCATAGGAAATGTCCTCATACTTTTTCAGTTCATAAATCAAATTTATAGGCATATATAGCGAGACTGATCACTCCCCTCTCTTAAAAAACCTACATCGGTCTAGTAGTAAAATTAATAATAAGAACTAAACTTCCGACTACCTAGTGGAAAATCACTAGATAAACTGCTTGGTTGGCAGCAGCCCGCAACTTCATCTAAGTCCAGTAAATATTCATCATGCCGGGCTCTGTCATTTTGCACCCTTGTATAAGCTGTATTGATATATAGCCATCAAACACATAATATATTATTAATTTTTGTTTGTCCTGTCACCCCTTGTATTGCGGCCTGGTCGCCCTGGTGGATATTTATATCGCATACGGCGGAACCAGAGGATTTATGCACTTTGTGTAATTTGATCTCATTTTAGTGATGACAAATTTCTTTATCAAAAGGTGGCATTGGGAAGTCCTACACAGGCACTCCTGTAAGCTCTGCATCTTGCCACTCTATGAAACAGGCAATTGCAGTGTTGGGTCCAAAGTGTACCCCAAATGTTCAGTGATTGGGGTAGGCCATGGCCCCTCTTCAAATATATGTTGCCAGCATAACTATTATAAATAGCATAACATAAAGGCTTTTTTAGTTTAGAATTAGCACCAGACCAACAAGGAATTATGTTTTATATTTACAAAGAAATACCTATGTGTATATCAGGTCATATAATATATGTTATATGTATTATAATATATATATATATATATATATATATATATATATATATATATATATATATATATATATATGACATGTATAGAGCCAACTCGAAGAGCCAACTCGAAGAGAAATGGTACAACAGAAGTAAGAATTGTGTAAGACGGATGCAAATCCTGTTGTAGATATCGCCTGGTGTCATCTCAGACTACGACCTCGAGGTGTGGTACCCATGCCAAATGGTGCTAACATTATTCCCGATCAGATAATCCCATTTTGGTATGGATTTTACAACAGCCTCTCACGGGTGAGAATTAGCTACACAACAATATCCAGCAATCATAGTAAAATGTGAGTCACAAAACATTGTTTAAATAATTGTGATAACCAACATAATTCTTCGTTTGACGTTCTGTTGCACGTTCACACTGAGCCTAGCTACTGCCATTGTTCCGCAGACAATGAGTTATCATTTCGTACCTAACGTCATCTACACTATCTAGATATGAACTTTCGCAATTACACAGCTTATGAACAAGATCCTGCGTAATCAAATACAATACATATATATATATATACATATACATATAAATACAGTCTAAGCGATGCCGACTCTATAATGTAACAAGTTAGAGAATCCGCGTCTAGTAGGCATATAATGAAGTTCGCAACTTGCAGTTCTTGTTGAATTAGTCCACGACTACTCGCCCTGGTGGCTAACTGCGATAAAGCACTTAATACATACCTTCACAGAAGAAACACTTCGGAACGCTCGACACGACACGCAAAAGCACATGTGGTTTGTTATTGTGCAGTAGGATGCCGATCGCGTATAAAACACGTGACACAAAAAGGGCAGGACGTCTACCCCGGCTAATGGTTTCGCCAGTTATTCCCGGTGTAACGACGATTCTTTTTTTGCGAATAAAAAAGACATGTACGCATTTTATAATTAAACTGAGAGTGCATACTAGTGAAACTATTGAAACATTACACATCGGGACATGAAAGAAAAGGATTGGCGATGGGCACAACGAAATGATTGGGAACCTTTAAGTAATGTTTCTTTTTGAAAGCTTGATTAACGGGGATTTCAAATAAAGTTCCATAAAGTATGCTAATCGCAGGAAATCATAACAACGTTTAAATGTGGTAAAGTATGACTTTATAACAGTCATTGAGTAATTTCCGTAGACAAATTGTTATAGCGGAAATTGGAAAAATTATAAAGAAGAGTGATAGAGTTAGTTATATCTATTTACCCACTTATTATCCACTATTATCACTCTTTACAAAACTTAGAATTAGAATAAGCAAATAATTATGTTGTATAAAATATAAATACTCGTACACAAACACACACGCACGCACGCACGCAAGCACACATAAACATATTATTATGTATGTCAAACTTATATAAATTCTCTATGCACATGTTACTCCCGCCAAGAAGTCAAGCATTCGTTTGCAAACTATCACGTTTCTGATAATAGAACAGCCAGACAGCCAGATGCTGTTGAAAAGCTGTTGAAAGACCTTTGAAAGTAAACTTGTTCATATATATAATATATATATATATATATATATATATATATATATATATATATATATATATATATATATATATATATATATAACTTGTCTGGTCTACCAGAAACTACAAACAACAATTACATAATAAATAAATTCCGTTTTTCTGTAACTGAAACAATTTATTCGGAATATATTAAACGGTTTGTTTTCAGAGATATATGCCAGTCCTTGTGATGATATTTTCGGAAGTTCTTAAGCGACCCGCCGGACAAGTATTTTGTTCGTAAATTCGTCTTCGATGCGGTTGTACTGGAACTTACATCGTTTGCAAAGTGGTTTACCTCTGTAAAACAAAAACAACAACATAGTAAAACAATAAACCTACGGTATATGTACGTGGCCAGGGTGAAATGAGAGCTGGCGCAGAGGATCCGGAGCGGAAGGGAAGAAGGTCAAATGTCAAAGGTCAATATCAAAGGTCAAACAGCGCTCCTTGCGGATAGTGGTGAACTAAAAACTATGTCAAAGAACAAGTGACGCCCCAAGCAGGTAGGTCAAGAACTAGTACGGTAAAAAATTCGTTTGTCATATTTAAAAACCTATGTCTAAGGGGTCAAATATCACGCAGCGCTCTGGGATAAGTGATTAACAAGTAGCGCCCCGACGTATAGGTTATGCGCAATGTTATAATTGGTAAATCTACTTAGACAAACACGATTGCGTATGCTGTCTATCCGATGAATATGGGATACATTTATCAAGAAAACAAAAGATCTGCACCCATGTTTGGGACGTAGGCCACTTTGATTTCTTTCCCACGTATGCGACTCAATAACTAAATACCTCATTTGCTTAGGTATCCTTGCCCTCTGATTATCTGATCCTAACCAGAACCGAACTTCACAATGCAGTATTAAAACAGTGGTCAAATTTACTCCACCAACTCTAGGTTTATTTCAGCAAACATGATACAATCTTACAGTAAACAGGATTGTTGATGCTAAAAATAGCATTCTTGCAACAATGAATCAACGTCTCACAATAACTAGCCTATTGCAAAGTCATTCTATCCAAGCGCTTATCAGCTTTTCTCTAGTTGGTAAGTGGTGTTACTTTCACATCCGCGTTATTTTTCATTTTCGGCACACTGACATGACTGCAGTCACCCTCATAGAGGTTGGAGCTATGCTGAGCCATCAGGGGCCCTGTGCCTGTACCACCCCCGTAACCTTACCACCGCGGGGTTAACTCCCATTTTACACTACTATCACCACCACCACCAGCAGCATCAGCAGAAACAGCAGTAGCGGCGACGACAGCTGAGGTGTTAGACCTGGTTCTACCTAGTGTGTTAAGCCCATGTAATATCACATTTCCATTTGTTTTAATTGTGTGATTACCAATCATTATAATATATCGTGCTTGTTTTGTCACCAATTCACGTGAAAACGCGTCTTATCACATTCGTTCCTACTTGTAGCCGCGTGCACCGTCACTGGCGCCTTTTTGGGTGCCCGCATTGCCAAACCGAATTCACGAGGCGGGACAATTTGACATGCCATGTCCGCCGCGGTCGTTGTACCCGTCGCTAGGGCATGGCGGAGGGGTGGAGGTGGATGCGCTCGTGGTGAGTTAACCTGTTAAGCCCTGAGTTTCTGAGGACCTCAACGCTATGACCAGACATGGGTTCACATAATGAACCATATCGTAAAAACTGTTCATCACAATTATATAAAAGTTTATATAATCTGAACCAGAAAGGAATTATCTATACATTGATGTACACATCATTGTTGTATGACTAACTTAAACGAATTAATATATAATTTACATATATCAAAAATCCAAGATGGCCGACAATATATATGAAAATCAGTTTTGTTTTGTTGATTCCTCCATAATTATAAGCGATTATTTCTCAATTATTATTATCATTGCAAAATATTATATGTCGTCAATTAGAACTACACTAAAATAACACTCATACATCAACTGGGTTCTATTTTATGTCACTCAGGAAGTTGGTCCTGTTTTTCTCAAGTCAGGATTGAAATATTACATACAGCAAATGACACTATCATCACAAGTTCTACGTGGAATATAGCACATGCAAGTACAAAGCAAAATTATATTTTGTGAATCAGAATACATTTGCCAACTCAGTGTTATCAAAATTACTGTCGCGTGACTACAAACCATATTGAAAATAATCAGAATATTACTTATGTCAACAATCCAGACAAGAAGCAAGATGGACGATAAGATACATACAAATCAGTTAAATTCTGTGGCTAATGCGCAATTATTTGACAGCTTAGAATCGAAGAAATATCGCCTATGTCAAACACGGCTGTCAACATAGCTGCTGCTTTTCACATTTTCATCCAAATCATCGGACATGCTAAATAAATAACTGCAATTCTTGCTCACGAACATCGCTAACATGAATAGTGAAACATTTACGATCGACTGCTGATTTGATTTTGCTACAAAGTGTCGTTTTTCTTGATAGATATACGCAAACTTGGTGTCAAACTATCGGTAAAACTTATGTCTACATACGGGTATAATTTGACGAAGTTTCTGCGAAAAACGAGTGACATCTAGCGATTATAGTACACAATCGTGTCAACCGTAATCGTGTTAACCGTAATATTTGGCTATATTTCAATTTCATGTAAAATATATGTTTATTACTCTAAAAATGGCGGGGGCGTCACTTGTTCATCACATATCCGCAAAAAAGGGCTACATTGCCCTTTTGACCTAATTTTAAACACAAGACACACGAATTTTGATAGTACTGGTTTTTTTATTTATCTAGTTTGTAGTTGATCACCTATCAACCAGAGGTTGCTGTGTGACCTTTGACTTGACTTTGACCTTTATATAAACATAAATATGCACGAACGTGTCGACACATATCCCCATGAATAATTGTCCTGTAACGTTTCTTCCCTCTGTTTCAGAAATGTTGGTTCCTGCCCCGCTCGATTTAAGGCAGTTTTTTGTTTAACTATAAGAAAGTATTTCTACTTGACGTATCTGCCTATTACTAGACCCGCAATTGCCATAAAGCTGTTTAATTTCATGAATTTGTGACTAGCCAAATTATAGTAAATCATACTCGACCAAGATGGATAAAGGGGTTTTTGGTTGCAAAGATAAATTGTTTGATATATTTATCTATGAAATACGTTATAATCTGAGTGGATTGTCACCCGTTGGAATGTCAATCGAAAGCAGAAGATAAGATGGCCGCCACAAATGGGGCGCTGTGGTGCAGTGTTAGAGCATTAGACTCTCAATTGAGAGATCCAGAGTTCGATGCCTGTACTCACGGGCATCGATCGGTGGGGGACGGGGGATGCGTCCCCCCACTTTTCAGCGTGGGGGGCAGCATATGAATTGTCCCCCCACGTTTCGGCTCAGAAAAATGGCGGAGCATGTAGCCTGACTCACCACTCCTCTTTCTTAAAAGCCGATATATATATATATATATATATATATATATATATATATATATATATATATATATATATATATATATATATGACTAGTAGCTAGATATTAAACTCGCGATATGAATTTCCGACCACCAATTAGAAAATCGACTAGATAAATTGCTTGCTTGGCCCGGCCACAGCGCCCAACTTGATCTTACTTTAGTAAATAATCATCATGCCGGTGTAGCGCTTACATTTATCCGGCGTTATAAACGATCCGATTGACGTTTCTGCACATGCGTGATAAATCGAAAATCATTTATGTGCAGCGAAAGGACAATGCATTTATGGTATAAATAATACGGGTTATTCGTTAGGATATATACATATATATATATATATATATATATATATATATATATATATATATAAATAACTTTGCAGACAGGTTATTTATATATATATATATATATATATATATATATATATATATATATATATATATATATATATATATATATATATATATATATATATAGGCAAACAAGTTTTGAGGCATGGTTTGATAGCAAGCGTAAATCACGTTACTGTAGTGCGCCATAATCCGTGACAGTGGTTTAAACAAACGTAAGATGTTATTGTATTGAACGACATTTTAAGCAACTCTTCACAGTAATCATCACAGGGGAATTATCGAACAGCCCGTGGCATTATACCAAAAATGCTTTGTCGTTTCGCTACACATTGGTGATTTTACCTTTATTGTGCATGCGCAGAAACGTAAATCGGTAAGTTGATAATGATAGGGAAAATGTAAGCGGGACACCGGGCTGAGCCGCTGCCGGGCTCTATCAGCTTGCATCCTTGTGCTGATGTTGTTAGTAGGTTACTACCATCAAGCACTTTATAAATTTGTGTTTCACTTTCACCCCTCCCCTGCTTGATGCTTTTCGCCTACGACAGAAGACTCCTGCACTTGTGTAGCATATTCCTATCTGAGAGATGACAAATTTCTTTGCCAAAATGTAGGATTGGGAAGTTCTACACAGCATGGGCATCGATCGGTGGGGGACGAGTGTCCCCCCACTCTTCAGCCTGAGGGGGACAGCATAGGAAATGTCCCCCACTTTTTTAGTTCATAAACACAAATTTACTCCCCTCTCTTAGAAACCCGACATCGGTCTAGAAGTAAAATTAATATATGAGTTCACATATAAACTTCCGACTACCCAGCGGAAAATTACTAGATAAATTACTTGGTTGGCAGCAACTTGATCTTAGTCAAGTAAATATTCATCATGCCGGGCTCTGTCAATTTGCACCCTTGTGTTGATATATGAATAGGCAGTAGCCATCAAGCACATCATAGATTATTAATTGTTATCACCCCTCGGATTGCAGCCTGGTCGCCCTGGTGGATACCTATATCGCCTACAACGGAACCAGCGGATTCCTGCGCTTTGTGTAATTTCATCGCATTTGAGTGATGAAAAATTTCTTTGCCAAATGGTTGGGTTGGACTCCAACACAGCCACCCCTGTAACCTCTGCATCTTGTGACCACGGACTTATATGCTCATAAGTCCGTGTTGTCACTCTGTGAATCAGGCAAGCAGTTATGGGTCCAAAAGCTACCCTCCACGTTTTCAGGGATTGGGGTGAGCCATGGCCCCTCTTCAAATATATATGGCCAACATAACTACTTTATATAGCATAACACAAAGGTCTTTGTTTATTTTAGAATTAGCACCAGACCAACAATGAATAATGTTTCATATTTACTAGAAATAGTTATATGTGTTGTAGGTCATATATATATATATATATATATATATATATATATATATATATATATATATATATATATATATATATATATATATACATATATATATATATATTATATACATACATAACAAATACAAACATATGTATATGTATCAATGTATGTATGTATGTATATATATATATATATATATATTATATACATACATAAAACATACAAACATAAAAAATACAAACATATATATATATGTTGAATATAACCCTATCAAGTCATTATGTATGGTCTTCAAACCACGTGGTTTTAACCTGAAATGTCCAGATATGTATATGAACCTAAACAAGCTTGCATATGTCAAAGAAGCAAAATATTTAGGTGTGATAATATGCAATGACCTGAAAGATGACGGAAATATTTTAAGACATCTACGTAATTTTTATGCTAGGTCAAATAGCATTATCAGAAAATTTCCCCACTGTTCCGTGGGTGTTAAACTACATCTGTTTCATGCATATTGTTGTACAACTTATTGTTGCCAATTATGGGTTAACTTTAATAAGGGCTCTTATTTGAAAGCTAAAGTTTCCTACAACAATATGCATAGACGGATTTTGGGATATAGCCGACGGGACAGCGCGAGTGGCATGTTTGCTAGTAATGCTATTGATACATTTGACGCCCTATTGCGTAAGAACATTTATGGTTTTAAAAGACGCATTTTTAACATAAATAATGACTTGATTAGGGTTATGTACAATTGCTTTGAAATAGTAAATGGCCCAATGTGGACTAGCTGGGCCAATTAATTGTACACAATAAATCTGTAAGATAGTCATCATGTCTAGCATATAACTTTATTATTTATTTATTATATATATATATATATATTTAAAGTCAATAAGTTGTTTATATAACTTACTTTTCAAAAGGTGTTTATTTACATGAACTAATTGCATATTTATTTTACAATCACATCCTGTATATTGCTCGTTATTTTATCTGTTTTTCTACAATTTTACATTTATCTAACTTATAACCTTATTTATTTTTTATCTAATAATTGTTTAAAGGCAAAACAAAGTTAACTGTTTCGTGGCATACACCTAATAGAGTTAATATAAAGTAACAATTTCCACATATACTCAATTTTTTTTACGCCAGCGGTTTACCAGACAATTTTTTTTTAACACCCAGCCATCCAAATACTACGCGCTACTCCATCTTACACGAAGAATGACGTCACGACGGTGATCGAGGCGCTCTCCACGCAGATTCACTGCATGGGGTTTGGCTGTTGTCATGAAATGGCTGCGACTCGGCAACGCGCGTAACATGCTGATGACGGTAAATATAAAGTTGTCTATTATTGTTATCGCTGAAATCATCCCATCAACTGATGATACATGACTACATGTCTACTTCAAAGCATTTCTCCTAAAAATGGACCGAGTAAAGTGAACTGTACTTGGACTGGAGGGATTCCAAACAGTACGCCCGCAAATGTGAATCAATTTCTTCAATACTACAGGTTGTTTCAACTATTATTGCAACCGTATGCCGAAGAGTAAGGCATAATTACTAAAGTTTACCATAGATTTAACCACAGATTTAGATACACGTCTATAAGCAGCTGCTAGATGTCACGCCAACTGAACGAACTGTCGAAGACTCGAAGTTGTTGACCCTTAGCAACGTCGCAGGTTAAGGGTCAGACATAGAATGCCGCGCGCTGAATGGCCAAGTCAATTTAACCCTTCACTTAATGGCGGCGTCTAGACCATCGTGGATTTCGTTAGAATTTTAGACTTTAAAGTCACATTCTGAGTAAACCGCTGACGTTAAAAAATTGAGTATATGTGGAAATTGTTACTTTATATTAACTCTATTAGATGTATGCCACGAAACAGTTAACTTTTTTTGGCCTTTAACATATTGGATCTTTAACAGGCTATTTAGATGTTCTAATGTATGTACCAATTGTATATGGGTTTTTACCTGAAATAAATGTATTCGTATTCGTATATATATATATATATATATATATATATACATATATATATATATATATATATATATATATATATATATATATATATATATATATATATATATATATATATATATATATATATATATATATAAATTGGTTCCCCGTCCCCCCACTTTTAGAACCGGATCGACGCCCCTGCCTGTACTGCCGTGTTAGTTTTGACTATGTGTATGTATTTGTATATGTGCTTTATCCGATAACGAGAAGGTGAACATTTGTTAAATGAAGAAATTGTACTTTGGCGTCATCTTGGATTTTGTACTTTTGATCGATATATTATATCGTGTGAAAATTCACATACATTTAGATTTCCATAGCATGAATTTAAATGTATATGGACACAGAACTCACATTCAAATTCGACGTAACTGTCTTCGCCTAGTTGTTAACAAAGTTATTTATGTTATGGTGGTACCCTTCATTTGCCTTCTTCCAAGGTAGGTGGTATGTCAGGCTTCATACAGACACAAACCTGCGTAAACGTCTCGACACATATCACTACGATTCACTACCTACCTGCCTGCCTGCCTGCCTGCCTGCCTGCCTGCCTGCCTGCCTGCCTGCCTGCCTGCCTGCCTGCCTGCCTGCCTGCCTGCCTGCCTGCCTGCCTGCCTGCCTGCCTGCGTGCCTGCGTGCCTGCCTGCCTGCCTGCCTGCCTGCCTGCCTGCCTGCCTGCCTGCCTTCCTGCGTACGTGCGTGCGTGCGTGCGTGCGTGCGTGCGTGCGTGCCTGCCTGCCTGCCTGCCTGCCTGCCTGCCTGCCTGCCTGCCTGCCTGCCTGCCTGCCTGCCTGCCTGCCTGCCTGCCTGCCTGCCTGCCTGCCTGCCTGCCTGCCTGCCTGCCTGCCTGCCTGCCTGCCTGCCTGCCTGCCTGCCTGCCTGCCTGCCTGCCTGCCTGCCTGCCTGCCTGCCTGCCTGTTGCCGCGTGTGTGCGTGTGTGCGTGTGTGCGTGTGTGCGTGTGTGCGTGTGTGCGTGTGTGCGTGTGTGCGTGTGTGCGTGCGTGCGTGCGTGCGGGCATGCGTGCGTGCCTACCTGCCTACACACGCCTGCCTGCCTACGTGCCTGCCTGCCTTCCTGCGTACGTGCGTGCGTGCGTGCGTGCGTGCGTGCGTGCCTGCCTGCCTGCCTGCCTGCCTGCCTGCCTGCCTGCCTGCCTGCCTGCCTGCCTGCCTGCCTGCCTGCCTGCCTGCCTGCCTGCCTGCCTGCCTGCCTGCCTGCCTGCCTGCCTGCCTGCCTGCCTGCCTGCCTGCCTGCCTGCCTGCCTGCCTGCCTGCCTGCCTGCCTGCCTGCCTGCCTGCCTGTTGCCGCGTGTGTGCGTGTGTGCGTGTGTGCGTGTGTGCGTGTGTGCGTGTGTGCGTGTGTGCGTGTGTGCGTGTGTGCGTGCGTGCGTGCGTGCGGGCATGCGTGCGTGCCTACCTGCCTACACACGCCTGCCTGCCTACGTGCCTACAAACATGTATGAATGTATGTTCGTGGACTCACGTTGTATTCAATTTTGCATACATCAAGTTTTTCTAGGTGATTCACCAGACACATTGGGTGTAGGCCACCCTCTTAACATTCAAAATGCCCGCATGGAATGCATTTGAACTATTATAACAGTTGTGTAATACGTGATATGACAACACGATCCTTGGTGGATATATCGACTAACATTAATACATAACTTTCAGATATTGAGCCATCTAAAATGACTTGTTATGACTACCATCTTGAGATGTAAAATTACTTACACATATTGCAGTGCAACTACTATACGAAACTTGGTGAATATATATATGTGTGTGTGTGTGTGTGTGTGTGTGTGTGTGTGTGTGTGTGTGTGTGTGTGTGTGTGTGTGTGTGTGTGTGTGTGTGTGTGTGTGTGTGTGTGTGTGTGTGTGTGTGTGTGTGTGTGTGTGTGTGTGTGTGTGTGTGTGCGTGGTAAATGTTTGTCATGTTGAAACTTATAATGGTTGACATATAATGCAATTTAAATGCGGTAACAATTGCATACTAGGTGATGGTAACATGACATTTGACTGATATGCATGGATTATTTCGAGATATTGGGCCAGTTGAAATTATTCCGTTATACGCTGCCATTTTGACATTTAAAATAGCTGACATATGCCTATTAGATTTCTAACTGTCTTCGAACCAGTGTCGCTGTAGCGGTTACATATTCCCGGCGTTATAAACGTTCCGATTGACGTTTCTGCGTATGCGCGATAAATGTAAAACAAGTTTTGAGGCATGTTTTGATAGCAAGCGTAAGGCACGTGACTATAGTGTGCCATAATCCGTGACAGTGATTTAAACAAACGTTATATTTTATTGTGTAGAACGATATTGTAAGCAACTTTACACAGTAATAATTACAGGAGAGTTAACGAACAGCTCGTGAAATTAGTTATAGAAATACCATTATATTGTTACCATAGTTGTTTTTGCAAAGCGAACTATTTGTGTTTTGTTTTTGCCAAATATTTATTCATCACAAAATATTGCATATTGATTCGATTTGGTAATGCTACTTGAAATGTTCAACACATGTTTATTTTCTATCCACTGTCGTCGTCGTCGTCAACATCACGCAGAATATCTTTGTTGATTGCTGATATTTCAAGAACAATTTACATGCAGTTTAACAACAGCACAGATTGCTACAGAGAACAAAATTCAAAATCGCTGGCACCTTGCGAGCACGGCCGTCGATCGGTGGGGGGGGGACGGGGGAGACGCGTCCCCCCCCACTTTTTAGGGTGGGGGGACAGCATAGGAATTGTCCCCCCCCACCTTTTAGTACAGAAAAATTGTGAGGTATATAGCCTGACTCAACACTCTTTTAAAAGCCGCTACGTAGGACTAGCTAGACAATAAACTCGCTATATGAAATTCAGCAAAGTTATTTATCGCAAATTTACACGAGGCAAACAAGTTTTGAGGTATGTTTTGCTGTTAGTGCGCCATAATCCGTGATAGTTACTTAAACAAACGTATTATTTTAATGTATTGAACGAAATTTTAGACAACTCTTCAAAATAGTCATCACAGGAGAGTTATCGAACAGCTCGTGGCATTTATGCCAAAAGTGCTTTGTTATTTCGCTGCACATTGATGATTTTAAATTTGGCGCGCATACGCAGAAAGGTCAATCGAAAAGTTTATAACTACCGGAAAAATGTAAGCCGCTACCGGGCTCTATCAACCTTGTGTTGATATTATTATTAGCTGTAGCCATCAAGCACATTTTAAATAATGAAATTTGTGTTGCGCTTTCACCCCTCGACTGCTTGATGCTTATCGCCTACGGCAGAATCGGCGGATTCCTGCACTTTGTGTAACATATTCCCATTTGAGTGATGACAAATTTCTATGCCAAAATTTCGGATTGGGAAGTTCTACACAGGCACAGCATGGGCGTCGATCAGTGGGGGACGAGGGGACGCTGGCCACCCCACGGCCTGAGGTGGTCAGCATAGGAAATGTCCTCATACTTTTTTCAGTTCATAAATCAAATTTATAGGCATATATAGCGAGACTGATCACTCCCCTCTCTTAAAAAACCTACATCGGTCTAGTAGTAAAATTAATAATAAGAACTAAACTTCCGACTACCTAGTGGAAAATCACTAGATAAATTGCTTGGTTGGCAGCAGCCCGCAACTTCATCTAAGTCCAGTAAATATTCATCATGCCGGGCTCTGTCATTTTGCACCCTTGTATAAGCTGTATTGATATATAGCCATCAAACACATAATAGATTATTAATTTTTGTATGCCCTGTCACCCCTTGGTCGCCCTGGAGGATATTTATATCGCCTACGGCGGAACCAGAGGATTTATGCACTTTGTGTAATTGGATCTCATTTTAGTGATGACAAATTTCTTTGTCAAAAGGTGGCATTGGGAAGTCCTACACAGGCACTCCTGTAAGCTCTGCATATTGCCACTCTATGAAACAGGCAATTGCAGTGTTGTGTCCAAAGTCTACCCCCAAATGTTCAGTGATTGTGGTAGGCCATGGCCCCTCTTCAAATATATGTTGCCAGCAGAACTATTATAAATAGCATAACATAAAGGCTTTCTTAGTTTAGAATTAGCACCAGACCAACAAGGAATTATGTTTTATATTTAAAAAGAAATACCTATGTGTATATCAGGTCATATATATGTTATATGTATTATAATATATATATATATATATATATATATATTATATGTCATATAATATATATTATGTCATATATATGTATGTATATATATATATATATATATATATATATATATATATGACATCTATAGAGCCAACTCGAAGAGCCAACTCGAAGAGAAATGGTACAACAGAAGTAAGAATTGTGTAAGACGGATGCAAATCCTGTTGTAGATATCGACCTGGTGTCATCTCAGACTACGACCTCGAGGTGTGGTACCCATGCCAAATGGTGCTAACATTATTCCCGATCAGATAATCCCATTTTGGTATGGATTTTACAACAGCCTCTCACGGGAGAGAATTAGCTACACAACAGTTACACAATAGCCACTTATTGATGCAAAACCACTCGAAATGAAGGACATGTCAGCAGTACTCGGCCAGTATCACGCTTTTGAAACAACTGATCAACAACTATATGCCTTTGCCCAGCAACTGAAGTGAACTTTTCCGGATGCCCTTTCAGAGGTCGAGATATGTCCAGTCACCAACATTGCTATTCTGGGATCAGATACTCCAGACCATGCCCCTTTGAAGCTGAATCATTTGTTGGGCGTCCGATTTGGAGATGTCGCAATGGGGTCTAATGCGACATGGTCACAGAGAAAACAGTCATCAGAGATACAAAGGGAAACGGTGGTATAGTCGGACTGACTAGAAAGACATAAACACTCATCAAATGGTCATTGATGAGGCTCATCAAGAGTGACTATATGAAAGTAATGCGAGGAAGGAGTGGTTCGTCCAAAAGAAATGAAGACAGTAATCACAAAGTAGTATTAACATTCACACTGAGGAGTGATGAAGAGAATGCGCGAGCTCTGACCAAGCATAATTTTAATAAATATGTCCACCTCGTTCGAATCCAATGCTCACCCATATATACTCAGTAACCTATTTACTGGACTGCACGCAAAAGTGTTTCTGCACAATTCGCTCCTCGGACAGTATAAGTGCTGGGAAGAAAAGCGGGAGACATTTTTGCCTGGCGCATTTGAATCAGGTGTAACATGCAGCTTCTATAGCCCAAACTACATGTTTCATGCTGATGGTACAATTTGAAAAACTAGCTAAACAGAACTGAGCTATCAGTTAGAACCTCCACAAGGCACCATTACGACCTCAGTATATATTAGGGACGCCACAGACAGACACTGTCGTGGAAGTATTTGAAAGTTATGATGACGATACCTCAGTGAAAACTGGTGAGCTGGACCGCCTCGCAGGACCAACTGCTCGTTGCAAGCAGTACCAAGTGATTGACTGTGCCCTCTACCTCAACGGAAGAGTTTCCACACTTAATCTCTAGTGAATTTTATTGATGTATATATGACCAGACATGCATTCCACTTGCTTGAAGCACACACAACCTGTACACTCCCTGTTTTGAAGGCTTCGCCGATGGCGAGGTATAATGAAACCCATCAGTAATTGTTGAAATGTCGTATACAAGAAAAAGCTGACGCTAGGATGGGTTTGTTGATGCATACTTCACAGCACGTTCTGTTCTAGTAATGTTCATAATTACATCACCAGACACAGTCAGGCCTGACTGCATACTACTTTCCTAAAATGGCGAATACAGTCAACATGTTGATTAAAACTGGCACCATTAACAGCACAACAGACAACAGCCGATTTGGACGTCTGCTTTTTATACCAGGAAGTGGCACAGTTCCCTCCATGTTTGGAATTTGAAAAAGAAACTGTTCAACGTTGTTAACCAAAATTGGGCAGGTTATTTGCTGCCTTAGTTTTCAGGAGCGTCCAATTTCTAATATTGATCGTTTTATGGTGACCTTATTTGACTTCAGATTAGCGCTTACTGCACCATTTGGCAACTCTACGACCGGTATGATCGTGATGGGGTGATGCAGGGCTTTCCAATTATATAACATTTGGGTATGTGTATTGGGGAGCCATTTCATCTTCTAAAATAACGCACCTTTTGAGGATTTGCCACTTGCGTCAATATCTATCTACATATTCACAAAATGTCATGTTGTTATCCCAGGTTAGGTACACGTGGTGCTATGTAAACCGCATTATATGGCTGCCTTTTGAGTTTAAAAATGGAGGTTTAATTTCAGATGGACATAATGGACACAGGTACGTGCTTTTATCACATTGCCGTCCAACTGACAGGTTAACATTTTGTTGTGTCATGCCAGTGAGCGTTCGACCTATTACTGGATGCGCTGATACTCAATTTTCAAATGTTTTAGCGTGGGTAAATGCCTTTATTCCACTAATGAGATTGTGGAAGCGCTCCCTAAAACGTATTCATAGACGTGACTTTTTCTAGACAATTTATTTATCTCAAGTGAAAAGCGGAGCAACTTTATTGTCATATTTATCAAGCGCAATGGATATGGGACCTCAGGGATCGGAATTTTGTTTTTAGCACCGGCGACTGCAGGTTTACCAAAGCATCGCCGGGGAACTCGGCTAGTGAAATTTATATTTGCAGTTGAAGAAATTTCCAGTTTTTACACTGGCATGCTTGAGGATGGCTTAAACATGTTGGTTGGTCTTACCAGCTTGGGGGTGAAGGGGTTTCAGCGGCTGTAACTTCGCCGTTTGGTTCAACTGGTACGGGTTCTTCTTTTGGTTCTTCCTTTGCTCGCACTACTGCTTCTGCTACTGGATTTACTGGTTCTACTGCTGGTCCTGGCTCTTCTATTTCTTCTATGTCCTTTGGAGTTTGATCTGCCCCTCTGACAAATTAAACATTTGTTTAATAGATATATGCGAATTGTGTGCACACATACAAGACTTCATTGAATATATACATTTCGGAAATAATAGATGGTAACATGATTAATAAATCTTGACATTAATCATACCAAAATATAGATTTATTGTTCATTACAGCGAATTACTTTACTTGGAAACTACCCGAGACACGACATGGTGTGCTTAGCTCAGCAGACGTTTGGAGTAAGCTACTGCAGCACTGTTGTCAATCATTGTATACCGTTTTATAACCTGTGGAAATGTGCTTAGTATATATATATATATATATATATATATATATATATATATATATATATATATATATATATATATATATATATATATATATATATATGTGTGTGTGTGTGTGTGTGTGTGTGTGTGTGTGTGTGTGTGTGCGTGCGTGCGAAGATATATATCATTTGTGTATGAATATAATACGTGCGCGCGCGTATTCATCATGCTTGCGTGTTTGTTCCAACATGGATTATTTTCTCCTCACTTGAAATACGTAAATATGTAATCTAGGCTGCAGCGTTACATATTATGATGTAATATTTGCTCGATAAGACAAACATTATCTTATGATAAATTGTCCTTCGATAAGTGAAAACGTATTTGGTTAGAGGGATCGACTCAGACTTACTCTGAAGCTGAAGACTGATAACTGACAGTAGCCGATCCACTCGTGCTCCGTCTGGATATTGACATCGGTTTATTCTTTACGCAGAGGAGAGCGAGCAAGCCGCACAGGACCACACCAATGCCTGCCACAACTGCAGGTACTGTTCTGTCGACCTTTTTGGGCTTGACTGTCGTCATCAACGTGGTGGTAGTCGGTATGTTAATCAATATTTCATCACCTGACATTAATAATGGTAATAATAACCTTTATTGTTACATAATGTGCTATCCATAAAGGTTCAGTGCAGCAGAGTGATAATGAAGTATTGCAAATATATGTTACATTATACAACAACAGTAATTAAGAAACGTTAATGCTTATATACCTTATTCATATACTCAGCTTGTTAGGAAATTAAAATTAGTGAACAAAAACACTGTCAAAATATTTTAACTGGTGATTTACTAATGCATTTTACGTGTATCATAAAACGACAAATATGAAGGAGTAAATGAATTACAGTTTATTCAGCAACAACAACAGCAACAACAACAACAACAACAACAACATACTGCTACTGCTACTGCTACTGCTACTGCTACTGCTACTGCTACTGCTACTGCTACTGCTACTGCTACTGCTACTGCTACTACTACTACTACTACTACTACTACTACTACTACTACTACTACGACGACGACGACCACAACCACCACCACTACTACTACTACTACCAAAGAGTTTAAAATCAACAAGAGGCCCAGCTTCCTATCTGTGCCATAGTGCGCCAAGCGGCGAGGATGTGACAGTCCGCAGTGATGGAGAAAGCCGGTTGGTTTCCCACGTCCAATGGCGCGGCTCATAAATGCAAGAACAATCGCAAGAACAGACGCGATATAAGTTTTTTTTAGATTCCCAAAGACCCAGACAGGTAAAAAAATGTGTTTTGGGTTAAATATTAAGTCACTATTCTATGAAATCAATCGAAGCAAATGCATGGCGCTACTATGCATCAAGAAGTAATCAAATACAAATTAATCATGTAATAAATTCTTTAGAATTATGTTTTTGTGTGGAAATTTAACATATTTGCGGAAGTATTCAAAGTGAACTACAATTTAAGTCAACAATTTAAAATCTACTCTCCCTTACTCGGTTAGAATCTACTATAGCAAACACTGAGGTCTCTTGTCTTTAATTAACATCTGTATGGATGACTCCAAAATAATAGTTAAAAAAAACAAAGCAATAGATTCTAACAAAAAAATTGGTGGTGTGCACATTTATGAAACAGATGTATGACAATTATATGGTTTGGACATTTGGTTTTATCGGATCATAAACGAAATGATTAACTATTACAAATGTGGCATGCAGCCAATGTCAGTCATTTTCCACATTCTTCCGGTACATGTAAATGAAGTATAGATTACTTTTCATGCTGAAGTTTCTGAGCTGAGAATCAAGTTTTTATATAAAGCATGGATAACATAAACATGTTCTATTTTGACACAATACAGCATTTTTATCTTGGTAACGTGGAAGAAATGGTTTCGGTAAAAGTCCCGCACTCGTATCAATAAGAAGAGTTTTAACAGAACGTCATGATTTCAATTTGTGCAATCATAATGCAGACATTCTTTTCCCGTTTTTGTGCGACATCTAGTGAATATGCATGAACGATATTGTAAGAATATCATTTCCAATGCGACAACACCGGACATGGACGTTGCCTCCTTGCCTATCCCGTAGTCTCAGTGAACGGTTGGGGCACCACAGATGACCTGGCAACCAGCTCCCTCCACTCCTCTCGTCTCTTGGCTTTCCTCATGGCGGCGCCCAGTGTCAAGCCCGTCCATTCCGGGATGTTGTATTCCCATCTCCTTTTCTGTCTGCCTCGTCTTCTCCCTCCTTGGTCTGTACCTTGCATGATTGTCTCGGCAAGCCCTGATGATCTTGTTATGTGGCCGTACCATCTCAGTTTACATTGTCTGACTGTGGTCAGGAGGTCTTCGTGGGGTCCAATGGCTTGCCGAGTTCTGTTTCAGACCTCTTCGTTGGTGATGTGGTCTCTGTACGTGATGCCGAGGAGTTTTCTGAGGCATCTCATCTCCATGGCCTGTATCCTTTTCTCGGTTTCTGCTGTTAATGTCCAAGACTCACAGGCGTACAGGAATATGGACATGAATAGGGAGCGCAATAGTCTGATCTTTGAGCTGAGCGCTATATTCCTGTCATTCCAGATGGTCTTGAGTTTGGCGAGTGCTGCTGTGGCCTGGGCGATCCTGGCGAGAATTACAGGTTTAGATCCTTCATCTGCAATGATTGCTCCCAGATATTTGAATCGGTTGACGCAATCTAGTTTCTCACCGTTGACCCTGATGTCAGTGCTGAAGCCATTGTTATTGTTGGTCATCAGTTTGGTCTTTTCTGCATTGATCTGCATGCCGAAGGCTGTAGAAGTCTTGTCAAGGCGCTCCACCAAGTCAGCTAGCTCCTCTTCCCTTCCTGCCAGGCCGTCTATGTCGTCGGCAAAACGCAAGTTTGTGATAGTTCTGCCATCAATGCTGACTGTCCCTTCATGGTCGTTCAGTGCGTCAGTCATAATTCTCTCCAAGAAGATGCTGAAGAGGGTGGGGAGAGCACACAGCCTTGTCTTACTCCGACGGTGGTTCTGAACCAGTCCCCTATGCTGTTGTTAAGGTAGACTGCGCTGGTGGCCTTGTCAAAGAGGTTCTGTATTATTTTGATCAGGTTGGCGTTGATGTTGAAATGCTTCATGGTAGTCCATAGTGCCGCATGCCATACCCTGTTGAATGCCTTCTTGAAGTCAATGAAGACGTGATAGTGTGTTGGAGGTACTTCTCGCACAGTATCCTAAAGTTGAAGATCTGCTCTGTTGTGCTGCGTCCTGGTCTGAAACCAGCTTGTTCCTCGGCAATGATCTTTTCCGCTTGCGGCTTCAGTCGCTTCAGCAAGATTTTCAGCATAGCTTTGCTCGGGTGGCTGATGAGGCTGATGGTACAATATTTCTGGCATAGCTGTAGGTTGCCTTTCTAGGGGAGGGTGATGATGAGAGATTGGGTCCACGGCGTGGGCCACTCCCCTGTCTGCCAGATCTTGTTGCAGATAGTCAGTAGGGCGCTTATCATGGCTTCTCCCCTTGCCTGCACCAGCTCTGCTGGGACGTTGTCCACTCCTGATAACTTCCCCTTCTTGAACGATTTCACCGCTGCTTCCACTTCTTCGAGAAGGATGGGGTAGTTGTCGTTGTCGGTTGCTGGAGGGACGTTTAGTACTTCTGGGTCTCCTGTGGCTCTGTAGTTGTACAGCTCGGAGCAGTATTCGGACCACCTCTTTAAGATGTCCTGTTCTTCAGTCAGACATTTCCCATCCTTGACCTGCATGGTGGTAGTTCGCCCTTGCTTTGTGCTGGTCAGGTCTTTCACCAGCTGGTAAGTTTTCTTGCTGTTATTTTCTTCATGTTATCTTCGATGTCTTGGCACTGCTCTTCAATCCAGTCCATCTTTGCTTTTTTCATGCGCTTTCTTGATCTCTTGGTTGACTGCCCTGTACTGCCTTATTCCTTCCGCATCTTTCTTCTTCTTCTTCAACTCCCTACGTTTGTCGCACAGATCAAGTAAATCAGCTGTGACCCAGGGCTTCTTGGCAGGGCGATGTATGCCAAGGATGTCATTGGCGGTGTTGGTCACTGCTGTGTTGAAGGTGTTGATCAATGTTTCCATGTCTGTACCGTCAGCGTCCAGAATGGTGAGCGCTGCCAATTTTCCTCCTATCATTGCGTGGAAGGCTTCTGCTACTTCGGGGTCCTTCAGCTTCTCCAGTTCACATTTGATCCTGGCGTGGCCGAGTTTCTTGACCCTCTTCATATGTAGTTTGAAGGTCATCATGACTAGCTCATGGTCGCTTCCAATGTCGGCTCCAGGAAAGCTCCGTGTCTTGGCAATGTTCACACTGGACCGGAAGCGCTTTTCCAATGCGACAACACCGGACATGGACAGACGGATGTAAACAATAAACGGCCACCTTGTTGATTTTCTTGTTTACTTAGTTCTACTGGAATAGTTTTACTCAAAATATAATTGTATTGCTTATAACCACGCAATTCAATATATTTAGAATGAGCTTTAGTAACTAAAACAGCTTTCGCATAACCATCCCCATCGGCATTCTGAATCTGATCTGGTTAGTGCGACTGCGAGTGATGTGCATTTGTTTACTTTTTCCAGTTTCCTCGCTGCTAGGGGCGCTGCATTCGCCGCTCTCACGCATACTACTACTACTACTACTACTACTACCACTGCCACTGCCACTGCCACTTCCACTTCCACTGCCACTGCCACTGCCACTGCCACTGCCACTGCCACTGCCACTGCCACTGCCACTGCCACTGCCACTGCCACTGCCACTGCCACTGCCACTGCCACTGCCAGTGCCACTGCCACTGCCACTGCCACTGCCACTGCCACTGCCACTACCACTACCACTACCACTACCACTATTACTACTACTACTACTACTACTACTACTACTACTACTACTACTACTACTACTACTCACGCATAAGCTACTCGTACTACTACTGCTGCTGCTGCTGCTGCTGCTGCTGCTGCTACTACTACTACTACTACTACTACTACTACTACTACTACTACTACTACTACTACTACTACTACTACTACTACTACTACTACTACTACTACTACTACTACTACTACTACTACTACTACTACTACTACTACTACTACTACTACTACTACTACTACTACTAGTAGTAGTAGTAGTAGTAGTAGTAGTAGTAGTAGTAGTAGTAGTAGTAGTAGTAGTAGTAGTAGTAGTAGTAGTAGTAGTAGTAGTAGTAGTAGTAGTAGTAGTAGTAGTAGTAGTAGTAGTAGTAGTAGTAGTAGTAGTAGTAGTAGTAGTAGTAGTAGTAGTAGTAGTAGTAGTAGTTGTAGTAGTAGTAGTAGTAGTAGTAGTAGCAGCAGCAGCAGCAGCAGCAGCAGCAGCAGCAGCAGCAGCGGCAGCAGCAGCAGTAGTAGTCGTAGTAGTGGTGGTATTGGCAGAACAGTATTACACTATCGGTTCGTGCGTGTTTTTTTCCAGACAGTTACCTACAGCCATATTTAGTAATATAATACAACTCCTACATGCGATGTGTCTTTTAAAATATTTGTTGTTTACTTTCATAACCTATGTTTGATAGAGGCCATGCACCATTGGAAGTGTCATTTCAAAGATTTTGCTGGCTGACCGAACAACGCGATTCAGTAGTATTTTATCCGTTCCTGACACACTTCTACTTTTGCAAATTAAACAGTAACACAGATCTGACTGGACAATAGACTCATATAGAAGCGATGAATGTTCTGAGTTTTCTCACGAAGTAGTCTCGTTGGCAGCACTTTTCCTGGGTGCGCTTGGTGTTCAGTCAAGGTAGTTGGAGATTTCGATGCCTATGGCGGAGTATGTACTCTCTCTACTGCTTCTCCTTGGATGACTAGTGTAGGCGGGTTGTACTTAATGTTACGAAATATCATTTCGGTCGTTTTATCGGTGTTAAGTTGAAGACAGTGCGAAACGCACCATTAAACCAGGTGTTTAACTCCGCTCTCATATATATGGAGGTTTGTCAAACCGAGTAAGGCATTATCATCAGCGTGTTTGAAATGATGGTCCTTTGATGATAGAGCTGCCAACGGGCCTGGAGTCGCTTGTGTACCCTGAGAAATATGCTGGTGAACTCACACTCCCCCGGGGATGCCACTGTTTCATAACACGATTATGATAATTGCAGAGTTTATTTTCTTGCTAGTGGTACCACAGATCTTGTAGTTATATAATCCTTGGTGGAAGTTTCAGAAATCTTCGTACCTGAATTGTTTGGAAATCTGCATTTATGGGATAGATACGATCGTCTATCTGTGCAATCGAAATTACTCTGGCTTGTCTCTGAGCTCTCGTAGTCCCAGACCTGAGTGCATTGTGTTGTAGATTTTATTCTCTTCACCAATTGCCTAAATTTCGTGGATTACATTATGATCATACCATATCTTTTAACTTCACTAAACCCCATTTTTAGATTCCGTTCTACTTTTATTATTGTTCCTTGTACACTATATTTCGCCTAATTAATCTAAGAATTTGGTTTCACTTCGCAGCTGCAATTCTACACTGTCTGATACCTTCGTATCAGCATTAATAGTTAACCCTAAGTCCTTTTCCTTAACGGTAGTATTTAGTACAGTACCACCCATTGTATATTGTGTATCTTCGTTCCCATGTCCGGCGTGGAGGCACATTTCCCAAAATAATTTTTGTATCGTCCGCAAACATCTACAACTTGTTTGTTATAACATCATCGAAATTATTGATATATATATATATATATATATATATATATATATATATATATATATATATATATATTAGTAATAAAATAGGTCCCAGTAATCATTCCTGCGGTACTCCACTCAAAACCTATTTCCAGTTTGAAACATCCCCATCAACCACTACTCATTGTCTTCTACCAATAAGCCATTTTTCTATCCATTTAATCATGCCATTTCCTATGCCATGGGCCTTTAGTTTAAATAGTAATCTTTGCTGTGGCACTTTCTCATGTTTTTTATCTAAGTATATTATTTCTACTGGTGAGCGCTCATATATCCACTTTATGACATCTTTAAAAAAACATAACATATTTCGCTTTCAGAAACCCATGCTTTTAGAAACCCATGTTTATATTTTAACAAGAAAATCAACCAAGTGAGCTTTAATTACTCTTTCTAATAGTTTGCAAATCACCGATGTTAAATTCACATGTTGATAGTTCTCTGACTTATTTCTCAAACGGAACTACTCCCTCCTCTATTGACAAATTGAACACTGTTGCAAGCGGTATGCTAGTTTGTTCTACAATTTCCAATAGTAATTTGGGAGGAATCCCATCAACTCCAGGTGATTTATTATCCTTCATATTTTGTGTGTTCTTAGCTACCATTTTTGGGGTTACTATTAGTCGTCCTAAATAGTCTCACTCTCTCCCTTGGAAATTAGTCTCTGGTACTGGCAATGCACTAATATCTTCCCTGGTAAACACCGAACAAAGGTACTGATTGAGGTTTTCTGTCATTAAGAATCCCTCTGTTATTATGTTTCCATCACTACCTTCTAGAGGACCGACCTTATCCTGAACTTTCTATTTACTTCGAACATACGCATACAAACTGTTGCTGTCATGTTTTATAATAAAAGCTGTTTTGTTTCATAGCTTCTCTTTGAAATTGAAATTTCAGCAGTACCTTGGTTAAGTGCTTCTTTATAAATGATATAGTTTTCTTCACTTCCAGTATGTCTATATTATTTTTCAAATGATATCTTTTGATAAGTGTTTCTTTTTTACCTGTCCCCCTGTTTTGTCAAGGGGACACATATTTGGACTTTGCAGTCAATTTCACTTTTTAAAATATTCCAACATTCTGTTGCTGTCTTATTCTTCAGTGAGTTATTCCAGTCTACCTTTGCTAAATATTCCCTCATGTCCTTATATTTTCCTTTATGAACATATTTCCTGTACCGTATTTTTAGATTCCGTTCTACTTTTATTTTGATGATAAAATATGTATGGTTGTTATCACAACACCCCAGACCTCACTTATCTTGACATTATCAACACATTCCTTTTGTGAGCTCAAAACTATTTCCAACACGTTCTCGTCCCTAGTTGGTTCCAGCACACGTTATTTTGTTCTAAATTTAAAAAACTCTTGATCCTTACTCCCAGTATTCTGTAGATATTTCCACTGTATATGCCCATGGTGAGAATAATAATACATACCCTTTTACTCACTTCTTTTATAGCGATTTGTAATTTGTCATTATCTTCTATGCTTATGTTTGGACTTCGAACCTTTGAACTAACCCAGTAGTTAATGTTGAGTTTCCTGTAAATATGTTACTCCAGGCAGCTTCTTCACATTTTGCTTTTCTTTCTAATTTTAATTCATAACATATAACATAATTTCACCCACCCTTCTTCCTATTCCATCTTTCCTAAAAAAAAATTCATATGCTGTCATTCCTAATTCGGTATCTGATATATCGGTGGTGGCCCAAGATATAGTTAAATACCAATTATGTGAGGGTTAATATCTTCTACCATAATGTTTTGTTCATTTCTTTTGTTTACTATGCTCCTTGCATTTAAACAATCGCATGTATAACCAAGTTCAAAAGAGTTTTCCAGACTGTTCTTTGCTTATTTCTTTATGCTGTCTTTATTTATGCCTCCAATATTTGCAACATGTTCCACTGTCCATAGATCGAAGTAGGTTATCAAAGAACACTGCTGCGCCCTTTGCCGCTAACGTGAAGGCCATCTCTCATGTACATGTCTTCTTTCCCAACAAAAATATCCCCACAAATCTATGCATTCAAACACCTTCTTATTCACACATCTGCTCTTCTCTTGCAGTTTCTATATGTTGCTCCCTTTCCTCCCATTACTGGCATGATTCCTGAGAGAGTAATATGATCAACTCTTGTCTTCTTCAGTTTCCCTACCAACTGTCTGTATATCAGTACTATCCTAGTCGTTCCTTCCCTGTCTGCATTGTTCGTCCCTACACATACTAATATAGACCCCCTTGCCCTTCCCCAATATGTTCTCTACCCATTCAGTAATATGCTCTATCCTAGCCCGCGGAAGACAAACAGCATCAGCTTCACCTTTGCTTAATGTCTTGGCTGCCTTTCGCAAAATGGAGACGCCCTAAAATACGCTTTCTGTTCTTAATGCCCCCTCAATCACTGCCTCAGAATAGCTCTTCCGTTTTGCATCTATCTGGTCGTTGACTTCCCCCCTGCCGCTTTCTCTGTTGTTCTTTTTTCTCTGCCTCTTTTCTTCCTGTCATCATCTCTGTTACTGATTTCCCATTCGTCACAACTACTTTCACTTCCTTTCTTCTCTTCATCTTTCCTCCTGTCCCATGTACTTCTCTCCTCTCGTGTCCCAATGCCACTCCGTCATTCTCTACCATCACTTTCTCCCCGTCACCTTCTTGCATGTTCTTCGCCATTTGTTTTCCTTGTAACCACCCTCCCTCGTCTCAGTCTCCTTTCCTATTCCTTCTTGTCACTACATTGCTCCCTCCGACCTCTCTCCCTGTCGTCCCTTTGGTCATTCCCATTTCCATCTCCTTCACAATATCCGTTAGCCTAGCTATATCTGCTGTTAGACTGTCCACTTTCCAACAACCCAAGCACTGGGAAGAAAACCCTTCCTCCGTTGTCTCTGCCCAAGACCTTCCACATTCAGATACGGCAATATCCACCAAGCTGTGGATGTGGTCACACACGAAGTGCCCCATTGCCTTCACTTGCCGCTTGCAAGGTGCCATACTGTACTTATTCAAAATTAACTTATTCGTTATACTAACTTAGTCTTTAGAAAGGCTGTTTATTATGTACAGCAACTGCAGCACATTTTGTTATATAAAGCTAACTACCTGTGCTACCATGAACGATGAATGTAGTCTTTGTTGGTACCGTTCCCTACCGGATACGTTGGACACTACCTACATAAAAAACTGGCTGTTGTCATGGCTGCCAGGTTGCAACTCGGCAACACGCGGACCATGTTGATGAAGGTAAACATTACGTTGCCTATTATTGTTATCGCTTAATTATTTTTATCCTGAGGTCCCGTCTACGTAATGAATGTATTATTATGACAAGCGAAAGATGATCGCATTCAACTCTTAGTCGGCCTGATCCCAAAAACTGGGATGGCATATATATATATATATATATATATATATATATATATATATATATATATATATATATATATATATATATATATATATATATATATATATATATATATATGCGATTATTGGATTTGTTTATTTACAAAGCTCAGATAATGTGTATACAATTATGTGGCTTATCAATTTATTTAATTATTATAATTTATGTGATCAAAGGCCAAGCCAAATTCTACTAGTACTTATAATTTTACCTAGATTCATAGACATTAAATGATTAACTGGTGTTGTCAACAATGTTTTAATGTATACATGTTCCTATTCAGAATCAGGTTTACCGCTTATAAGTTTTAATTTGACTTAATTAGACACTCACATCATTAGTCGGGGCGCACGGGTCAAATTGTGCAGGTAGTGGACACCTCGTGCTATTTTTGGTTGACGTGTATTTTATTAAACGTCAAACCCTCCCGAACAATATTCCAGAGGGCAACCTTCTCAAATTAGTGTAGCTCACTCCGAAAATTGCGTTTATATCCATGCCCTTAATGGCCCAGTTGTATACATTTCTCTTTCCCCATTTTCACAGTAACTGTATAACAACAAATTTAAGTGTAGTATCAAATAATCAGGAATGACGAGAACTATTATTTATGGCAATAGCTTTTTGATACGTTCATTTTTCAAGATGTCAGAAACAAAACATTGGACAAAATAACGATAAATCAGTTCGGTTTCCCAGTTGACATCACACAAAAGGAGTTATAGTTATCTTAATATGTAATCAATATACTTACGTAATATATCAAAATGATGTGCATTCAATTACCTACTGAATACATACTGCAAAGCAATAGTAAAATAGTGCTACGTTATACGTAATCACGAGCCAAACATCTACCCAACCCCCTAAGTGTTGCGCAATCGTGACGTGACGCAAATAGGAGTAGATTTCATTGATTGCATCATTTCCGCGTTCCTTAGGGTAATATACACTATTAAAGACAGAGTACTGATGCATAATCTACTGCTGGTTATTAATGCGATGTTTGTTAAGACAACATAAAATGATGATAACATTATTCGAAAATAAAAACATACCAAGGTGGTATTCAATCACATCTTAAAGATTGTTCTGAGTCACCTGTGTCACTCTTGTCACAGCCATTCTTTTCACCAAGAGTCCGAACAGGTATTACTCGCCTACGTTTGGTATCATTCCGCTTGCACTTGCAAGCAGCACAACGCGGCACTTGGCATTTAGCGCAAGAACAATTACAAGGGCATTTGCTGGCGACACGTAACTTGTATGCCATTGTGAAAGTTCTGGTAATGGCGGCACCGTCAAAGGTACTGGTTCCAAATGTGTGGAACCCGTCTTCCAACCGATGTCTAATAATGTCTCATCCATCTTCAAGTGAGTCTCTTTCAGCACAGCTGTCAACCTCAAGCCTTACAGCCTTGACGCTTCGATCCATTTGACTCAAACAAACCTTGCGGTACCTTAGAACATTCATATTCTCCGATGGTTTCCTCAAGATTGACATTTTCCCCAATACCTTTCTGATGAAGAAGGCGCATCAGCATGACAACTTCATTGATCAGCTGCTACGTCTGCTTCTGCAGCACAGTAAGATGTTATTGGGGATGCAATTCTTCAAATATGCTGTCACGTACCGTTTGGACTTTGAGTTGTCATTCAAATATTTCTGGAGCTCAGTTTTGCAAATATTTATCACAGTTTCCAGAGTGTTCATGATAGTTAAAGTGGCTCACTGTTTCGTGGCAATAGTTAGCATGTTGCTGGAGTCTACCGTGACGGGATTGATCATGTGCTGTTTTTATGCATGCTTGATTGATCATTTCCTGGTTTACATCTTCGTGGGATTGTTAGACTGCAGATGGTTCATCACTTCTTTGAAATGGAATGATATCTCAGATACACAGGCTTTGTGTAATGCTACTTTGTTCGTACTTTAACATCCAGGGGTATTTATGTAAGCCCACTCGCACTTTCCTTCACATCTATGCTTCTGCCCATGAGCTATGTCAGAAATGATACATTTGAATGACTCAGCTTTTTTCGCACATCATATTGACCTTTCGTGAAGTACTGATATACATATGGTGCTGGGTTCTTCAGGTTGTTCATTTCCTTTAGGCACATATGCAGCGAATATATGTAGTTGTGGTGACCAGCAGCAACAACAAATGGGAGCATGTTATCATACTTAACCAAATTTTCCCAATTGCCCATTTCCCCATTGTTCAAATGCACCCGTGCCTCCCGTAGTCATTTGTGTTCAAAACCTTTGTTAGCCGTTCCTTGCTTACACAAACCAGTTTCTATAAGGATAAGACTCCACATAATGTTTCCAACTGCGCCCATAGCGTTTACAGTTTGAGATGAAACTATGCACATGGCAATAAGATGCCAATGTCATCATCAGGGGAAGCTTGCTGCCGTAGCCCATATGAAATATCGTGCAAAGCCTGATCAGCCATAACTACTGTGTGTTTCAGCCCAAACTTATTGACCAGCTTTGCTGCATATTCTATGCGGTTCTATTTGAACAGAATGGATCATTAAACCATATATAAAGCATGTGACTGGCACTGTCAGCCAGTGTTGTGTAGAAAGCATTCCAACATTGATAGTGGTTGCTTCCGAGCTCTACTTTCTTTATGGATGACGAACGGCAAAATTGCCATGCCACAATCATCAACTGAAACTATTAATCACATATAGGTTGCAAATATATAGTCCTCATCTTTACAAGTAATCTGCCTTTAAGCTTTTCGCACGAAGACATTTAGTGTGGTTCAATTTGAGAAGGTATGGCGCTCGACAACAAAAAGATTCAATACGTTATGATGATAACAGTGCGAAATTCTTCGTCCTTGCCGTCACCAAATTGTTATCTTCAACAATCAAAATAGCTTATGCAAACGAGAAGTTACCGTTTTTTAGACACTGTCAAACATAGTGATGTCACATACCATATAATTGGTAATCATAAGTGTCCGTTGTGTTTATTTTGTTAGTGTCGTATTTGTTGTCCGTAAACACCGTAGACACCAAACTAAGTTAAAATGACTGATACGCTGCAAAACATGTCATTCAAACATCATAACATACCTCATGTATTTGAAAACAAGAATACGTTATATTTAATTTACTTATTAGACGCAACGTATTTATATATTCAAGTTATTCCAGAGATGATGTTAAAATCTAACGTCAAACCAAAATGAGGTGGAGAAGTATACACTGTATGTTGATTCTAGAACAAGTGATGTTCAAATGTATTTTACAATTGTATGGTATAAATCAACTGAGAAATGAATGGGGATACCTTTGATATGTTCACTCATTATGAGTGAACATATCAAAGGTGGAGGTGGCGTTATTTTATATATTAAAGAATCCATTCAGGCTTACGAAATAAAATTAGAAAAACAAGCAGAATGTGAAGAAGCTGTGTGGTGTAATATAGTTACAGGAAACTCAACATTAACTGTTGGGTTAGTTTATCGAAGTCCAAACATAAGCACAGATGAGAATGAGAAAATACAAAACGCTATAAAGGAAGTCAGTAAACGGGACTGTATAATTATGGGGGATTTTAACCATGGGCGTATACAGTGGAAATCTCAACAGAGTACTGGGAGAGAAGATCAAAAGTTTTAAAATTTAGTACAAGACAGTTTCCTTACTCAACATGTGTTAGAACCAACCAGGGGTGAGAACGTATTGGACATAGTTTTGAGCTCACAGAAGGAATTTATTAATAATGTCAGGATATGTGAGCCACTGGGGTGTAGTGATCACAACCAGATATATTTTATCATCAAAGTAAAAGGAGAACATAATCGTAAAATACGGTACAGGATACATTTTCACAAAGGAAGATATAAGGACATGAGGAAACATTTAGCAAAGATAGACTGGAATAACACACTGGAGAATAAGACAGCAACAGAATGTTGGAATATCTTAAAGAGGGAAATTGACTGCATTGTCGAACAATTTGTCCCCTTGAAAAAACAGGGGAAACGGTCAAAAAAGAAACACTTATCAAAAGAAGACATTAGACAAATCAAATACAAGCAAACGATGTGGAAGACATATAGACATAATGGAAGTGAGGAAGACTATGCCATTTATAAAGAAGCAATTAACCAAGCTACAGCTGAAATTAGAAATTCAAAGAGAAGCTATGAACAAAAATTAGCTTTTAATATAAAACATGACAGCAAGAGATTTTTTGCGTATGTTCGAAGTAAATAGAAAGTTCAGGATAAGGTAGGACCTCTAGAAGGTAGTGATGGAAACATAATAACAGAGGGATTCTTAATGGCAGAAAACCTAAATGAATACTTTAGTTCGGTGTTCACCAGGGAAGATACTAGTGCATTACCAGTACCAGAGACTAAATTTGAAGGGAGAGAGTCAGACTATTTAGGACAACTAATTGTAACACCAAAAATGGTAGGTAAGAAAATAAGGGATATGAAGGAAAATAAGTCACCTGGAGTGGATGGGATTCCTCCCAAATTACTACTGGAAATTGTAGAACAAATCAGCATACCACTTGCAACAGTGTTCAATTTGTCAATAGAGGAAGGAGTAGTTCCATTAGAATGGAAAGAAGCAAACATCATACCATTATTTAAAAAAGGATCAAGAAGCAAGTCAGAGAACTATAGACCAGTTAGTTTAACATCGGTGATTTGCAAACTATTAGAAAGACTAATTAAAGATCACTCGGTTGATTTTCTTGTTAAAAATAACTTGATTAACACATCTCAACAAGGGTTTCTAAAGGCGAGGTCATGCTTAACAAATATCTTATGTTTTTTGGAAGATGTCACAAAGTGGGTAGACGAGGGATCACCAGTAGATATAATATATTTAGATTTTAAAAAAGCCTTTGACAAAGTGCCACATCAAAGATTACTACTTAAACTAAAGGCCCATGGCATAGGCAATGGTATGACTATCTGGATAGAAAAATGGCTCATTGATAGAAGACAAAAAGTGGTAGTTGATGGGGAGGTTTCAAACTGGAAATCGGTTTTGAGTGGAGTACCGCAGGGATCAGTATTGGGACCTATTTTGTTCTTAATATATATATCAATGATTTGGATGATGATATAACAATCAAGGTGTTGAAGTTTGCAGACGATACAAAAGTGTTTAGACAAATTGAATGTGATGCAGATAGACAGCAATTACAAGATGATCTAAATAAGTTGAACGAATGGTCTGATAAGTGGCAAATGCTGTTTAATTATGGGAAGTGTAAGTGCCTCCACACAGGACATGGAAATGAAGATGCACAATATACAATGGGTGATACTGTACTAAATACTACCGTAAAGGAAAATGACTTAGGGTTGACTATTAGTGCTGGTATCAGAACAGTGTGCAATTGCAGCAGCAAAGGGAAACCAAATTCTTGGATTAATTAGGCGAAATATAGTGTTCAAGGAAAAAGAACTAATAATACCGCTGTACAAAACAATAGTTAGGCCTAATTTAGAATATTGCATACAGGCATGGAGGCCATATCGCAAGAAGGATATTGATATGCTAGAAAGAGTACAAAGAAGAGCGACCAAAATGATACAAAAACTCAGGAATATTAGTTATGAAATGCGTCTAAAAGAATGTGGATTAACAACACTAGAAACCAGGAGATTGAGAGGAGACCAGATAGAAGTTTTTAAAATATTGATTGGGTATGAAAATGTTGACAGAAATCTTTTTTTCTCTGTTAAGGAAGAGAGAAGGACTAGAGGACATGGAATGACATTAGCAAAGAAGCAGTGTAGACTAGGTATTAGACAATTTTCATTTTCACAAAGAACAGTAAATGAATGGAACAGATTATCGGCTGATTGTGTAGGTGCTAGTAGTGTTAATATGTTTAAAACATAAAATTGACATGTACCTAAGAAGGGCTGGGTACATTTAGTTAGATAGGTTGGACTCTCGATAAGCCAAAGGGCTTCCTTGTCCACCTGCCATCTAGAGTTGATTCTCTAGGTGGCAATCTTGTTAAATCTTGTTAAATTATATAGGTTGAATATGCAGTAAGGTGACTACGTACATTTATATGAAATCGACGACAATACGGAAATGTTCTTTTACTTATTCTTCAATTGTTTGTTTCTTGTTGCCTTACAATATATACATTTTTTATAATATATTTGTGGTCTGTATTCCTCTCACCATTCCGGATATATTTTGGTACAGAGACTAGCTAATTTCATTAAATAAACCATGAATATTTCATAATTAGCCATTGTGACTTAACAGTCATTCAGACACCTTCAGGCCTGAATTGAAGTTTAATTTTCAAGTGCCATGTTGTGTTGCTTGGCCATACGATGGGAAAGATATCATATATGGGCGAGTAATACTTGTTTGAATTCTTGTTGAAAAAAAATGGCTATGACAAGAGTGACACAGATGACTCAGAACAATGTATAAGATGTGATTGAGTAACACCTTGATGTGTTTTTTATTTCGAATAATGCGTGTTATCATAATTTTATATTGCCTTAACAAACATTGCATTAATAACCAGCAGGAAGGGTATGCATCAGGACTGTCTTTACTAGTGTATTATTACACTAAGAAACGCGAAATTGATACAATCAATTAGTCGAGTTGCCACCCTATGCTCTACTGTAGGGAACATGGAAATGTTTGGTCGTGTGAAGTTTTTTTGCTGAATCATATAGATTATGTGTCCCTGAACTCAAATCCGTGGGATGGCAATGCGCCATCCTTGGGCAACTCGTGGAAACCACGAAAATCCAAGATGGCTGCCGTGATCCTGGTAAATTACAAAATGTGTTCATTTTTACACTACATCATGCTAGGAACATAATTTTTGTATATACACGCATGCTTTGAGATACGAAGAATTCAATGGAACCGTTTATAATAATGTCCGACTATGTTCACATGACCAAAATTCAAAATGGCCGCCATTTTCACCAACAATAGCAAAAATCGAGCATAATTTGATTGCATTTTGCTATATAAATATGATTTTATTTTGTCAATTCCTATGCTTTGCCACATCAGGACTTAAAAGGAAGTATTTCAACTGATGTCCGCCCAAGAAAACCGAGTAATATTCAAAATGGCTGTAATTTTGGCAAGAGCCACGATTTTGTGCCTATTCTTACGTTTTAGCATATGGGCAAGAACATAGTACTGGTATATACTTGTACGGCCTTAATTATACGTGAAATACATGTACCAACGCATGGGGAATTTAATGTAATCATTTTCTGTGGTCACGTGACATAAATTCAAGATGGCCGCCATTTCAACCGAAAATAGCTCGACGATTTATTTTCAATTCCACTTCAGCATTGAACATTCATCATGACTGAGTTCCAGGAAGGCTAATAGTTGTACCTTCATGTATGTGTGTATGATTACAGCTGACAAGAAGCACAAAAAGCTTGGGAAATGACACACAAAATGGTACAACTTTAAAAGTATAACGTCAGAAGTACTGAATTATATAATTGCTGATACACACTGAGAACTTATTTGCAATGACAAGTTTCATTTGTGCAATGACTCAGTGTACATTATTAACCATTGGTATTTAAACGATAAATCATTCCCATTACGTTCTCATAGAAAAGGTTATTCACCCATTCTCTCTAACTCCCCTCTTCCTCCATACTATCACCTTCATCCTCATTATCATGTCTAGCTTCATTCTCATCATGTTTGGTGAAAGGATTGAAGCACATGGCTTCGCCAATACAATAACAGTATGGCGTGCAAGACAATCCTGCAGAATGACAGCTACATGCATAACTGCTGCAAGCTTTCCCGACGCTAGATACATTACATGGCATGTGATGGAAATGCTGCATATGTTGCCAGATTATGCCAAGATGGATCTGTTAGTAGACACTCATATATGTCGTCATAGGCCAGGCATATATAATTCTTTGTCTGCAGACCAGTTTGGAGAGCAAACATACATCAAGAAGAATAAGATGCCTGGGGGTTTGAAGGGGATTAACCATGTCAGAAGACCAATTGGCCATTTGGGTAGAGTCATACCCCGTCTGTGCCCATGTCACACTCGCCATAGAGTCCATGTATTCAGCTGATGATGAGATAAAGCAAGAGAAACGTAAGGAGGAAGGAGAGAAGAGGCGCATACTCGATACATATGTCTGAGGACAGGGACACAATCCAGTATCGTCTCTAAACTGAAAGTGGATGATCTTCAGCTGCATGCTCCAGACATAGTCATCGTCGTTGGCCAACAACTCCTATATGACATTGTTTGGCCATGTGCTGGGTCTGCTTCAGATCTCGCCAACAGCATGAAGGACAGTCTCGGTCAGTACCAAGCAACATAAGTGCTGGTCATCTTCGATCGCTATGATGACAGGTCAGCAAAAGATCATGAGCGAATCCGGTGTGCCGGTGAAGGGTCTGTTAACTACCATATCACAACATCAAGCAAGCTCCCATGCCGCGATGCCATCATGTAGAGCAAAGCGAATAAGAAGGCTCTCGTCAGAGTTCTCTCACATATCATTTGGGCAACAACGTAACGATGGTTGGAAGAGGGAAGAGTATGTACAGCCATGATGAAGCATCAGTTATCTTCTGGAAGCAGTAACAAATGGTAAGAATATTGTACGAGTGATCAGCGATGACAATGACGTCTTTGTTCTGCTTATCGCCTAAGTATGGAGATTGCAGATGACAGCCCGTGTGCAGCTTGATCGTTAGTGTGGGCTATCCTCAATATCAATGCAAGTGTTTCGCTTCTTGTTGCGAAATCCCTCCAATTGCTCGGTATGCATGCATTATCAGGCTGCGATGCTGTGACCTACACAATTTGGTCATGGCAATGCAACGGCGCTAAAGGTACTGAAGTCCGCCGACCACTCTGGCCTCTACACTGTATTCGGTGAACAGAGTGCTAACCACCAACAGTTGCTAGAGACTGGACGCAAATTTATTTGCTCGCTCTATGGTGTTGCTGCAGGTGAAAGCATGGCTTCTGCCACGTATTCCCTCTACACCAAAAGGACAAGAGGGAAAGCTGTATGTGTCAAAACTCTTCCACCGATAGACGCTAATTTGGCATATCACATCCGGCGAGCACACTACCAAGTAATGCTCTGGAAGGCAGCAGACCAGCAGACTCGGCCTGCTGTTGACATCGCTGCTTACGGCTGGGAGTTGGTCAGTGGTGCAGGGTGTCAACTCCACGCATTGCAAGAGGACCAGCAGCTCCTCCTGCCCTCATCCACTTTCAGTTGAGACGAGAATGGATTTTGTCCCTGTCCTCAGACATCCACATTCATCAATGATTGATGCAGGAACAGCGCATAATTCCTAGTCAAAGAGTATTTGAAGTTCGGCTTGTCGGTGCTGCTCTACTGTGATGAAAACACAGAATGGTGATGCAATGTCACAGAGCGTCTTATCACCTAAGGCAACTTGGCATTTGATATATTCCATGGTTTTGACTTTTCTTTTCAGGGGAGCGTGGAAACCACCAGGTAATGACGACCTGAAGTCAAGGTACATGCTCTCCCCCATCTTGAGGGTTTCCTGGACATTGACAGAAGCATTCACCACTTTGCCATTAATGATGTTATAGAGGCTAGAACTTGTCATTTGAGAGGATGCTTTTTCAACTCTTCGTAAACACGAATTCCTGTCATCTGTATCGAGTATGCGCCTCTTCTCTCCTTCCTCCTTACGGTTCTCCTCCTTCGTCTCGTCGTCTGAATACATGGACTCTATGGCGAGTGTGACATGGGCACAGATGGGGTAGGACTCCACCCAAATGGCCACTTGGTCTTCTGACATGGTCAATCCCTTCAAACCCCCAGGCATCTTACCCTTCGTGATGTATGTTTGCTCTCCAAACTGGTCTACAGACACGTAATTCCGTATGCCTGGCCTATGACGACATAGATGAGCACCTGCTAACGGATCCATGTTGACATCATCTGGCAACACATGCTGCATTTCCATCACATGCCATGTAATGTATCTAATTTCGGGAAAGCGAGCAGCAGTCATGCATGTAGCTGTCATTCTGCAGGATTGTCTTGCACGCCATACTGTTATTGTGTTGGCGAAGCCATATGCTTCAATCCTTTCACCAAACATGATGAGAATGATGCTGGACATGATAATGAGGATGAAGGTGATAGTATGGAGGAAGAGGGGAGTTAGAGAGAATGGGTGAATAACCTTTTCTATGAGAACGTAATGGGAATAATTTATAGTTTAAATACCAATGGTTAATAATGTACACTGGGTCATTGCCCAAATGAAACTTGTCATTGCAAATAAGTTCTTAGTGTGTATCAGCAATGATATAATTCAGTACTTCTGACGTTATACTTTTAAAGTTGTACCATTTTGTGTCATTTCATAAGCTTTTTGTGCTTCTTGTCAGCTGTAGTCTTATACACATATATGGAGGTACAACTATTAGCCTTCCTGGAACTCAGTCATGATGAATGTTCAATGCTGTAGTGAAATTGAAAATAAATCGTCGAGCTATTTTCGGTTCAAATGGCGGCCATCTTGAATTTGTGTCACGTGACCACAGAAAATGATTACATTAAATTCCTCATGTGTTGGTACATGTATTTCACGTATAATTAAGGCCGTACAAGTATATACCTGGGGTGATATGCATGTCCTCAGACTAGCTTAGGCGCCGCACAGGCACTACCCTCAGACTAACGGTGCCGTGGCCTAGCGAGTGATTCTGTCGGTATGCACGAGCCGTTCGCAGTGCGATTTAGCCACCGCATAGTTGGTCTGCGGACAGCGATTCTGAGAGTCAATTGAGGAGTAGTCGAGGCTATTTGAGGAGCTAATTCTGCCGCATTGCGCACGCGCGCGGTTACGCACAGGGTCAAAGCGGGGTTCATCTTACGTCGTGGTCAGTGTTTGTTTACATTAAGCGTGGCGTGGAAGTCGGCGAAGGTGGGAAGCGCATGGAGAAAAAGTTAAGCGGAAGCCGACCTGTCGAGATGACGAAACAATATGTTTAATTGAGGGAATCGGCAACTAAAAAAACTATTTTGATGAACAAGTTAATAAAATCGGTAATAAACAAGAAAATGGGAAGTTTGACGAGAGCTCACCGCTAAAGTGAATTATTCACTCAGGGTGACGCAAAGAACGAAGGACGACCTAAACAAAAGTGGAAAGATTTTAAATCTGCGGTCTTAAAACGCACTATGTGATCAATAAAAAGTGGGAGACAGACCACCAAACTGACCTCCCTTGTATGCTGATATCATCATCATTGATACAACTGGTGAAGGAACCGATGTAACAACGGGAATTGATCGTGAGTATTCATGTCTAGTCAAACGAATGATTACTGTATGTGGTGTGTGTTGTACTTTCAAGTGTTACCGTATTATGTACAATTCCTTATTTACTACAGTCTTCTTTGGTAAAAAAAAAATAATACAAAATTAAACAAATGAAATAAAATCCCAATCAGTGTTTTCTATTTAAATTTTAGTATTTTATTTTGTGATGTGTGCTTGTGACATAGCCTATTACAACAAAACTAAATGGCACTAAAGCGAGGACTGACTGTTTTCAGACTTGTTGTTAGCATAAATTATAACATAAAATAAATTTATATTAAAATATATACTAGTATATGTAATTATTGTTGGAGTACAGTTGTCACAGCTATAATTCTCATTCCGATAAAAATGAACCAAATACATTAAAGACACGTATGAAACTTTATTTTATATAGTTCAATATCCATTAGTAAATCAAACATATGCCTATATTCAATTTTTTTAATGGAATGAATGCTACAGACAGTTGTATTGTGAAAGCAACTCTTATGCAGAACTGTTACACAGAAATAATTCTTATGTACAGTAACATGCAACTCATACATGATACAATGGAAATAATATATTAACACAATGCGTAAATTGTAATATTTACAAAACTTATAATGTTCACGTTTCAGTGCAAGGCACAGACAGATTCATGTTGGACACAAATGATGGCCAGGCTGTGGCTCTGCCAGTCGATGATGCATGGGGTGAGCAATCTCTATTTATCTTTGATTTTCATATCTAATTAGCAATGTCAAACAGCTTATGTAAACAATGTGGGTTACATCAAGCATCCTAATAATGGAAACTTACCAGGAGAGAGAGAGAGGGAGTGAGAGAGACAGAGAGAGAGAGAGCCATCATAAAAATAGCACAGTGGGGGGAACTCAAGTTACAGGCAGCCACCTTAAAGTGGCAGGCATCCATAACCAGGGCAATTATACTACAATAGCAATACACAAAAGCAAGGTCAGCCCTAGAGTTGGTGACTGGTAGAGTTACATAATAGGACAGAGGTCAGTATCCACACTTGTTCACATCTACAATGATCTGTCACCTTCTAAATTCTAAACACTAATCATAATTACATATCACATACACACACACATACACATACACACATGTTGGTGTATGGGAGTATACATACATCTTTGATCAATTAAATGAACATCTTGTATATTACGTGAGTAAACAGCATGTCGGATAAGACTGAACCATGGTAACATACAGATATAGTGACTCTATTCTTCAGTTAAGAAAACATAATTGACTATGTCAATGTCAATATCAAAGTGCATGTGCTAATTCAAATAAGTTACTAAAGGAACATGTTTTGGCATTCCAGATGTATCATCTGCCAGAACTTCCACCACAGCTGGAGCTAGGGGGCCAGCTGGTTTATGCAAGTTAGCAGCAGCAGCAGCAGTTAACTGCTACTTTGACCGCTACGTTGATACAGTGGGCATCTGTGTATGACCGTTCCTGTTAATTCCACCTGTTGAGGATCGGTGAGAGAATATATACCCACTGTCCCCAAGAAATACACCAGTCAATGGTTTTTGTGACGACTCGAATGCTGAAACAGCTGCTATTCCCTCAGGATTCTGGAATCTTGCTCTGAACCCAGCCACTTGGCAAATGGCAATGCAGTTCATAATCCTCGTGTCAGCATCACATATGAACTACAACAGAGACAGATGACACTCATTTAATGTGCATGTTTTTATACCTGAGTCAATGTATTTTTTAATACTTTATACTGTGTAGTTATTACTAGTTTGTGCATGAAACAAAACTGTGTCTTACATTTTATTTACAGGTGGTCAATAGCACAGGGGTGAAATACAATTATTTCTTAATTATTAAGTGTTGAATTTGTGTTATTGTTAAGTTTAAGTGACTACAGTAAAATAGTACCTGGACATTTTTGCATTTAAACACATTTATAGCATTAAACATGCAAATAATTTTTTTTTTACATAGGTAAAAAGATCCAAGTATCCTACATCATTCCCTTGATCTATCATAATAAAAACAGCCTTTCCATTCAAGCAATAAACCCCTAGCATAAAGGCATCTATGTATGCTACCCTGTCCTTAGAGTGTAGCCATGTGTTATCAGCTGCAAGAATCACTTGAACAAACAACAGTAGGAGTTGGTGGCCGGGGACAGATGTATGGTGTTACTAATTGCAATTAACTGGCCTGTGCAAATAAGGTAGCTACAGTGTACTTTAATCAGAGGAAACACCAGTGACTGGCACAAGAGGCAAAATTAACTGTTTCACAGTGTACAATGTACATAGGTGTTTCACATAAGTGAATAATAATAATACTTCAAGTACCCTGTATATGTGGTCAAATCAATACATCATTCTGTGAACATGTCGATTATGTATATAAGAGAGCCCAACAACGACTTTTTCTACTGAGAAAGCTGAAAAGCTTTGATGTTAGCCAGCACATTCTCCAACTTGTCTACAGAAGTTTGATAGAGAGCGTTCTTTCTTTTAATATAATTACTTGGTATGGCAATGTCAGTGGAAAAAATAAAGTAAAGCTTGCTCGCGTAGTTAACACAGCAAGCAAGTTAATTGGCAACAATCAAAAACAGCTGTCCAGCATATATAAAGATGCACTGAAAAGGAAATCAACACAAATTCTCTATGATCCTGCTCATCCTCTTAATCAAGCCTTTCAGAAACTGCCATCAGGGAGACGCCTAAAAGTGCCATTAGCCAAAAAAAATCTCTTCAAAAAATCGTTTGTACCCTCTGCTATTTTAATTTTAAATGCTAAATTATAATGCTGTTTTCAACGAGTCATTAATTAATTTTTACATTTTATGTTTCTCATATTCTTATGGTAACTCTTTATTTAATCTTATTTATTCATCAATTTTAGTATTATGTTATTGCTAATGTTATTGTCTCTAATCAGAGACCCATTTTAAGAAATTATACATGCTTATTTATTTATTTATCTTAGTAGCTATTTTTATTCGTAATTTATTTTGATACTTTACCTATTTTAGTGATGACTATATTACTATCATTTTATATTGTATTGACAATTGTAGATATGATTCACCAATGTTTTTATTACTGTCATTTTATGTGTGACTAAAGAAATTTTTCCGTTTTTAATATGTTTTTAAACGGATAATAACGTTTTTTGAATCTTTGAATCTTGAATATTTGTGATGATATATTCCTACATAGCTACAGTTGGTATGCTGTCAAATGTCAACAATATAGGCACGTAATAATTTTTTGAGGAACTTCTACCTCCCCTCAGACCATACAGAGCAAATATGTGTTAGGAGTGTTATTAGCAACAAAACCAAGCTGCTCACAGGTGACAACTAGAAACTTTCACCTGCTTTCATTGGTATGACCTCAGTAATAATGGTTTTCTTTCTTACTAGAAAATGTGGTAAATTTTCAAATTATCTATTGACATTTTTGACTGAAGAAAAGCAAATGAAATCTAACTCTTCATTTAATAATAGCCATACTCAAATAAAAGTACTTGAAATATTATTTGAAAAAAAATATAATAATTTAGGGAAGTATTTAAATAAAAAATTATACAACCGTTTCATTTTACGTAGTGTCACATACAATTACAAATAGTTAATAAAATGTAATTACATTTTAATTATGAAGTTGTATTTAAATCTGGTTGATCATGTATTCGCATAATTTAACAAAATTATGGTCATTCAAGTACTTGAAGAAGTAGTTCAGTAAATACGTAGTATGTTAAAATAGAGTCACATTGCATAAAGGTTTTGTGAAATTTAAACGATTTGATAAATCACACGTTACCTGGACGCGTATCGAGTGAAAATTCTCCCTGTTGACATATTCGTGCTCGTGCGGACGTGGGTCCCGTCGATGCATGCCACCGCGGTGGGGAATCCCGCTAGCCGGAGGAACTCGCCTTCTGTCGGTCGGCTTGTTGTTGCGTCGGTAGCTGTACCCACTCATGCATCCGAGCGAACAAAGCGTTGGTCACACGGTGGATGGTTCGGGATGCGGTTGACTGATCGATAAGGATGGTCTCAGCCACCAAGTTCTAGAAACAAACTCGCATACGTCCACAATGCCACTATAACTTGCAGAGTATCCGGCAAGGAGCCTTGTGATGCTTGTCGCGTGTCGATCGGGGTACTATAAGTCGTCTAGCAGTTCATCCACGATTGTTAGGATATCGTGACGGCGAAATCTAAACTTGTCGTATAACTCCACGTCATCGTACATATCCAGTGAATTTTTCCTATCCCGGAATACCCGATTTCGCCTCAAATTCCTCCTGTGTTGACTTCTCCAAACTACTACAGCCGCCATTTTTATCACCACCGCCTAAGAGTTACACTTCCTAGCTAGAGGGCCTAGAGATAGGCGGTCGCAGTGCGGACAACAGCCTAAAATCGAGCCTGTGCGGTGCTCATGCATACCGGATTAGCCAACTTGGGACCTCGCAACCGAGTTATACCCAGTTTCGCGAGTTAGTCCCTGGCCATGCATACGGCGCCAGTACTATATGTTTGCCCATATGGTAAAACGTAGGAATAGGCACAAAATCGTGGCTTTTGCATATGTTTGGTTAAAATGACGGCAATTTTGGATATTACTCAGTTTTCTTGGGCGGACATCAGTTGAAATACTTCCTTTTAAGTCCTGATATGGTAAAACATAGGAATGGACAAGATAAAATCATATTTATATAGCAAAATGCAATCAAATTATGCTCGATTTTAGCTATTGTTGGTGAAAATGGTGGCCATTTTGAATTTTGGTCATGTGAACATAGACGGACATTATTATAAACTGTTCCATTGAATTCCTCGTACCTCAAAGCATGCGGAATATTGCTAAGGAAGGTTTGAAGTTTAGAAAACAACAGGGCAACCAAAAATAGCACGAGGTGTCCACTTCGACCACCGTGCGCCCCGACTACATGTAATTACGTGTTAGAAGAAACTGTGTATCAGGTTTCCACGTTGACGTCGTTGCACAGTTTTTACCAAGAGAAACCGTGTCCAAAATCCATTATATCTGATATACAATGAGATTCATCTTCCTTTTTTAACAGGACATTGCAACACCACATAAACCAACCCTCCTCATTGTTGGGCACAATTTGTTTATGGCGGATAGCGAGTGTGTCGAGATGGACATGCAGGTGAAGGTACGCGGTGATGCTATCGGGTAGATCTTGTCTTTCCTGATATGTTTGGAAAGGTCGTTTTCCAAGGGCAAGGGGCTTTACTTTGGGTGGCCTTTTTCGGCGACTGAGAGAGATGCGAGCAGTTACACCAAATGCTGTCCTGGTTAACATTACACCAAATGCTGTCCTGGTTAACATCGGGACAAATGATCTGAGCAATGGTTGTGACCCAGGTAAGCTGGCAGAGGTTATTGTGGCATTCGCACTCGAACTGCTAACAATACCTTCTGTGGCACAGGTGTGAGATATTGATGCGTATTCCTGTATATTCTGACCGGTTTGTTTAACGGCCTGATTTTGATCATGTTTCTCAGATTGTGAATAAAAAGGTTCGGGAATTGGTCGCTAATTCGGAAAACATAACTCTCTACCATCGTATCAAATTGTTGGACTAGAAACATTATGCGAGATATGGTTCGCAGATTAGTGCATCTGACATGGCCAAGTATGTGATTAACAGGAGAAGGGAGGTTATAGCTGCCGGTAGGCGACTCGGCTACACTCCTTGTATTGGTCATGTATAACATTTCTCAACAAATTTTACTTAGTAAATTCTGCTATGACTACAGTTTTATGAATTCCAAATTAACTTAAGTCATAATATTTCTGCCTGGATCATTTGATCATAAAATTATGTCAAGGGTGAACACTTTTACTGCAACTACTTGCACAACTTGAAGTTGCTGAGACATACGGATGAGGTATGTACTACCCTTTCATACATACTGGCTCATGTTAGATCTGGCCATAGTACTGTGACGCACTTCACCTGCCGAACATCGTGACTTAAATCTGTCATGCACATTTATCTGACAGTGAGTGAGTGGGTCAGTGGGTGAGTGGGTGAGTGAAGGCATCAATCCACAGTGTCATCTCAATGCGATGTACACCACCTGACTTCAATGCCTGCATTGAACTGTGTATATACATTGAACTGTGTATCTACATTGACCTATGTCCAGTCATCAATAATAGCTGCACAGAGCTTATAGGTTGCAGTGTACACAGACTACTGCATTAAAATACGAGACAGTGAACTCCCAATGTTATAGAAATACTGTGAACACGGCAGACTTCTTCTTCCTGGGAGTAGCGCAGAAAGCAGTCTTGTATTCGCCACAAGATATGTTGGAGTCGGTAATGAAACACTATGAAAAAATTATAAACATTACTTCGTCAAGTTCATTTCAAAATGCATAACATTATTAAGCAATGACAATTTATTACTGACCTATACTGAGCCAGCAGCATTCGTCCAAACTATCACGACACAGTCACAAAAGTGAAGTATGACTATTGTACTTCATTGTCATGTTAAATTTGCTGTTTAGTCAACATTTCTTATTAATATAGTTATTCTTAATACTCTAAGACTGGCTGGTGTATTTATTGATGGTTGATTATAATGTTTTATGTGGTTCTAAACATTGCATAAATTATATTTACTTAATAATTATTGAATGCAGGCTTTTATCGAAATGTAACAGTTAGTCGAGTGGTTATACACAATGCAGTGACAATATGTAAATCTTCATAAATATGGGAATCATGCTTTTTACTAAAATGTATAGGTCTATCAAAGCGGCATGCTTATTACCAAATATTGACTAATTGATAACATTATTATTAAATGATTTATTAATTTATATTTGTGATTATTATTAATATTGTTATACACATTGCATAATGTGTACTTATCTTCATAATCACGGACACGATGGATTTTATCCACGTGTTGGTATGTATACGAAGCACGGATACTTAGAAAATGTCATTAAATAATATCTCTAACGACAATTAAAATGTTTTTTATTACAAATTTCATGTTTATATAAACATATATTATGGCATTTTAGAAACACGTTTTTGTCTGACGAGGTTTCCCGCTAATTATCACCTATTAACTAATCATTACTTAATTATTACGTGACTAGTTAATATATTTTTATTCTCATAATCAAACTGACTATACAAGCTGCATACTATGTATACATATCTTCATATTGATGGACTTTGTTGGTCTTAATTATAACGTGTTGGTCTGTTAACTTGGTGCACTACTTAACTAATATAGTACTAATTAACTCAATTAACTAGTGTAAAAATACTATTGCAAATTTATTAATCCATTCAGGGCATTTCAAAACACTGCAAACAATATTTTAGTAGTTCTATAAACAACAAAGTCATGCCATTTTAAAGTCGCCTTTATTCGAATATTTATCAACAGAAAACACAAAACAGCTCATTTTACCATTATATGGGACACATACATTGTGCGTAATTTTCCCGTATTTATTCAACTAATAAAGATATCGTAATTCAATTAACAGCTATGTGATCTCTTATCTAGTATCTTTCAACTAAGCCTATTTCCAACATTATATGATGAATTGTTGTTGATACTTGTGTGTGTCACTTGTTACGTTTTATGAGAATAACACATTGGATAAGGCTTGATGGGATTTATCATAAGTAAGTAACCTTTATTTCACAACGCAACATGTACAACAACAAAAAAGTATATATTGTGTTGTCAGCGTGCTGCATTGCATGAATGTCACTTGGCAAAAAAACGTCTTCTAGTGACACGTATACATTTGTAGTTTTACAACAAAAGAAAGGTCAAAATCAAATTAAACATTATTGTCAGACATCACCAAGTCTATTCTTCTAAACATGGATATACGAAGTAAATAGTGTGTTACTGCTGTTGGTGATTTAACATAAATTGTATTGAATAATTCCAATGAAATAAAATGAATGAGGTTGTGCAGGAGTGTCTACTGTGGAAAAAAATACCTTGCTGTATTTTTCACCACGTTTGCAGTAACAGCATTAGTGATTCATATATCATGACCTAAATGCACCGCATACACAACAATAACAGAGAGTTACGATTATATTTGTTAGAACATAAACTGCAGGTTAGTTTCCCATCATTTTGTATATGTCTTATGGAATCATATATAAACATAGCTAATTAGTATGTATCAAGGAACACAGAGACATTAGTGGCGAGATGAATATAGGATGTGTGTCAGAATTCATACTTTGTGAAATTATGTTCATTCAGAACAATTGCATGATTCGCGTAAAACATTTCTTAATGCTCGAATTTGTTTATTACAAGTGGACTGTTGTATATTACGAAAAGTCAGGGATTTGAAAATCTCTGCCTGGAGCAACTGATGTTTCGGAATGTATTGGTTGCACTGAGCCATATAAAGATAAATAACTGGCAACTAGACCCACCCACAAAGAAGTAAGTATATTGTGCATATATTGTATATATGTTGCAATTAAAGTAAATGCATCAAATAAGAAAAAAATAATACAACAAAGTAGCACTATCAATAACAAATACTAGTTATCAGTACTTATAGATACACACATGTGATAGCATTAACCTTTTTATTTAATGAAAATGACAGGTATATTTCAAAACAATATTGCTTAGGTTCTACCACTGCCGAAGTTTAGAATGGATCATACAGAGTAAATTATAAACCCTATCTGGATAAAAAAAAACGGTATAATTGTTTTGTTACAAATACTAACACATTTTTAAACATTGCCATTTTTCAATGATCAAATTATTATTATTCTTACAGATCCATGTTCTGTACAGTGATTTTCGAAACGTGCATAGTCACTGTCTAGTATCATATTAATCTAATTTACATCTTCTCTGGTTATCCATATATCCGAGTCGGAAGACGGGGGTAGCGTGCACCCCCCGGAAATATACGTTTAATTTGTATCACTAGATCGGAAAAAATACGTAGAAAACGGTCTGCTATGTTAACAAGTCAGAAAAATGTCCCACGTTCGCTTTACGCAAATTAGTGCCCCCATTATTGAACAATCCATTGTTAACTATACCTCAGCAAATATTGCAGGTAACTGAAAAAATTATTTGTACAGACCCATGTCAGCGACCATAATAAAACTATTGTTGAAATGATAACATGTGTCTATGAGTTTAATGTGCAAATTAGTGCCGCCATTACTGAGAAATCAATGTTTCACGTTATCTCGGCCAATATTGCACATAACTGCACAAATAAGGTCTCCATACCCATGTTTTCAGGGTCAACGTACACCAAAGACCATTCTGGAATGAACTACGCGTGTCCCTGGCATGGTGGATAAGGACTGAGGATGGAGTACTGGAACCTGTGTGGTCCTGCAGTGCTACGTTACCAAACGCACTGGTTGATAGTCTGGACACTGGTGAACTTGAAGAGAAAGAAGAAGAGGAAGAGGAGGACGAAAACGAGGATGGACAAGTTTGACTTTGACAATTTCAGTGAAAGCGATGGTGAAAGACGATATACACTTATCGTACGAAGCCCATGAAAGGTTGAGACTCGGCAGCTAAGAAAAGATCATTTTGGGTTGCTATTTACCTAGATCAGTAAATGAGTTGGTAAATGAACTTAGTGGAATTTCGTTATTCACAATGCCCTGAATTGATACCCATATCAACATTTGGTTACAAAAACCAACACGATTTAATAAGTAGATGCCCTCCAAAAACCTTTCCTGCTATATTAGCTGAGATACAGAGAAAAAGTCACATTTACCGTAATACTGGCACTTCAGAATTTGCATAGCATGCCAGAGACAAACGTAGCTAATTATAGAATGGTCATTTGATGATCGTTGACCCTGAAAACATGGATCTGGACACCTGATTTGTGCTATTATGTGCAATATTGGCCGATATATGGTGAAACATAGGTTTCTCAATAATGGCGGCATTAATTTGCACAAACTGTCATAGACACATGCGATCATGTCAACAGACGACGGTTTAAATTTTAAGTTTAGTTCCATAGATAAATATCGTCGGCACTGACCCGGGTTTAAGAAGAAGACGTCAACGTGGTTGTGTTGGATATTGTCCCGTCAACTTGTTATATATGTCTACTTCATCATTACTTAAAGGACAAAAAAAGGAAACGGTTTCGCGTCATACACCTAATAGAGTTTATACAAACTAACAATTTCCACATATACTCAATTTTTTAACGTCACCGGTTTACTCAGAATGTGACTTTAAAGTATAAAATTCTAACGAAATCCACGATGGTCTAGACGCCTCCATAAGTGAAGGGTTAACTTGGCTTGGCCATTCAGCGCGCGGCATCCTATGTCTCTGCTGAAGCCGGTCAGCTTCCTGCGACGTTGTTAAGGGTCAACAACGTCGAGTCTTCGACAGTTCGTTCAGTTGGCGTGACATCTAGTAGCTGCATATAGACGTGTATCTAAATCTGTGGTTAAATCTATGGTAAACTTTAGTAATTATGCCTTACTGTTCGGCATACGGTTGCAATAATAGTTGAAACAACCGGTAGTATTGAAGCAATGGATTCACATTTGCGGGCGTACTGTTTGGAATCCGTCCAGTCCAAGTACAGTTCACTTTGCTCGGTCCGTTTTGAGGAGAAATGCTTTGAAGTAGACATGTAGACATGTATCATCATTTGATGGGATGATTTCAGCGATAACAATAATAGACAACTTTATATTTACTGTCATCAGCATGTTACGCGCGTTGCCGAGTTGCAGCCATTTCATGACAACAGCCAAACCCCATGCAGGGAAACTGCGTGGAGAGCGCCTCACCGTCGTGACGTCATTCTTCGTCTAAGATGGGGCCGCTCATAGTAGGAAAGGCAGGCAAGAGGCTGTTTCTACTGCTACAACTCAAACGATCAGGCATTCCCGTCGAAGACCTTCTGACGGTATATACAACGGTGGTCCGGCCTACTCTGGAATACGCATGTCCAGCATGGTCGACCTCACTCACATTGGGTCTCCAAAGTGATATGGAGCGAGTACAAAGACGTGCTATGAACATCATATACCCGAACACTACCTATACCGAAGCATTAGCGAATGCACAGCTGCCTTCACTGAAACAAAGACGTGCGCAGTTATGTGAACATTTCTTCACACAAATTGAAGAGCCGCAGCACAAACTGCATAAACTTCTACCAACACCAAGAACTGCAACATACAATACAAGATGCCGTACTCGATATCCTTATCCCAGAGTCAAAACCAACAGGACCAAGAACTGCTTCATTAACTGGTGCCTTTTCAATCAAAAGAACTCAAAGTGACACTTTGCAAACTTTCGTGAATGCTGATATAGATGGAAATGTGTAAAATATTGTAAAACCTTAATTTATTCTTTAGATCTATTTATTTTAATGTTTTAAAGTATTTATTAAAATATTTATTAAAATATTTTATTAAAGTATTTTTATAAGTTTAGTTAAATAACCACAGAAAATATGTTTTAATGTCTTAACCTATTTAAATTACCTTTATAGATGCATTTCAAATAAATTATTCTCTACTTTTTTAATTAATTTTATATTTATGCTAATGTTTTAAATTATATATTATTTCAATCTATTTTAACAAATATATTTTGCATGTTTTATGTACCTATTTCAATCTGTATTGATTGCCCAGAGAATGAAATAAACCATTATTATTATTATTATAGTATTTGGATGGCTGGATGTTAAAAAATAATTTTCTGGTGAACCGCTGGCGTTAAACAATTGAGTATATGTAGAAATTGTTATTTTATATTAACTCTATTATGTGTATGCCACAAAACCGTTGCATTTTGTTGTCCTTTAAGTTTACCGTAGATTTAGCCACATGTCCAAGCAACTGCTACATGCCATGCCAATTGAACGAAGACTCGAAGTTGTTGACTCTCGGTGACGTAGAAGGAAGCTGACCGGCCGCAGCAGAGACCTAGAATGCCGCTCGCTTATTGGCCAAGCCAAGCCAAACCAACGCTCTGTAGCGCTTACATTTTACCGGCGTTATAAACGTTCCGATTGACGTTTCTGCGCATGCGCGTTAAACGTAACATCATCAATGTGCAGCGAATGAACAAAGCATTTATGGTATGAATACTACGGGTTGTTCGTTAGGATGTATATAACCTCTCAGCACAGTTATTTGTCGCATATTAACACGAGACAAACAAGTTTTGAAGCATGTTTTGATAGCAATCGCGCATGCGCAGAAACGTCAATCGAAAAGTTTAGAACGACCGGAAAAATGTAAGCGCGACAGCGTCACCGACTTTGATGGCGGCCTATAGGCTATCGTGGATTTCGTTACAATTTTACACTTTATGGTCACATTCTGAATACATCGCTGACGTTAAGAAATAAATTGAGTATATTTGGAAATTGTTACTTTGTATTAACTCATGTATGATATGAAAGCGTTGCCTTTTTCCGATTATAAAAGTAAACACACCCAGTGAACGCGTCCACGATTTGAGCCATGGTAACAATCAGGATCCTACACTAGGATTTAAAGAGTTATGTTAAATATACAACTCTTCCTTCACACATTGGCATACTAATGATTTGTTATTGTTTACACACCGTTTATTTCTGACATTAACTATATTTGCTGTTCGCTTGCAATGAGTGTGCCTTGGTGTGGATGATGTAGCGCTCCAATCGACACAGTTACTTTGAAAACCAGAAAGGCTTCCGCGGAACATTTGGCGTAAGTTTTTCGATGTTTTATTCGGAAGAAATCTTATGATAATGTATGTTCTCTATGATGACCAGTGCTTGTAGTATATCGGCATATCGCACAATAATTAATGTTGACGCTCCTTTTGACTCAACAGTTATACTTGTAAACTGCTCTGAGTGCAAAGAAACAGTGCCCTGATGCCAGGATGTGCCCTGTCTTACGTCACAACTGGGCATCCAGAAAGCGCAGCAAACATTATGCATGTTCGAAGGTTCACCCGCATTGCACAAAGAGTGGAATTGTTTCCTTGGTGGGTATGGAAATATATAAAAGGATGTCATATAATACGAATTAAAGCATTAGGTGCTGTTATTCTCTTTAAAGATGATGAAACATTGCCTAACAATTTTGTGTATCTGATACAATGGTCAAATGAGCTAATTTGTGTGTTTTCTGTTGACAAATATATAAAACACTTTAAAATGGCATAAATTCCATTCAATAATTTGTTTAAGCCATTCAGTTCAATTAATTAGTTAATATTCGTTAAGTAGTGCACCAGGTTAACAGACCAACACGTTCTAATTACGCCCGCAAAGTCCATCGATATGAAAATATACTTATGTATATCATGCCTTTATGTAAGCGGTAAACCATTAATTATGGTAGTAAATACACATTAGCCGGTCATTTCATGTTAACAGTAATGTAATTCATAAGATAATATTGGCTAATGTTAGCTTGCTAACTCGACTAACCGTTACAGTTCGATAAAAGCTTGCATTCAATAATTATGAAGTAAATATAAGTTGTGCAATGTTTACTACCACATAATACATTATAATCAACCATCAGCAAACATACCAGCCAGTCTTAGAGCATTAATAACGTTTTAATTAATAAGTAAATATTGACGAAATAACAAACAAAACAGATTAATGCATGACAATGAAGTAAAGTTGACATACTTCAGTCTGCATTTCCTTGTCTGTGTGTATGACTATGTCATGACAGAGAGGACGATGCTGCAGCCTCAGTATATCCCAATAATAAAGTGTCACTGCTTCTTAATGTAACATTCTGCATTTCAACATTAACTTGATGCACAATGCAGGACTGCTTTCTGCAATACCATCCACACAAGTCAAGTGCACGATGAAGATGCTGTTCATAAGAATGCAGCAATGTTCATAATCCAGTGTGTCATAGAAATAATATCCTATTTCAGTGACTTGTAAAATAATGTTTGTGATCTTCGACATGACCTCTGTCATTAATGTTATAACCGTGGCTCCTGAATGATACATGTCATGTTCACAACACCTGTTTTAGACAGTTATTGTGTCATATCCAGCCAGATGAAGCTTGTAATTGTGCACGAGGGCCACTTGTGTCATTTTTCAGGCGTGTTTTCTAAAATATAAATGCATACAGCATGGCATAACTAAAATAATTCAACAAGCGCACACACACACACACACACACACACACACACACACACACACACACACACACACACACACACACACACACACATATATATATATATATATATATATATATATATATATATATATATATATATACTTAGTGACTTTAGTATAAACAATTATGATGCATTTCATATCTCAAGGGGTAACCGAAGAGGGGGTGGTGTTGCTATATACACAAACAAGAAATTATCAAGAGCACTGGCAGAATGTAAATCGTTTGTAGAAGAAAATATTCTTGAATGTGTTACTGTAGAATTAACCATTAAGAACCACACACATGTTGTAGTTAGTTGTATTTACAGAACACCAGGATCACCGATAGATACATTTTGTGAAAACTTAGAACTTAACTTAAGTGATGTGAAATCTATTAAAACAATATTTGTGTGTGGTGACTTTAACATAGATTTCTTAAAACATGAGACCCATTATAATACTAAACAGTTTCCAGATACAATGTATAGTTTAGGTCTTTACCCGCTAATAGATAAGCCTACCAGGATTACAGATAGCTTAACTACAATAATAGATAAAATATTCACAAATGAATTACGCTTCAATCTAACTAGTGGTATCAGGTTCAATGACATTAGTGATCATTTACCAGTTTTTGCACTCTGTGAATATAACATAAGCTGGTATAATGTAAAAGAATTTCAATTTATGAGAAATATGAATGAGGATACAATGGCATCATTTTCTAATGAACTGAGTCAACAAACCTGGGAAAATGTCCTAAACAATTATGATGGTAATGAACCGTATGACTCTTTTCTACACATATTTATGGATATATTTAACAAACACTCTACATTGGAAACAGTTCCCCCCAAAAGCTTTGAGAATAAAAAATCTGGTTCATCAAAGGTTTAAAATGTGCTTGTACAAAGAAAAATAGGTTATATAAAGCATTCATTGTACCGAGATGTGCAAAAGCAGAAAAAAATACAAAACTGACAAAAATAAATTAACATCTACAATAATAATTACAGAAAAAACTATTATAGCTCGTTGTTAGAAAAACAAAAAGCAAATGTTAAAGATACCTGGAAAATACTAAACGAAGTAATTAATAAACGCAAAAATAAACCAACATATCCAGGATACATTATAAAAAATAACAAGAGAATTTCAAAGAAAGATGATATTGCTAATGAATTTAATAACTTCTTTACAAATGTTGGCCCCAACTTAGCAACAAATATCCCCTTACCTAAAACCCTTACAACTATTTATGATTACTTAAAAGAAAACATTGAACATACTAAGCTTCTAGATCCTGTTGATGACCTAGAAATTATTAGAACTGTTCAAAATTGTAAAAATAAAAGATCAACTGATTTCTATGACGTTAGCATGAGCCTGCTTAAGAAAGTAATTTCCAAAATAGTTAAGCCATTTGCTCACATATGTAAAGTTTCATTTGAAACAGGTGTTTCTCCAAACAAAATGAACAATAGCTAAAGTTATTCCACTATATAAGTCTGGAGAAAAAAAACTTTTTACAAATTACAGGCCAGTATCGTTATTACCACAATTCTCCAAAATTCTGGAGAAACTATATAAAAACAGATTGGAAATGTTCCTTAATAACTGTAACATACTCAGTCCAAGGCAGTATGGGTTTAAATCTAGCATGTCAATAACTGAGGCTCTTTTAGATTTAGTAGAAGAAATTACAACTTCATTAGAAAATAATAAGTATACTGTTGGAATATTTATTGACCTTTGATACCGTTGATCATGATATACTGGGTAAAAACTGCATTTCTATGGTTTGCGTGGTGTCGCACAGGAACGGATTCAGAGTTATTTAGAAAATAGAAAACAGTGTGTCAGTTTTAATAACTGTCATTCATAAATACTAAATGTGTCGTGTGGTGTCCCCCAGGGTTCCATTTTGGGACCAAAATTATTTATCATGTATATTAATGACATCTGTAAAGTCTCACAAGTGTTCAAGTATATTTTATTTGCTGATGATACAAATCTATTATGCTGTGATAGAGATTTAAATGAACTTGTTCGGATGATAAATGTTGGATTAGAACAACTGCAGACGTGGTTTTCTGTTAATAGATTGTCTCTTAATATATCAAAAAGAAATGACATGATTTTTGGCAATCGCAGAATAACAGCAGATATTTGTGCTAGAATAAATAAGGATAAAATCAATAGAGCAAATTCTACAACATGTTTAGGTGTAGTAGTTGATTGCAAATTAAACTGGAACAATCACAGTTTATCAGTAAGATCTAAACTGTCATAATGCTGTGCTATTATTTATAGAGCCAGTTCCTTGATCAACAAACATGGTATGCATATTTTGTACTATTCTCTTTTCATGCCTTATATTATGTATTGTGCTGAAGTATGGGGTAACACATACGCTACAAATATTCATTGTTTAGTTTTATTACAGAAAAAGGTAATAAGATTAATTTGTGGTGCCAAAAGACTTGATCACACAAATCTACTCTTTCACAATGTACATATTCTTAAATTACCAGATTTTGTAAAGCTAAACACTGCTATGATTATGTTTAAGGCATATCGTTATATATTACCAATGAATGTACAGTTTGTTTTCAGAATACATGAATCACGATTTTCATCCAGGTAAGTTCAAGCAAATGTAAGTTCAAGCAAAACTATGTACGTACTAACTTAAAAAGTATGTGTGTTTCTGTTACTGGAGTTAAACTTTGGAACTCCCTCGATAATTCACTGATTAGTTGTAAAAATGTTCATCTTTTTAAAAAGTGTTATACAGATAGACTGTTGAATAGTTTCTTTAACGTTAGAGTCCTAGACCATTTAGCCAACATAAATTACATAACAAAATTAAACATTCAGATTGTTTATTGTTACACGAGGTTTTTTCTTCAACACATGTCACAGTCTTTTTTTATTTAAATGTTGTATGGTTACACATATAAATAGTGTTTTCGCACCTTCTATTGCACTGTTCAGATGCTTTATGTAATGAAATTAAGAAAATATATGGGTAAAGATGATAAGTAGTGTACTTCTTTTACCCTTTTTCAACAATTTGTATTGTATGCACTGGATTTAAAATGTAGTAGTAGTTGTTGTTGTTGAAATAAATTTCAATCCAATTCAATTCAATGTGTGTGTGTGTGTATGTGTGTGTGTGTGCGTGCGTGCGGGCGCGCGTGCGTGCGTGCGTGTTTGCGTGTGTGTCAAAATCACGTTTGTGTTCAACTTCAAGTTGCATTCTGATATCCGCCATGTTTAAAATAAAATAATCCAATAAACCAGCATTCCCCATACACTATATATTGTTTTCCTCAACTACCTATCAACTTATTTTCACATAACATGCCATTTTTAAATAAAAAAAGGTGCAAAAGACGAATAAATGACTTGGCGAGCCTCGCCAATAACAAGTCACTGATTGGTTTAGATCTCGACGAAGGGATTTCCAATGAAAAGCGCTGTCAGACATGCGCAACGATATATGTAAACAAGACGTTTCCGGCATGCAGCGCTGCCGCCATTGTTGTCGTCTGTAGTGATCGTTTCCATCGTCATCTTGACTTATATGGTTTGTTTGATACACCTTTGTGTCGTCAAATCGTTGCGATGTATGTGCTAAGGCGTAAAGGCAAAATCGCAGCACACGATATTCCGTTGCAATGTTGAATACACGGCTCTGACTACGAGTATTGAAACATCGATTGTGTTTGACTTGGGCTTGGCTGTCAGACGTGACTACGCAGCATTCTTCTTCCAGTAATCCACTACCGTAAAATACGCAGATTTCATGGATGGTGTGGGCATATTCAAATTTTGGACAATGCTAATAAATAATAATGGTGTTGAAATGTTTATAGAAAAAGTGCAAGTGCGCGTTATAATCAGCGGTCAAGATATTTTAAGCACTGCCTATTTCAATGCTGTCAAGCCAAATAAGGAGGGGCTACAAAGAAGGAGTGTTCATTGTATGATGCTACGTCATAGGCTTGTACCCATGAATGTTGGACCATTAGTTGTAGGAGGTTAGGCACGGCGCAGTAATACATGCACCGCTGCGCTTGCGACTGACACGGGCGTCGATCGGTGGGGGACGGGGGGGGGGGGACGCGTCCCCCCACTTTTCAGGGTGGGGGAGCGTAGGAATGGTCCCCCCCACTTTTCAGTTCAGAAAAATTGCGAGGCATATAGCTTGACTCAACAATCCTCTCTCTTAAAAGCCGCTACATAGGACTAGCTACACAATAAACTCGCGAAATGAAGTTCCGACCACCCATTACAAAATCGACTAGATAAATTGCTTGGCTGGCCACAGCGCGCAACTTGATCTTACTTTAGTAACTAATCAAACTGCCGGGTTGCGGTGTAGCGCTGACATTTTTCCGGCGTTACAAACATTCTGATTGACGTTGCTGCGCATGCGCGATAACTGTAAAATCATCAATGTGTAGCGAAACGACAAAGCATGTATGGTATATCTACTACATGCTGCTCGTTATGATGTATATAACCTCTCAACAAAGTTATTTATCGCAAATTAACACGAGGCAAACAAGTTATGAGGCATGTTTTGCTGTTAGTGCGCCATAATCCGTGATAGTGATTTAAACCACGTAATATTTTAATGTATTGAACGAAATGTTAGACACCTCTTCACAGTAGTCATAACAGGAGAGATACCGAACAGATCGTGGCATCTATACCAAAAATGCTTTGTTATTTTGCTGCACATTGATGATTTTAAATGTGTCGAGCAGACGCAGAAAGGCCAATCGGAAAGTTTATAACTACCTGAAAAATGTAAGCCGCTGCCGTGCTCTATCAGTTTGGAACCTTGTGTTGATATTATTAATAGGCTCTAGCCATCAAGCACATTTTAAATGATGAAATTTGTGTTGCACTTTCACCCCTCGCCCGCTTGATGCTTATCGCCAGAAGCGGCGGATTCCAGGGCCTGCATTTTGTGTACCTTATTTCCCATTTGAGTGATGGCAAATTTATTTGCCAAAATGTTGGAGTGGGAAGTTCTACACAGGCACAGCATGGGTGTCGATCAGTGGGGGACGAGGGGGACGCGTTCCCCCACTTTTCCGCCTGAGGTGTCAGCATAGGAAATGTTCTCATATTTTTATCTGTTCATAAAACAAATTTATAGGCATATATAACGAGACTGATCACACCCCTCTCTTAAAACCCCTTCGTCGGTCTAGTAGTAAAATTTATAATGATATGTAAACTTCCGACTACCTTGTGGAAAATCAATAGATAAATTGCTTGGTTGGCCGCAGCCTGCAACTTGATCTTAGTCCTGTAATTATTCATCATACCAGGCTCTGTCACTTAGCACTCTTGTATTGATATATTAATAGGCATTAGCCATCAAGCTTGTTTTGTTTGCCCTGTCACCCCTTGGATGGCAGCCTGGTCGACATGGTGGCTATTTATATCGCCTACGGCGTAACCAGCGGATTTCTGCACTTTGTGTAATTTGATCTAATTTTAGTGATGACAAATTTCTTTGCTAAAAGATAGGATTATTGGGAAGTCCTATACAAGCACCCCTGTAAGCTCTGCATCTTGTCACTCTAAGAATCAGACAAGCAGTGTTGGGTCCAAAGTCTACCTCCCAAATGTTCAGTGATTGGGGTGGGTCATGGCCCCTCTTCAAATATTTGTTGCCAACATAACTCTTATAAATAGCATAACATAAAGGCTTTTTTAATTTAGAATTGGCACCAGACCAACAATGAATTGTTTTATATTTACAAAAAAAGTGTGTATTTCAGGTCATATATATATATATATATATATATATATATATATATATATATATATATATATATATATATATATATATATTATTATATATATATATATATATATATATATATATATTATTATATATATATTATACATGTCAAAATTATACATATATAAGTTATATACATACATATATATATATATATATATATATATATATATATATATATATATGGTCAGTTATCACGAAACGTCGTTAGAATCTGCTTTAGGGGGGTAAATTTAGAATTCAATATTTCACGTTTTCCCCTTAGTCACTGATAAATAACATGACAAGGTATACTGTAAATAAATTTGGGTAGCTTAATTAGTAAAATCGGCTCTTTGGCATCGCTTTGAAGTTGGGTGTCCGTGTTGCGCGGTACCGAGCGTATGCACGCACATAGTGTATCTAATGTATATGTTATGGTATTTCATTTTTTCGCGAAGTGCTCTAGTTTATTTTGTTTGAGCAGGTGACAGGTGTATGGTTCAAAATGGACAGAAATGGCAATGTTTGTAAACATTCTTTTGTTTTTATGCAATTTAAAAATTAGAATACATTTTCGGTACCCCGTAAAAAGAGTAAAGCGGTCATATAATTACTTGTCATTCTAAGGGGAACTACTTGTAAATGCAGGTATAAAATGAACAATTACCTTTTCAACGGGAACAAACCTTATGCGGATACTGTCTTCTGTAGTCTTCATAAGGATGTTTAAAATAGGTATACGCTCGGTATCGCTGAAAAGTATTCTTCACTGGTATTTTAAAAATAGAAAATACTTGTTCTAAGGGGCAATTGTTTTATTCTGCTTGGTCTCGGCGTGTTGCCCTGAGACAGGTATATGAACTATTTCCCAGTCATCGCCATTTCTAAGGAAACGCAGTTCTCATTTAACTCAGACGTCGCCATTGAGGCAAGAAGTATATTTTTAACCAAGTAATTGTCATGTCGATTATTTTATAATGTTCGGGTCTTCCTTTCAGCTAATGGACGCCGTCTCGAACTGTTGGTCGTCTATTGTTGGGCGTTGAGTGACAAAGGACAATAGTTTTAGTATATACACAGTGGTTCAGTAAATATCGGACATCAAACAAATTTGTTATACTTTTTAATGATTCAATAACAGGCGGAGATCGCGTGAAATTCTACTCTTGACCAAATTAATTTTGTGTAGGCATCGAATACATTCCGCTAATCACAATAACAAATAAACAACTTATTCTACTAATGTGCTTACTGCTACAATAATTTGCTGCATTAGTTAGTGATAACCATTGCAATAACCTCATAGACAAACTAAATTTGTCTAGTGCAATACTCATATTCTACGAAAGCATGATATGAACTGAACATGTCCTTTATTCAGCAATGTGTGCAACACAGCCACCATGTTTTTACTCTTCGATAGTTGACACCATCTGATCATTTGAGACTATTGTCTAAAATTGTAACGACGGCCATTGCTGGAGCTTGCTTCACGTGGATCTTCCTCCAACTGATCCCGGATGACAGCGACAAGGTCACTTCTCCACCCGTCGCAGTTTGGGTGAAATATCCGCCCCTTCATAGCAACATTCATGGTAACATGAGCTGCCTCTCGCCATAAGAGGGTTGTCCACTGGCACAATGGCGCGCGCCTCCAATAAGCCATTCACTGCACGTGGCTTCCGTCATAAGCTTAAGATTACCTCTGATATGTCTGATTTGCTCGTACTGTGTGAAGGCCTTGCCACAATGTCCTCTGAATTCTGGGAGTTCTCTCAACAGTGTTTAGGCGAATGTGTCAATGTCCTCCACCACTTCAATTTGTGCTGAGGGTGGTCTTGTATTGCACGTCTTTCTTGATCCACACTTTATATTTGATTGGTCTTGTGCAGTCCCCGTCATTCAGTTTCTGCGTTATAGTTTCATCACTCATCGAGGTTAATTCAGGTAAGGACTTTGGCACTACTTTGGAGGCATTCGCCGTCATGGACATGTTAGCGTGACGCTGGCATAGGCACATGTATCTTTGAGCTTGACATTGGATGGTCTCCCCCTGCAGAATGCAGTAAATGATATCTTTCTCTCGCTGAATTCAAGGCTGAACTTCCTGTAGATGGTTTGCATAGAGTCTGTCGGTGAGAAGATTTCTCTTCCCTTGATTTAATAATTCTTCCAAAGTAACTCATTGCTGTTTTCTGATCTCTTAAGAAGTTCCGCTACCGACATCTTATCTTCCGTGATTTGGCTATTGCCTTCCTGTGTCTCTCCCTTTCTTCTGGTAATGGCAGCAGTACGTAATTTTTGCATACGCTCGGTATCGTGTATACGCTCGGTCTCACCACAAGTATAAACATCATAACATATAGAAGAAAAAGATGGCAGCATTTCTAATTTATCATTGTGACATACCTTAAGTAACACCAGACAAATATGTGGAAAAAACGTCCACTAATATTTAAAACCCTCTCCAAAATCAGTGAGTCTATGTCATTCGCTCGGTATCGTCAAAAGCTACCCGACGTCGAAATATGAGACTATTATATTTTACTACAGGACTAAAAAAATTGGGAGGCCAATTTAACCTATACAGGTGTTATCTAAATAGAAGTATCGACATACATATACAATTAGTATTTTTGTACTAAATTATTTACCCTTGCATAAGCTTTGTTGAAAATTTGCATACGCTCGGTATCGGCCAAACTACCTCACCATAAATACTCTTCTTGCGGCGCGCCCATTCAACCAAACGCTGATATTTTTTGAAGACTCTATGTCGAACGACACACCGATAAATGGGTAGATAAACCACACACCTGTGATTATTGGTTAATGCATAATTCGTGTTAGTATAATAGTACTACAGAAAAAACATATAAAAATGGGTCAAAAATACCCTTTATTTGCCTGTATCTTCCATAATATTGATGATACACAAGTACAAGTTGGGTTCCCATGGTACCTGCCACCGAGGCGGTTGCCGTGACCACCATTACAATGCCGTACTGTATGCTTTTATAATGGTTAGATTACAAAAACGTTTTCACGACGTTTCGTGATAATTGACCATATATATATTATGCATACATATGTATATATTAATTGGTCCCCCGCCCCCCCCCCCCACTTTTCAAACCGGATCGACGCCCCTGGCGACTGGTATACATCGGAGAGCTATTTTGGTCTCAAAATGCAATATTTGTGAAACTTGACACGTCATAGACAGTACGGAATGGGTAGATGATAAATAGGTCAAAGTGGCCCTCTGTGTATTATGGCTGCATTTACACATACTTTATAAACACAGGGTATATATGCTGTTCCAAAAATGTTCAAGTAAAACGATAAGAATACATTAATTTCATGTAAAAACTCTTACACATATAAATCACCATATACATGGGAATGGCGAGATACATGATATACCAATGCAAATAAAACTGATCTTGGTGCTGTGCAACACATTCCACAAATACTGAAACTAAGGCCCTCGTTACAAAGCTTCCAGGGCCTATATATATGTGTGTATATATTGAATTATAATGTACCTGTGTATACTTTATTATATAATTTTTTTTAAAATAATTATTAATATTGCTAAAATAAAACAATTGATAAATGTATTTTTTCTGTGATCCGATATATGTGCTTGCATATATTCACTTAAAATGTTATTGTAATATTTGCTATGCTATCATTTTGCAAATATACAGTCTATGAATATACATAATATACTAAATACACAAGTTCCAGGTATGAATAATGTTATGACTAGGGCTTATTAATTTATGTAGGATAATATTGTTATCAGTCAGATGTTAACTTGTATGCCAGTTGAGATGTGCTATATGACCTGAAATAAACTACAAACACATATATGTATATCTGACAATATATGTGATTTTTGAGAAAATAAAGTAGCTCCCTAATTTGTTACACATCCACCGATAATGCTACCTGTCCATAATAGGGTTTAGCCTTCCAAAAGACAGGTAGTCGGGTATCTGTATAATGCTATGGTCACGGAAACACAAAATATAAGAACATGGTTATTAACTTGCTGCTGCATGTTTATTGATAAATGAAAGACATTAACATTACAACATGTGGATTATAGTTTTGTGTTTATTCAAAGGTTATTACTGTTATACATCTATACATATGTACAGTTGAATTATTTGTACGCACATTATATACATTACATATATTGCTTACAACACTAATGATATACATTAATTTGTTTGACTAACTATGGCATTGTGCTGTACTGGAATTGACAAGAGAGAAATGTGTGATCCTGCTTTGAGCACACATCGACTGACAAATGAGCAACAATATATAGCTATGCTGCTAACCGGATAAGACCTTTGTGTAGACAAATTACCCACCCTTTGTTACTTTGTGTATCTTTATTTTTGTATGTATTTGAGTATTAATCGTATTGAGAGTAATGTTTTGTTTATATTTATACAAAATTGTACTTTGATACATTGCTAATGCTATTCCATAACAATTACATTGTTTTCCAGTGGAAGATCTTTTCAAACTCACACTGTTTAATGGGCATGTTTTGTTGAAAACTTGGAGCCACACTAGTATTCCATTTCATATCTAATTTATGGGAAACAAGTTACGTAACTGCTGTAGGCAAATGTAACATATTTCTAAGGTATAATATATTGCTTATGAATATGATACATTGTAAAAAAAAATCAAGTTTAGGTAGTTATGAAATATCAATCAATTTGATAATTACAAAAATTTAATGTATTCATCACAATAAACATCCATTTGATAATTACTGAATACATGTTTTTGCATGATAATATATTCTGGGGGTCATTATTCTATATAGAATAGTGACCTATAATTCATGATTCATGATACAAAAAAAAATTCTGTTAAGGTGGTTATGTGCCATGCAAGCATCACAGTAAATATCCACATGAAGTCAGTTATGTGCTGTAATATAACATGATTATGTTGTTAAAAACATGATTTCAAATATAAATAAAACATTTAAATTGTTGTAATTATCAAATGCTATTTGGTAACTACCTATACTTGATTTGTTTACAATGTATCATAAGCAATATACTATACCGTAGAAATTTGTTAAATTTGCCTACAGCAGTTTGATAAGTGGATCTTCCACTGGAAAGCAGTAGTAATAACGTTATCATAGTATCAAAGTGCTATGTTGCATAAATGTAAACCAAACATTACTCCAAATGTGATTAATATTCAAATACATACATAAATAAGGATCCATAAAGTAACAAGGGGTGGGTCATTTTTCCACAGGTAGGCCTATTCCAGTTACCAGTATAGCAGTGGCTTTTGTCAATTCCAGTACAGCACAACACCATCGTTAGTGAAAAACTCATGTAAACCATATATATATATATATATATATATATATATATATATATATATATATATATATATATATATATATATATATATATATATATATATATATATATATATATAATATATATATATATGTATTATATATATTTATTTATATGTACGTACAAATAATTCAGATAGGTGAATAGGTGATAAACTTGGAATAAGTACAAAACTATAATTCGCATGTAATAATTTTAATGTCTTTCACTTATCAGTAAATTAGACTGTACCTGCTATGTAACAAAACTTGCAACCATTCTCTTATATTCTGTATTTCACATAGAATTATACAGAGACCCGAATACCGGTCTTTTGGAAGGGTAAAACGTTTTATGGACAAGTAGAAATATCGATGGATGTGTAAACAATTTATTTTCTTCAAAATCACAGATATTGCCAGTTATGCATATGTGTTTGTAGTTTATTTCAGGTCATACAGCATGTCTCAACTGTTCAGTCTGATTTCCCTAACTAATAGAAGAAGTCCTCGTGTTTAACCTCATAGCTGCCTATCTGTGTTCTAATTTTCTATGTGTACTTTTTATTTATTCCTGACACTTTTTACTCTACTTCCAGCCTGTGCCTTGTTTGGTTTCCCCAACTTGGTGGGTATTTGTTTCACACCAGAAGTCCTCGTGTGTAACCTCACAGCTGCCTATCTGTGTTCTAATTTTCTAAGTGTACTGTGTAGTGATATGTCTAGCTGGTGCTTTATATATGCTGTAAACCATATTTTGATATGGTGCTAAAATAATATGACAGCTATAATTATAATGTGTAAAGCGCTACATTAAGTGATTGACATGCATACAGCTTGATAGACATTTATATTTACAGTCCTTGGTGCGCAGCCTCACACTTGCTGTCCTACATTCTGTGTGTACTATATGGTGATATGGATTGCTGTTGCTACTGGTTTATAAATACTGTTTAAACGCGTGCCATAAGATGCACCAATATGTGATGCATGTAACAGTGTGTCAGGCTTATTATGTGGTTTATGATATGTATTGTCTCACGTGCTATGACCATGAAAACGTATTGTTTTGCATAGTGGATAATAAAATCGCTATAGTTAAGTATTCTTTTGTGTGTATCTTTACACAAACTTCTACGTAATGTCTGTACGTAATAAAACTGACTCGCACTTGCAGTCAAACTACGACAAAATCGTGAATGCATCTATTACAGATGTCACGCAAGAAAACAATGCAGACAATAAATGATAACTAGCTGTCATACTTACTTATCAGTCGTTTTTCATGAGGGCCGTTTATTAACTCAAATTAAATCAAAGCATGCATCGACGTGTCAAGCAGTTTATGGAGAACAGCTTTTATAAACATGTTTTTCTTAAATCGTCCGGTGAAAAATTCACGGAAGAATAGCAAAACAAGTTAAATTGCGGAGACCGAAGCAAAACTCATGGAAGAATAGCGCAGCCACTTTTGGTTACTGCGACCGTAACCGTAAGTATACGCATGCACCGTAAGTATGTATGTGTAAATGCAGCCATAATACACAGAGGGCCACTCAGACATATCATCTACCCATTCCGTACTGTCTGGAAAAGCGAGGGACATAGATGATCATGATAGACTAGTATCCAGTTAATGACAGTTTCTGCATATAGCGATTCAGTGACACACTGTCAAGAGGGTTTATTTGGTCAGCCCAGTGTGCCAATACTCATATGTGTCCATCCACAAATAGAACGAATTAATAACACCACAAAACGAATGACTAACCAACGCCCCGGCTTAGCGCGGTTGTTTGTTTACGTGTGTCTGCCCTAGCCTAGGTACGCATGCACCGGAACTGACGGATGATTAGTAGTCGTCCGGCTGCCGGACGTTTATCCACATCGTAGATTTAGCGTGAGTCAGAATTATACGTAAGTGCCAATACATTAGTAAGTACTATTACAGAAAATTATAAACATATATTGTTGTTTTGTTGTTATTACAAAGCAGATAAATGAAATAAGTTTACGATCAGGCTCCACGATCGCCAGGCAGTATAGGCGCGATGCCGGGCTTACATACATAAATATCTCAAATGGCTCCTACCTTTGACATCGCAAAAACAGCGCGGGTTAGTTCCAATATAATTTCACACACATATTCAATTATATTGTAGATTAAATCAACATTAAAATCGTTTGTGCATAATGAAACCTATACCATCATACATGTAACTGAAACACAGCTGTGTCTTCAAATCGATAAACATTTGCCTAATTTTGGGTTAATTTCAAAAATAAAAGGACATACAGAAAGTACAACTCACCCGCTAAACGATTCTCGCTGTGAATGGCGACCTCGACTGTTAAAATACCCTCGGAAAGTCCGGTTGAAACAAAGCACTACCCAGGTAATGAGTAAAAGATACGCACGGCTACGGTACGCGAAAACGCGCACGTAAAAACCTCGCGGTCGCGGATTTCGTTTGAAGTGCAAGCCTACTATACGAATTGGGAAAGGATATTAGTATAGAGTTATGTTTTGGGTCAGCCATTATTAATCGGTGATCAGATTAATAATTAATAGTTTAAAATCGAGTTATTACATAATGTACTATTTAGTATAATATTATATATAACCTACTATATACGAAATGTGATATATATATATATATATATATATATATATATATATGTATATATATATATATATATATATATATATATATATATATATATGTATATATATATATATATATATATATATATATATATATATATATATATATATATATATATATATATATATATTAAAGATCAAGCTCTATATGACTATCATTAAACCAGTACTTTTGTATGGAGGAGAATGTTGGACAGTTAGAAAGAAAGAGGAACAGATCATCGAGGAAACAGTGATGAGGATGTTGAGAAGAATTAAAGGTGTAACACTGAGAGACAAAGTAAAGTGTGTGGACATCATAAAGGAGCTAGGAGTGAATAGTATACAAGAGGAACTCGGAGAAAGGGTAATATATATATTAATTATTAGTTTACTAGTTCACCTATTTTTATTTATTATTATTTAATTACTAATTAATAAAATATGTGTGAACTAGTAGACTGTTAATTAATAAATAGTTAAAATGATGTGCTAGTTTAGCTAATAAAAATATATAAAAGAGACAAGGGTGTAGAAAACTATACATTAAAAGCTAACTTGAAATATAATAAGTCTAAGGTTGTGCTTTAAACTTACATTATCAATTATATGGCTGTGTATGCAAAATATGTCATTCGTTTTCTGGCAAACTACTGGTATTTTATTTGGCATGAACTGGGATTGTTATGAGATAAACCAAGTAGTTATGTGCTACATGTGTTAGCAGAACATTGAATAATTCTACATTTTCGGTAACTGTTTACCTGTTTACAGAACGTGGCAACGTTCTATTGACTGACGATATATATATATATATATATATATATATATATATATATATATACATAATAGAACGTTGCTAGAACGTTACCGCGTTCTGGAAACAGGTAGACACAGTTTAGTTTGGCTTAGTTACCGAAGATGTATAATTTAACGACTATATGTGTGTGTGTGTGTGTGTGTGTGTGTGTGTGTGTGTGTGTGTGTGTGTGTGTGTGTGTGTGTGTGTGTGTGTGTGTGTGTGTGTGTGTGTGAGTGTGTGTGTGTGTGTGTATAGTCGTTAAATTCATGGAAACAGGCTGATTAGTTAAATTCAACTAATCAGCCTGTTTCCAGGGTACTTGTCGTTCTCAGTGGTTCTATTGCTCAATTGGTAAGGGTCCAACATTAACGTGATTTCCATATCATGACGGATATACAATTCCCAATGTTGAGAGCCACATGTTTACACCATATATACACCATGCATGCTCTGTCCGGGTGTTTGTCCGCCGCCGTAATAGTTAAATTATCGAGGCGTAAATTGTGTTTTTATTGTTGACATGAATCCGTCAAATTAATATTATATATATAACTGGGATGTATGGAAGCTGGACAGTTTATGTGCGAAATACATATATAACATGTGTTTTTACATATTCTAATAGTTATGTATGTTTATTATCAATACCTTTCATAACAACTGAATATCTATACATCACTTTCTTTTATTCGCGGATAAGATGCGGCTCTTTCAAGCAATCATTGCCGTTATTCAATGTTTGACGGGACATTAATATATAACACATTTCGCAACATGAACATACAACACGCCAAAACTAAGAATGATACGGCCATTTAGTTTGGCTTGTTGTGCTCACCTGGGTACACCCCATAATCCGTGTAAACCGTTCTGCTTAATTCTTTGGGGTTATGTAAACATATTAAATAATTTAGATGTTTGCTAAGCTACTGAATAACTTCAGTCACTTAAGCAACTTTGATGCTTGCAAATAATTTATCTTTTTTTTTCTTCAAAAGTGCAATATTCTTATTCATATTAATTGGCCTATGCCATTGTAATGTAAACAGATCAGCAACGTAGCGCCGTAATTGGTAGAAATAGAGTCAATTGTATTTGAAGACGGCTTAGTGAAAAATAAGGGGTAAGGTTAGTGCTTTTGCCTGGGATGCAGTCTAAGATATGGGATTACTTATGTAACAATCGTTTTGCACTATTGCAAACCTTCGGTCACGAAATTAAGTTAAAATAATTACGTACCGTACACTCTACTTTTACTTCACCTATATCGATAATATTAACATGCGCATATACCATAATAACATATGTCTCAATTCCAAACGTATTGATGCAAACAATGGGCTATATCTAGCCTATTATATTTGGTATATCATAGCCAGCTAAAATCATTGCTGTTTTGAGGCATGCCAAAACACATTTTCAGTTAATCTTCTAATAATCAGCATAGAAAAAGATTAACTGAAAATATCCGATTATCTACTACGATGGAGTAAATTAGCGCAGAGTGTAATGATTTCCAAGCATTGTGGGAGAGCATTGTTGGTCATGACCTGGCAATAACGATTATTCGTGTACTTTGAAAAAACAACTAAGTACAATGCTTTAGTGACACAACTATATTCAGCATGAACAAATATTAATGTTCTATTAATCGTTTATTGATGCACATTTATTTTAGCATTGTTTCTCAACTATGTTTAGATACAACTATATTTCTATTTGACCCGTTTAACATGACAACATGTGCACTCACCATGGAATACGCCGCTGTGTCGCAAGAAGCCAAATTCACAGGATAACTCACGAGTACAGAAAGCTAAATCTTTGAATTTATTGCCATTGGGATCAGCGTCACACCAGATACAGCCGACAATAGCGTGACAATCCCTGTTACATACATCAGTGTGGTAACAGCAACACAAAAGACAACAAGCACATATATGAAACGGTTCCCAATGTTTAAAACATGTTACTTAGTCTAGTCGGAAGAAGGGGGTACCGTGCACCCCACCCCGAAAATATACTTTTAATTGGTATTACTAGATCGGAATAAATACGTAGAAAACAGTTTGCCATGTTAACAAGTCAGCAACATGCCCCACGTATCATGTATGTGCATATTAGTGCCGCCATTATTAAAAAGTATATTTTTCATTATATCTCAGCTAGTATTACAGGATCAACGATCACTAAAGGACCATTCTTGAATTAACTACACGAGTCCCTGGCATGCTATGGAAACTCTAAAGTGCCAGCATTACCGAAAATGTGATTATTTTTCGCAGTATCTTAGACAATATTGCAGGGACGTTGAAAAGGTTTTTGAGGGCATCTACTTATGAAATATCGTGTTGTTTCTGCGACCAAAGGTTAATATGTGGATCAATTCAAGGTATTGTGAAGAAAGATATTCCACTAAGTTCATTTACCAACTCATTTACTGATCTAGGTAAACAGCAAGCCAGAATGATCTTTTTCTGAGCTGCTGTTCCTCAACCTCTCATGGACTTCAAGATGCTAATAGTTAGATCATTATTCAGCATTGCTCTCACTGAAATAATCAAAGTCCAACTCGGCCTCGTTTTCCTCCTCCCCCTACTTAGTCTGGGAGCCAACTGCCATTTTTTCCCTTAACCTTGCATTGTTGTATTAAGTTTTTTTTACTGTTGATTTTGGTAGCCAAGGGTCTCCATTTTCAGAAACTGCTTGATGATATGTTGTCATCCTTGAGCAATTTGAGAAATTCAAGATGGCGTCCAAGATGGCCACCATTACTTATAAATGACCATAACTCCGTACCTATTCACCCTAGGGAGGTGATTTTTGTCTCTATATCTAGGTTTTAAGGGTCAAGCTATCCATTAGAACTAAGTATTATGTTAATATCGTATTACATAATGGTAATTTCCAAGATGGGTGCCAAGATGGCCGCCGTAACACTAAAACTGGCATATCTCCTTAACTATTTACTCCAAATTAGTCGTGAAGGTGTTTATCACTGGGCATGTTGGAGATACCTGTATCAGATCAAAGTTCATATACTGATGATGTCATCTAGAAATCCAAGATGGCGTCCAAGATGGCCGCCATTACATATAAATGACCATAACTCCCTTCCTATTCACCCTAGGAAGGTGATTTTTGACTCTATACCTAGGTTTTAGGGGTCATGCTATCCAATCCAATAAAACTAAGTATTATGTTAATATCGTGTTACATAATGTTAATTTCCAAGATGGCTGCCAGGATGGCCGCCGTAACACTAAAACTGGCATATCACCTTAACTATTTACTCCAAATTAGTCGTGAAGGTGTTTATCATTGGGTATTTTGGAGATACATCTATCTGTATCAGATCAAAGTTAATATACTGACGATGTCATCTAGAAATCCAAGATGGCTGCCAGTATACAAGCACTGGTATATCTTCTATGCTATTCAATCTTGGGGAAAATATGAAAAGGTTAACGATCACAGGTGTTATATTATAACAACAAAAATTTCCCCGGAACGTCAGAGCATTACGAATGGTAGCTGAAGAGGCATTTCGCGGAATCATTCAGAATAAACCATTACATTGCAGTGGTGACCTCATGCAAATTCTCGAAACCGAAGCCAGCAACAGTCAAACTACCAAACTTTGGGTCGATGTCTTGATAACACCTGTCCTGCTCACCATGATGTTCGCACGGGCTGAGCGCGAAGGTGACTGGCCACTTCATCTGGCAACCTACACGCAAATACTACCATGCTTCTTTGCTGCGGGGCATGTGAACTATGCGAGATATGTGTTGTGCTACCTTCGTGAGATGGAATGGCTACCACAAGAGGTGTTGTCACACTTCATGAAGGGTGAGCATATCATGCACCAATCTACTGGCTTATGGAATGGCATCTGGAGCGATATGATAATTGAGACGACCTTCGTGCGGTATGGGCATGCTCCTGGGGGGATAGTTGGCATCACGCTTAAGCCAGAAAAACTGAAGGTATGGGCTCTTAGTCAGCATGCATGCAGCAGGTTGGAATCTGATCTGGATGACATGACGGATGAGGACACTCAAAGCAAGGTTGTGACAACACACAAAGAAGAGGCAAAAGCCAGGATCGTTGAAGACAAGAGAGACCGAGATGGAATCAGACAAAAACTCGACACTTGCATTAATCCTTTAGATTCTGCGGCACACCCCAGTGGTATAGCCAATGTAGTTAGCGGCCAGATTGGTTCAACTGAAGTCAATGTCCACAATGGTGTCACAATCGGGACTGAACAAATGAAAGTTTTTGAAAGTCGGTTACCGCAGGGACTTTATGAAACCATCACGAAGAAGGTTGTTACTATGGATCATGCCAGGAAGCATGTGAAGGTCGGAGCTGTGAAAGTATTTGATACCAATTTGATTTACTCAAGGGTTATTGGCCTACAGGCTAGTGGGCGGGACATTGACATTAAGGATGTGCTTGGTCATGAACTTGCGCCAGTTCCAACGACCATTTTTGATGATACTGGAGATATGAGGATTGCGAAATCGAAATCTACCTTGAAGAAAATTCTCCATGTTGAGGTGTCTGATAGAGTTGCTGGTGGTGCAAATGTTAGTGTGTGTTAGTTTTCACGAGGACAACACACGACATCACAAGTTAGTGGTAACAGGAGCAGGTCCGGTGCCAATCGAAATCAGTGAAGGTGGAGTTGTCATCTCACGGGAGATCTGGCAACTTCACACGAAGAAGCAAATAACACCATTGTCCAACAGGTCTTGAGTTGTGACGCGGAAAATGCAGAAAGCAAAATCACTGTTGTTGCCGATGACACTGACGTCTTTGTACTGTTGCTTCATTATCATCACATGACAAATCTCAAGAATGTTGTATTGATTGAGTCCCCCATCAAAGGAAGGATGGTGGTTGATATAGGGAAAACTGTGCAGAAGCATTCTGAGTTAGTCGAATGAATACTCCCGGCACATGCACTTTCTGGCTGTGACACCGTTGCCTCCTATTTTGGAATTGTAAAGGTCACTGTACTCAAATCACTTCGATGGGATCACTCACTTAACTTGTTGGGTGCACCAGGGCATTCTATGGAATCTGTTATTCAACATTCATTTCCGCGTGCTATTGACAAACAAACTGTAGTACAACGTCAGAGATAAGGTTAAAGGTATGGCTGTCAAAACAGGCAAAGGGTCTTCAACACCGAAGTTGTGTACCTTGCCACCAACAAATTCAGATTTAAAATTAAAGAACATTTGTTAATATAACACCTGTGGTCGTTTACCTTTTCATATTTTCCCCAAGATTGAATAGTATAGAAGATATACCAGTGCTTGTAAACTGGCAGCCATCTTGGATTTCTAGATGATATCATCAGTATATGAACTTTGATCTGATTCAGATAGATGTGTCTACACAATACCCAGTGGTAGACACCTTCACGACTAATTTGGAGTAAATAGTTAAGGAGATATGCCAGTTTTAGTGTTACGGCGGCCATCTTGGCAGCCATCTTGGAAATTACCATTATGTAATACGATATTAACATAATACTTAGTTCTAATGGATAGCTTGACCCCTAAAACCTAGGTATAGAGACAAAAATCACCTTCCTATGATGAACAGGTAGGGAGTTATGGTCATTTACATGTAATGGCGGCCATCTTGGACGCCATCTTGAATTTCTCAAATTGCTGAAGGGTGACAACATGTCGTCAAGCAGTTTCTGAAAATAGGCTACCAAAATCAACAGTAAAAAAAACTTAATACAACAATGCAGGGTTAACCCTCTCTGCTCCCGGACTAACTTCTCTTCTTCCTCGTCACGATCACCAGTGTCCAGAGGATCAACCAGTGAGTTTGGTAACGCAGGACCCCAGAACTACACCGGTTCCAACACTCCATCCGCCGTCCTTATCCACAACCTCCATACAGGCCCAGTTTTATGAAACACTCTTGAAATGGTTGACACTATCAACGATCCAGACTGCCCAAAGTCGGAGAGACATCGCGAGCTGGATAATGCCGAGGTCAAGAAAGGCGAGGAGTCAATTCAGCGTGTCTTCGCTGCTATCGGGAACCATTCCTTTCACCGTCGCAGATAAGAATACGCTCTACTCCTTGGCTTCTGGTGCTCCCGTCCCCATGGAAGTGGTGATGGACGTGCTCCGAGCAGAAGGTTTGGGGACAGGCTGCTAAAGCGAACATCGGACACTTACAGAGAGGAGAGTCAGGAAGCTTATTTGACCCTATCAAGAAGAAGAAACTCAAGACCATGGAGACTTGCAACAAGAAGGTCACACTCAGATCATTCAGGGAAAGGTAATCATGTGTTCCAATACCCCATATCTATTTTATTTTAATTGTTGCATGTTTAGTGCTTGCATTACTTTTACATTGCAGAGTGATTGTGTTTTTTCCACATGTCGCACAAGTAATAATAGTAAATTTATTTAGCGTCTTTATTTGATGAATCCGAGGTCAGAGATGTGCCAAAATAAGTTTGCGTAATCGTAGACAGAAACATACATGATTCATCACTGGACGATGGGATCTCCGAAAATGTACGGTTGGAATGCAATTTCAAACACAATGGTTATTGTTTCAGATGAATTTGTAGTGATCATAAATTGATTCATCCATTCCAGTACCAGGAACAACGTAACTGCTTCCCTCCCTGCTCGTCGTCTGGTATCAGAGTCAACATAATCAAATGGACTTGGAAGAACTCATGTAGTGTCAGCGTCACCAGCCTTGGAATACCAGGGATTGTTTCTCTGGAAGACACAACCCCAGAAAATATGCCATACCCCACGACGCTGCTCATTACCCTTACAAATCTTATGATCAGATGGTGGCTAAGAACACTTCTTGTTCTCGACTGACATTTACCATTCACAGTCTATCAAAATCCATGAGAGGTTAATGGGCGGGAGTTCAGAGAAAAATATCCTGGCTGGAGCATACGACTATAACATGTTTCATGCAAATGACGACAACAAGAAGCAGCTCTGCCACCTGCTGCTGCGAGCATGGAGTGCTCAATTGGCAGCTTCAAGGCTGGAGAGAACCGATATGGCTGTCCTGATCGTAGAAGGGAAAGCTCATCAACTCATCTCATTGAAGGCGAATTGACATGGAAGTCCGTATTGTTAGTAGTATCATTATTACATAAATATTTCATTATTGTTATCGATCAGATCGACTTCACTCTTTTTCTATTATTACCTCAGCCCTTTGTGTTTCAGGTCGAGGTGCGTGAACTGCTCACAATCTACACTAACCAAGGGGAGACTGATCCGAGAAAGATGTATCTCCATCGCGCCGCAGCCCTTGCATGGATACAATTACGCAGTAGTCAGAATCCTTGACAAATATATCCCACGCCATCAAGCAACCTAACTGTATACCATGATAACGGGTCAGGGACACATCGACAACTAATCAACCTCGCAGATCTCGCAGTATGCCTTGGAGAAGACAACTGTGCGACTGTTCTTGGGATGTATGTATTCAGTGGAAAAGACTGCACCAGTGCCTTCAAAAGAAAGGGAGAAGGTGGGACACCTGATAAAGTTGGAGAAGAACCCCAGGTTTCATAAAGCGTTCAGGCAGTTCAAAGCAGTTGGAAGAATTCACCTGCCTGATGTGCGGATAGAATTGCGAGTCTTCGGTGGACGGCATCTGTGCCAAACTCCTGCGCAAGAACTTGGGTGAAGGCGAGAACATAACTTCCAAATCTAAGGTCGACCTGGCTTGCCTTTCTACTTGCCACTCTACTTTGCAGCAACATCTTCAGCGGGTGAACAACGGCGTAGCCTTACACAAGCCTGCTGACGAAACAATTTTGGAAAAACCCAAACCCTACAGTAGTATAGTAGGGTCCTATCGTTACCCCACTGGAGCGGTACGTTGCGGATGGGGAGGGGTTCCCCCAGAGGAAGGTCAAAGGTCACGTGATAAGATCAAGGGCAAAGGTCAAGTGGCGCCCCCTGGCGGATAGGTCATGAACAAGTGTCGCCACCGGGCGGATATGTCATGCACTAGTGGCGCCCTCTTACGGACAAGTCACGAACTAGTACTGCCCAAATTCGTGCGTCTAATTTTTTTAAAGGCGTCATCAGGCGAATAGGTCGTGTACTAGTGGCCCCCTCTTACGGACAAGTCACGAACTAGTATTGCCCTATTGCCCAAATTCGTGCGTCTTATTTTTAAAGGCCCCTGGCGGATAGGTCATGCACTAGTGGCGCCCTCGTACGGACAATTCACGAACTACTACTGTCCAAATTCATGCGTGTATTTTTTTATTATGTCAAAAGACGTTATTTTTTAAAGTGGCCCCCCCTGGTGGATAGGTCGTGTACTAGTGTCGCCGCCTGGTGGACAATTCACGAACTAGTGCTTTCAAAATTCGTGCGTCTTGTTTTTTTTGATAGGTCGTGTATTAGTGTTGCCCCCGTACGGACAATTCACGAAATAATACTGGCCAAAATCGTGTCTTATTTTTTAACGTGGCGCCCCCTGGTGGATAGGTCGTGTATTTGTGTCGCCCCATACGGACAATTCACGAACTAATACTGTCCAAATTCGTGTCTTATTTTTTTTTTATTACGTCAAAATGGCGTTATGTAGCACCCCCTCGCGGATAGATGACGAACTACAAACTAGGTGAAAGAACAGATGGAGTCATCTGATGGATACGTATTCGGCTAATCGATCACGTGACTTAATATCATAGCCGTCAACTGTATGTGTGTGTGAGAGAATGTGTATGTGTGTGTGTGTGTGTGTGTGTGTGTGTGTGTGTGTGTGTGTGTGTGTGTGTGTCCGTGTGTATTCGCGTGTGTGTGTGTCCGTGTGTATTCGCGGCTGTCCGTACATGTGCGCATGTGTTCGCACGTTTCTGTAAATATTCGTGTATGTTCGCGTGTGTCCGTGTGTGCTAACTTCGTTCCCTTTCACCGCCATGACTTTGTCAAGTTTTTTTCATAGTTTACGAAGCCGGTGCACCAACTTTGTATCATTTCACAACTTTTCAGCGTTCCACCGCCATCACTTTGTCAATTTCACTTATTTTTAGGGTTTATATGCCATAACTTTGTCAAGTTTGTCATATTTTATTCACACGGTGCGCCAACTTTGTACCATTTCACATATTTTTAGCGTTTCACCGCCATCACTTTGCCAATTTCACTTATTTTTAGGGTTTATTTATTTTTAGGGTTTTGTTAATGTCGTGTATTTGTTGTGTTTACAGGGTATAACTTGTCGTTGCCCAATCCATCGACACGAGACTGGGACAGTTTTATGTCAAGCGCACACCTTAACTTCCGTTAAAATTACGCTTCCTACCACGTGCAAAACACAACTTCCGTAAAAATGTCGGGTCACATCAGGACCATTACACAATTTCTTGCAAAACTACACATTCAACCGTAGTGATAATGATAAAAACTAGTACCATTTAAAGTTTCCACGCAATAGCCTAGCCAACGTTTCTTATTTCACTGAGCCAGTGTGCTCACCTCGTTCCATTTCGTAACGTTTCACCGTTTCATTGCGTTACATAGGTAGTGTTTTCACAAATTTAACTAAGTTATTCTTGTAACTTGAAGAAAAATAGTATATTTTTCTATTCTACGCCATAACTTTGTCGTGTTTTTTTCATATTTTACTAACTCGGTGTGCCAACTTTGTACCATTTTACAACTTTATCAGCGTTTCACCGCCATCACTTTCTCAATTTTACGTGTTTTTAGTGTTTACATGCCATAACTTTGTCAAGTTTTTCATATTTTACTAACTCCATGTGCCAAATTTGTATAATTTCGCAACTTTTTAATCGTTTCATCGCCATCACTTTGTCAATTTTACGTGTTTTTAGTGTTTACATGCCATAACTTTGTCAAGTTTTTCATATTTTACCAACTCCATGATCACAACATAACATAACATAAAGCAATATAATAACATAAAATAACATAAAATAATATAAAACAACATAATAAAATAAAATAATATAATATAACATAACTAATTGTGATATAATATAACATAATGTAACAATAAGCAACACAATAAAATGACATAATATAAAATAATATAACACAACATAATAAACTAAAATAATATAACATAACATAAAGCAACATAATAAAATAAGATAATACAAATTAAAGTAAAATAACATAACATGAACAAAAATTAATTTATATAACAAAACATAAAATGAAATAAGACGAAATAAAATAAAGTAATATAACATAACAGAACATAACATAATGTAATATAACATAAAGAAACATAATGATATAAAATAACATAAAATATAGAACATAACATACAGCATGATAATAAAATAAAATATGTAACAAAACAGAACAGAACATATAATATAACATAATATGATGTAACAGAACATAACTTAGACTAAGGCAACATAATAATATTCAATAACATAAAGTAATATAACACAACATAACATGAAATAAGGCGAAATAAAATAAAGTAAAATAATATAACAACAGAACATAACATAACATAATATAATATAACAAAATAAAATAAAATAAAATAAAGCAACATAATATAATAAAATAACACAAAATAATATAACACAACATAATAAAATAAAATAACATAACATAAAGCAACATAATAAAATAATTTTACAAAACAAAACACAAAACAGAAAGTATACAAACACGTTATGTTTATAAAACAAAAAGTTTACACACAAATTATGTTTACAAAACAAAACTTTAGAGAGAAGTTATGTTTACAAAACAAAATAAAAGTTTATAAACACGTTATGTTTACAAAACCAAACAATACAAACAGAAAGTTTACAAACACGTTATATTTATAAAACAAAACCAAAAATAATTTACAGAAAAGTTATGTTTACAAAACAAAACTAAAGTTTACAAACACGGTATGATTACAAAATAACAAAATAAAAAACAGAAAATGTACAAACACGTCATGTTTATAAAACAAAAATATTTTACATACAAGTTATGCTTACAAAACAAAACAAAACAAAACAAGATGTTTACAAACACGTTATGTTTACAAAACAAATAAAAAAACGAAATAAAAAAAGTTATGTTTTACAAAATAAAAAGTTTACAAAACACGTTTTGTTTACAAAACAAAAATTTACTAACAAGTTATGTTTACAAAACAAAACAAAACAAAAGTTTACAAACACGTTATGTTTACAAAACAAAACAATACACAATAGAAAGTTTACAAACACGTTATATTTATAAAACAAAAATGTAGAGACAAGTTATGTTTACAAAACAAAACTAAATTTACAAACACGTTGTGTTTACAAAACAAAATACAAAACAGAAAGTTTATAAACACATTATGTTCATAAAACAAAAAGTTTACATACAAGTTACGTTTACAAAACAAAAGTTTTATAAACACGTTATGTTTACAAAACAAAACAATACAAAACAGAAAGTTTACAAACACGTTATATTTATAAAACAAAAATTTACAAACAAGTTGTGTTTACAAAACAAAACTAAAGTTTACAAACACGTTATGTTTACAAAACAAAACAAAAAAAACATATTTTACTAAGTCGGCGTGTCAACTTTGAACCATTTCACAACTTTTCAGTGTTTCACAGCCATGACTTTGTCAATTTCATGTAGTGTTAGTGTTTACATGCTATATTTTGTTCAAGTTTTTCATATTTTACTTAGTAGGTGTAAAATGTACTATTTTCCTGTTTCTACCCCATATACTTGTCGAGTTTTCATATTTTACTAAATCAGCGTGGCAACTTTGTACCATTTCACAAGTGTTCAGTGTTTCACAGCGATGTCTTTGTCACTGTTGCGTAGTCTTAGTGGTTACATGCGATAACTTTGTCAAGTTGTTTCATATTTTACTAAATCGGTATGCTAAACTCGTTCCATTTCGTAACTTTTCACCGTACATTGCGTTAGACAGGTGGTGTTTTCGCAAATTTAACTAAGTTATTCTTGTAACTTGTAGTAAAATGACATATTGTTTGTTTCCACGCCACAAACTTGTCAAGTTTTTATATTTTACTATGTCTGCGTGCCAATTTGTACCAACTCACTACTTTTCAGCGTTTCACCACGATGACTTTGTCAATTTCACGTATTTTTCTAAGTCATCTTGGTACTTTCATAAAATTCTGTGGAAAAACTTTGGAACTTTCTACCATACACCGTGAACAATCTAAAACAATCTTGGGTTGCGACGTCACTTCTTTAAAAAACGTATACCACCTAGCAGATAACTCTGACACCACGTTAGACGCTAGTCCCATCTAGCGGACAAAATAGCCACTAATTTGGGTTTGAAATAGAAAACTATGGCTTCGACTATATCTGTAACATAAATTCTTGTAAAATGGTGGCTTCGGTCACAGTCATAACGTAACTTTTAGAGTGTTGGGATGAAAACCTTATTAAATATTCGTGTTTTACTAAGTCTGTGTGCTAACTTCGTAGCATTTCTTAACGTTTTACCGTTTCATTGCATAGACAGGTGGTGTTTTAACAATTTTATAAATAGAATATTTACTCTGTTTCTACGTGATAACTTAGTAATATTTTTCATGTTTTACTTAGTCGGTGTTCCAACTTTGTACCATTTCACAACTTTTCTCCGTTTCCCGCCATGACTTTGTCACTTTGATGTATTTTTAATCTCATCTTGTTACTTTCATAACTTTCTGTGGGAAAACGTTGGCACTTTCTATCATAAACCGAGAACCTTGGTGTTTTTTCTTACGACACACATCATTTCCCTAACCAAATCTAAAACAATCTAGACAATTATTTGGGTTGTGACGTCAGTTCTTTAAAAACTGGGACCATCTAGCGTATAACTCTGATACTACGTTAGACGTGAGCCCCATCTAGAGGACAAAACAGCCACTAATTAGGGTTTGACCTAGAAAACGATGGCTTCGACTACTTCATTAACAACATTTCTTATAAAATGGCGGCTTCGGTCACAGTCATTACATACCTTTTTGTGTTTCGAGACCATAACCTTGTCAAATATTCGTATTTTACAAAAGTCAAAGTGGTAATTTCATAACATTTGGCGAGTTAGCGAGATAGAAAGAGGAATCTTTCCATTTGAGACTATATTCGTAACATAACTTCTACCAAAAATGGGCTCCTGCCACGTATAAAACGTAACTTCCGTAAACAATCAGTCACGTGCAAAAACATAACTTCGATAAACAGGATGATTCCTCTCACGTGTAAGACAAAACTTCCGGGGAAATGGTGGTCTCGACCACAGCCATAACATAACTTAACGTTTTGATGTGATAATTATGTCAAGTATTCGTATTTTACTAAGTCATTATCGTAAATTCCCAACAAAATCTAGAACAAATAATGGTGGTTTGTTGCCACCTCACGACGCTAGACGCTAACCACATCTAGCGCATAACCTTAACGCACGATACATTACACGCTAACCCCATCTAGCGGATAACCTTAACGCAAGCTACATTACACGCTAACTCCATCTAGCGGATAACCTTAACAATACATTACACGCCAGCACCATCTGGCGGATAACCTTAACGCTACATTATACACCAGCGCCATCTAGCGGTTAACCCTAACACTACATTAGACGCCAGCGCCATCTAGCGGACAAAACAACAACTAACTCAGAAAAAGGTTGGGGTTAAGTGATCAAAAATTGCTACGTTTTTGTCGGGGACAATTGTTTTTTTGAAAATTTGAGAACAAACTCCGCGGAAGCGGAGTTTGGTCTCAAATTTTCAAAATAATTGCTATGTTTTTGGCCCGGACAAAAACATAGCAATTTATGATCACATAACCGCAACCTTTTTCTGTGTCTAACCCTAGTTAGTTGTTGTTTTGTTCGCTAGATGGCGCTGGCGTATAATGTAGTGTTAGCGTTAATCGCTAGATGGCGCTTGTTTATAATATAGCGTTCAGGTTATGCGCAACCGGTGAGGTTGCAACCGAATATTTTGTCACAAACCAACATTTTTTGTAGATTTTGTTGGGAATTTACGATAATGACTTAGTAAAATACGAATACTTGACATAATTATCACATCAAAATGTTAAGTTATGTTATGGCTGTGGTCGAGACCACCATTTCCCCGGAAGTTTTGTCTTACACGTGAGAGGAATCATCCTGTTTATCGAAGTTATGTTTTTGCACGTGACTGATTGTTTACGGAAGTTACGTTTTATACGTGGCAGGAGCCCATTTTTGGTAGAAGTTATGTTACGAATATAGTCTCAAATGGAAAGATTCCTCTTTCTATCCCGCTAACTCGCCAAATATTATGAAATTACCACGTTGACTTTAGCAAAATACGAATATTTGCCAAGGTTATTGTCAAAAAAAAAAAAAGGTATGTCATGACTGTGACAGAAGCCGCCATTTTACAAGAATTTTTTTTTACGGAAGTAGTCGAAACCATCGTTTTCTATGTCAAACCCTAATTAGTGGCTGTTTTGTCCGCTAGATGGGGCTCGCGTCTAACGTAGTGTCAGAGTTATACGCTAGATGGTCCCAGTTTTTAAAGAAGTGACGTCACAACCCAACATTTTTTCTAGATTGTTTTAGATTTGGTTAGAAAAATGATGTGTGTCGTAAGAAAAACCTCCAAGGTTCTCGGATTATTATAGAAAGTGCCACAGTTTTCCCACAGAAGGTTAAGAAAGTAACAAGATGACTTAGAAAAATACGTCAAAGTGACAAAGTCATGGCGGTGAAACGGAGAAAAGTTGTGAAATTGTACAAAGTTGGAACACCGACTAAGTAAAATATGAAAAACTTTACTAAGTTATCACGTAGAAACAAAATAAATATTCTATTTTACTACAGGTTATAAGAGTAACTTATTTAAAATTGTGAAAACACCACCTGTCTACGGAATGAAACGGTAAAACGTTACGAAATGCTACGAAGTTAGCACACAGACTTAGTAAAACACGAATATATAATAAGTTTTTCATGCCAAAACTCTAAAAGTTACGTTATGATTGTGACCGATGCCACCATTTTACAAGAATTTCTGTTATGGATATAGTCGAAGCCATAGTTTTCTATGTCAAACCCAAATTAGTGGCTGTTTTGTCCGCTATATGGGACTAGCGTCTAACGTGGTGTCAGAGTTATCTGCTAGGTGGCATACGTTTTGTTAAAGAAGTGACGTCACAACCCAAGATTTTTCTAGATTGTTCACGGAGTATGATAGAAAGTGCCAAAGTTTTTTCACAGAAGGTTATGAAAGTACCAAGATGACTTAGAAAAATACATGAAATTGATTAAGTCATCGTGGTGAAACGCTGAAAAATAGTGAAATGGTACAAAGTTGGAACGCAGACATAGTAAAATATGAAAACTTTTTCGCGTGGAAACTAAACATATTTCATTTTACTACAAGTTACAAGAATAACTTAGTTAAATTGCGAAAACACCACCTGTCTAACGCAATGTACGGTGAAAAAGTTTCGAAATGGAACGAGGTTAGCATACCGATTTAGTAAAATATGAAAAACCTTAACAAAGTTATCGCATGTAACCACTAAAACTACGTAAAAGTGACAAAGTCATCGCTGTGAAACGCTGACAAGTTGTCAAATGGTACAAAGTTGCCACGCTGATTTAGTAAAATATGAAAACTCGACAAGTTTATGGCGTAGAAACAGAAAAATATTACATTTTACTACAATTTACAAGCACAACTAAGTTAAATTTGTGAAAACACCACCTGTCTAACGCAATGTACGATTAAACGTTAAGAAACGGAACGAGGTAAGCACACCTACTAAGTAAAATATGAAAAACTTGACCATGTTATAGCATATAAACATTAAAACTACGTGAAATTGACAAAGTCATGGCTGTGAAACACTGAAAAGTTGTGAAATTGTTCAAAGTTGACACGCCGACTTAATAAAATATGTTTTGTATTTTGTTTTATAAATATAACGTGTTTGTAAACTTTAGTTTTGTTTTGTAAACATAACTTGTTTGTACATTTTTGTTTTATAAATATAACGTGTTTTTAAACTTTCTGTTTTGTATTGTTTTGTTTTGTAAAAATAACGTGTTTGTACACTTTTGTTTTGTTTTGTAAACATACCTTCTCTGTAAATGTTTGTTTTGTAAACATAACGTGTTTATGAAACTTTTGTTTTGTAAACATAACTTGTATGTAAACTTTTTGTTTTATAAACACAACGTGTTTGTAAACTTTCTGTTTTGTATTTTGTTTTGTAAACATAACGTGTTTGTAAACTTTAGTTTTGTTTTGTAAACATAACTTGTCTGTACATATTTGTTTTATAAATATAACGTGATTGTAAACTTTCTGTTTTGTATTGTTTTGTTTTGTAAACATAACGTGTTTTTAAACTTTTGTTTTGTAAACATAACTTGTCTGTAATTTTTTGTTTTGTATACATAACGTGTTTTGTAAACTTTTTGTTTTGTAAAACATAACTTGCCTGTCATTTGTTTTGGTTTTCTTTTATAAATATAACGTGTTTGTAAACTTTCTGTTTGTATTGTTTTGTTTTGTAAACATAACGTGTTTATAAACTTTTGTTTTGTTTTGTAAACATAACTTCTCTGTAAAGTTTTGTTTTGTAAACATAGTTTGTGTGTAAACTTTTTGTTTTATAAACATAACGTGTTTGTAACTTTCTGTTTTATATTTTGTTTTGTAAAATTATATTATTATGTTGCTTTATGTTATGTTATTTTATTTTAATATGTTGTGTTATATGATTTTATGTTATTGTATTATATTATGTTGCTTTATTTTACTTTATTTTGTTATATTAAGTTATGTTATGGTATGTTCTGTTGTTATATTATTTTACTTTATTTTATTCCGCCTTATTTCATGTTATGTTGTGTTATATTACTTTATGTTATTGAATATAATTATGTTGCCTTAGTTTAAGTTATGTTCTGTTACATCATATTATGTTATATTATATGTTCTGTTCTGTTCTGTTACATATTTTATTTTATTATCGTGCTGTTTGTTATGTTCTATATTTTATGTTATTTTATTATGTTTCTTTATGTTATATTACATTATGTTATGTTCTGTTATGTTATGTTATATTACTTTATTTTATTTCGTTTTATTTCAATTTATGTTTTGTTATATAAATAAATTTTTTTTCATGTTATTTTATTTTACTTTAATTTTTATTATCTTATTTTATTATGTTGCTTAATGATATGTTATATTATTTTATTTTAATATGTTGTGTTATATTATTTTATGTTATTTTATTTTATTATATTGCTTTATGTTACGTTATGTTGTTATCATGGAGTTGGTAAAATATGAAAAACTTGTCAAAGTTATGGCATGTAAACACTAAAAACACGTAACATTTACAAAGTGATGGCGGTGAAACGCTGACAAAGTTGTGAAATGGTACAAAGTTGGCACATGGAGTTTGTGAAATATGAAAAACTTGACAAAGTTATGGCATGTAAACACTAAAAACATGTAAAATTGAGAAAGTGATGGCGATGAAACGCTGAAAAAGTTGCGAAATGGTAAAAAGTTGGCACATGGAATTACTAAAATATGACAAACTTGACAAAGTTATGGCATGTAAACACAAACAAATACGTAAAATTGACAAAATGATGGCGATGAAACGCTGAAAAAGTTGCGAAATGGTACAAAATTGGCACATGGAGTTAGTAAAATAAGAAAACTTGACAAAGTTATTGCATGTAAACACTAAAAACACGTAACATTGACAAAGTGATGGCGGTGAAACGATAAAAAAAGTTGCAAAATGGTACAAAGTTGGCACACGGAGTTAGTAAAATATGAAAAACATAACAAAGCTTTGGCATGTCAACACAAACAACACGTAAAATTGATAAAGTGATGGCGGTGAAACGCTGAAAAAGTTGCGAAATGGTACAAAGTTGGCACATGGGGTTAGTAAAATATGAAAAAGTTGACAAAGTTATGGCATGTAAACACTAAAAACACGTAAAATTGACAAAGTGATGGCGGTGAAACGATGAAAAAGTTGCGAAATGGTACAAAGTTGGCACATGGCGTTAGTAAAATATGAAAAACTTGACAAAGTTATGGCATGTAAAAACTAAAAACACGTGAAATTGATAAAGTGATGGCGGTGAAACGATGAAAAAAGTTGTAATATGATCCAAAGTTGGCACACCGAGTTAGTAAAATATGAAAAAACACGACAAAGTTATGGCGTAGAATAGAAAAATATATAATTTTTTTAGTTAAATTGACAAAGTGATGGCGGTGAAACGCTGAACAGTTGTGAAATGATACAACTTTGGTGCACCGGCTTAGTAAAATATGAAAAAACTTGACAAAGGCATGGCATACACGGACACACGCGAACACACACGAACACTTACGGAAACGTGCGAACACATGCGAACATATACGGACACACGCGAATACACGGACACACACACACACGGGAATACACACACACACACACACACACACACACACACACACACACACACACACACACACACACACACACACACACACACACACACACAACACACATACACATACACATACACACTCTGTCTTTTTCTGTCTCTCTCTCTCTCTCTCACACACACACACACACACACACACACACACACACACACACACATACAGTTGACGGCTATGATATTAAGTCACGTGATCGATTAGCCGAATACGTATCCGTCAGATGACTCCACCTGTTCTTTCACCTAGTTTGTAGTTTGTCATCTATCCGCGAGGGGTGTTACATGACCCCTAACGCCATTTTGACGTAATTTTGGACAGTATTAGTTCGTGAATTGTCCGTACTGGGGCGACACTAATACACGACCTTTCCACCAGGGGGCGCCACTTAAAAAAATACGACGCACGAATGTTGACAGTACTAGTTCGTGAATTGTAAACCAGGCGGCGCCACTAGTACACGACCTATACGCCAGGGGCGCCACTTTAAAAAATAACACCTTTTGACGTAATACAAAAAATAAGACGTACGGATTTGGACAGTACTAGTTCGTGACTTGTCCGTAAGAGGGCGCCACTAGTACACGACCTATCCACCAGGGGGCGCCTTTAAAAAATAAGACGCACGCATTTGGACAGTACTAGTTCGTGACTTGTCCGTAAGAGGGCGCCACAAGTACACGACCTATCCGCCAGGGGGCGCCTTAAAAAAAATAACACGCACGAATTGGGACAGTACTAGTTCATGACTTGTCCGTAAGAGGGCGCCACTACTGCATGACATATCCGCCAGGTGTCGACTCTTGTTCATGACCTATCCCCCAGGGGGCGCCACTTGACCTTTGACCTTCCTCCGGAGGAACTCCTCCCGCAACGCTCCGCTCCGCTCCGCTCCGCTGCAGTGGTGGAACGATTGTGGATGATGAGTGTAGTACTGGTGTTGTCTTGCGGTGCTGCGTTGCCAAGCTCAATGGCTGATCTCCTGGACACCGGTGATCGTGAATAGGAAGAGAAGGAAGTAGAGGACTACGTGGAAGGACTAGTTTGACTTTGGCGATTTCCGTGAAAGCGATGGTGAATGAGGATCTAACCCTTATCGTATGAAGCCTATGAGAGGTTGAGGCGCAGCAGCTAAGAACAGATTATTCTGGATTGCTATTTACCTAGATCAGTAAATAAGTTGGTAAATTAACTTAGTGGAATGTCTGTATTCACAATACCTTGAATTGATGCTTCAAATCAACAGTTTGTCGCAGAAACAACAAGATTTCGTAAGTAGATGCCCTCAAATAACCTCTAAACGTACTTGCAATATAGGCTGAGATACAGCGAAATCAAAAGTGCCAAAGTCACATTTTCGGTAATGCTGGTACTTTGTAATTTACATACCATGCCAGGGACACACGTAGTTAATTCAAGAATGGTCCTTTGATGATCGTTGACCCTAAAAACATGGGTCTGGACACCTTATTTCTGCTGTTATGTGCAATATTGGCCGATATATGGTGACAAATAGATTTTTCAACAATGGCGGCACTAATTTGAATATTAAGCTGTTATAGACACATGTGATCATGTCAAAAATGGTTTTATTCTGGCCGCTGGCCATCATAACATGGGTCTAATCACTTTCTTTTGTAAATTATCTGTAATATTAGCTGAGATATATTTAACAATATATTTTGTTATAATGGCGGCACTAACTTGCATATAAATAATACGTGGGACATTTTGCTGACTTCTTAACATAGAAAACCGTTTTCTATGTATTTGTTTCTGATCTAGTGATACCAATTAAGATTATATTTCCGGAGGGTACATGGTACCCCCCTCTTCCGGCTAGACTATTTGTAAAATAAAAACAATACTACATTTAGAAGGTTGCATAATTATCAGTAATCTTAAGCGTTTCTCATATGCGAGAGAATCACATATCAACATCGAAGTACGGAGCATATGAAGATACTGATTTAAAAAATGCAGCTAATTGCCATGATCACGTTTTGTGGATACATATTAAAGGACGATATTTTGATAGGCCTATATCCCTAGAAATGGAAATTATGTGATGCCATTGCAGAAGTTCCAGCTGTCTGTGAGAAATCGCTTTTTAACACTAACCCTATTTTAATGTCCAACAGTTTTAGATAAATTCACTAACGGGGTGGTCACACCCAAGAACTCTAAATTAATAAGGAATATTAACATTGTGGAAGAATAGATGAGGGTTTTCATTGCCCAGCATATACTTCACAAGCTAATCAGATTTATATTTTTTATATCTTAAGAATGATAGGTATTATTACATATTATTTACAACAGAAAATGCAACCTAAGCCATCAAGTAAAATGTAATCTAAACAAATCATTGAAGAACACAAATGTAGTTTTGTTTCAAGGTGCTTATTGCACCAGAATGTTCGCCTGTGTTGCTAGAGATGAAGAATTGGAATTAGCACGCAACGGTCACAGCATGCTATGTGAAATCACTGTTTGATATTTGATGTTATTACCCTGAACATTACAGGATTTTATTGATAAAATCGCGAATGTATTATATTGCATTTTACATTATGCTAACTAAGATGTCAGAACGTCCGTAATTCTGACGATATTAACATAACTATATTATACATGTGAAGCAGAAGGTTTTTTTAAATACAATTTTCACACTCCTGAATTGCCCATTATTTATTTTAGAGTATTCATGTAATGCCTCCTTTAGCAATTTAAAACTACTTGGTCACGCCGTTTGTTTTGCTCCTCGCGCTTCATGCTAATTTTGCGAAAGAGCAAACCTACCAAGTATCCCCTGTGACATACTGTGCTCCACAGACAGTGGTGTAGATAGGGAAGGTATGGTGGTGCAATATCAGTAACATTTAAGCTACACCATTTGATTCTTCTGCCAGTGGAAGTGTGTGTGCCCCCTAGAATCAATTTGTGAACCTGCCCCTGCGTATGATAGTTTATTTGTCTGCATGAGTATTTTGCAGTAATGGGTATCCTTGATAAATTGTATATTGTTGGAATTGCATGTGTACTAAAGTAAAGACAACATAAAGGAAACACATTTTATTGAAACTATTTAATGAGATTGACTACAAAATAATGGCAAGCACAACTACAGGTGGAAACTCTGCCCATGATATATGTATTTTTCTAATATGACATGCACATCAGATAAAAACAAAGCAGTAAAACAAAATTAGGAAATGGTTGAAAACATGTTTGGTACATATAAAAAGAGTTATCACAATTCATTCATAAAAAAATCCAGTCATGGTATGACAAATGCTGGTTAGTTCATAAACATGAATGCCATTTATAACGCTTTTAAATTTTGCCTTTACATGAGATGCCATTACCATTTGTAGAGCGCAATGGTTCAGGGGTAGAGCGTCGGACTCTCGAATACGAGAACCCGAGTTCGAATCCTGTGCTGTGGTGTTAAAACCTTGAGCATGTTTTTTCACTCTACATTGCTCCAGCTCTCTCAGCTGTATAAATAAAAGCCTGGCTATAGACAGTGGTGGATATGTGTACGAGCAGCCTTCGTGCATTAATTGTAGCATATGGCTGGATGCTTCCCAGAGAAGCCAAAATGGTGTCTGAGTGAACAGGTCTGTCAGGGAAGCAATCTGTAAAGCTCATTGAGGACTGGATACTGCTTTTACTTTTTTTACCTACTGCAAATGTGTGGCTAACACTACATCCCGTTTGTTTGTTCAATATCCTGAAAGAATTGTTACACAAAAAGAAATCCTGGAAATTAACTTTAATTTGTAAAGTTTACTCACAAAGCAAGCATTTTAGATATTATTGAAACATGCTGTAAATAGCTTATTTTTACAGCAGTACAACATAAATGGATGTTTTATTATACATATTTCTCCTGGCAAGTTGGCATACAAATCTCAGTTTGGCTTGAATGCCAGACTCATCTGACAAGTTTTTACAAATGACATGTCCAACATATTTACAAGGTGACAAAGTTTAACTGGTTAACTCCTGAAGTAATTTTCTTAGATAGATTTGACTTTCTAGATACAAAGTACATATACATATGATATACGTATAATGTGTACATAATAGTTAGTAATAACAACAAATAAAGTAGAGTAAGTTAACTATATTGATATTTTTAATCAGTGCTATGTAAAATAAAAATAAAAATGTGTTGGTGTTTACAACTCGCAGGAAAGTTATTCAACTAGTCAGGGTCCTCGGCATGTGGCTGAGAGTTACATGTGCAATCGCTATATTATGTTTACTCACCTGTATGAAGAATACCGGCTACAGATAGTGGTGAATACTTTTATTTTATATAGTTAGTCTTCGTATGATAATTTAGGTGTGGCTGAATGCTTCCTACATTAGTAGATATGTTGTTTTATTTAACAGCTATTAGTAAAGTATAACATGTCTGGTTGTAAAGTTTACAAAATGAATACCAAATACCAAACAATTGTATTGTTGACTTTGCTAAATGTATCATCACATATAAAATATCATACATGTCAGAACCATGTTAATTGTCACTTTGTTTCTTCTGTAGGTAGATGTGGATGCACAGCAAAAAGTCAGGAACCTGATATGCAGTTCCATTAAAGAGGATGAATTCACACAGTAATGCCATCGATATCCAAGCCGATGTAGTTCACCAAAGAATGCCGAACGTGTCTTACAGTGTCGAGAGCGGTTGACCGAAGGCAAATGCCATATTTGCCAGACCATGGCACCCACCGCTCTATCACGAACTGCAAAGCTAGTTAGATATCACCATATTCGCAACACTCTGTTGATATTCACATGGCATTTAATCTGCAGCATCTTGCACAACCCATGGTTGTGGAATCTTGTCTGGCATCTTGTGCAGCATAGCTTATTAACTTGTGGACCTATTGATTAGTAATTAACTTATACCGGAAAACAAGATTAGTGCCAGGAGCAACATCATCACTGGCACATGGAATGTAAGAACATTGAGAGAAGCAGGCAAGCTAGAAGAACTCACTCATGAGATGACCAGATACCGCTGGAACATCCTAGGACTATGTGAAATGCGGTGGAAAAACATCGGAGAGACATCCACCCAGGAAGGACACAAACTATACTACAGTGGTAGAGACGACAAACATCAACAAGGAGTCGGGTTTCTCATTCACAAAAACACAGTGAACTGCGTCATGGGTTGTCGGCCAATCTCCAGCCGACTTATCACCATCCGCCTGAGGGCAACGCCATTCAACATCACCATCATACAGGCGTATGCCCCAACATCAGACTATGACGATAACGATGTAGAAGACTTCTACGAACAACTGCAGGAAGTCCTTGACCAAACTCCAAAAAAAGACATCCTAGTGGTGCAAGGCGACTGGAACGCCAAGATAGGAGAAGATGCTTATGAGAACTGGAGAGGCACATGTGGAAGATACTGCAACACCAGATCAAACGAGAGAGGCCTAAGGCTCCTTGAATTTGCCAGCTACAACGACCTTATGCTGGCGAACACCTTTGGCCCACAAAAGGCATCCAGAAGAGCCACGTGGCACAGTCCAAATGGAAAGTACCACAACCTGATAGACGACATCATGGTAAGGAAGCGCTTCCGGTCCAGTGTGAACATTGCCAAGACACGGAGCTTTCCTGGAGCTGACAATGGAATCGACCATGAACTAGTCATGACGACCTTCAAACTACATCTGAAGAGGGTCAAGAAACTCGGCCACAGGATGAAATTTGACCTTGAGAAGCTGAAGGACCCCGAAGTAGCAGAAGCCTTCCACGCAATGATACGAGGAAAAATTGCAGCGCTTACCATTCTGGACGCTGACGGTACAGACATGGAAACATTGATCAACACCTTCAACACAGCAGTGACCAACACCGTCAGTGAGATCCTTGGCACACATCGCCCAGTCAAGAAGCCCTGGGTCACAGCTGACTTACTTGATCTGTGCGACAAACGAAGGGAGTTGAAGAAGAAGAAGAAAGATGCAGTTGATGCAGTCAACCAAGAAATCAAGAAAGGCATGAAAAAAGCAAAGATGGACTGGATTGAAGAGCAGTGCCAGAACATCGAAAATAACATGAAGAAAAAGAACAGCAAGAAAACTTACCAGCTGGTGAAAGACCTGACCAGCACAAAGCAAGGGCGAACCACCACCATACAGGACAAGGATGGAAAATGTCTGACTGCAGAACAGGACATCCTAAAGAGGTGGTCCGAGTACTGTTCCGAGCTGTACAACTACAGAGCCACAGGAGACCCAGAAGTACTAAACGTCCCTCCAGCAACCGACAACGACAACTACCCCATCTTTCGCGAAAAAGTGGAAGCAGCGGTGAAATCGCTCAAGAAGGGGAAGTCAGCAGGAGCGGACAACGTCCCAGCAGAGCTGGTGCAGGCAGGGTGAGAAGCCATAATAAGCGCCCTATTGACTATCTGCAACAAGATCTGGCAGACAGGGGAGTGGCCAACGCCGTGGATCCAATCTCTCATCATCACCCTCCCCAAGAAAGGCAACCTACAGCTATGCCAGAACTATCGTACCATCAGCCTCATCAGCCACCCGAGCAAAGTTATGCTGAAAATCTTGCTGAACCGACTGAAGCCGCAAGCGGAAAAGATAATTGCCGAGGAACAAGCTGGCTTCAGACCAGGACGCAGCACAACAGAGCAGATCTTCAACATTAGGGTCCTGTGCGAGAAGTACCTCCAACACCAGCAAGACCTCTATCACGTCTTCATTGACTTGAAGAAGGCATTCGACAGGGTATGACATGCAGCACTATGGGCCACCATGAAGCATTTCAACATCAACGGCAACCTGATCAGAATGATACAGAACCTCTATGACAAGGCCACCAGCGCAGTCTACCTTAACAGCAGCATAGGGGACTGGTTCAGAACCACCGCTGGAGTAAGACAAGGCTGTGTGCTCTCCCCCACCCTCTTCAACATCTTCTTGGAGATAAGTATGACTGACGCACTGAACGACCATGAAGGGACAGTCAGCATTGGTGGCAGAAATATCACAAACTTGCGTTTTGCCGACGACATAGACGGCCTGGCTGGAAGGGAAGAGGTGCTAGCTGACTTGGTGGAGCGCCTTGATAAGACTTCTACAGCCTTCGGCATGCAGATCAATGCAGAAAAGACCAAACTGATGACCAACAACACCAATGGCTTCAGCACTGGCGTCAGGGTCAACGGCGAGAAACTAGATTGCGTCAACCGATTCAAATATCTGGGAGCAATCATTACAGATGAAGGATCTAAACCTGAAATTCTCGACAGGATCGCCCAGGCCACAGCAGCACTCGCCAAACTCAAGACCATATGGAATGACAGGAATATAGCGCTCAGCTCAAAGATCAGAGATATGCGCTCCCTAGTCATGTCCATATTCCTGTGCGCCTGTGACTCTTGGACATTAACAGCAGAAACCGAGAAAAGGATACAGGCCATGGAGATGAGATGCCTCAGAAAACTCCTCGGCATCACGTACAGAAACCACATCACCAACACAGAGAACCGAAACAGAACTCGGCAAGCCATTGGACCCCACGAATACCTCCTGACCACAGTCAAACAAAGAAAACTGAGATGGTACGGCCACATAACAAGATCATCAGGGCTTGCCAAGACGGTCATGCAAGGTACGGTTCAAGGAGAGAGAAGACGAGGCAAACAGAGAAAGAGATGGGAAGACAACATCCCGGAATGTACGGGCTTGACACTGGGTGCCGCCATGAGGAAAGCGGAGAGACGAGAGGAGTGGAGGGAGCTGGTTGCCAAGGTGATGACCGCAGTGTGTATGGACACGTTATCCTAGTTTTCTTTGTCCAAGATATTACATGTATTATGAAAATGTGAATGAAGAAAATGTGTATTTAAATGGACATATTACAATGTTTATATATGTAGATATAATAATTTGAGTTATATATTATGCATTCACATATTGCTGTGATTAAAATGTTGCTAAACCTGTAAGATTATAACAGCTGGCACATGCGATTTGAACGGTATCAGGTATTACGTAGACTACAGCCAGGCCTCATCCAGCCAGATACAGCCCGATACATCAAAGAAAACACAACTACAATGGAAACAAGTGGAAAAATGTTATGTGTAATACTTGCCTATGCCATGTGTGCACTAGCTAGTAGCTATACTAGCATTTTATGTTCATGTTTACATTTTTATATTGAATAAATTCATCACTATCAATCATGGTTGTCATAAAAATCTAAATTGATATTCCAAAAAAGTATAATGCAAATCATCAACATGCAGTAATAATAGTAAAATGTGAGTCACAAAATACTGTCTTAATAATTGTGATAACCAACATAATTCTTCGTTTGACGTTTTGTTGCACGAGATAACTGATGCTCCCTACGATCAACCGGAGCATACTGCCAAAGTTCCCAAGCCAATGATTTATCATTTCGTCCCTCACGCCATCTACTCTCCCTAGATATGTACTTTTGCAATTACATGGCTTAATTATTAACAAGATCCTGCGTAATCAAATGCAATACTGGTACATATAAAATTATAAATACTGGCTGAGTCATGTGTCAAGACGTGAGCGATGCCAACTGTCAAACTGGTTTGACCCTGACACTGTCAGACTTGTAATCTTACAAGTTAGAGAATCCGCGTCGAGTAGGCCTGTAATGACGTTAACAAGTTGCAGTTCTCGTTGAATTAGCCCACGACTACTTGCGCTTGTTGTTAACTGCGATAATGCACTTAAGACGTACCTTCACAGAAGAAGCACTTCGTCTTCGGAATATTCGTTATGATACGCAGATCGAAGCACGTGTCATTTGTTATTGTACCGTAGGCTACCGATCTCGTATAAAACACGTGACCCAAAAACCGTACGACGTCTACAGCTGCTGATGGTTTCGCCAATTATACCCGGTGTAACGACGATTCTTTTTGCCGAATAAAAATAGACAAGTAGGGGAAGTAGGGGCATATCCGCATAGTGAGGCATGTCCGCACACCCTATTATTTGCGCATCGCATAACATCTGGTTAGTGGAATCATGCTAAGCGGCATCGTCTAACTCCCAAATCATCCACTTGCACATACTTTTCGATAGAAGTGAATAATTAAAAAGTTATGATATAAAATGTTATTTTCGTAAACACTGATGTAATTTTACTCATATGCTGTTATGTGTATTACTTTAACTGTAAGACGCGCATATACATTTTCTTTCATAATTCCAAATTGCATTTTTATGTTTTATGATGTGTGAAATAAAGGATACTTTAATAAGTAGCATTTTCGCGCAATTCAGAATTATTCGCGTGTTGGATGCTTGGGGCATGTTCGCACAGGCCTGTGCGGTCATGCCCCACCCGCTGTGCAGATGTATTTCGTGCATCGGTGCTTATAATATTATGTAGTCTACGTAGATACATATTTAGATACTTCAGCTGCTTACCACAAATACTATATGAAATTATTATATCATTCATCGCTTCGTCAATGTGTAATAGGCTATATCGTGCTGAAGTCACATTTTCCATGTTATGTATCATTAGGTCCGTTAAAGAAATAAAGCTTAATTGATCATTGCTAATAGACTAAGATAACCAAGACGACAAATGATGTATAATCTAAATTATAGAAGTTTGCCCGCATACGTTAGTCCATACAAAGCAATGCTCGCAGAGCCGACAAACTGAGTTTTTAGTTTGACTTTGCGCTTTACGAGACTATGCCGTTTTAGCTAGAAGGCTTCAGACAAGATGGGTTGCAAAGTTTGACTTTCCCCGTTAAAAATGCATGCTGTTGTTTGCTTTGACTCTCAAGGAGGAATAAACGTGGACTACGATTCAAGGCCACTGTATTTTCTAAGCTTTACGTATATATGAAAACTTGAAACCGTTGATTTGTGTTCTCTGGTGTTTTTTTAATAGTAATGCACATGTCAGTACTGTACGCATACCAATACATATTATTACTGTAGTTAATCGTCAGCTCTGTGAGACTAGCTGTTGCTTCGCCATTCCTGGGACATAACCGCACACAGTGTGCGGCTATGCCCCGTACCTTGGGGCATGTCCGCACAAACGTATGCCTCTACATTTGACCAAATATTTCAATATCTGATGGGATATGCGATTTCTTAACTAACTAACAACAAAGTAATATGATTGCTGTTTCTGAACGCTAAATATCACCCTCTTAGCACACACAGTGCATTATCTATAGCGTGTTTCACCTTAAGTGTGCGGACATGCCCCTACTTCCCCTACGCATTTTATACTTAAACTGACTGTGCATACTAGTTAAACTACTGATACATTACACATCAGGACATAAAAGAAAAGGATTGACGATGGGCAAAACGGTATGATTAGGAAGCTTTAATTCTAAAATTGTTATCGTGAAATGTCATCTAAAAGGTGATTTATAATAGAAAGCTGTTAGTCCAGCAATGGTGTCATACTTTCCATCTCTAGAGATGAAGGCCTATCCAAATATCTCTATAAGCAATTCGGCCCGTAAACATCTACCCGTTGCTAAATTTTGTTGGAGGTCGGGCGCATGGCCTATTTTTCAGATAGCGACTTACTTCGTATTTCCTGCATCATCACACCTGAAATCGTAGCATGGTTCGAGATTTTTGCGAATCGTTATTTCATCGGAAAATATGTCGGCCTTCTGTAGTGATGTGGTTGTCATCGGCGAGCACAGAAAGGCATCAACGGTTCTGTTAGTCACAAAACAAGGATCAACAAATATATGTTCACATAACAGTCTCACTTAGGCTCTGTAGTAAGATGTCTATGACAATGTATTATTTATTTGACATGTAAAACCAAACACAATTAAAATACACATGTAGTATTGCACGGTCAATCAGACTGATTAGAACCAGACGCAGATGTTGGGATACTAGCCGTGAAGTTTAAGGTCATATTTACGGAACGTATGACATTTATTTTTCAATAGCACCAGTGTTGCTGCATATATATGCGGATGTGGTCGTTTCTACTTGTTTATGCATGCATGTGTATGCAAGCATGCATACATCAACGCACGTTGATATGTTCGTATGTTCATCAACTTGACTATCAACGATAACTGACGAAAAATCTACCGCTGTTGAACTGTTGAGTAAATGAACGAACGAACGAACGAACGAACGAACGAACGAACGAACGAACGAACGAACGAACGAACGAACGAACGAACGAACGAACGAACGAACGAACGAACGAACGAACGAACGAACGAACGAACGAACGAACGAACGAACGAACGAACGAACGAACGAACGAACGAACGAACGAACGAACGAACGAACGAACGAACGAACGAACGAACGAACGAACGAACGAACGAACGAACGAACGAACGAACGAACGAACGAACGAACGAACGAACGAACGAACGAACGAACGAACGAACGAACGAACGAACGAACGAACGAACGAACGAACGAACGAACGAACGAACGAACGAACGAACGAACGAACGAACGAACGAACGAACGAACGAACGAACGAACGAACGAACGAACGAACGAACGAACGAACGAACGAACGAACGAACGAACGAACGAACGAACGAACGAACGAACGAACGAACGAACGAACGAACGAACGAACGAACGAACGAACGAACGAACGAACGAACGAACGAACGAACGAACGAACGAACGAACGAACGAACGAACGAACGAACCAACGAACCAACGAACCAACGAACCAACGAACCAACGAACCAACGAACCAACGAACCAACGAACCAACGAACCAACGAACCAACGAACCAACGAACCAACGAACCAACGAACCAACGAACCAACGAACCAACGAACCAACGAACGAACGAACGAACGAACGAACGAACGAACGAACGAACGAACGAACGAACGAACGAACGAACGAACGAACGAACGAACGAACGAACGAACGAACGAACGAACGAACGAACGAACGAACGAACGAACGAACGAACGAACGAACGAACGAACGAACGAACGAACGAACGAACGAACGAACGAACGAACGAACGAACGAACGAACGAACGAACGAACGAACGAACGAACGAACGAACGAACGAACGAACGAACGAACGAACGAACGAACGAACGAACGAACGAACGAACGAACGAACGAACGAACGAACGAACGAACGAACGAACGAACGAACGAATGAAAGTATATTCAATATGTGGACTTATGTAATTATTTGTATATGTACATGAGTGAGTGTATACATGCATGCATGCATGCATGCATATATATATATATATATATATATATATATATATATATATATATATATATATATATATATATCAACCAACATTTTAATATAAGTCCTAACAATTTCAATGTAAACACCTGGACGATTCTTCAGCTGCAAAATATTTCACTAGCAGAATCACAAACATATTAAGCGTTTGAAAATTGCAATCTTTGCCGTTATGGATACGTATCTAGTAGAGTTGCTCAGCGTAGCATCGGAGATAAAGAAATAGTCCAGGTTAAACCACATATCACTTTCTAGAAAAAAACGCATTATCGCGCATCGAGGATTTGTAATAGGCTTTGGAAGGTCGTTCGTGAAGGTGTTGCCTTACGGACACATATTAAAATAATTTGTTTCGCTGGGCTCCCGTTAAAGTACGAATTCGCCTTCGCGTACCTTGCTCTGGTCTGTTACTTCTTGAATTTTTGCTGTTGCCGGATAAATGCTGAACTTCGCGCATTCGATTGAGAGCATAGGAAAAAATGGATCAACACGTGTCATAAAAGTATAGACACAATAACTGTTGTTTCTGTAACATATCATAATATGCATCACGGTAACCCAACAAAGCAAGCTTTGTTGAACATGTACCCGTGACGGGAACACCTTCTCTGACTTTAGCTACCTTCCAAAGCCCTTTACAAGTCAACGACACGTGATAATCCGGAATTTTCTATAATGTTACATGTATTTTAATAATCATTAAGGGGTCATCCATAATTATCCTCATTTTCACAAGCGTACAAACCGTACGCTGGGGGGGGGAGGGGGTATGACTTGAACGTACGTTTTTTTTAATGTTGAAAAATAATGACAAAAACGAAGTGCCCACTAATCGCTCGCTCGCTCATCCTCACACAAGGGAGAGGTAAAGACCGCCAAAACGAAAAGAAAATAGTGCTCGAATGATTTGCTTGTATGCTAGTGATTCATCAGAATGACGCATTATTGCGAAACATGGTAATTGTGAATTGTGAAACACTGTCATCATTTTCACCATTTACATTTGTACACTTTCAAGGGTGAGGGGGGGGGGGTCAGAAAAAATGTACGATTTGTACGCTTGTGAAAATGATGATAATTATGGATGACCCCTTAAATAAAAGTATGAATAAATAAGAATTTATTATGTATGGTTAATGTAACTGTAAAAACATGAGTCATCAGTGCTACTTTACATTGGCTGACATTTGCACATTGCCACTCTCAGGAGCAGTTGATTTGATGTTCTTATGAATGGTGATTTTATTCCAGTGACCAGAACTGGTGGAAAGGGTCAAACTTATTTTAACACATCCTCTGCCGAATATCGTGATATTCACCATTGTTGATAGTCTGTTACATCACCGTTGCTAGTAGAACAATCTGTGTAGTTTTTCGAAACAGTCGCCAGGTGGCGCTGTGTTACGTTATCCCGTCCAACAAGCCAAGATGGCTTCGTATTGGGAAACGAACATTTGTTCACAAATAGCTTAATTACGGTTGCAACGAGTAGGGTCAACATTTTCAAGATAGAACGTGCTGGTAAAAATGGTAAAGAAGACCCGCCGGAAGCCGAAATGCATAGGCGAGTAACAAGCGAGTATAACTGACTGTAAGAAATATAAATGTAAGTACATATAAAGTGGCTGACACCATTACATTTTGTTACAATTATACCCTATATTAGATGTTAGTTAAGTTCCTAGCCATTTCACATGTTGGTTGTACCACAACAGCAGAATTATGCAAAATTCATAGACGGAGGTGTTATTGAAACATTACAAATATGTCGCCCATGTTGAACAAACGATTGTCAACATGATTCATCCTGTTCCTTGGAATGTATACAAGGATCTTTATAGTGTTACTAGGATGTCTCACTCTGCAGATTTAGATAGGCCGTGCGTGCAAATCAACCATCAGCGCCACCTGTCCGCCGAAGTGTAACCATGACAATATTGTACACAGTCCGTGCGCCCTCGAACCGGCCCGGCGAAGAAAATTCGTCGAGTTCGGCAGAATATACATTTCCACTGTGGATGAAGTATCTCGCCAGTAAGGGTTATACTATATCTTCACTGTCAATAGGTGTTTTTTGCAGAAATAGGTTTAGTACAGCGACAAATATTGAAATTAGATCAGCGCGGTAAATGTAAACAAACGCTACTTATCTTTCGTTACGGTCCGGTCAGAGTACATCTATTTTAATTAAATTTCCGCTATGTAAGATTTCACTGTGGCAATGATCTTAAAGGAAATACATTACGGTGGATATAAATATGTGCAAACAATTTATTGATGCGCTATAGATGATGTTAAAATAAAAAACACCGTTTTGTGTGGTCACGTGACACGAGTAAAAGCTCTGAGCTGGCGACTGAGCGTGGTTCGTTCGTGTCAATCATGAATGAATGGTACGCTCTCGACCAGAACGGGAAACACAGCTAATCTAATTAGAATGTCATTGAACAATAATTGTGGTATCAAACGTTAAATCAAGTATTATTTATGCTTGCAAAAATATGCTTCTCCATTCTTAGCAGCCATGCAAGCTCATGTATTCTGGAACTAAATAATTGAAGCTCCGTCTTCGAATCTGGATGGGGGAAGAAAAGGCAAACAGGGTTCCATTGGTGGGGTTCTTCCTGACCCTGCTTAAAAGTTAAGTTAATAAAATAAATTAATACTTACCCACGTAGCTACAAACTAGATCATAGTAAAATACTGTTGAGTTATTCTATCTATTGCTAGGCTCTATAAATCATACCCTTCAACTGAATGTTCTCATTATTTTTTATTTTAGGTTTTACAAAAGTAGTCAATACTGCTGTCTGATATTTGTTCAGTTTGTGGGAAAGGTTTATAAATAAGACATGTGTAGTGGAAACTAGCTGCTAAGTATGGTTTTCATGTTCACCACAATTTTAGTAATAGTTCAATTGTTTTATATTTCTGGTCGGTAAAGGACATTGCCAAAGTCTATGACCCCATCAATAAACCTTTCTGAGTAAAATGGTAAATATTCATGTTAATGTTACCTGTTACGTGTTTCCAATAATGGAAGGAGCTCCTTTCTCCAATTCCAATGACATGTGGTTCACCTTTCTAGCTTAACTAGGAGCATAGATATGCTCTTTTTATATTCATCCATTGCACTGCTGCGACTCTGACTGTGGCCATTACACTTCGGCGGATAAACGGCGTTGCGCGCTAATTTGCACAGTGGCGAAAGCAGGAGTGAGACATCCTAGTTAAACTATTAAGATCCTTGATGTATATAAGACAACTAAATATGTGGGACCTTCTCATAATTTATTTATCATGGGATTACTACATATCTTCCCACCTAAGAAGGCGTAGACAAATGTGACGGCTTTTCCCCGACACACATCTTGTATTAGAGTATTACACCTGCCGCCTCCGTGTTAACTATCGGAGTAACAATTGATGAAAACATCAACTTCAAACAACATGTATCGAAAACATGTCGCTGCTATTTTTTTATTATATCCGTGATCTTCGCTGTATTTGCCGGTGTATTTCATTTTCCGTTAAAACCAATTTTAGAAAGTTTGCTTACTAGAGCTGTTGCATCTCTAGTAAGCACATTTTCAAAAATTGTTTGGCAAGGTTAATTGCTTCTGAAATCATTGCATTGGCTCAGTGTGGTCTAGGGTATAATTTAATGATGCATATCTTCCTTCGTTTCCTAACAGCTTCAACCTCGACCTCGACGACATTGTTAACGATTATGAGATACCCTCTCATGTGCGTTTTTTGTTTTTTTGCCCATGCATTTCAAGGAACGTTTGCCTTTCATGTCATCATGTGTAAACATTAATTATGAATGAATTATTAATTTAATCATCTTGGAATTAAAAACGGCTTCTCACAATTGTAATAAATAAAAAACAAAAATTATCGTAAGATTACGCTTATAACGCAAACTTTGTATTTGCAATAGAAGATGAACTATCATGCAAAGTATTTGATGTGATAACCATTTTTAACAAATCATAGATGGCAAGTATCGTAGTAATTGTGTGATGGTTTTATGTCACTGTCGCTGATTTCTAAACAAATCCAAAATGATTGCTCACAAATGACAATGATATTGGTAGCACATCTCTAAAACATATTTCTGAAAGTTCTTATGCTAAAACCTACTCGTTTTCAGACGTCATGCAAATTTCTCCTTGATATTGGTAACACGGACAATGACATTGTTGGACATGGTTAAGACACTCCGAATACACCTGATCCTGGAACAATGCAAATACTTATATATATATATATATATATATATATATATATATATATATATATATATATATATATATATATATATGTGTGTGTGTGTGTGTGTGTGTGTGTGTGTGTGTGTGTGTGTGTGTGTGTGTGTGTGTGTGTGTGTGTGTGTGTGTGTGTGTGTATGTGTGTGTGTGTGTGTGTGTGTGTGTGTGTGTGTGACATATAAGTGTGTGTGTAGCATTGATACAATTATGTGTTTCCACAAAATACATATTTATTCAAAACTACTCGAAACATGGAAGCAATGCTGGTTTGTTGGGCATGTAGCACATTTTTTGATTTCGGAGAGAACACATTGATGTGCGTGTGTCTGTCTGTCTGTCTGTCTGCGTGCGTGTGCGTCCGTGCGTGCGTGCGTGCGTGCGTGCGTGCGTGTGTATGTATGACATGCATGCGATGCGTTTGTGACAAATCGAAGCACATTGATATTTAAGTGACCGTAAATCATTACGTTAAATCCCGCGTATACGACAATGACGTTTAAATTGGAGAAATACTGAAATGGGAGTGGAACGTTTACTCGGGCATGGGTGTTGAGATGGAGGCATTTAAGAAAGGGGGTATTTATGAAAGGCGGGCGTTTATGAAAGGGGATGATTCTGAAAATACGACGCGAATCCCTACAAATGGTACCCTCCAGTGCATGCACACAATCAATATTCTTCTGTTACTGAACACTATTTAACATATTTAACAAGATTGCCACCTAGAGATTCAACTCTAGATGGCAGGTCAACTAGGAAGCCCTTTGGCTTATCGAGAGTTCGATCTATCTGTCGAAGTATACCCCGCCCTTATTAGGTATATGTCGATTTTATTTATAAATATATTAACATTAGTAGCACCTACACAATCAGCTGATAATCTGTTCCTTATTTTATTGTTCGTTGTGAAAAGTTTTCTAATAACTAGTATACACTGCTTTTTTATTGCAACGTCATGTCTTCTAGTACGTCTCTCTTACTTAACCGAGAAACATATTTCTGTGAATATTTTCATACGCATTCAATATTTTAAACACCTCACTCTGATCTCCTCCCAATCTCCTGGTGTCTAGTGTTGTTAAACCACATTCTATTTCATAACGAATATTCCTGTTTTTTGTATCATTTTGGTTGCTCTCATTTGAACTCCTTCTAGCATATCAATATCCTTCATGCGATATGGCCTCCATGCTTGTATGAGCAATATTCTAAACGAAGCCTAACTATTGTTTTGTACAGCGGTATGATTAGTTCTTTATCCTTGTACACTATATTTCGCCTAATTAATCCAAGAATTTGGTTTCCCTTCGCTGCTGCAATTCTACACTGCTCTGATTCCTTCATGTCAGCACTAATGGTTAACCCTGTGTCATTTTCGTTTAAGGTAGTATTTAATACACTACCACCCATTGTATATTGTGCATCGTCATTCCCATGTCATGTTTGGAGGCATTTATAGTTTCCAAAATTAAACAGCATTTGCCACGTCTCAGACCATTCGGTCAACTTATTAAGATAATTTAGTAAATGCTGTCTATCTGCATCACTTTTATGTTTTCTAAACACTTTAGTGTCGTCGGCAAACATTAACACCTTGCTTGTTGTGTCATCATCCAAATCATTGCTATATATTAAGAATAAAATAGGTCCCAATATTGATTCCAGCGGTACTCCACTCAACACCGATTTCTAGTTTGAAACCACCCCATCAACTACTACTCTTTGTTTTCTATCAATATGCCAGTTAATCATACCATTTCCTCTGCCATGGGCGTTTAGTTTAAGTAGTAATTTTGATGTGGTACTTTGACAAAGGCTTTAACAAAATCTAAGTAGAATATATCTACTAATGATCTCTCATTTACCCACTTCGTGACATCTTTAAAAAAACATAACATATTTGTTAAGCATAACCTCGCTTTTAGAAAGCCATTTTGAGGTCGATTAATCAGGTTATTTTTAAGAAGAAAATCAACCAAGTTATTTTCAATTAATCTTTCTAATAGTTTGCAAATCACCGATGTTTAACTCACTGGTCTCTGACTTGTTTTCTCGAACCTTTTTAAATAATTGTAAATTGGTTATTGCATCCCATTTTCAACGTATAGTCCTT
>OZ024855.1:22547024-22647024 GCA_964017155.1 Oasisia sp. SBJ-2009
ATCGCAGATCCCGACGGCAACTCAGGCTCTTCGACTTCGTAACGGAGACTGCGGTTACCGTAACATCGCTATAAAAGCTAGCTTTACACAAAATAACGTTAGGTGGCGCGGTGGTGCGCGCGAATATCTATACACTTTATTGACTGCATTCGCACGCGCGAAATAGTTTAATTAATCAAGTAATATAGCAATAATTAATTATTATCATTACTAAGATCTTCAGAAAATGTTACGTTTTCTTATAATATAATTATCATATTTTATTTCATATAGCGCCAAATCCATACTTGTTTGTGGCACTTCACAATATAATGTTATTAAAATAGATACTACCCACAGGTAATAATTAAAAAAAACATTGTCTATTACCCAGGTAGTCATAAAAGAGTCATGGAAATTACATGTTGTTCGATGATGTCACACTGTTTATTTTAAGAATATTTCTATAAACATCCGGCGTGTACTGCAAGCTATTATTATATAAACGATGTTTTTTTAACAATACTAACTAAACAATAACATATAATATTATTATTTTTAACTGCACCAAAACCTTTTTCTACCACCATATATTTCCCATATTATATTCATATTCTGTTTAAATTTCAGTGATTTATTGTCCCGATAATTAATACAGTGTCTTGTCGTTACTGGTGGTGGATATATAATTTATAAGTAGAAAAATATATAGCTGCAATAATATTTTTCTTATGCATAATGTGTGTATGTGCTGAATGAAAATTATTGTTACGTCGTAATTATTTTACCATTTTAAGTATTTATTACCTTTACATTAATTTATCACTATTGTTGTTATGGAATTTGTATGGGTTCTTTTTAATACTGATAGGTCACTTAGTTAATTATATAGACACATATATTTTCATTATTTATTTTGAAATATTATGTGTGGGTAGTATTCTTATTATTCTATTTTATATAGCAGTATTTTGTGAAGCGCCATAACCAATTATGGATGTGGCGCTATATAAATGAAATATTATTATATTATAATAAAACTTTTAATTCCTGCAAATCATAGTGATGATAATAATTAATTATTACTATATTATTTATAATTAATTAAAATATTTTGCGCGTGCGAATGCAGTAAGTAAAGTTTATAAATATTCGCGCGCACAAACGTGCCATCTAATGGCATTTTGTGTAAGGCTAACTTATTTTAGCGATTTTACGGTACCGGGCAGCGGTAGACGAAATTGCCGTCGACATATGCGTGTTTGTTTTATGGATTTTTTTTCGTTAGAGGAATGCAAGTGATTTTATTTTATAACGTAGTGTATGTATATGCATGTAAGATAGGTGAGGAGAAGTTTTGCGGCTGTTGGTGGTTATTTTCATGGTTAGGTCAACCCAACTCGGTCGCCTGGCATCCGCGCTGTGTCTGTGACTGTCCCAACGAATCGACTGGACCACTGTTTCAGTTCTGGTCAATTCAAAGAGTAACAAAAAGACAGCTTACTGATACTGGTTTTAACTGTACTGTTGCTACAAGCGTATGAGGAACCGTGTGGCATATTGCTGTCGCGATTTTGTTGTAAACCGATGTAAGGCACTTTTAGCGAACCGCTTGGCTGTCTGTTATGACAGCTGAACCAACAGACGACTCCGCGACGTATTACTTTTCCAAAGGGCAGATAGAAGCTGGGTTGTGATTGGTTGCAAGGACCAAGATGGGCCCGTTCATGGTGTCGGTGATTTAGCTAGATTTTCCCACTTTAAAACCACTTTCTGTGGAAACCACTAATGTGAAAAATTTGATTGTAGATGCAAATGATTAGCTTGTGTAAACTCTTTTAGGTGCATAACACCAAACTGTTGCCTTTTTTCACTTTTTCATCTCTCCTCCATAGCCTCCTAGCGTCTTCATCCCTCCACTGATGACTCACGCATTGTTTTCGATTACGAGTTTGCTTAATCCCTTGGTTTTGTCGCGCCACTGAGCTTGATCTTCGAGGATATTGGCGCTAAAGAAGTGATTATATATATATATATATATATATATATATATATATATATATATATATATATATATATATATATATATATAATGGGTAGAAAGTGACCCACCTTGGGATCGGAAAGGGTGGAAAGAGACCTACCTTAGGGTATAAACAGAGAGGGTATATATATATATATATATATATATATATATATATATATATATATATATATATATTTATTTATTTATATATAGAATGAATAGAAAGTGGTCCACCTTGGGGACGGAGATGGTAGAAAGAGACCTACCTTAGGGTATAAACAGAGATGATATATATATATATATATATATATATATATATATATATATATATATATATACATATATATACCCTCTCTGGAGGTATATATATATATATATATATATATATATATACATATATATATGAACTATATATATATAATAGATATATATATATATATATATATATATATATATATATATATATATATATATATATATGTGTGTGTGTGTGTAATGGGTAGAACGTGACCCACCTTGTGAATGGAAAGTGTAGAAAGAGACCTACCTTAGGGAACAAACAGAGAGGATATATATATATATATATATGTATATATATATATATATATATATATATATATATATATATATATATATATATATATATATATATATATACTTCCTAAAAGCGCTCCTTTAAAACAAAGTAAACAAATCACAGAAGAAACTGTCAGAGCTGGTTGTGACCGGTATATGATAACGGATTGTAACATTTATGTACCCCTGATGTAATGTGTTAGATATTATTGGCGTAGACTAGACTATTTCTAAAAATTATTGTACTCAGCGCTGAAAAGACAAAAATAAACCCACTTTCTTCATAATAAAATACATTTACACAACACTTATTTAATTAAATTGCTAACTAAACAAGATTACTTGATATGTGAGTGCTCATTTATATATAATTTGTCAAAAACACTCAATAAATGCTCATTGTGGTTTATCTGTTTAAAGGTTTATGCTTCATTTTGTAGTGGATTTCGTTTTTGGACAGATATAAATAGGATCTTAGTCTGTACTAATACTTTATATACAAACACACACGCACACTCGTACACATACATACATGTCTACGCAAATTTTGATAACAGCATTCAGCTGTTGACAAGGCTTTTGGCAGGGTACCTATGTATGTGATGGGATGGACCATGAGATGGTCAGGGTAGGTGAGAGATGACTGGTGTAAGAGTCTGGTGCATGGTCATATGGCGTCTGTAATTAGGGTGTTGACATTAACTCGCTTCATGATACATCCTATACAAAGTGGGTACAAGAAATGTGTAGTGGTGTGCACGGACGTCGATCGGTGGGGGACGGGCGGGGCGCGTCCCTCCCCCCTTTTTCAGGGTGGGGGCAGCATAGGAATTGCCCCCCCCACTTTTCAGTTCAGAAAAATTGCGAGGCATATAGCTTGACCCAACGATCCTCTCTCTTAATTAACTTAAAAACCGCTACATAGGACTAGCTACACAATAAACTCGCGAAATGATGTTCCGACCACCCATTAGAAAATCGGCTAGATAAATTGCTTGGCTGGCTACAGCGCGCAACTTGATCTTCCTTTAGTATGTAATAAAACTGCCGGGTTGCGGTGTAGCGCTTACTTTTTTTCCGGCGTTACAAACATTCCGATTGACGTTGCTGCGCATGCGCGATAATTGTAAAATCATTAATGTGCAGCGAAACGACAAAGCATTTATGGTATATTTACTACATGCTGCTCGTTATGATGTATATAACCTCTCAGCAAATACGACATTATGGTACAAGTCAAATGCCTTTTATGTGGGCAATGCTCCGAGCCTAAAGACTAACATTTACGGTAATTCCAGCGATCTAGGCAGGGTTACATGACTTCCCACGTGATAGCTAATGGTATAAAAGGCAGCAGCACGGTTGCCGCTGCCCCAGTTGGAATTACGAAGAGAGAAAGGTAACCACATATAGACATTCGTTATTGAATTACGAAGAGAGAAAGGTAACCACATATTGACATTCGTTATTGAGTTTTATGTTACTTGTATTTGCCTAATTTGTCTCAGTATGTTTAATGGTTACTGCTCTTCGATATATTTAGTGTTCATAGCATTGGCAGCTATGTTTGAGGTTCCCACCCATCTGCCCCAGCTACACCTGTGTGATATTTGTTTGATATGTTGGAAAAGAAAAATTATAATCTTGTATTTATCCCAGGGGGTTTGGGGCGCTGTGACGCTTTCCCCTTGTTTCAATATGTATCTATATATGTGGTGGTTGGTTTCACCCACCTTTGCTGTTTAGGTTTTCTTTGGCATTATAATTATTTGGCATAATACACAACATTTACAGTGCATCTGGATTTTTATGAATTATGTGGATTGTGTTATTATGTGTATATATGTTTGGCTAAAAACAGCTCTTTTACATAATAAGCTCGTTTACAAACACATATATGGGTTGTCACTTACAGCAAACGAGTCACGATTCTGTATAAACAAGGAGCATTGTCCCACATAAAATTATGGATTTTCACAGTTTTCATTGCCATGACATGTGCACAGCACATATCGAATGCACAGGAACAAATCGGCGCTTATCTGTTGTACTGCTAATGGTGCAAATTTCAAGCCACATTTTGACTAATACACCTGTATCTTGCGACCTAATTACTACGGTTTCTTGAACACCATGAGCTGCGAAGTCTGCCTCAGTAAAACCAGCATGCAGCAGCTTCCTGATGTCAGCGTCTTCTTGTGTACTGGCAAAGCGTCTTTCTTCTTGTATACTTCGACTACTGGTGCATTTCACTACCTCACCGTTGACGAACCCTCCAACAACCAGGAATGTACACGTTTTGTGTTTTTTTTCCAGCCAGTGGGGTGCATGACTGACCACATATTCACAAAGAATGTTCTGTAGTGATTGCTTGTTGGATAGGACATCGAGGAACCTTTTCCACGGGGGTACAAGACGCCTAACAATCACCTGGTACTGCTTGCAAGCAGTTGTTGATCCTGCGCGGCGCTCCCGTTCAGCAGTTTTTCACAGAGTTGGCGTCATCATATCTATCAAACACTTCCGCAACCGTGTCAGCTTTCTGAAATCCTATCAGAAGTTGTTTGAAGTATGACAACGCTAATGCGTCAAATGAATTGAATTGGTACGCCCCATCATTTGGATAACAGCCATGGTATCCCTAATATACACCGTGGTTGAAGTGGTGCTTTGTGGAAGTTCAGACATTCTCTCGACTTGAGCTTCCAGTTGATGACCCAGTTCCGCTTTGTTAGTTTTCCGCATTGTACCATCAGCATGACAAATGGCCGAGAACGGTGGCCATAGAAACGTCATCTCTGCAAATAATCAAACAATGCGTAACTCAAACTGCCGAGGGAGTGCAGCAGAAGCAGGAGCACGCTGGAAACGATATGCACTGAGGACTTCATCAGCCAAAAAGGGTGGCTTTTTTGTTGATAACACTGATTGTCAGGTAGACACACCTAATAGTAAGAATGTATTTCATGCGACAGCAATAACAGTGTACTAGAGACAACCTACGATGGATGATAGAACATACCTCACCGAGGCACAGCATCCGGAGAGTCACTTACCATCATTATCAATGGCATGGCTACTGTGCATGAATTTAGTGTTCACAAAGGTCATATTGATTACTGTCAAGGCCTTTCAGCATTCTGTATTCGCGCAATTAACAGCAAACCTTTCGGCTACTGCGAGGCATACTTACTCTTTGATGACTACAGCACCAATTCGCTGAAAGATCATACGAGGCAACTAAGAACAGCTGGCATATCTTCTGACCCGGGCAATAAGGTCGATGATAACACACCCACCCAGATCTAAAGTCATTCATGAATAGCAAGGATAAAAAGGTGTGCAGAGACATTGATGACACCCTATGCAGTTGTAGCACTGGGTGATCAAGGTATCCTTGTACACATTTATTACAGTGATACAGATGCACTTTTGTTGACTTTGCGCAGAGTTCCAGAACTTAGCGCAGAGAACGTCGAGATGATGGGTACATGAACTAAGTGACGCCCTGTCAAACTAAAGCCTATCTACGATGCCCTGTGTCCTAACAAAACAAGCATCTCTACCAGGGTTTCATACATTTATTGGAGCAGACATCAAGAACACAGGGAAAGCGAAAATCTACATACTTCAAGATGTTCCTGAAAGTTGTCGACGATGTGATCAGCGCCCTTAGTGACTTTGGGGTTGGAATGTATCCGTCAGATCTGGTGCTATGTGGCTATGAACAGGTGTTGTTTCCTACCCTACATCATACCTGACGCAGGTAAGATGGCACATGTTCAAACAACTGCGCAAGTGTGAAGCAGCTGAATAGACATGCACCAACATTCTGAACAAAGAGGGCCAGAGTGAAGAGGAGAGTCATCTTGCAGACGAATTTTGGATCAAACGTTTAATGGCTATTTTAACACCTATATTGCTGATATAACTTCATTTAATTTTCATCAAAGTAATGGTTGCATTGAATTCATCATACTTCAACACATATAAAACGATTCCGAGTTCAAGTTTCTATACCGTTTATTGCCAAACATAGAGCGATTGTAAGACTTTTTGTGACCGGTGGCGGCCATCTTGAATTTTCCCACGAAAAACTGGACGGAAAAATGGAAACAGTTTTTGTTTTGTACTTAACATCTATACGAAAAAGTCACAGAATGACACAATGACATACACTAGCTTGCGTGATGGCGCAATTTCCAACAATCATATATTTACGGTGATTCCTATTGAACGCCGCTCCACACACACTGCTTCACCTCGCAGCGCCATGTCATACCGCATTATGACGGGGTGTAATTGGTCTTTCTCACAGTATATGACATCTCCATAATCTTGAAGTAGATGCGCAACCAGTATAACTTTATGATGTTCGCTGCATTGTCAACTTTGTAAAATCTGACATTTTATGGGTGACCTTGTTCGAGCGTGTCGTCGGTTTATATTTCCATGTTACAGCAAAACTCTTTATACTGTTTTGAAGCAGCGATAATGTGCTTTTTAAAAATGTATGGCTTGACCATTTTCTCATGAAATAAAGTAGCTATACAGCCAATTGAATATCGTTTTCTGAAGCGCGCAGTTTCTAAAATTGAACGTTTGACGGTGACCTTGTTTGACCTTGCATTACCGCTGACTGCACTACTTGGCAACTACAGGCCTATTTATGAGGGTGAGATATAGTGCTTTATAATGATATAATATATAGATGTGTCTAGGGGGGCCTTTTAAATCGTTCTGTTTGGTGGTTTGCCGCACGCCTATTTAGTTAGTTGTAAATAAATACATAAATAAATAAGTATCGATTTAAATGAAATTAATATCATAAATAAATAAATAAAAATAAATATGGATATAAACAAAGTATTTTTTAATTACATTTTAAACCTATTAAAAAATTGAAATGTTTATAAACATTAAAACACCACTATGGGGCCAATCTCCCAACAGTCTGACAGTTGGCGTTGGAAACGTTATTTTCTTCTTAGAATCCAATTTGCGTTAAACTTGGTAGCTATAACACGTATACTCTGATGGATGAATTATCAAAATATTGTCATTTAAATCCGAGAATTCACCAAAGGGCAGCTACATAATTTAATTATCGCGTGTTACACCCGGTACCAAGGTGTTATACTTGTTTAAGCGTCATTAACACACACACACACACACACACACACACACACACACACACACACACACACACACACACACACACATATATATATTTGAAACGTGACGCTTTTAGTGCAGCATCCGGGACCCAAACAATTAGATGCACCCCTACCGGAGGTATAACACGCTGGGACCGGTCTCAGTTTGACCGTCTGAATCTCTAGTTTCTGAAAAAACATGCTGAATTAACCCCTTGTGTGCTGTAACCTATGAACAAATGATGTTTTCAGTTACTTGCTTATTTTATGAAATCACTCCTGTTATCATAACAGTTATGTTTTAGAATTAGCAGTTAGATATAACTGTCTATATCAATGTCAATGACAATGTATTTCATTAAAGTGGACATGTAGCAATATATTTTAGGCAAGTTTATGCCGATAAGGGGGCTAAGGGTCCAAAAATAGATATATAATATTATCATAGTACTTGTTTCATGCAACATGTTCATTTATCAAAACAGTCAGAAAAAAAATATAGTCCTTCTCAAACTAAACCTAAACACTATTTGTTCGTGGAAGCTTTGTCTTATTTAGGTTCACTGATCACAGATAGCGATCGGTTAACAGTTACTGAAACTAAGGATTCCATGCCCACTTTAGCAGATAATTATGATCCTGTTTTATATAACAGATATTCTAAGGTATGAAAATTGGACAACTATGCTTATAAGACTCAGTTCTGTCCTAGTTATCGAGTCAATGTGCCCATTTTGGGTTGGTCGCTAGGTGGCGTAAGGTGGTACATGATTCTATTTAACTGCCCGTTCAAATTTACATTTTGAACCTAAATTCTGCATTTTCGTATTCGACATTACTGCAGTTTTAAGACCAACACACTACTTTATTTGGACACGCAGACCTTTTTTTTTATCAATTACACCAGTTACGCCGCTAAAATTAATCATTTACAACATAGTGGGCGATAATACAGATAGTTAACTTTTCGCGCTAGGACGGTCTTACATTATAAATAACATACAGAGACAGGGGTAGCCCTCTTAAACTGTTAACTAACAGTCCTTTTCTAAGACGTTCGTTTACACCCATAATCGCCCTGGGAGGTGAAGACCTCTATGTTTCATCTGCACGGGCACTAAACGTCTTATTACTTTTGCACATGCTTTGCTGAGCGCGAAAATTGAAACCATTTGTATTTAGTCTTTTAAACTGGTTTGTACTTTTACTTTAAAAACTCATTCTACATTTAGCATTTTACAGACTTTAGCATTTTACAGACTTATTTAGCATTTTACAAACTAGTCAAGTCAAAATACAGTTTAACCCCCACAAAATTGCTACAAAAGGTTTCTCAACTGATTCTGGTAGGTTTTAGTGTACTTTTTAACATACTAAAAGTTTACCAAAGTAGGACCCCCGGAAAAGTATTTTCTTCAAGATGGCGTCCAAGATGGCCGCCGTAATCTCTTAATGATCATAACTATGTAACTATCAACTCAAATTTGATGATCTTGGTGTCTATCCCTAGGTTTTTTGGGTCAAAGAACACATTAAGATCATAAAAAAATATGTTGGCTATATATGTAACAAAAAAATCCAACATGGCGTCACAAATGGCCGCCAACACCTCCAAATGACCGCAAGTTCACAACTATTGACTCAAATTTGACGATCTTGATGTCTATCCCCAGGTTTTTGGGGGCAAGGAACACATTAAGACAACTTTGGATATCACTGAGCTGTTTAATCGTTATGAAATTGAATGCATGGCCTTCAGCTGTCCACTATCACCTAATGCACAAACACTTTTGTTCATGGAATAAGTTTCAGAGCGTTCAGTTTTGAGTGTCATCCTCCTCCTCAGTATCGAGCTCTTGAGTGTTGTTTGGATTGTCTCAATTGTCAGGTTGACAAGGCAGTTTTGCAGCTGCATCGACATGATTTGCATCCCCCCGAACAGGTGCAATGGATAATGTTCAAGAGTTCGTCAGGCGCAGCATTATTTTGGGTCATAATTGGAATTAACTGAACAATTTCCTGTTTCCATCCCCATTCAGTTGGGTTCATTTCATTTGCCATCCCCATCCATACCATAATTTGAAGGTACACACGTTGGCTATGGAATCTTGTTGCAGGTGATGTTGGGGGAAGCCGTTCAGGAGTAGCAAATGCTTGAGCAGTTGCCACTTTCTTGATCAAAATGATATGGCGCAGTGATGATAGCGTATCATTAGACTTGCCACCAAAGAGATCAACCATCAGGTCTTTGCCAAGATCTGATATGTCCTCTTTAAATTTGTTTTGAAGGATGAACGCACTAGCACAGGACTTCATGACGGGATCATATTTCACTAATTTTCGGAAGGCTGACTTCTTTCCGATGCCGTAAATCCTTGAAGTTGAATCACAGCCTGAGTAGGCATGTACAAAGAGCAACTCATTGCACACATCGTCTCCTAAAGTTTCTTTCAACAGGTTAATGTTATACACTCTGTGTTCTTTTGATTGCTTGTTTGCGTCAGAACGGAAGTAGATGATCTCATTGTCTGTTCTGGAGTAATGAAGGAGCAAGATCGGCAAATCTGTATCCTCACCGACCAACGTTGTGGTGCAATGACGGGATCGTTCAACGGTTGCCTTAACGATATCAACGTCTGCATCCACTGGTGACTGAATGACATGACATCCCCTTTTAGTTAGTGCTGTGCTGATGAGAGCAATCATGTCTGCCTTGTTTTTGTCACGAGACAAAAAGTCCTCCTTTTTGCCTGAAAACTCTGTTTCTGCAGTGAAACTAACAATAGGGTGCAGGTGTTTTCCTCGTCTCTGATGTGTGTTGTCTTTTTATGGAGGGACCTTCACCATAGCCATCGAACACCACTGTCGCTTGTCCGTAATGTCTCACAGTGAAGTCTGCATAAGATTCGGCTATTGCATTATATGAGTCGCCTTTCTTCCACGGTAAACGATGGAGCAAAGAGCCACCATCAAGCACGTAACAATCTGTTTTGGGAATAGAGTTCACCACAGCCTCACTTGATAAGTCGGCAGTATGGTCTCGAATTGCCTGAACAAGCTGAGGTTTGTCTGCTTTTCGAAGAATGTTCCTGGTCTCAAAGAGGGCTGGAGGGTAGGAGCTTAGTTCATATGTCAAAACCTCTTCAAGGGAAAGATCTCCTGACCTTGACACCACAAGGAAACGGTGGAACAGAAGGGCAGGATCAGTGGTACGATCAGGAGCAATCTTCACAGCAGAGATATTCCCAATGGTTTTGGCTCTGTCTTTCCGCTTGAATTTGTAAGTAAATGCCTATTTTCTGATGATATCTTCAGAGATCTTGTTCCCAACCGATTCAAAGTCATGTACATTAACATCTGGCCCAGCCACTATCCCGTTGGCAATGTTTCTCAGAGTAGGATCAGATGTGAAGGGTGACCAGGCTGCAAGCTTTATCCGAATTTTCTCGAGATCAGATGCATCTCTTTTGATGCGCGCCTCAGTTGAGTCTTTGTGTTGTGGACTTGTAGTATATGTTAGGTTTGTGAAATCCTGCATCGCAATGTTGTACTCGGATGTTACAGGTGCAGATAAGGTCCAAATATTTCGCATGTCCTCGGTCATCCCTCTGCCACGAGTTAGACCACCTGTGCTCTTTAGAGACCTCATCAATGTTTGTTCAATGACACGGTCACTACAAAGCCCTGCCCAGCACTGATTCCTCCTACGAACAACGTGAAAACCATCAAGGAACGTTCGGTAAACGTCTAGGTGCTTTTCCTCCCGGTTGCTCATTTGTTGCAGGTAGTGCAGGTAGTAATGAGCAGATCGCAAGTAATTGAAGTGTCCAGCTGCAGTAAAGACAGTTAGGCAATTGGACACTACCTGCAAATGCATCAACCAAGACCTAGTACGATCCGCCTTGATCAACATTCTTGCCATGCCAACCATACGCTGATATTTCAGTCACAATTGGCTGGTCTTTGAGGTCTGAGCAAGTTCAGATTTCTTCTTCTCCGTTACTGTCTCGAGTTGGATCAAAACCTCAGAACAAGCAGCATCTCCTAGCGTCGTCTCTCCGCTAAGATGTGAGGAGTACAATTCCTCGGCTTGATCCAGCAGTGTCTGAATCTCGGGATCGTCTTTGGCAATTTCCCTTATAAGCTGGCTACGTAGGCATTTGTCAACAAGAAGATGGCCCCGCAAAGCCCTCTGGACAGCTTTTCCTGTCATCGTGTGCACAACTGCATTTTCTCCATAGACAGGCTCAAGTATGTTTTTGAGACCGGTCCCTTCCATGAGAGTTCCTATGGCCCCTAGTAAGTTCATAAATGTATGGAAACACCCCAACATCAGAACAATGCCTTTCATGTGACTCCTTTGTGGAGCATCAATGATGATTTCTGCAGCCTTCCAATACAAGGGCTGGTCAAAAGTTACAATGGTGGGAAGGTTGTGCTTCATGGCAAGGTTGCAAACAAAGTCTAACGTAGACACAATGCACGATTTGTCTCCATAGTACATATTGATCATAGCCAAGAATTTGACTGACGACTGCCCACGGTGCTGGCTCCCCTGATGCAAGATATGCATCATCTCCTGGCAATTCGGTGTTGCCTCTTTGACGCCGAGGGAGACTTCCCACAGAATATCGATCCTCTAGTCACAGTCAAGAAATGTCGGCATGTCCTCGAAGACTACCTCATGAGAAGCATGCCTTGCAAACCTGTACTCCAAGATAGGAATTTATGTCTTGTTTTCAGTTTTCAGTTCTGAGATCTGTCTTCGCGGGATGAGATGGTTCGTCCGTTTTCCAAGGGTGACAGAGGCAATGACAGTGGACAGCTGAAGGCCATGAGTTCAATTTCATAATGATTAAACAGCTCAGTGATATCCAAAATTGTCTTAATGTGTTCCTTGCCCCTAAAAACCTGGGGATAGACATCAAGATCATCAAATTTGAGTCAATAGTTATGAACTTGCAGTCATTTGTGGGTGTTGGCGGCCATTTTTGACGCCATATTGGATTTTGTTGTTACATATATAGCTAACATAATTTTTTTATGATTTTAATGTGTTCTTTGCCCCCAAAAACCTAGGGATAGACACCAAGATAATTAAATTTGAGTTGATAGTTACATAGTTACGATCATTAAGAGGTTTCGGCGGCCATCGTGGACGCCATCTTGAAAAAAACACTTTTCCGGGGGTCCTACATTGGTAAACTTTTAGTATGTAATAAAGTACACAAAACTCTACCAGAATCAGTTGAGAAACCTTTTGTAGCAATTTTTTGGGGGTTGGGTGGGTATTTTCCATATATCGACCTGACTAAACTCAATATAAACTACTGCCTTATTTTATTAATAATTTTAAATACCACTTGATTAGGTGTATGTAATATTTATTTTATAGTACATTATTTATTTATTTATTTATTTTCTAGCTAGATTTATTAGTCTTACATCTGAGAAGCTATTGCAATTTTAGAATTAGTGTTGCCTTATACTCTCATATATTTATTTATTATATCTTATTTATTAAGTTTTAGCGCTGTTGACCCATATGTCAAACATTAAAACATTTACATTATTTTAGAACGTCTGGCTACTCTCAGTCACTAATTAATTTATGATACATTAATATTATCGCTCGAGCAGATTTTGTGAAATGTCACCATTGTTCTCACTGTGTGTTTTATTTTTATCCTGTTCTGCAGCTTCTAGAAGCCATGATTTTACCTTGTGTAACACACTGGCAGAATTGTCGAATGTAATTTCAACACCTTCCAAATACATGACCACTCAAGAATCCCTCACCTATTTACACAGTCTGCCATGCCTTAATCTGTGTTTCAACCGAAAATTATTACCTATACCCCGTTCCAGGCCAACATTTAAATTGGCCTTGATACTACTGCTAGCGGGAGATGTTAGTCTAAATCCGGGACCTATGGTCAGGCACAACATTCGCCTGGTCACCACTAACATACGTTCAATTCGTGAAAAAACCGCCTCTCTTACGGATCTTATAATTTCCAAAACAATAGACATTCTTGCTGTGACTGAGACCTGGCTCAGACCGCACGACACAGACGCATGTATTGCCGACATTTCCCCTCCTGGCTATACCTTCCACCATCGACCACGTCCAGTTGGACGAGGCGGTGGTGTTGATTTCGTTATCTCAAAACTATTCAACGTAACCCAGCACACCAGCCCTCACTATACCAGCTTTGAATCTATCTGTGTAAACATATCAAATTCGTGCTTCTGTGGGTTTTTCATTTGTATTTATCGCCCTCCACCCAGCTAACTTCTTTGAAGAATTTCAGGATCTTTTGGAAAATGTTGCAACCATGCACACATAATATTACATTGTTGGCAATTTTAATCTTCACCTGGATAAACCACGTTTAATGATATCCTGGCATCATTTGACACGAAACAACATGTCAATTTCCCAACACACATACATGGACATTGGCTTGACATCTTGATAACTCGTTCCTCTTGCAAAAACATTTAGACATACACAGTTGCAGATGGCTTATCAGACCATAACACAGTAATTGCAGATCTTAAAGTTCCGATAGCCCCAGCCGTGTCCAAACACAACGTGGTTTACAGAGCCATTCACAGTATCAACATTGCATCATTTATGACTGATATAATCACGGCCGACGTTGTCACACATCCTAAAGAACACGCATCAGACCTATACAAACAGTACGGTAAAATACTTAAGATATTGTTTGACAAACATGCACCCATTAAATTGTGTCACAAAAGCCGCCAGCTCCTTGGATGACCCCCGGATATAATCCAAGCTATGGAAATGCCTAAACGAGATCCTACACTGACGGCCTGCTCCTTCTCTACCAACGCATGCATCAATCAAGACAGTGTAACTCATTTTCAAGTCATTTTAAAGACAAAATCAGCCTCATACATTCAGCCTTCACAGATCACACCTCAAACATTGTAAGCTGATTCTCCACAACTAAATTCTCCACTAGCATCGTTTGAACCAGCCACAACTGCTGAAGTGAGAAAAATGACCATGTCGTCCCCAAGTAAATCCTGTGACCTTGATCCACTTCCGACCGTACTACTGAAAGCATGCCTTGAGGTTTTAATTAAACCAATAACAGACATAATAAATGCATCACTCTGCTCTGGCTTATGTCTTGAAGATTTTAAATGTCGCAGTACTTAAGACGACAACTCTGCCAAAAGAATAACTAAACAGCTATAGGCCTATTTCCAACCTTAGCTTCATTTCAAAAATACTTGAAAAGGTTGTAGCAAATCGCCTCAATTCTCACATCTACATAAATGGTTTAACCAATGCATCACAGTCTGCGTATAAACAATTTAACTCTACAGAAACTGCTCTTCTAAAAGTACACAATGATATAAACCTTAATATTGATAATGGCAAAGTTACTGCACTGACCCTGCTTGACCTATCCGCCGCTTTCGACACCATTGACCACGATATTCTCATTACACGCTTATCAGCGCTGAATGACTTCTGCCCCGTGGCTCTGACGTCAGTGGTGATGAAGGTGTTTGAGCGATTGGTATTGAGATATCTGAAATCGGTCACCAACTCCAGCATGGATTCACTGCAGTTCGCCTACAGGGAGAACAGATGCACCGATGATGCTGTTGCATTGGCCCTGCATTTTGTGATGCAGCACTTGGATTATCCGAACACATATGCGCGCATCCTCTTCGTTGACTACAGTTCTGCTTTCAATACGGTCATTCCTCAGCAGCTGTACGAAAAACGTCATTTGCTGTCAATTGACCCATCAATGTGTTACTGGCTTCTGGACTTTTTACTACAGCGATAACAGGTTGTTAAGATGAACAGTATAGTTTCCAGCACTATTATCATGAACACGGGAACTCCTCAGGGATGTGTCCTTTCCCCACTGCTATTCTCTCTGGTTACAAATGACTGTGTTTCCCATCACTCTTCTGTACCATTGATAACAAAATTGCAGATTACACCACATTAATAGGGCTGGTGTCGGACTCAGATGAGTCTTAATACCGCCATGAAGTTAGCAGCCTGGTGTCGTGGTGTGACACTACCAACCTACAACTGAATGCGTCCAAAACTAGAGATATGATCGTAGATTTTAGGAAGAAAAAAAACCCACTTGCTCCCATTATTGTTAACGGCGACTCTATCGAAAGGGTGGATTGTTTTAAATGTCTAGGCAAGATAATATCAAATGACTTAGCTTGGGAAAACAACACAGATGCTGTCGTCAAAAAAGCCCAACAAAGACTGTTCTTCCTTCGACAACTAAAGACGTTCGGGCTGTGGAGAGATATTCTTGTTCAGTTCTATCGTTCCGCTATTGAGAGTATTCTTACATTCTCAATATGCATATGGTTCGGCGGCATCAGCCAGCGCTAGAGGGGCAGGCTTAACAGAGTGGTGAAAACAGCTTCCAAAATTGTCGGTAGTGAACTCACCTCTCTAACAGCCATATATAAAAACAGATCCAAAAAAAGAGCAGGCAAAATTACAGAGCTGCCGATTTATGGGGAGATCTCCCGGAAATATAGCAAATAAACCCAATCTACCGATCTTCCGCTTTTGATTTGCAATCTCCCGCAAAAGAATTTTTGTCTTTTTCTAGGCGTATTTCTCGAATTTATTTGGCCGGCGCATCGTTTTGCCAGCTTTGATTCATCTACGGTACACGGAAAGTGCCGAGAGCAGCCGAGCGGAGACTATACAAGACGCATATAATAGATCTGTTCTGATTAGTCAGCTAAAACGAAGTGACTACATCCAATGGCCAATGGAAACGTTTGTTACGTATTGGGTAGGAATAAGTTTAGCGGCATTTTTCAAACGAGGAAAGTGCTGGAGGAAGAACACATGATTGAAATGAAGCCGCTAGAAGAGTACATATAGAAATGGACAGAACTGCAGTTCTGCTTGAACTATTTATTTTGTGACTGCTTTTCATAGCTAAAATAAAGTGTTACAATACCACAACCATGTCCATTTTTATAATAGTGAAATAATCTTGAAAGTCTCTTTAAACCCCAATAAAAAAAATTATATACCCACACATGAAAGTATAAAATATTGTTATTTAAAACGTAGTTCATCTGTTCGAATTATTACCGTCAGGGAAACGCTATAGATGCATCCGTACGAAAACAAATCGCTTTAGAAATAGTTTTTACCCGAGTGCCGGAGAAAGCCTTATCAGGAATAAAATAAAGTAGCTGTAAAGACCCTGGAAACTTGGCTGTTTTCGCAACTCTGGCGGAATTTTTGTTTTTCTGGCGCGGGTTGGTGTGGCTGAGCCGTACGCGTGTGGGGTGTGGGTGTACCTATTCTCAGTAGCGGATCGGTGGTGCTGAACAACAATCTTCTCTTCTCCTGACATTTTAGGTTAACTTCATAATTGTATAAATGTATTGTTTTAAACAAAATTGGACGCATTCAATTGCAATTCAATTGTAATTTTAAATATAATTTTAAATGATATTTTTGTCCTCTTATAATGTATGTCTACTAATTTAAATTATATGTTTAGAAGATAATTTATATATACATATATATATATATATATATATATATATATATATATATTATTTGTTTGCCGTATTCTATTTCATTGTATATTTAGGCACTATGTAAGTCAACGCCAGACTACATTCCAATTTATCATGTAATTTTTACAGAGCTGGTTTACTTCATATCTTACTGATAGACGGCAAGCCATTAAAATAGGTAACTGCTTCTCAGACATGCTGCCCACCTCTTGTGGTGTCCCCCAGGGTTCTGTTTTTGGCCGTTGCTTTTCACTCTCTGTACAACACCACTAAGCTCTGTTATCCAGAGTCACAACCTGGATCATCACCTTTATGCAGATGACACAAATCTATGTTTCTTTGACCACATCAGATACTTGTCGCTCCCTATACCAGTTCAGGGATTGTCTCCAAGATGTCTCCCTTTGGATGAAAATCAGCAAATTAAAGCTTAACGCAGATAAAACGGAATTTCTCATCATTGGTACTTCAACGCAGCGGGCAAAACTCAGTGGCTTTTTCGCGACACATATTCTGCGTCAGAGTATCACACCAGCCGCCTCAGTTTTAAATCTCGGAGTAACGTTTGATGAAAACTTCAATTTCAAACACCATATCTCGAAAACATGCCGTTGCTGTTTTTACCATATTCGTGATCTTCGCCGTATTCGCCGGTTTATATCATTCTCCGTTGCTAAGACCATCGCAACAGCTCTGGTAACCAGCAAATAAATTTCTGCAATTCCCTCCTTTACAATACCGCAAACAAGGCTATAGAAAAACTTCAGCGTGTCCAAAATTGTTTAGCAAGGGTAGTCACGCGTTCTGCTCGGTTTTCCCGCTCAGTGCCACTTCTAAAATCATTGCATTGGCTCCCTGAGCACTATGGCATAATTTTCAAGATTTGTACAATAGCCTATCAAACACTCTCATCTACACAACTAGCATATCTAAATTCAATGCTAACCCCAGCAAGAAACTCCAGACAGCTACGCTCAACCAGTAGTAACCCTCTTTACATTCTTCGGGTGAAAACGAATGCCGGGACCCGAGCTTTCTCGGTTGCCGCACCAACGGTGTGGAATTCGCTTCCTGCCAGTGTTAAATCAGAAGGTAATATAGTTACATTCCGCCGACGCCTAAAAACCTATCTCTTTAATGCTGCTTAACCTCTTTAGCCTCCTAGCTTCTTCATCCAACCATTGACGACTCACGCATTGTTTTTAATTACGAGTTTGCTTATTCCCATGGTTTTGTCGCGCCACTTAGCTCGATCTTCGAGGATATTGGCGCTAAAGAAGTGATTAGTATTATTATTATTAAATGTGCCTTTTATCAGAAAATACTGCAGCAACGATGATAGAAATGGATTTTGCTAAGTCGTGTTGGGAGATTATCAAACGTTGACTGGCGCTTGAACAATTGGTAGTGCAATATTTGGTAGAGGCAACTGACTGGAGTTTGCGTGTTAATAACGGTCCACTCTATGTCTGTAGTACTCTCTTCGGGGCCACCGTCGTCACCATGCGTCAAGTCGTCATCACCCACAAGCATCGTACTCATCATTTCAATGTTTAATGTACGGGGTCTCTTAATGCCAATCAGCGATCAAAGAAAGTCAGCAATTGATCTGCCATTTTCCTGTGATTATCATCACCACATCTGGTCACCTATCTTGAAATCAACTTTCTTCAAAAGCCTCTTAATATCTCTAATAATCTCTCTTTTCTACGACTCGATAACTACGACAGAACTCAGTTTAATCACCATAAGTGTACAATACAATGTTGTTTACATCTTTGTTCTATAACTCAATATCGTAATTCTCTGCTAAGCTGAACATGAACTCCTTAATTTCAGTAACTGTTAACCCATAGCCATCTCTGTTCAGTGGATATAAATGAGACAAAACTTCCACGAAACGTTTGGTTTAGTTTGAGGAGGAAGGACCATATTTTGTTTCTGACTATTTTGACAACTGAGGATATTGCATGAAACAAGTACTATGATAATATATTTCAGCAGCAAATACACGTTCAGGCGTACTCAAGTATGTGCATCTAACAAATGCGTCATCTGTTTTTAAATCTCATTGGATCTAGAAACTTCACTGCGCTTCCGTAATTACACATTCTGAACTGTCCCTCATTCTTTTCGTTTGTACTCGAATCCTATCACTCCCACACATGGTACAATCAATGTAGTCCGGATAAACAGGGACCCTGGTAGAGGGGAGCTTGTGCTACGTGTGGAAAGAGTGTTGGTTGCTTCTGATAGTTACCCTGGGTTCGTCCAAAATGGGCCGGAGATTGCCTTTACCAGTTTATCGTTTATAACATGCATGCGTATGTTGATACTTGAATGCAGTCATATCCGATAATCCTGATTATTTTGTTAACAATATCCTTGTTTAGCTCAGCTATGTCACTGACACGTTTCCTACTAGTCTTCCCACTATGAAGTAACGACACGAAAAAAGAAACGTCATCATTGGATGTCTGACGAGACCCTCGCTATCATTGACGAGCACCGCAAAGCCCGCCTCTCCGGTGACAAGACAACCGCCAGACAACTTGCCCTGAAACGTAAACAACTACTAGGACGCGATGAAAACTCGTGGTATAACAAAGTCGCCGACGATGCTGAAACTGCTAGTAAAACTGGAAACCCGCTGAGCTGTACCGTACCATCCGTACTCTCTCAGGCAAAACATCCGCTCAACTCCCCCATGTAGTGAGCAAAGATGGTGACCAACTTAACGAACCTAGCGAACAACTGCACATATGGAAGGAACACTTCGTGGAGCAATTTAATAATACAACCCCCACTCCTGATATCCTTCTACAAACAGAGGCCGCTAATGCCGTGCCCAACGCCACCATCGATACCGGGCCTCCAACATCAATCAAAAAACTAAAGAACAACCGCGCTCCGGGCATTTGTGGAATAAGGGCAGAACTCCTTAAATATGGCGGAATTGCAATCGTAACCTGGCTCCTCACACTCTTCACTCTTGTCTGGGAACGCTGTTCTATCCCCGCTGACTGGACACTCGCCATCATCATCCCACTCTGGAAAGGCAAAGGTTCAAAATCAAACTGCACCAAGAACCGCGGTATCTCTCTGCTATCGGTTCCTGCTGAAGTGTTCGCGCACATCTGCCTGTCACGCATTAAACACTCCTGCTCCGGAAACAACGTCCGCAACAAAGTGGTTTCACTCCCTGTCGCTCGACGCTGGATCGCATCATCTCTCTACGCCTCCTCGCTGAACGCAGGATTGAATACAGAGAGTCCCTATTCGCTGCATATATTGATCTAAAAGTTGCATTCGACTCTCTGAACCGTGAATCTCTTTGGAACATCCTAAAAATAATCGGTTCACCACAACAAATCATTGACATCATCACAATGCTGTACACCTTTACGAAAAGTATGGTACGCGTAAACGGCAGTCTCACAAAACCATTCACAATCTCATCAGGTGTACGATAGGGCTGTGTCCTTGCTGCCAACCTCTTCAACACCGCCAAGGACCGAATCCTCTCCCGAACAACGCAGACCTTATCATGGTGCAACGTTTAGTGACTCCCATGAACAAATAACCGACCTGGATTACGCAGACGACGTTGTGTTACTCGCTGAACTATTCGACACCCTCAAAGATGCTGTTCTTATATTCAGCAGAGAATCCTCCAAGTTGGGCCTACATAACAATTGGTCAAAGACTATGCTGCAGTCCCTCAGCCCGTGGCTGTCCGTACCCCAAAAGTCTATCATCGGCCCTCAAACCGTAGAGGCCATCAACAACTTCACCTATCTCGGATGCACCACATCTCACAATAACAGCTGCAACGATGACATAAAGCGCCGGATAGCAATCGCCACCTCAACCATGTCAAAACTCTCATCTGTCTGGCGTTCTCCGCGTATCTCACTTAAAAACAAATTACGACTATACGACTCACTCGTTATCTCTGTCGTAACTTACAGCGCTGCATCATGGACTCTCACCCAACACAACAACTTCGCCTCGACGCCTTCAACACCAAAGCCTTGCGTAGAATATTGGGCATCCGCTGGTATGATCGTGTCACCAATACTGACGTCTTCGCCCGAACCGGACAACACCAGCTAACCACCACCATCCGCAAACGTCGTCTTGGTGCCTGCGGGCACATATGTCGTCTTCCACCAGGCACCTAGGGCATCGACATCCTGTCATCATCAGCTCCCCCCTCCTGGCGGCGTCCCCGTGGCAGACCATCCCTACGCTGGACAGACCAAATATGTGAAGACATCCAACTGTCACATGATGATGCTGTAGCCGCAACCGGTGACAGGGCAGGCTGGAGGGCAATAACACGGGATGCTACGCGTAACACTACGCTCGCAACATAAGCAAGCAAGTCAACATTGGGTCAAACATGTCTCCATTGCACATCAGCTACACCCTTCGACGATATGAAGCACTTAAAATGTGGTGAATAATGGATCTAAATACCGTTTCTCTTAAATACGGAAATAATAGGCTGTGACAGACGCCATCTTTAAAGATGGCGCGAATTGTTATGTAGTTGAAAGTAACAAATAACAGGGTTGATATCGTAGTGTTTGAAATATTGTAACATTTGTATTGATGACCGCCATCTTTTAAAAAGACGGAAATAAAAGCCGGAGGAGCAAAGGAATTATATATTTGAAATTAGATTACCCTAAGACATATATACTCACATACCACAATTATAGCTCTGCATGCCGTATTTATTAAGATAAAGCAAAAGCATAAATTCAAAAACATAGTTTGTGCGTTGTCGCTAACAGGAGGTTAATGGACCATGTTATACCCACTTCACCATGCTCAAACTGATTTTTCCATCAATGACACACCCTGGATGATGAATAAAGTCAGGTCTGACGCTGTTGTGACATGTATTGGTAGTAGGGTGTAAGAAAATGCGCTTCAGTTTGGTCAAAATCACAAACAATCGCCATATTTTGGGTCTATGTTTGGACCCTTAACCCCCATATCGGCATAAAACTGCCTAAAATATATTGCTAAATGTCCATTTCAATGGAATACATTGATATGACTACCAATTCTAAAAAAATAACAGAGTTGATTTCATAAAAATGTGTGTACGCGCCTATGAACGGGCTGGTCCCGGAGATATGGCGCTTTATAAATGCATGTAATAATAATAATAATAATAATAATAATAATAATAATAATAATAATAATAATAATAATAATAATAATAATAATAATAATAATAATAATAATAATAATAATAATAATAATAATAATAATAATAATAATAATAATAATAATAATAATAATAATAATAATAATAATAATAATAATAATAATAATAATAATAATAATAATAATAATAATAATAATAATAATAATAATAATAATAATAATAATAATAATAATAATAATAATAATAATAATAATAATAATAATAATAATAATAATAATAATAATAATAATAATAATAATAATAATAATAATAATAATAATAATAATAATAATAATAATAATAATAATAATAATAATAATAATAATAATAATAATAATAATAATAATAATAATAATAATAATAATAATAATAATAATAATAATAATAATAATAATAATAATAATAATAATAATAATAATAATAATAATAATAATAATAATAATAATAATAATAATAATAATAATAATAATAATAATAATAATAATAATAATAATAATAATAATAATAATAATAATAATAATAATAATAATAATAATAATAATAATAATAATAATAATAATAATAATAATAATAATAATAATAATAATAATAATAATAATAATAATAATAATAATAATAATAATAATAATAATAATAATAATAATAATAATAATAATAATAATAATAATAATAATAATAATAATAATAATAATAATAATAATAATAATAATAATAATAATAATAATAATAATAATAATAATAATAATAATAATAATAATAATAATAATAATAATAATAATAATAATAATAATAATAATAATAATAATAATAATAATAATAATAATAATAATAATAATAATAATAATAATAATAATAATAATAATAATAATAATAATAATAATAATAATAATAATAATAATAATAATAATAATAATAATAATAATAATAATAATAATAATAATAATAATAATAATAATAATAATAATAATAATAATAATAATAATAATAATAATAATAATAATAATAATAATAATAATAATAATAATAATAATAATAATAATAATAATAATAATAATAATAATAATAATAATAATAATAATAATAATAATAATAATAATAATAATAATAATAATAATAATAATAATAATAATAATAATAATAATAATAATAATAATAATAATAATAATAATAATAATAATAATAATAATAATAATAATAATAATAATAATAATAATAATAATAATAATAATAATAATAATAATAATAATAATAATAATAATAATAATAATAATAATAATAATAATAATAATAATAATAATAATAATAATAATAATAATAATAATAATAATAATAATAATAATAATAATAATAATAATAATAATAATAATAATAATAATAATAATAATAATAATAATAATAATAATAATAATAATAATAATAATAATAATAATAATAATAATAATAATAATAATAATAATAATAATAATAATAATAATAATAATAATAATAATAATAATAATAATAATAATAATAATAATAATAAAATAAGCAAGTAACTGAAAACGTAACTTTTTCATAGGTTGCCGCACACAAAGGGTTAAGTCAGGATGCAGTACAAGTTCGCTGCAACTACAACATAGTTTTCCAGAAACTAGATATCCAGACGGTCAAAATTAGACCGGTCCCAGCTTGTCATACCTCTGGTAGGGGTATCTCCTTAAATAGAGCCCCTTTTCAGCTTCGGTTGCTGCACTATTTTATTCGATATTTATGTTGTGCTTCATGCAAACGATGAATAATATTTGTTGTAAACATATAAGCCCAGAAAATGTGCTTGTGTTCATGGAGTATGATTCCATATGGATCGAGGTTGTATATATAAAAACTTGTAGGTAACAACTTGTATTGTTATTTCACAATGCTTTTCACTTATGTCGCATACTTCATATATTCCAGCGGTAATGATAATATTTTTTTGTTTTTATCAGGGCGACATTAAAGTTTAGATCGGGCATAGCAAGAATTGTCGTAGTTAGATATCAGGCGTAATAATCGTACGATAATTCGGTAACAACAAATGTATATTTATGCAAACCCCGCCTGTAACTATTTGCGAACTGCGGTCATCGGACCATAACATGTTTAGCTCAAACTTAAAGCGAAAAAATCAGTTTATACTGGTTGCGTGACACGGTTAACCGTAAGGTGTGTGGGGCCAAATGAAAAAGCCACATTCAATATGGCTTTATCAGCAATTAAATGGGAACCCTTATTTAGGCTTGATTAATGAGCAGATCAGTATTCATTTTATCAATCGGATATTTGCAAACTGATGGAAATATGCTTTCCTACTAAGATTGTTACGAGGCATACGGCTGATAAACTATAGGTCACATACTGGTTCACAGACTTAGTACGTAAAACAGAATTAAGTATACAATACAATGGATGTTTTCTAGTGTATGTGAGTGTCCATTTGCCTCGGTTAAGTAAGAGTCAGAAGGTGTTCATCGTTAACGAGGAACTGCCGGATCAGTATGTGATAAGCGTATGTACTACTTTTAAAGCCTTGGAGAGTGTTAAAGACAACAAGGCTACTGAACCTGATAAAACATTCCTGCAAGGGTGTTAGGAAACCATGCAGATGTTCTCGCCCCTCCATTATTGTCAAGGAGTCGTGGGGTTGAACCTGGTTTTGTCGGATAAAGTTTTTTTCTCTGTTGATTCTGGTAGCCTGGGGCATGGTTAATCAGAATCTGGATGATGCCCGGTGATATCCATTGGGCAACTCTAGATATTAACCCTTTTCTATCGGATACACTCAAATTCTATTAAAAAAACGGAAACTCCCATATTTTCATGGTAAAAACTCATATCAAATGAACCCAGTTTGCTTTCTCTGATATTTATTAACATAATACTATAGTGCAGAATCAAATATGGATCAACACTGAATGAATTAACCCTTTTCTAGCCATTTTAAGTTTGGGAAATTCCACGATTTCAGGCATGATTTTGCAGAAAATGGTCAATCAACAGTAGGGAAATTCCAGCTTGAAAGATTCTATGTGATATGTTTTTAACCTTACTGGCAAACACTCAGAAACACTCAGAACTTCTCTGTGGGTGTAGTATGGTTTACATTCAATACTTTATGTATAACAAACCAACTTAAATTACTGTCAAAATCCTTGACGGAGAGCTTAGGCCTGAAACTTGCTGTCAGATTGACAGATTGAAAAACGTTGACAATCTGAATGATGCATGATGGCTAGTTCAGCGGCTACTGTGGTCTAGAGCATCCCACATTGAAACATGCACAACACATTGTGCAAGGTAAGCCTTTATTCTTACAACTGCATCTCTTGGTGTTACAGGGGGGTTCAGCTTTGCAGTCACATCTGATCATTTCCAAAATGTAGTCTGGGGCAGGTTTTGTGTCGTCTGGTAAACCGATCGGACTCAGTGATTTGTTGTCTGTGTCCATCTTCCAACCAAATTCTTCTGGTTTCAGCTGCCTAGGGTCAGTATTGATAGTACGCCACAACACTGTCTGGAAATGGGCCCTCTTCACATTTTCTATGAATGCCTCCCTCGTTGGTGGAAGAGAAGCCAAGTTTGGAGAAGATGAATGGCCTTTGCCATTCTTTTTTCCCCATACAAGAAGCCTAGTGTGTGACATGTCTGTGCTGTCCTTCATGCCATAACACGCTGAAATAAAACGAGTGGCTTGATCTATCACTTGCTGGAGGGGTGCATCCACATTGCCAATTGCTGATAAGTCACATCCTTCTTTCAGGTGTTTGATTACTCTGCCTGTGCCAATGCCAAGGTAACATGCCACTGTGTCGCATCCTGATATAGCATGCGCAGGTAGAAGGTTCGTCACAATTTCCCTATGCTTTGCTTGTGTCAACTTGATGTCCAGTATCGCCCTTTCTTTGCTTGGGGATTCCATAGTGAGTGGCACTTCCAGTCCTGCCATTTGGTAGTGATACGGTAGCAAAACAAAAACATCAGTATCATCTGAAATAACTGAGATTGATTGGGGCTCTTTGACACACTTCAAGACTTGTTGGACAATGATGATGGCAGCCTCTTCCTGGTGTGTTTCCAGATCGTACCAGGTCCTTCTCTCTTCGTTTTGGACTTCGATGGGGCAAGGATCTTCCCCTGTGACAACCAACTTGTGGTCTCCCGTACTCCGCAGATGAAAAAGCCTGTCTTCTGTCAGCTCTTCACATAGGCTCCAGATCAGCTGTTTCTTGTTTTCAACAGAAGACAAGACAACCTTCTATGCAGGCAACTTTGCTGTCCGTAGCAGATTATGTTTCCTACTCATGGTATCTGTCAAATATGAGGTAGACATCACTGTTGGTCAGGTGTCAAACTATCCGTTTCTTGACATTAACGATTAAATCTGCAACATAACCATCTGCTGGCCAATGTACAGTCCACAGAAGGGCTGACCCATCTATGACAGTGGCATCTGCATCACCAGCATTCCTCCGCGAAACTTCAATCTGGAGCGACATCTTGAGCTTTGACTTAGCTTTACAAATCCGCATTCCATCCTTCATGAACATTGCAGTTGGACAGGTGCAAGCTCATAAGAAAATACATCATTCACGTCGACATCCCGGTCACTAGATAACAATGCAATGACCCTTGAGTAGATTGCATTCAAATCGTAGACTTTAGAGTCACCAATCTTTACACATTTGCATGATGCCGCCATTGTCTCCACTTTCTTGGAGATGGTGCTGTTGAATCCTTCCGGCCATGTCTTCTCGTAATCTTCCAACACAGTCTCTCCGATCATCACAGCATTTTCTACATTGACAGATGCTGGGGCTAGCTTCCCGCTAACAATGCTCACAATGCTGCCTTCTGGATGCTCTTTCGAATCCATAGGATCTATGCAATAGTCAAGTTTGCGACGGAGTTCAGCCCTGTCCTTTGCATCCGTTTTGTGATACAGTTGAACCCTGGTGGCACCCGTCTCCTCCTCTTCCATCTCCCCCATGTCAGACTCTATCTTGCAGCAGATATGACGGCTTAGCACCCATATCTTCAATGCTTTCGACTTTAGCGTGATTCCTATTATTCCGCCAACACTGTGGCCGTACCTCATAAAGGTGGATTCTATGAACTGGTCGCTCCACAGACCATTCCATATGCCCTCAATGTGTCGTGTCACATGTTGCCCCTTTAGAAAAAGGATTTCTACGTGAGGGGGAAGTTTCTCCATGGAACGCAAGTAGTACAAGCCATACCGTGCATAGTTTACATGACCGGCAGCGAAATAGTATGGAAGCATCTTTTTAAATGTAGCTAGGTGAAGAAGCCAGTCACCCTCGCGTTCCGTCATAACATATGTCATCATCGGCAATACAGGCTTCACCAAGATCTCAACCCACAGTTTCACTGTCCTGCTCTCACTAGCAATCTGATCCAAGGCTTTCATCAGGTCTTCAGTATTCTCAAAATGATGATCCATGAACAGGCCACGAACTACCTCCTCTGCCATCATCCGAAGGGCACGTACATTTTGTGGGAACGTCTTACCACTCAACATCTTTGGAACCCCTCCAAACACTTCGGAAAGGATATCAGATAGCCCGCTTTCAGCCATCAATGAACCTACAGCCCCAGCAAAACTCATCAGCGCATGCATACCCCCAAGACGCAAGTACATGTCTTAGAATCTTTCGGGCTGATCCCAAGATACATGCACGGCAACCCGGTAGAGTTGTTGGTCGCACGTCAAAAGGCTGAATGTCTGACCGGTTTGCGATGTAAGCTCCTGCACTCTAACCATAGCTGTTAACATCGTATCTGGATCGGATGGCTTCATGTCGATCAGGGGCAAGTGGTGCCATCTATTGTTTGTTTTGTTAATCTGACAAGCCTAGCATCTGACAAGCCTAGCATTGCTGACCTTCACGTTCGATATGCTAAGCTGATATTACCCAGGCGGGCACCCAGGGTACCACAACATTACCAGAAAATGGTTAATTGCCCTCTGTGTGGCATAAAGAGTGGCTTAGCAAACTCAATAACATGAATATTCATGATTAACACACATATTTAAGCCATTGGTAAACACTCTTCATTAAAAAATGGAAAACATTATTTTTTTTAAAGATTTTCAGTGTATCCAATATAAAGGGGTTAATATCTAGAGTTGCCCAATATATATCACCGGGCACCCTCCTGATTCTGATTAAGCATGCCCCAGGCTACAAGAATCAACAGAGAAAAAACTTTATCCTACTATTGTTTGACCATTTTCTGCAAAATCATGCCTGAAATCGTGGCATTTCCCTAACTTAAAATGGCTAGAAAAGGGTTAATTCATTCAGTGTTGATCCATATTTGATTATGCACTATAGTATTGTGTTAATAAATATCAGAGAAAGCAAACTGGGTTAATTTAATATGAGTTTTTACCATGAAAATATGGGAGTTTTTTCAGAATTTGAGTGTATCCGATAGAAAAGGGTTAATATCTAGAGTTGCCCAATATATATCACCGGGCATCATCCTGATTCTGATTAACCATGCCCCATGCTACCAGAATCAACAGAGAAAAAAACTTTATCCGACAAAACCAGGTTCACTAGAATATAGGGCTTTGGCTACTGGACTATTAACTGCTATTTTTAACAATAGGTTCCCCTTACCCCTTATGAAATGGAAAATGGCCATTGTAATACCATTGCCAAAAACAACCCCCCGTGTCGATTGAAACATACATTATACCTATTTCACTAACTCCAATAGCTGCCAGTGTGCTTGAATCAATAATAATTAAATGGGTGAATGAAAAAATTGAAGGTGAAATTGATAATAAGCAATTTGGAGGAATTAGCGGAACGTCCACAACAGACGTTCTTGTAGAACTGGTTAATTAAAAATTATGTGGTACAAAGCGACAGATAAATTATTGAATTCTTATGTCAGAGTTGAAATGCTAGACTTTAGCAAAGCGATTGATCCTATTAATCATCTGTTGTTACTAGATAAGCTACAGTCGTATGGGTTGCAAGTAAGATGGATGGCAACATTAGACCTAGCTCAACGACTAAAAACAGGAAATTACTATTCCAATTCTTGTCATCCCAATGGGGGAGTACCGGAAAGAACAGAGTCAGAACATAAATGTTTCCTTGTTTATATAACTGATTTAAGAATGACTGTTCCATTATATAAGTATGTAGAGGACAGTATGCTATTTGAAATATGCGACAGAAAGGATGCAACTGTTATACAAGAGTCGCTTGATATTGGTGCTAGATGGACAGAACAGAATGACATGAAAATTAATTCGGAAAAATCAAAAGAAGTAATCATTAGCTTCGCACAAGGTGTCCATTTCAGAAGCACTATCCCGAATATAAAGATTGATGGGAGGCAAATAGCACATGTTTGCCATGCCGGACTGTTAGGAATGACCATTTCTCAGGATCTGACATGGAACAAAGACGTGGAAAATATTGTGACAAAATGCGTAAACATGTTATATCAGTTAAAGCATGCAGGGATTACATGTGTATATGTTAGTGTGGTGAGACCAGTTTTAGAAAGTGCATGTCCTGGGTGGCACACTAACTTGCCCCAGTAGTTTTTTGACAATACTGAAGTGTGTATGTATTTTTCCTTTTTACGTGGAGATATTTAGACGTGGTAACCTGGAAATGTTGAATGCAAGACGGGACAGCATTTGTTAAAAATATCTTGATAAAATTAAAGCCGGCACACATATATTAACTTATCTGCTGCCTGACAAACCGAATACAATATTTGACGATAAAATATATACCCGTTACCAGTTACCAGAACGAATAGATTCCGTAGCTCCTTTATACCGTGGGCTTTATACAACTGCCAGTAAAGAAGTCTATTAATACGGTATGATTTGCGGTATCACATGTAGTTATATGATATGATATTTTGATGCGTTAATTGTATTTTATTGTATAATGTCAATTCAACTCAGTTGAGTGGCCAATCAAACTTGTGCTATTATTATTAAATAATGTGTACTTAATATACTACATCAACACATCAGGGCAAGCATGTTTTCACGACTGTTGAATAATGTTTGCGTTAACGTGCACTCCTCTGTCCACGCCCAACACCACAAGTGCGTGACTGTGTTTTGGGGTTCAGGTGTGTTTGACGTTTGGTTGTTATCTTTATCCACTCATGACATTTCCCAAAAAAATGTGTTTGTGTTAGCATCGAAACATAAAGCAGCCTTTATAACAGGACTGGTCTCTGACATAAAGGTAGAGTCCTTTCACCATGATGCTGTGTGCATTCACGATGTTTGGCATTCGGTAGTGTTGCCATCTATCAATGTGACTTTTCGCATTGCGAACGTCATTCCCTGATACCAAGAACTAGTTTATTTACTAGATATATCTTCGTGGGCCAACTTGAAATAAATTTCTGCGCAGTCTGTGAATGTGACTTGCTTCCTCTTGATGGCGTCCTCAGCACGTCTTTGTTAAACATCGCCCACTCCGTCACATGGATCTTTTCCATGACCGGCCTCGACGTACAACCTGTCAGCTGTGACTTGAAACATTCTTTGTATTAACTGTTATAAATAATTAATTTGGAATATTAGCACATGGGAGACGAAGTTTGGTATCGGGTGTAACAACAAAAATGGGCCTATTAGCAAATGATGGTTTGTCGGTACAGTATAGTGTACTCCTTTATTATATACCTTGTCTTTGATTTGTACCGAGAAATTGAAAAATGTCCATTATTTTATAATTTTACAGAGGCGTTATAAAAAATGGAAAGCGTATTTTGGCTGCTTTTGTCTATTCTAGCAGGCATTAGCATACTGTCTATTTAGAAGCAACAGGAAATGTACGCATGGTCTTAAAGAACTCGCCGAAAGGAATCCAACGATATTTCTAATTTACATGTGAAGTAATAAAAAAGGAACTTATAATGCGTGGAAAATTAAAACCAAAGTGTCAGACTTTTTTGAAAAATGGTCCTATGATTTAGTGATAATCTTGATAACTTGACATTTATTGAAAACGGTCAGGACAAAGGACAGTGATGGAGGGTCATCTGCAGTTCTGGCAGGACTCTGTCTGCAGACTTTAGTCTGATGGGTATCAATCCACGGGATGTACATGGAGGAACGCGAAGGCAGCGAAGTCTAGATATACCACCATTAAACGACGACAATGATGATGATGATGATGATGATAAATGCATGCTATTAAGTGAGCACTATTTTGAACAGTGCGTATTGCTATTATTTCTGAACAAATTTTAATATAATTTCATATAAATATAATCGTCAGTTGGTCTTAATATGATTGTTACATTTATGTCATAACTGATATGGTAAGTTAATGATTTTTTCAGAACCTGAATCAACAATATATCGTTTTTACATGATCGACATTTTTCATAGTTGTTGATATTATATTGGAACCTGAATCAAATGATATGCACTCTCTTTTGTGAATATGTCAATAAGTACCACCACAAATAAAAAACAATTGTCTTTACAAAGGCAGGAATACAAAATTATTTCTTTACAAAGGTAGGAATAATAAGACCTTGTAATGTATGTTTCACCTGTCTTGGTGTGTCTTACTTTCTATACAGGTAATTATCACTATTAGTATAACTAAAATAACACTAAAGTCACTTACGTGTGTAAATAACTATGTTGTGAATACATGCTACATTATTAAAGAATTTATGATAGTTAACAAATTAACATCCATGCAATTAAGTTTAGTGCAATCAATGAAATATGGTGATTTCGCGGACATGTTTGATAGTCACGCATGTGAAGTGGTTTTTTCTTTTTCTTATCTTATCTCTTATCTTATCTTATCTTATCACAATAATTAATTTTAACATGTACGTATACAATGTGGTGCAATATCAAAATATACTAATTGCAAATAGATACCATACAGTGATTTATAGGTAAGTTAAACAAGAATAGGTAAGTATTGCTTTGTGACCAAAATCGAACATAGATACATGTATTAGTTGTTCTGTTGAAGATGAAATAGTTAGATGTTGCAAAAATAATTGAGCAAGGAAAGGTGTTTGGTTGTATGTTTCTATACTGACAAAACCTGCCTTTAGTGAGATAGCCATTTTTTAAACATTACGCGTTTATGCTTTACAAAAATACCGATAGTGTATCATTTCCAGTTACGCTATACCCTATATGGTTCAGAGCAACGGAGTAACCAAATTACTACGTTCTTATCAGTTATTGGGCTGGTAATACCTGTTATGTTAAGAAAACAGGCTCCATTAATACTTTGACAATGCCCATGTACGCGTATATGGTGATTTATATACAAAACAGTGAAGTATGTTGATAACACTTAACACAAAACAATTTAACATAGCAGTGCTCACACACTCAATACAAGCTTCAGTACGTAAATATAAAGTCGCTTGACTCATTAATTAACGACGCTGTCATTTTAACATACCTCATATGACCGAAAGTAGACCGTCTTAGCTGGGTCATAACACTCTACATCTTTCATTACGCCCCACGTAATCAACTCCATTACTACTTTCCCTTCCTGTAGAAATATATTGTGCCACATATAGTATACACCAGTGTGCAATATCATAATATGGTATTGTGCGCTGAGCAGGATACGCACATGTTAAACATGCATACAACTGTAATACGTAACGTTCTTGGGAGACACATTTCATTACAAAAAGTACCGGTAACGTCGCCATGAACGTTACTAATAAACCTTTGGGAACATTCTGGCCTTGGGGACGCTGTTTTTTGTTAGCTGGCATGACAAACGACCACTGGTAGAACAAAAACGATATAGGCCCTTATTAGCTACGTAGCGTTGTAGCTACTTCATGTTAAAACTATACACATTATTTTAGACAGTTACAGATGAAGGGAGCAATAATGTAAACAATAAAACGAATCCCGTTCTAGCTACTTGCGAGAGTATACGCTTGGACAAAAGGGTCAATGGGTATTCGAAATTTAAAATATAATGGTTATTATAACATGACATTAGGGTTACACAACAATGTTTGAAGTCTCAGGATATTAATCCAGATTGTTCTCTTTCGAACCAGTTCATCCAAATAAGAATGTCACAATTATGTATTATTCACGCACGCGCCCATGTGTGCACGCAGGTACACATACACACATCCAAGCAGGCAAGCATGCACACGAACACACAATATAATTAACAATAATATTTATATATACATATGTATACTAAACTTATCTGTCATATGTTCATCCAGGATAGGCGGCATCACTGTTGAGTCTTTCGGAGTTACAACCATGTCGTGATGTGCAATGATATAACCTTGACCGTCAAATAAGAAACACCTACACGATATAATAATTATAAACATAATATGTATTAACCATCACGACAAGCTTTAATTAGATGGCATGTAAATGTGCAATAGTTTGCAGTGTTTATGGGTGTGTCTTCGAGTGGCAATAACATATATGTGTTATATTTGCGTATTAACAAGCCAAGAGGTCGTAATTATATAAACGACGTTAGTGACATTAATGTCAACGAATTGTTATTATCACCTGACATCATCAAAATGCGTTCCTGCTTCATTTGATATATACCACGAAATGCAATTGTTTAAGGGAATGGAACAAGGGTAAGGCTAAAATAGCCTTTATTAGACACAAGAACGAATATTGGCACGAATATTCCCTCTAGGCCATTCTTCAAATCTAGCAACACAGACTACCGTCTGAAACGCCAATATCCAAACAATCATTTATTTATCAAAATTATTTTCTTCTACTAAGATGGAGAACAGTATCTGTATGTTTACGATACTTTATTAAATCACGTTCAATAATCGATGCCAGATCTACATAGTAATATACTTTGTATATAACAATATCAACTGTTTGTAACAATTGATATTGAAACAAATATTTGAATATAAATATTTCTGAGTTATTTATTTCATATACATGTGTAACATACGTGTGACATGAACTCCAAAGTAAACTGCTTTGAAGATATTCAAAATTCAATTGATCATATATCTTCTACTATATATTGTAATTTTTGTTTGCTATTTCATTAAGATTGCATTCTGAGTTTTATTTGTTTAATGGTCCCATGTCAGGCCACTCTATACTATAATTAGTGATTTTTGATGAATTATTTATATATTTTATTTAAAACTTGTTAGCAAATAATTCATGATTTAGTATGTTTCGTTTTCGTTGATAATTGTCATTCAAACTTATTGGTATATTGAATTTGACAAACCTATCCCTTCAGTTTACGACTGCGTGTTCTGTTAGATTCAAGACTTGTGTATTGCTGGTTCACCTTACACATCTAACACAGTTCACATATCTCTAAGCGTAACACATCTAGGCTAGCATTGATGCTAGAAAGCCAATTTGACTAAACATCTAGATTTTGTTTAACAGTAACAAAGACTTGCCTAGAATGCAAAACACTACACATATGATGTTGTAGGGACTATTGTGTATAGTAATTTATGTATTATTAAAGTGCTAATGTATCATAATTTATGTTACATTTCTATATATGCAAATAACACCGTGGGTAATAAAACATATATAATTATTAACATGTCACAATAAACGACACTCCAACATTGCATGCGCAAACAATGAGAACGCATGTAAACGCATAACAGAAATCGTAACGTATGCGCCCGGTCAGTCCTGTCCGCCCGTTCATGATTTGACATCGACGCGAGACTTTCGGCCAACATGTTTTGGTTATTGGGTTAATAATAGATAAGGAACCGATGTGTATTGTCTTAATTTATCACATGGAACATTATGTTTACGTTCAATATTATATTTATTATATATTATTCCACAAATGTATAAATATGTTTTAGTCATTATTGTTAATGGTTTATATGACATTCAATATAATTACACTTAATTATCCCTCTGGAGAATTCGTATTGTGTGTCTGTCAGTACGTAAAATAAATGTAATCATAGTAAGTAAATAATAATAAATGGCAATACAAATACAATACCAATACAACTTTATATATTTTTAATAAGACAAGATAAAATAAAATGAATACATTAATTAAAGGATAAAACAGTCAACGATTTGGTGATATGCACCTAAATGAGTTAACAAAACTAACCATTTACATATAAAATTATAATCAATGTTTTTTACATCAGAAAGTGGTCTTAAAGTGGACAAATCTAGCAAAGCCACCGACATCGACACCTTAAACGGGACGCACGTGTTGACTCGACAAGTAGGTTCCGCAACAGGGCATTTTTCGACCAATTAATAACGAGCATGTGTCCACGTGGACAGCCTCTGTTTACACGGTACACGTGACAATATTTCCACGTGGTTCAGCTTGTGTTTATATTGTACACATGGTGAAAACAAGTATTCGTAACTATGTATCATTTGGTAAATTCAATGTACATATCTGTCGTGTTTTTTGCATTTCAAATGAATGATGTGTGTAAATAAATAATTAAACAAGGTAAAAGTAATACATTAATTATTAATACGAAAATTAAGTTGTACAAATGTAATATTATTGATATTATTCAACAAACAACAACAATTATACAATTACAAGTAACACATACAAATGAATCTAGACACAGCACCTAATTGCTGTTCATACGTAAACACTATACCAAAAAAAAATATATATATATTACCAAGATACCATGCACACGTTTATCTAACATTAATGTAACGTTAGCAGAAAGGTTGGTTTAACGTTTAAATGTGAATGTTTTTCTAGAGTTATTTTGTTCATAATCTAACGTTTCAGTTTTAACTAAACCACAACCACCACAAACTAACGTTTCGGGAACGTCATATGATAACCGTAACCAAAATCAAACGGTTCTAACCAAATGCAAACGTTATAATGTAACGTTTGTATGCTATCTGATACACTCTGAGTGGAACACACGGACAGTCTTGAATACAACATAATTAAACACATATTTTCCCCATTAAGAATACTGTTTTGCTTCATATTACTGTAGTTGCATGGTCATGGCTTAGGTGATCGGTAGCTATTCACAATTTCAATTTGTCTAAACAATTCAGTGAAATGACTTATACAGTAATTACTTATACAGTAATTACATAACTGAAGCCTAACGCTAAAGTGACAAAAATACAACAGTCTCGATTGCGACTGTGATGATGATAGCTGGCCACTACCAGTTGAGTTATTATGCCAGCTCTTTTTTTAGAACATTAGTTGCTGTTGATCTACTTTACAATGCTGCACGTCAGTACGACATCTCTTACAGACATTTCTGCCGTCGACTAACTGAAATATGCAGACATTTCTGCCGTCGACGAACTGACATTTCCCGGTCATCACGTGTGCAATAAACAGAACCTCGTGGTCGTGGAAACATTGTTACGTCTACCTTGTAAACAGAGGTTGTCCACGTGGACACATACTCGTTACTCATTGGTCGACAAATGCCTTGTTGTAGAACCTACCTGGTCAAGAGCCAAAACATGCGAACGGGACCATCTTGTTCGATGCAACCAATCAAAACCACGCTTCTATCAGCATTTTGGAAAAGTAATACGTCACGGTGCCTTCTCGTGGTTCCGCTGTCACAACAGAGCCAAGCGGTTCGTTAACAGTGTCTTACATCGGTTTACAACGACATGGCGACAGCAATATGCCACACCGTTCCTCATACGGTTGTACTAGCAGTACAGGGAAAGACAATATCAGTAATGTGTCTTTTTTGTGACCTTTTAAATCGAACATAATCGAAACAGTGATCCAATGGATTCGTTGGGACAGTAACCGGCACAGTGCGGATACCTGACGACCGAGTTGGATTGTCATAACAACAATAGTGATAAATGAATGTAAAGTTATGGTTAATACTAATGAATAATTAACATAGTAACATAATTACGATGTAACACAAAGTTTCATTCAGAACATACACACACATTATGCCTAAGAAAAATATTACTCAAGCTATTGTTCTACTGATGAATGGTATTGGTTGGTTCCACCACCAGATATGTAATAATAATTAAAGAAGACAGAACACTTTATTAATTATCGGAACAATACATTTCTGAAATGTAAACAGAATATGAATATATGAGAAATATATGGTGGAAGAAAACGTTTTGTTGCATTACAAATAATAATATGAAAATATTATTGTTTTAGTTATTATTGTTGTTAAAACATCGCTTATAATATAAGCTTGCGTGCTCGTAGGACACGCTGAATGTTTATAGAAATATTGTTAAAAACAATACATATGTTATGACTAATAGGTCATTTTAGTTAATTATGTAGACACAAGTATTTTTATTATTTATTTCCAAATATTACGTTTGGGTAGCATTGCTGTTATTGCATATTTTTAATAGCAGTATGTTGTGAAGTAACACAAACAATTATGGATTTGGCGCTATATGAAATAAAACAGTTTAAATATGTCATAATAAAACTTATAATTGTCTGAATATCATAGTGATGATAACAATTAATTATTATTATTATTATTATTATTATATTACATGTAATTAATTATATTAGTTCGCGCATGCAAATGCAGTAAGTCAAGTTTATGAACATTCGTGCGCACAAACGCATCGCGTACTGGTATTTTGTGTAAAGCTAACTTATATTGCGATGTTATGGTAACCGCGGAGTCGCCAAAAAGGTTGAGTGGCGTCGAGATCTGCGCGTTTGTTTTGTGAATTTTCATCGTTAGGGGAATGCAAGAGATTTTATGTGAAACGCTATATGTGTACGTATATGTATGTAAGATATGTGATGAGAAATGTGGCGGCTGTTGGTGGTCGTTTTAATGGTTAGGTCCGAAAGTTCATGCGGACCAAATCGATTACGCTTATGTTGATAACATGGAGCAGTCCATAGACTTTCGTTGGTTATGAATATTATGATCTTTCTGGTAATCCGGAGACATTAAACATATGATAGTTGTTGGAAGTTGTTACTATTTTATTAACTCCATTAGGCACATATCAACACTTTTATTTCCCTTTAAATAAATATATGAAATGATCAAAAATAACTAAATAAAAATCATAATAAGAGCCACAGCTCCTCACGGGCTTATTCAAACTAATTCAGTGTCATAGGAGCGATATTCGAGTGCGGTTAAGTTTATATTCAGGTTGAAAGTAAGTAGTTAAATCAGTCAGTAAATTGGTAATTAAGTAAGCAAGTAATTAAGTATTTATGTTTGGAGCGACCCGATAGTACGTTGTAACTTTCCCTGTCCAATCAGACTTTAGAGTACATTCTGACTATGCAAGGGCCACAAAAATAACAATGTTTCCATTTAATTGTCATTCTTCCACGACCCTTTTAGTTACAATCTAAGCCCGGAGGCCACGTGATACCAGCCCATCAAACAATGACATTAAATGCGTATTGTAACTGGTGAGTATTCTTTCCACGTACCGCCATTCTTTCCACGTAGCGCCAGCAATTGTGTTGTTATCCGATTGCAAGTGGATCGAAGCAAGTCAGTCGACTTTGTAATCACCTCACGTTGTTTAGACAGTCACCAGTTAATGGGTTCAATGTAGACAGTAGTTGAGGTAGGAAAGGCGGGAGGACGTGAATGGGCGACCGAGAGAGCGGAAGGAAAGGGTGAGAGAGAGCCTACTGTTATGGAAATTGTGTGTAAATTGGTGTTGACTGTCAGAAGTCAGATACATACATGCAGTCAGTACAGCCAGACGCACCGACTGGAGCCGGGGGCTGACCGTTCCACCTCGCTGACCGTTCCACCAGTTGGACTTTGCGTTCACAACCATCCGGGGACTACGGGTGTCACACCCTGATTACTTGCTTACGCCGTTAAGAAAAACATTGTTTTGCTTGGTCTGAGAAAAACTTGCAAAGATACCGCCCTTAAATGTAAGCGTAGACATAGCAGAAATGAAAACATCATTACAATTTCTGTGCCATAGTTTTGATGAGATAAAAGTCTCAAACAAGAAACTACAAGACGCATTGCTAGAGATGAAGATAAGCAACGATACGATGAACAAGAGCATAGACCAGCTAGAATCAAAACTACAAGCAAAGGACGATCACATTGAACGATTAGTGAAATCCTTGGACATACTGGAAATGCACTCAAAGAAAAACAATGTTATAATCAGCGGGCTGGACATCCAAGCCCCCAGCTACGCGAGAGCGACGAGCGGGAACGACCCTGTGGAGGCAAATGGCACCAGCAGCCAGAGTGGTAGAGAGTTCACCGGCCTGAGAGAAAAGGTTGCCGAGTTCGTAAACAAGACCATGGGAGTAGAGCTTCTGACGAGCGACATCGTTACTTGTCACGAACTGCCAAGTAGAAAGGACGAGAGGGTGAAACCAATGATTGTTAGCCTGATTAACAACGCAGTGAAGCGAGACGTGATGATGGGGAGAACGAATTAGAAGGGCATACGTATATACGTAAACGAACAACTCACGCAAAAGAATGATGCCCTCTTCAAAAAGGCGAGGGATCTGAGAAAACATGGAAACATGGACATAACGCGGAAAGGTCTTCATAAAAAGTCGCAATCTGGGTCGCCCAAAGAGACCAAAATAGAAGAGGATCTTAGTCCCTTCCTTTCCTGAAGATCATCGCAGGTATTAATCAGACACTCAGGATAATATCCATAACTATAAATGGACGCACGCGCGTTTATAAAACACTTTTTGTTCTTTTATTATTTTGCTCTTTAATTTATCGTAAAATTATGACTGGTAAAATACATATATTTCCTTTTCCTAATTAGGCTAGTTGCCAGCTGTATCCTTTCAATGGTGAACCTAGAAATTGTAATTACTGTAAGGTTTTTTGATTGATATGTATTCACATTGGTGTCTCGAACATTTTGAGCTTTGTTGGCATTGGGCCAACTTTGGGGAATTTTTTTATTAGCTAATTAGCATAATTAGCATTATTAACACTAGTGTAAGCTTGATCAAATTATAACGTTTGAACTACTAGGCCTAGAATCATATGTGATAGCACTTTTCTATATAAGTTTGACTCGAGGAATTCATTTATGATATTATTGTTGTGATAAAAGATCAAGGTCAATGTATATAATGAAGGTCATGGTCATTTATGTTCAAAATGTTGAAATGTACGCTAGTTAAGCTTGATCCAAGTATAACGTTTGAACTACAGGCCTGCTATCATGTGTGATAGCACTTTTCTATATATGTGTGACTCGAGGAATTCATTTATGATATTATTGTCGCGACTAAAGGTCAAGGTCAATGTATAACATCAAGGTCATGGTCATTTTTGTTCAAAATGTTGAAATTTACTTAACTTCCCCACTTCGCGTAACTGACAATGACACAGACAATCAGTGGTTTTATTTATAGTTAATTTTATTAAACACAGATAATAACATGCTATCTATCCAATACTGAGTATAGTTCTCATAACTCAAGCCGATCTACATAATCATCATCATCATAGTCAAGGTCATGTTGGTGATCATTCTCTTCCATCTCCTCTTTCTTCATAAATAGGTTGCAGCATTCATCACCTGCTGTGCAGATGCAGTAGATTGTGCAGTGAGTTTTTTCACGATAACAGCTACAATTGCCTTCCTTGCATGCCTTGTCCTTCGCTCGACACCAACAGCTAATGACATTCATTAGAAATGGTGGTCCTGGTGGTCTACTGTCAATGCTGGGGCAAGTTATCCCATCGTCTATTTTCCAACCATACTCTGCGATGGAGACATCTGGAGTACCTGTTGGTCAGCTGCCTTCCAAAGCAACACCTGCAGGTGAGCACGTCGCACGTGGAGGTAAAGGTTTGTGTCCGTCGGAGGCAGTAACATGATGCGTAGTGGCTTCCCTTGTTTGCGGGTGTACCGATTGAACCGAGCATGAGTCATCGAGGTGCCCGTGGGTTGCCCATACAGTGCCGCAATGAACTGCTGTCCATCTGCCATAAGGTCCACGTGAGTGGCACTCTCCTTACCCAGTACGTTGAATAGCCCTGGAATGTTGCCTGCTTCCAGTGTCTTCAGCAAAGAGGCCTTGCCTTTGCCGAATGGGTAGGAAACAGTATCACAGCTGCTTAGTGCATGGGCGCCAAGTAGTTGTGAGCACACTGTGTCCCCTAAGTTGGCACATGTGGCGTTGATATCAAGGACAACACCATCCCACATCTCCATTTGCACATAAATACGAACCTGCAGATCGTAGCCACTTGTCCATTATGGATGTTGTAAAGGACACCACTCTTGGAATCAAAGGGGTGGGAACATTTTCCAAGTGTTGTACTGATACCCTGGCGGTCATCTTCATCAACTTTACATCTCTTCACACATTCCTCCCTGTGCGGCGTCTCGCTGGAACTGCTTGACAGATCTGGAGAGTAGCAATGGTCAAGCGTGTCAGAAATATATGCAGATATGGGGAAAGAGTCAATCCATTTTGCTACTTGTGTTGAGGATAGTGTGATACATTTCCGGTCCGCTTTTCCGATCTTTATTGCCGTCTGCTCCCCGAACTGATCGGCAGAGAGAGAGCGTTCCAGCTGCGTGCCTTGTGTCTGCAGACAACTGCACCAGAGATAAGATCGTTCTTCGCCTCGGCAGGCAGGAGCACTGACATCTCGAGGCAGTGCCACAAGAGGTACCTAGCATAGTTGCGGTGTCCAGCGATGAAAAGGTAAGGTAATAGCCGCTTGATGCAGAACTGCTGTAGAAGCCAATCCCCCTCTCTCTCTCTCGGAGCGGATCAACTGGTGTCCGAGCAAGGTTGGGGTTGTAAGGATGTCTACCCAGTGGCGACCAGTTGGACGAAGCTGTGCCCTCTCCAGGTATTCACATATCTCCTCCCACGTCTTGAAGCCAGTCTGCAGGAAGGATTGTCGGAGAATGGAAGAAACCACCCTGAATACACGCAAGGCACGCACCCTTGGTTTCCCATTACCCATGATGCTGCTGACTCCTCCAAAGACAGCACCGATCAGAGTCTCGCGACCTGACCCCTGCATCAAGTGGCCGATGCACCCACACACATTTTGCACTATGTGCATCACCCCGGGCCGCAAAATGAGGTTCTGAAATCTCTGTGAATCACTCCACTTAATCTGCATGGCCTGGATGTACAATTGCATATATTAGGGGATAGTTAAAAACGATGTCATGCCGAGGTCTTGCAGTGATTTCATCATATAAACCACATATGTAAGTAACTTGCCACAGCATTGTCAGTAGACCACCAGGACCACCACTTCTAACGAACGTCATTAGCTGCCGCTGTTCAGCGAAGAACAGGGCATGCAATGAAGGCAATTGTAGCTGTTATCGTGAAAAACTCACTGCACAATCTACTGCATCTGCACAGCAGGTGATGAATGCTGCAACCTATTTATGAAGAAACACGACATGGAAGAGAATGATCATCAACATGACCATGACTATGATGATGATGATTATTGTAGATCGGTTTGAGTTATGAGAACTATACTCAGTATTGGATAGATAGCATGTTATTATCTGTGTTTAATAAAATTAACTATAAATAAAAAACACTGATTGTCTGTTTCATTGTCAGTTACGCGAAGTGGGGAAGTTAAGTAAATTTCAACATTTTGAACAAAATGACCATGACCTTGATTTTATATATTGACCTTGGCCTTTAATCGCGACAATAATATCATCAATGAATTCCTCGAGTCAAACTTATATAGCCAAGTGCTATCACACCTGATTCTAGGCCTATTAGTTCAAACGTTATATTTGGATCAAGCTTAACTAGCGTACATTTCAACATTTTGTCAAAAAATGACCGTGACCTTCATTTCATACATTGACCTTAACCTTTAATTACGACAATAATATCATCAATGAATTCCTCGAGTCAAACTTATATAGAAAAGTGCTATCACACATGATTCTAGGCCTATTCGTTCAAACGTTATACTTGGAGCTAGCTTAACTAGCGTTAATAATGCTAATTAGCTAATAAAAAAAGTTCCCCAAAGTTGGCCCAGTGCCAACAAAGCTCAAACTCTTCCAGACACCCATGTGAATACATATCAATCAAAAAACCTTACAGTAATTACAATTTATAGGTTCGTTATCTGGCAACTAGACTAAATGACTTAGCTCCCAGTGCGTAATCATTGGTGTCATTGCACCTCGGTTGTTGTATTTGTTTTATATATTTTTCGCATTATATATAGTATTATAGTATACCAAGTGAAAGCCCAGCCAGTTTGCTATACTTTATATATGTGTTCACTACATTGTATTTATGTATATATCATTCTTTTATATGCATTACCATATAAAGGTGATGTTTTGTTTTATATTGGTGGTGGTAGAGGATATTTCATGATGTTTTTACTTTATGCCTCGTTGGCTTTTTGTTTTTCTTTTGGTTTGCTGTCAGGCACACACTGTAAACAAAGTGTTATTGCACATTGATAATATGCTGATTTTAGTAACAGTTAAATTACAGACAAATGATAACTGCCGAAACGTTTCTCCAGTTTACTGGTGGTATTTCAAATAGTTGTCTAAATAATATTTTAAGCATTGACAATACCATTGACGAAAATAATGAATTGCCAATCATTATTATGATTTAAAAAAAAAAAACTAATTAACTGAAACAAATGGTAAAACATTCAGTATTTTAAGCTCAAATACACAATCTATAAATGGAAAGTTTAGTGAACTTGAGGCATTTGTAAATGATATTTATTTTCGTTAAACTTTACATTTAGCATAATATGTCTTCAGGAGAGCTGGTCATCTGAAAATGATGACTTATTATTAATTCAGCTAACTGGATATAATTGTATTTCACAAGGAAACAGTTGTAGTAGTAAAGGTGGGTTGTTGATATATATATATATATATATATATATATATATATATATATATATATGTGTGTGAGATATATATATATATATATATATATATATATATATATATATATATATATATATATATATATATATACAAGTATATATATATATAAATATATAAGAAGGCTATGTTAAAGGTAACAAATGATATAGACTCCTCTGATATATACTTTAAACCAAATACTGATTCAAACCATAATTATACAATTATCATAACTTAAATAAACTAAGCTAAAAACAAATATATGACTAGCAAATTAGGGAAATTTAACAAATACAAGCATAACAATTCTACATGGATAACTCAAGGTCTGTTAATCTCAATAAGGTACAGAGATAAACTCTACAAAAAACAAGAAATCACTAACCCTGAATCTTCCGAATACGGCATATTATTGGTGAACTTATAAACGTACAATGGCATTTGGTAAAACAAGTATTCGCAAAGCAGCACAACAATTATATTATGACAAATGCTTTAATAATTTTAAACTTGATTTAAAAAACACGTGGAAATCATATATCAGGAAAGGTACGGCAGTACTCTTCCTAATATGAATGGAATTGAGTTTCCTAAACACTAAGGTGAATCCGAATTGATCCAGCGATTGGGAATAGCTACAGACATGTGCTATACCATTTTGGAAAGCCCAGAGCAAGCCTCAAATACGCAAAATCTTTTTTCGACTTTCGCTGTGTCAACAAATGGACCGTGGCGCCCCTGGTGGCGGGTTGGCTAGCGTCCTGAAACACGGGTTCAAGTCGCCAGGTGGCAACAGAATGTAAAATATCTGTTGACTCGGATCTCGATGCTCGATCATGAGATCGTTCCCGCAAGATTAGCTGTTTCATTTGTTTTAGCACAGATACAACCATCATATCGCATTGTAGGGGAGACCGGGGCTAGTTATAACACGGGTAAGTTGTAACAGAGGACCTTGCCCCGTATCGGGGTAAGTTGTAACACTTTAGGACACCTCATGTAATACATCATACCGTAAATGTGAAATACCCCAGACAATTAATGATCTACACTTAACTGCAGGAGATATGTGAGGACATTTTGGCATAACAAAGTTTCGATCGGTTACGAAACCCTCCCGCAATCCTGAAATATGTTGTTTTTGTTACAACTAGCCCCGGTCTCCCCTAAGGAGAAATATCTACAACACGGCTGCTATATAACCTAACGAAAGTTATGCAAAGTGTTTGGAAGAAAACTGAAAAGTGTCGAATGATTTGTGAATCGGCGATAAATGCAGGAAGTATCGCTATGATGATAGTATGTCATAATATTATCATTATGACCGCATAGATTTACGTGTTGATGTAATGTTGTGTAGGCTGTCACTGACATTATTTCAGGTCATGCAGCAACTATTGCATGTATATATGTTGGCTTCGCGGGTAAAGGAATAAAACTAGTGGGTAAATGCTTCAAGGATGAAGCAGGACTGGGGTAATATGAATGGGAGTGGGACTACTACAGGGTAAATGCTTTGCAGCTAATACACGTATGAGACTCGAGTTAAAGTAATGATACACACCCGCCCCCACTCGCCCCCTACCCTCTCCCCCGCCCACCTCCTTCCGACCGTTCGTCCTACCACCAATCAGAATTTGAGCCCAGGCCGTCACCAGTGGTTGAATGCCCACCCCACCCCCGAATTTGCCGCAAGTTTGCCTATTTTCCACCCCAAATCAAAATTATGCGATCACGCCACGGAGATAAATAGTTCCCGGTGGCAGCTGGCAAAGGTCGCTGTTACCTGTCACTGAGTCGAGGGTTCCCAAGGCATATTCGACATGCGATGTGACCGTCGGTGGTGAGGAACGTTCTGCAGTGGCGCAATTTCAAACGTTTGAGTTATGGGATAACATCCTGTAGACTGAACTGTTGGTCCTTGCCTTTGCTCGATCAGACAGAGAAAGAACCTTTCTCTCTACATAGATGACCTAGATGCACTGGTACCCTGTGTTTTTGCTCATGACCACACGAACATCGCCCGCTGGCTACCTGTTCACACAAGGGACATGAAAGCACTTCCACTTGAACTCCGAGATGAGTTAAAAAAAAACACTGTGTTAAAAAAGGTAAAGGCATGTTCTTATATAGCGCAGTATCCAGTCCTCAGAACCCTGCAAAGGGCTTTACGCTTTACTTCCCTGCCAGACCTGGGCACTCAAACACCACCTCGGCTTCTCTTGGAAGCATCCAGCCATACACTACAATTAATGCGCGAAGGCTGCTCGTACACATATCAACCACTGTCTATTGTCAGGTAGTCATTTATACAGGTGAGTGAACTGGAGCAATCCAGAGTGAAAAAACTCCGAAAAAGAGTCCGAAGCTCTACCCCTGAGCCATGGCGCTATGTGTTCAAAAAGACGAAACGAAAGTTCTCGAGCATGCTTCTTGACCAAGCGCACGAGCAAAACAACGAAACCTTTAAGAGTGCTGGTGCTGCTTTCGGCCTCACTGAAAATCCAGCTGCCCTTACTCGACGGGTGGTGGCACATCCTGAGCAAGCCAGGGTCCTCAGTGAGTTTGAGGGAATGTATTGCACTCACGATCAACACACGTTTAATCATGCGCGAAGACATGCAAGCCAGGAAACCTTTAACAACAGTTTACCAACATGTGCGATGTGATCGTGACAATGGGAAATCCGTTCATGGATTCATCCAACGAATTAATGATCTTGGCCAATCATGTCTGCATGAACGAAACGGTGATGCCATCACTGCACACAATGGAACGTCTGGGAAAAAATACCAACTGCCCTTATTCAAGCGTTGTCACTGCTATGTCACAAATTCGAAAGAAAAACAGCAGTTTCAACACACACAATGTATCAAGCATTCTTAAGCTAATACTGTTTGCAGATGATACTAGTTTGTTCCATGCACACACACATTTCCACACTCTAATAGAAGAAGTTAATATTGAACTCAAAAAATTGCAATTTGGTTTAATACTAACAAACTAACATTAAATGTTAACAATTAAATTTCATAATATTCACACCAAAAGGGCAAATTTATAATACAGAAAATGCTGAAATAATAATAAATGGTAACAAAATAAAACAAGTAAAGTTTACAAAATGTCTAGGATTGAACATTTAGATGAACATTTGAACTGGACAACCCATATTAATAATTTATCCAAACAAATGCACGAAATGTAGGAATGCTTAATACATTTAAATATGTTCTCCCATTGTACACCATGAAGACTTTATACTATTCATTAATATTATCTCATCTGCAATATAGTGTCCTGTTGTGGTCAAATACATACACAATTCATTTAAAAAAATAAAGATACTACAGAAGAGAGCGATAAGGATAATTACGAAATCACAATATACATCACATACAGATCCATTATTTTCAAAATTAAAACTGTTAAAGTTAAGTGATATATATATATATATATATATATATATATATATATATATATATATATATATATATATATAAACATCAATTAGGGATTTTTATGTATAAATCCTATAATGATCAACTCTCAGACAACTTGACTTCTATGCTTAAACTAAAAGAAAACGTTCATAACCATAATCTTAGAAATTGTAATGGGTTTTACATTCAAAACATAAGAACAGACAACAGGAAGTTTACAATACATTATTCTGGTCCAGTCTTCTGGAATACACTACCTCAACGTCTAAGAAAGCTTAGAACAATACAACAATTTAAAAGTAAGCTAAAGGAGTTATTACTGAAGGGATATGTATCTTAGGCATTTATAAGGACTATGTACCGTAGTTATAGTATTCTTTTATTATTTATCATGATTTGTATTTATTTATTATACTTATTTAAGTATTTAGTAATATAAATATTAGTAGTTGTAGTATTCTAATATCGTCATTCATGATACTGATGATGATATTTATTTAGTTTACTTTTATAATAATGTCCATAAAGTTGTATGTTCTTGGTGGTCCTCGATATAAGCCCCCAGGGGTTTCTAGAGGATCTCATCGGTTACATGTTATAATCATGTTTATGCTTATGTTTATATGTTGTTGTTGTGACCGAAATAAAGTTCAAGTTCAATCTCCTCAGCCAACAGGTCATTGCTGCACAAGATCGTAACACCAGATTGGGTGAGGGTTTTGCACATGAAAACCATCCGTGGCCGCCAGCATTTTCGACTAACGACCACCACAAATGAGCTGTTGTATTGCATTGAGCCAAATTTTCAACAAGAAGCACACTCTCATTTTGACGCCAAAGTGTTCGATGGTGCAGCGATAATGCATGCACTGCCATTAGACAACACAGCAACATCCGGTGAATACAGTGGAACCATCGTCATTCCCTGGACTGAAAGACAACTACAAGGCTGTTCGGTGATTTACATAGCCTCGGACACGTACCGACCTGACAGCCTGAAACAAACCGAGAAAACGAGGGAAATGCACCGACAAATGTTCCGTGATACCAAATTGCCAATGTATCTTTCGGGTTTCTTACAATATGTCACAAACAAGGAAGAATGTTCTTCTGGCGTAAGATGTAGCGAAACATGACTAGCCACCAAGTAAACATGTATACATTACCAGTGGTTCACATGTAAAGTCGAATCTTTTGGACATATCGATGTCGGCGCATGACCACGGCAAGGCAGATAGCAGAATAAGTCTACATGAATGAGGGGTTATCTACTGTTAACGTCAGAACCGTAGACACATATGTGGTTGTCATTTTGTTTGGAATCTTTCACGATCTTGTTCAGCACCATCCAAGGATGCAGTTATAGGTCGGTCGGCTTTGGCAAAAGGAAGCACTTTCGCTACTACCACTTCAACTCAATCTGCCATGAATTTTGGGAAGAAAAAGCTCGTACTTTGCCCATTTTCACGCCTTCTTAGCAATATCCCAGTTCAGCGGTAAAAACAAAAAGTCAGCCTCGAAGACATGGACAACATATCCGGCAGCCACTGCTGGATTCAACAGCGCGTGTCAGGATGGATTTGTTCCTTTGGAATTTAAATATACAGCATTCAGACTGATTGAGTGATTTACATGTATAATGTACGACAGCACGACATCGTATGACGAGGTGAACGACCTTCGGCAAGACATTTTCCCAATGAGGGTTAAGATGATGGAGAAAAGGCACTGCTTCAACACGCAAACCGATGCTTATACCAAGCCAGTATCTGGAGAACATTTGTGATTGTATGCTATCATTATACCACGGGGTGTTTGGTGGTACAGTCACTATGCGTGTCGGTAACGGTGCATGTTTATCAATAACGGCTCCAATGGTTTAATTTACATGTCAAAAGAATAGTTAGTATCGTCAACCAGATGCTTTAACAGTAGCAACGATTGTATATCCTCACATATCGTGGCGGTACTGATATACTTGTAGCAACAACGTTTTGCAAGCCGCAGTTTGGAGTGAATTGCCGAGTGGTCTGACATGTGCGGAATGTTTATTCTTATATTGTTCAGAAATACATCAGACGAACGAGTAATCACAGATCGATGGTGTGCCGTGCAACATGTGGCGGGCCTTCTTGTGCTGTCTAAGGTTCACATATTCCAAAAGATCGATAAAGCGCCTGGTGTCATTGTTTGGTTCATCGTCCATATGCTAGTTAAAATCACCAGCAATTAATAAATTTGAGGTGTCCGTTGCCATACTGTCCATCAGATGGGCACTTTCTACAAGGAATTCCGAGGTTGTACAACCATTTTTGGTGTTATGCGGAGGGCGGGCGGTAGACGACATGGGAGAAATCGAATGTCTTTGCATTTGGTGTATCAAGTTGTCGCGTCTCGAAGGTAGTCTTGCAGATGACAGCGATACCACCACCGGTGCCGTGCGCTCTCAGGACGTATAGTAGTTGATAGCCAGAAGGTGTCATACGACCAGCAGAGATGGAGTCGTAGGTACTGTTATGTCGACTATGTCAAGGTCAATGAGGTCACATATCACGGTCGCTATTCCAGCTTGCTTCACGTCGCATACTGAGCTGGCGTTCAACAAGCAGAAATACACTTGGCGTACATATGGCGTAACATGCTCATTGTTGTTAAGTAGAACTTGAATGAGATTCTGCGTTGTGATTTTTTTTAGCGCCGTGTCATGAGCAATGGTGGGGGTACTAAAATATTGTTGACTACTTACTAAAGCAACACAGTCCAGCTTAAAACAGATACCTTCATAAAACTGCGTTAACGTAGCTAAAAATAAAACAGGTAAAACGTCACGTTTCTAAGTAAAGAGGTTGTATGGGGTGCGGCCACATATAAACGGGACAGATAGCAAGGACAAGGCATTTGACGAGGTCACCAGTGTGCATGTCTACGGAATGTCCCACACCTTGTCGGTGAAAACTCGATATGCGATCCTCCTGATGCAGTTGTAATGACATTCGCAGCAGATGTCATTAAGCATACACGACCGCAAATATTTGTCGTCGGGGAGTGTGCAACTTCGTACACAACCAGGTGTCTGGTTGAAAACGAACGCTGGCATACCATCCACAATGTATTGATATACCTGTGTGTAGAGCTGGTACCACTCGATGGTCAACTGCTGTCGTATGTACAGATCCTGCGCCTGAATTCACAGCTCTGGTCGATGACATACCTCTCCGACATCATAGAATAGCTATCGAGATCGACCGTGTGAAGAATAAGAATCGTGTGGCAGGAAATGCAATTCGCGAGCTGGAAGTTGCTACGTAAAGACCCTTTGGATGGTGCAGTCACTATGCTACCTCTCGCTGTTGCAACTGCCCAACTGAATGTTCGTATTCGCAGCCGAGGTTTGTTAGCAAGAGAGCTGCTGATGCATCAGGATCAGTTCAGCTGTCAGCATATACTACTGGCAGATCGCTTGATGATGTAAAAACAACACAAACAACGCTTTGACAACCATCCACACAGCAAACGTTCGAAAGCTCCTCGGCTGCATGTCCTTCAGGAGATTCACATATAGTTGGCGACTTAGTATATTAGGCGAGCGGCAAAATCACCAAACAGACCGATTTAAATTCCCCTACACACACCTAAATGTTATATCGTTAGAAAGCCCTGCATCTCCCGGTCATAATTAGGCCTGTTGTAGAGTTGCCAAGTTGTGCAGTACGCAGTAAATCAAGGTGAAACAAGATCACCGTCAAAAGGTCAATTTGATAAATTACGCGCTTCTGAAAATGTATTGATTTTAATTGGCTGCATAGCAAGTTTATTAAAGGTGACAATGGTCAAGCCATATATTTTTTAAAGCACATTATCTCTGCTTTTAAAAACAGGATAAGGAATGTTGCTGTACCATGGAAACATAACACTGACGACACGCTCGAACAAGGTCACCCATAAAATGACAGATATTGCAAAGTTGACAATGCAGGAATCGTTGTGAAGTTATACTGATTGGGCATCTACTTCAAGATTATGGAGATGTCTGAAACTGTGTGAAAGACTAATTTATCCCAGTCATAATGCGGTATGACATGGCGCTGCGAGTTGAAGTAGTGTGTGTGGAGCTGCGTTAAAAATGAGTCACACTAAATGTATGATTGTTGGAAATTGCGCCATCACGCAAGCGATACACATTGATTGCTTGTATATACGTCACCTACATACTCATAATTCATATCAAATAACAGGCGATTCATGACCGGTGCAGCAGAAACAGAAATTGAAACACTCCAAGACGACGTCTATATTCCCAACGGAATCGTGTCGTGTGCTGATGGTGCAGATTTAAATTGTACACTTTATGTGGAGGTGTGATTTGTTTTCATTGTGATCATATTTATTCCAATGTATGTACGATTTCTGAACGACAAGCACCTTTTACGTTTCCGTGTAAGACACGTCAATTATTATGTGTGTATGCTATATTTGGTTTATCTGATGTTTATTTAAGAAAGGGCGAACACAATTATAACTATAATTTACAATTATATTATATATTATTAGTCTTTTAATTTCCGTTTATAATAACGAATGTATTTGTATTTATTTTACTTTTTAGTCCTGTATTTTATATTTTTTACCAACGCTGCAAAAGCATTTCCCGGTCTGTGACAGAACAGTGTTATAGTAGTCATTGGAGATAAGGGCGTGGTTTGATGTAAGCACAAAGTCAACGATATTCGAGTCTAGACGAGGTGGTTCGTTTACCATGTTTGCTAGACCGTATTCACTATTTCAAATAGTTTATTGTGCTTTGTTGCTGTGTGTTGGTTTGTTGTGTAAAGGTTTTTTCCAGTTGATATCTGGTAGGTTTAGGTCACAGGCGATTATAACTGATGGCGGAAGTTTGTATCCACGGTAGAGGATAGCCAGAGATTCATGTAGGGCTTCCAGTGATGTTGTATGGTTATTTCAGGGGCTGTAGTAGGATGCCCAATAGTCCAGACTAGTTCACATGTTGTAATCAAATTATGTTGGGGGTCTACAATAATGTCATTTCTCAGTGCTATTAAAACTCCACCTCCATGGGCATTACGGTCTTTCACAATTGTTTCACAGTTTTGTTGCCCATGACTGCAGATGCCACATGGGAAGTCTGGAGTGGAGATTGAAATTGGGCCAGGTTTTTGGTGACGGTTCCATGCTTTGACCAATGTACAGCAACGACACATAGTGGGGCTTATTGACATCATATATATTTCATTGTGTGTGTGAAATTAGGAAAAAATGGCAGCTTTCTTCTCAGCATTGCTGAAAATGTTTGGAGGTCGCTATTGCTACGCAAGTTTACAGCTGCAGCAGTACACAGAGCTATCAGTAGTGTAAGTTTAATGTCGAAAGTTTCATGTCGAGGACGGAGAGTGGACTGATAATTTAGATAAATCCACTAGTCTAGTCGGAAGAGGGGGTTACCGTGCACCCCGTGAAATATACTTTTAATTGGTATCACTAGATCGGAAGAAAATAGGTAGAAAATGGTTTGCTGTGTTAACAAGTCAGCAAAATTCCCCACGTAACGTTTTTATGCAAATTAGTGCCGCCATTATTGAAAAATCTATTTTTTACTGTATCTCAGCCAGTATTGCAGATAACCGACAAAATAAGATGTATAGACCCATGTTATGAGGGTCAGCGACCATACAAAAGTTATTGTGGACATTATCACATGTGTCTTTGACAGTTTAATATGCAAATTAGTGCCGCCATTATCGGAAAATCAATTTTTCGCCATATCTCGGCCAATATTGCATATAACAGCACTAACAAGGTGTCCAGACTAATGGTTTCAGGGTCAACGATCATTAAAGGACCATTCTTGAATTAACTACGTGTGTTCCTGGCAAGCTATGCAAATTATAAAGTTATTATCGAAAATGTGATATTTACGCTGTATCTCAGCCAATATTGCAGGTAAGTTGAGAGAGGTTTTTGAGGGCTTTTACTTACGAAATCGTGTTCTTTTTATGACCATACGTTGATATGGGGATCAATTCAAGGTATTGTGAATAAAGAAATTCCACTAAGTTCATTTACGAACTCGTTTACTGATCCAGGTAAACAGCAAGCCAGAATGATCTTTTCTTAGGTGCCGCGCCTCAACCTCCCATGGGCTTCATAGGATAAGTGTTAGATCATCATTCACCATCGCTTTAACTGAAATCGTCAAAGTCAAACTCGTCCTTCCTCGTTTTCCTCCTCCTCGTCTTCTTCCTCTTCACGATCACCAGTGTCCAGGAGATCAACCAGTGAGTTTGGTAACGCAGCATCGCAGGACCACACCGGTTCCTACACTCCATCCTCAGTCCTTATCCACCCTTGACCATCATCGTAGGGATTTGGTTTTTCCAGGATGGATTTGTCAGCACGCTTATATAAGGCTACGCGGTGGCTTACCCGCTGGAGGTGTGGCTTCAAAGCCGGGTGGCAGGGAGGAAGGCGAGCCAGGTCGACCTTAGGTTTGAAAGTGAGTTACTCGTCCTCACCCACGATCTTGCGCAGGGGTTTGGTACGAAGGCCGTCCATCGTAGACTCGCAGTTCTGACCGTACACAGGGCAGGTGAACTCATCCAACTGCGACTTGAGATTCAATTCCTCACCGAATTGCAGAAACAGTTCATGAAACCTGGGGTTCTTCTCCAGCTTTTTCAAGGGCCCCACCTTCCCCCTTCCCTTTGAAGGCACTGGTGCAGTCTTCTCCACTGAATACATACATCCCAAGAAGTGTCGCACAGTAGTCGAGCGCAGTGGCTTAGGGGTAGAGCTTCGGACTCTCGACTACGAGAACCCGGGTTCGAATCCTGGCTGCGGTGGTAATACCTTGGGCAAGTTTTTTCACTCTATATTGCTCCAGTTCACTCAGCTAAATAAATGAATACCTGGCTATAGACAGTGGTGGATATGTGTACGAGCAGAATTCGCGCATTAATTGTAGCGCATATTGCTGGATGCTTCCCAGAGAAGCCGAGATGGTGTCTGAGTGAACAGGTCTGTCAGGGAAGTAAAGTGTAAAGCGCTTTGAGCTGTCCTGAGGAATGGATACTGTGCTATATAACAACTTGCCTTTTTACTTTTTTAGTCTTCTCCAAGAGATAGTGCGATATAAGAGAGGTTGATTAGTTGTCGATGTTTCCCTGACCCGGTATCATGGTATACAGTCAGCTTGCTTGGTGGCGTGGGCGTGGCAAAGTAGAATCACGAAGATATCTGTGTCAGTGGTTCTGACTACTGCGTTCTTGAATCCATGCAAGGGCTGCGGCGCGATGGATGTACAGCACCATTCTCGTGCCAATCTCCTGTTGGTTGCTGTAGGTTGTGGGCAGTTCATGCACCTCGACCTGAATCACAAAGGGCCACTGGTGTTTGAAAGCTGAGGTAATAATAGAAAGAGTGAAGTCGATATGATCTATGAGAATAATGTGATACTTGTGTAGTAATAATAATAACAATATGGACTTTCAACTCAATTTTTCGTTCAATGAGATGAGGTGACGGGATTTCCCTTCTACGACCAGCACAGCCATCTCGGTTCTCTCCAGCTTTAAGCTGCCTGTTGAGCATTCCATACCCACAGCAGGAGGTGACAGAGCTGCTTCTTGTTTTCGTCATTTGCACGGAACTTCTTAAAGTCGTATGGTTTCCTTGTCGCTGCTCCAGCCAGTATAATTTTCTCTGAACTCTCGCGCCTCAACCTTTCCTGTGTCTTGATGTCTCACCACATATCGGGACAAGATTGGTAAGGGTATACCTACAAGTTTTTATTAGATGGTGGCTAAGAAGCACTTCTTGTTCTCGACTGATAGTTACCATCCACAGTCTAAAAACGTTGCCACGCACACGCCATCAAGCATGCTGACTGTATACCATGATAACGGGTCAGGGAAACATGGACAACTAATCAACCTCTCTGATCCTTTGGAGAACATTTCAGTGCGACTCTTCTTGGGATATGTGTATTAAGTGGAGAAGAATGCACCTGTGCCTTCAAAGGGAAGGGAACGTGGGCCCTTAAAAAGCTGGAGAAGACCTCCAGGTGTCATAAACCGTTTCTGCAATTCGGTGAGGACTGGAGCAGTTAGGACAGTTCTCCATCCTGGTGTACGGACAGAACCGCGAGTCATGATACGGCATAGTCTTCACAGAATGACGTACATGGGAAACGAGAGGGTCGTATGCCCGCTAAGGTATTTATTCTATCGAAGCGACTCTATTATGACCTGCTGGTTTCCGAAATTAAAACTAGTAGCGTTCCTAATAATGACTTATCCAAAACCCAGTGGAACACCGGAGTCATGTATCTAAACAAATAACGGCACATTCACTACTCAATGTTGATAACCAATATACACGCCAATGGATGTTTGATTTCGACCAGGCTAATGTATGGAAAGAGTTATCTTCCTTGTATTGCCTACAAGAACATATGTAGGTCTACTGGCGGAGGAGCAAGCTCGACCATTGCCTTATGTTGCGCTCTTCCAACGACATCAACCATCTTCGGTGCTGCGTAAACAGCACCCGATCATTCATTTCTCTCATACCCGAACCATAATACCCCCGGTATTGTAGTCGAACAATGACAAAGAAGCGGATAAAGTAATGCGACAATTGCTAGAGTTCTGGCTAGAAGTTGCGTCTCGCAAGAAAATATGACAACAAGACCTCCGAAATACACTAATGTGCAGTCTTGGGACGAAAACAAATATAAGTATTTAAGGCTCTGGCTGCGTAAATGACGGATACAAATATAATTATTTAAGGCTCTGGCTGCGTAAATGACGGATACAAATATAATTATTTAAGGTTCTGGCTGCGTAAATAAGTCAGGGATGGAGGGCGTTAGCGACTGAGTGAGTGAGTGAATGAGTGATGAGTGAGTGAGTGGGTGAGAGAGTGAGATAGTGAGTGAGTGAGTGAGTGAGGGAGGGAGGGAGGGAGGGAGGCAGGGAGGGAGGGAGGGAGGGAGGGAGGGAGGGAGGGTGGGAGGGAGGGAGGGAGGGAGGGAGGGTGGGAGGGAGGGAGGGAGGGAGTGAAGGAAGGGAGTGAGTAAGTTTATTTCACAACCCAACTAAAGAACAAAACTACAATATCATACTAAAAAAAATAAGTGTGTTGCATTGCATGAATGTCCTTTCGCTAGAAGCCGTCTTCTAATAACACCATTCTGGAAGGCCGCAAGGAATCAGTTCGTACTATGGACAAAAGGGGATATTTAGAGACGGAAAAGCTATTCCTCTCTGCCTACTGCGTGTGCAAATAGTTTAGCATGGTTTGCTGTTTTTCCACCACCTTACTCTTAATTATATCGGTTCACGCCAATGCATTGCGATGCACAAAACGCCGGTCACCGTACAAGACAAAGAAACCTAATATGAATGACCTTTCGATTTAATATTTAGAGAAGATTTGAAGGATATGAGTGCCAATATCGAATGAGCTGAGCTTGCGAGATAAAACAGCTTCTGTTAGCACTTTGTATTAATTACAGCTGTTTTCAAGTCAAACGTGAGTTTAGCATCGATGATGATACCGAAGTAGGCATACATGTGTTGCACTACCTTCTTTCACACACTCTCTTTTAATGGCTAAACTGCTGGGATGGCTAGGATTCTTCCTATGATCAATAACACGTTGTTCTGTTTTAAGAATGTTTAAGTCACGAAAATTAGAGGAACAACACCTTCCAAAATCAGCTACCACACTATCAAACACTTGGTCAGAACAAGATAGATCAATGATACCCGTGTCGTTGCTGTATTTGATGATAATATTAACTGACGTGTTGCTTCTATGCCAGTCATATGTGTAAAGCGTGAATATAACAGGAGAAATGGCAATGGGTGGGCCCCCACTGTCATAGAATACGTCGTTTGGAATGTAGTTAAAACAATGGTACTTGACGTCAAGATGGCCACTGTTGGGTAGACGACGTCTGGGGCGCGGAGGAGCAGCTATGGTTTAAGTGTCGAATTTTAAGAAACTTCTTATAGGGGACTGCAATGACAGGTGCTGCGACACGCGGAGAGTAAGTAAGTTGTCTCTACGGTTCGAAACTGATTTGAAGGCCTCTTGTGGCAGCAACATTAAAAGGTCTACAAGCCTAGACACTGATTAACCGGCGCGTGGCAGCGGGGTATCAAGTAACACCTGCAGCAGTGCATTACGCAGCATCAGCACAGTGCGCGCGGTTCCAGCACAGAGCGTAACAATGGCCACCGGCAAAAAAGGTAAACAACTTCGGTCTGCTCGCGGTAGCAGTGACCATGACATGCTGGATGCAATAAAGGAAGCGCTCCAGGATGACAATGTCGTAGCCGGCTTGGCAAAACGGATTGCTTCAGTCGTGACGGAGACCATCGCTGCACGACTGAACGCTATGGACAAGTCGCTGCGTGACAAGGATGATACACTTAAGCAGCTGGAGGAGCATGTGAAACGAGTTGATGCCCAATTAGATCATATGGAACAGTATACTAGACATCCCTCAGTTCGAGTAACTGGCATTAAGGAACACGATGGCGAAGACCTTGATCGGATTGTAACCATCCTGATGGATGACATGGATGTCCAATATATGAATATCAACAATATCAATCGTATGCACCGCGTAGGGCCCCGTAACTCGTTGACAAACAAAAATCATGCGCGACAAATCATTATCCAGTTCAAAGATTATAAATCGAAATCAACCTTCATCAAAGCAAGGAAATCTCTCCGAAGCAAGCACCCGAATGTGTATATCGCGGAAGACCTCACTAAGCCAAGATCCAACCTACTGTAACTAGCAAGAACGTTGAAGAAAGCACGCAAAATTCAAGACTGTTGGTCATACGATAGGAGGATTATGGACAAAGATTTGCAGGGGAAAATCGGCAGCATTAACAGTGAAGATGACCTGAACAGATTCTAGACACTGCTGTCTGTAGTACTACTACAGTTGACAATCAGGTGGATTGGACACTTGCTATGTGCAGAATCATGCGACATTATTTAAACAAAGTTTCTTTGAGAAAGAATATTCTGTTCAGAATATTCTGCTCCATCCAAACCCATGGACAATCGTTGGACTCTAGCCTGCCTAATTATGTTATTCTTTATTTTTATTATAATTTAATTTGTTGTTAAGCAGTTAACACACTAACAAGGGGCGTTCTCTAATGCATTTGAATGTTAGAAGTATACCGATGAATATAGATAAGCTGAACAGTTAATTACTGTCGCTCGATAACAAGTTTTCGATAATTGGTCTAACAGAAACGTGGCTTAAGGAGGAAACCTTAGACTGATATGAACTTCCAGAATACAAAAGTATTCATCTTACTAGACCCTCCAAAAAAGGAGGAGGAGTATCGTTATACATTCACAACAATTATGATTACGTAGAAAAGCCAAATATTAATATTATGACCGAGCTTATAGAATGTGTTTTTGTTGAGGTTATGTCTCAAACCAGAAAACATAAAAGAAAAATATTGGTCGGTATAGTGTACAGACCCCCAAATACAAGCATTAGTGCATTTACAGAACAAATAACAAATATTGTACGTACATTAAGAATTGAAAACAACCAATGTTATATAATGGGCGATTTTAACATAAATCTGTTAAACTATGATCACCATATGGAAACTCATGATTATGTAGCTGCAGTGTTTTCCAATTGTTTAATACCTCAAATTACGAAGCCCACTAGAATTACACCAACCACAGCCACATTGATAGATATTGATATATTTATAGTAACGACATTATTGGTGAATACAATCAACTTCAAGGAATATTATATTCAGGTATTTCTGACCATTTACCAATATTTATATTAACCACATTAAATAATGATAAACAAGATTATGTAACAATAGAGACTAGAAAATATACTCATCATACTATAGCCTTATTCAAAAGCACCATAGAGTCAACATGTTGGAATGATGTCTATGCATGTAAAGATCCCCAAATAAGTTATACTGAATTTTTAAAGATAATTTCACAGGTGTATAACAAGTCATTCCCCTTTATATACAAAAAGAGTTAAGAAAGAGAAACATAACGCATGGATTATGAACGGGCTTAGAAATTCCATAAAAACGAAGCTCAAACTATATAAGTATTTTCTAAATAAGCCAACTGCATTTAATGAAACCAATTATAAAAGATATAAAAATTAACTAACGCAACTTATTAAAATAGCAGAGCGCTATCATTATCAAAAGGAATTTGACAAGCATAAGAGTGACCTAATAAAATGTGGCAAATTGTTTGAGAAATTATTGGAAAGAAGGCGAAATCACAGCAAAACCAATTTGTTTTAATAAATGGCACTCTATAACACAAGATAGGCAGTTAATAGCTGATAAATTTAATGAATACTTCACGACCATTGGTTCAGAATTAACCAAGGACATTCCAACCGTTACAGAAAAGCCTGAGGATTATCTTGATGGAATTTATAAAAACTCAATGTTTTTAACACCTACAACCACAGATGAGATAAGGATAATCTTAGAGAAATTAAAAACTGCAGTCCTGGATGGGATGGTATAAAACCAGACATCATCAAACAAACATACTCTAGCATGAGTGAACCATTATGCCACATTATAAATTTATCGCTTGACAAAGGATACGTACCATACGAATTAACAATAGCTAATGTAGTGTCGATGTTTTAAAAAGGAGATGCTACGCTAATCAGTAACTATAGACGAATTTCCGTATTACCAGTATTTTCTAAAATATTTGAAACACTTGTATATAGTAGACTAACTAAATATATTGATAAGCATAATATTTTGTCAAATTATCAATATGCATTCAAAAAAGGACATTCTACTTACATGGCTTTAACAATATTAATTGATAAAATAACAAGTGCAATGGACAAAGGAGAACATATAATATGATTTTTTTAGATTTCGCCAAAGCATTTGATACAGTGAACCATGACATTCTATTTAAGAAATTAAACCACTATGGAATAAGAGGAACTGTCTTCCAATGGTTTCAAAGTTATCTATCTAGTAGGAAACAAACAGTAAGAATCAGTGAAACCAATTCTGATCTTAAAAATGTAACTTGCGGTGTGCCACAAGGATCAATATATTAGGTCCCTTAATATTTCTGATCTAAATAAATGATTTAGGTGCTGTGTCACAAATCACCTTTCCGATAATGTATGCAGATGACACTAATATTTTTATCCGAGGGAAAGATTTGCAAAAAAATGGAACACGATTTAAATATTTTAATACAAAATATTTCACTGAGGCTTAAGACTAATCAACTTTCGCTAAATATCAAGAAACATGTACAATGACATTTAGCAATATTCCTAGTGTAAGAAACAGAATGAACAACATTTATATAAATGGGACTCAAATAGACACTGTTAGCCATACCCAATTTCTGGGAGTGATAATATATAATAAAATCAATTGGAATGAACATATAAAATATACATTTAAAAACTATCTAAGAGTGTAGGCATTTTCTGGAAAATCAAGAACAAAGTGAACAAAAAACTTTTAATTAACTTATACTATACCTTCATATACCCTTTTATTATCTATTTTAATATAGTATGGTGAAGAGCCCCAACAATATATTTATCTAAAATTCATATATTGCAGAAACAAATCATTCGCATAAAAAGTCATGTTGAATTCAGAAGTCATACATATGTTTTATTTAAAGCACATCAAATTATGACCATTTATCAACTGAACAAATATGTTACTTGTATATTAATGTACAAACATAACAGGGGTATATGACCAAATATATTTAATGACATGTTCATGATTCACACACCCTCACACAACTACAATTTGAGACAACATATAGCTTACAAAATACCACACTGCAAAACCAATATCAAACAAAATACACTCACTTACGTTGGTCCAAAACTATGGAATACTGTTATTATGAAGAATCATATTGATAATTGTACGTCTATTAGTATATTCAAAAAGGCAATGAAACAATACATCTGGAGAATATATTAACAAGAAACACTGCACACTTAGGATACATTGGCACAATTTAATATAATTGTATGTATGAATAATTTTGAATAGCATAGCTAATAGCTAATTGACAAAATGTATCATCGTGTTTTTACGATATTTATTTGATTAACTGTGGTATGTTGGCATCAGCAAAATTGCACCAAGGTGGCATACATGTTTTGTTATTAATTGAAAAAAGGAATTATAAGCAGTTTGCTTCTTTCCTGCTTATTGTTGATTTTCTATCCTGATTTGTATGTATACTTCATGTGTTTGTATTCGATATTGTTTCTGACAATCAATCAATAAAGCAATTGTGTTGTGTTGTTAACATAACCCTGGTGATTTCACAAAATAAACGAACGTATATACATGTATATATATAAAAGGTGAATGACAATTTTCTTCAATCGACACTGTTTTTCACAACTCTGATAACTTATTTAATGTACGATATGTATTCACTATATATATATATATATATATATATATATATATATATATATATATATATATATATATATATATATATATATATATATATATATATATATATATAGTGAATACATATCGTACATTAAATAAGTTATCAGAGTTGTGAAAAACAGTGTCGATTGAAGAAAATTGTCATTCACCTTTGACATGGGTGTGTCACACAAAATTAGCGACATAAATGTAAAAAAGCAGGGTACATTCGCTTTCTCATATTATGTGAAACTATGCACTTTATACATTAATTGAACATGTAAAGTAAAAAAGGTCAAAACATACAACGTGAAATTTAGGAAACACGCAACATTTTTGTTTGAAACGACGTTTCTCTAGTTCCAAACTGAGCATTATGCCCAAGACAGTGGGTCACACCAAGTCACATGCTTAACTTGAGCTCCTAGAGTCAACTGAACTGAAATCACTCTGACGGACCAGTACCTGCTGCTAATATAGACTTAGTCAGTAATTGTAGCGGTGTCACATCTGTCACGAGCGTAATGAGTGGTATGAGCGGATAAATGACCGAATATGACGTCATTACGTATGTGCAATATGCAGCGTACAGGGGACGCTGTGAGAAGGAAACGATTCGCCACCTGTCCCCGGCTGGATGTGAACACTGCCCTATTTTATAACGCCATTGATTTAGTTAATTACACAATTTTATATTTTAATTCATAGTTAAACAATTACAGACCAGGAAACCCATTGACATATACAATTAGTTCACCGGTATGGTGCCAGGTCGACGCTGCTATTCACTTTGTAAGCAGTGTAGACTATTCCAAGATGATTACATTTTTTGAATAAAATAAAATGTACAATACTATTTTTAGATGACGGTTTTCTTGACAATGTAGCAGCCATCTTTGGCGTCCATATATATTTGGAATGCAAAAAGACCACTTTCAGTTGACCATTTTTAAACAATTATAATTAATTATATTATTCACCCATCAACTAGATTTGAAAAATGGACCAGAGACAGTATTGGTGACCATTTTAAAACTTGTATCAAAAATTTAACGATTCACATCAAAATGCGTCTTAATCTGCTAAGCTTCTATGACAATAATGTTAATGATGGTATTCGTCCTACAGCAGTAGTATAGTAGGTGCTTATCATCACCCCCTTGAAGCGAAGCGTTGCGGGTGGAAGGTGGAATTCCACTGGTGGAAGGTGGAAGGTCAAAGGTCACGTGACAAGATCCAGGTCAAAGGTCAAGTGGTGCCACCAGGAGGATATGTCATGAACCAGGGTCGCCACCTGGCGGATAGGTCATGCACTAGTGGCGCCCTCTTACGGACAAGTTACGAACTAGTACTGTCCAAATTCGTGCGTCTTATTTTTTAAAGTGTCGTCACCTGGCGGATAGGTCATGCAATAGTGGTGCCCTCTTACGGACAAGTCAGGAACTAGAACTGTCCAAATTCGTGTATTTTAATTTTAAAGTGTCGCCACCTGGCGGATAGGTCATGCACTAGTGACGCCCTCTTACGGACAAGTCACGAACTAGTACTGTTCAAATTCGTGCGTCTTATTTAAAAAAGGGCGCCCTCTGGCGGATAGGTCGTGTACGAGTGGCGCACTCTTACGGACAAGTCACGAACTAGTACTGTTCAAATTCGTGCGTCTTATTTTTGAAAAGGGTCAAAATGGCGTTAGGGGTCGTGTACCGTCCACTCGCGGACAGATGACGAATTACAAACTAGGTGAAACAACAAGTGGAGTCATGTGGCGGATATGAATTCAGCTAATACCCCATAAATACGGTGTCTTATTTTTTAAACTGCTTTTAAAAATAGTCAAGAGGTCAAGAGTCTAACCTGGCGAGCGTTTTCATTGGCTGTTGCACACGAAGAGGAGTTTTCATTGGCTGTTGCGGAGAAGGTAGGAAATGGTTTTTTTGGAGGCAGTTTTCTAGGAGCAATACCTTTAACCAAATTGGGTTTTAACATTGTTTTAATCAAAAGGCTTTATGAAAAAAACGAATACGACTTTGTCTCATGATATGGAACGGAGAAAGGTAAACGGTTAAAAATTACTGTATTAAACTATACCAAAACATACCTTAACACAGCACCCTATGGTAGACCTGTCGCCGGTTCAACGGTAGGTTGTTAGGCAACCAGCAGTAAATAAAAACAATGTAATACATTGTATCTGTCACATAGTGGCGGTACGTTCACAAGTCTGAACACGTTTATTCATATGGCGGGTCTCACTACATGTCCAGTATGGAGCACACACCGATCACGTTCTGCACGTAGGCAACTTACATTTGTCGTTGTGCAACCAATACACACGACGGTAGGAGAGTTTTATGTCACGCGCAAGCTATACCTTCCGTTTAAATGACGATTCCTACCATGTGAAAAACACAACTTCCATCAAAATGTCGGGTCACGTCAGGACCATAACACAATTTCTTGCAAAATTATACATTCAATCATAGTGATAACGTTAAAAACTAGTACCATTTAACGTTTCCACGCAATAACCCTGTCAACTTTTCTTATTTCAGTGAGCCAGTGTGCTAACCTCCTTCCATTCCGAAACATTTCACCGTTTCATTGCGTTAGACAGGTGGTGTTTTTACAAATTTAACTAAGTCATTCTTGTAACTTGTAGTAAAATAGTATATTTTTCTATTCTACGCTATAACATTGTCGTGTTTTTCATATTTTACTAACTCCATGTGCCAACTTTGTACCATTTCGCAACTTTTTTAGCGTTTCACCTCCATCACATTGTCAATTTTACATGTTTTTAGTGTTTACATGCCATAAATTTGTCAAGTTTTTCATATTTTACTAAATACATGTGCCAACTTTGAACCATTTCACAACTTTTTCAGCGTTTCACCGCTATCACTTTGTCAATTTTACGTGTTTTTAGTGTTTACATGCCATAAATTTGTCAAGTTTTTCATATTTTACTAACTACATGTGCCAACTTTGAACCATTTCACAACTTTTTCAGCGTTTCACCGCCATCACTTTGTCAATTTTACTTGGTTTTAGTGTTTACATGCCATAACTTTATCAAGTTTTTCATATTTTACCAACTCCATGATAACAACATAACGTAACATAAAGCAATATAATAAAATTAAATAACATAAAATAATATAACACAACATAATAAAATAAAATAAAATAACATAACATAACATAAATAATTGTGATATAATATAACATAATGTAACAGAAAGCAACACAATAAAATTACATAATATAAAATAATATAACACAATAAAATTACATAATATAAAATAATATAACACAACAAAATAAAATAAAATAATATAACATAACATAAAGCAACATAATAAAATAAAATAAGATAATACAAATTAAAGTAAAATAAAATAACATGAACAAAAACAAATTAATATAACAAAACATAAAATGAAATAAGACGAAATAAAATAAATTAATATAACATAACAGAACATCACATAATGCAATATAACATAAAGAAACATAATAAAATAAAATAACATGAAATATAGAACATAACATACAGCATGTTAAATAAAATAGAATATATAACAGAACAGAACAGAACATAACATAACATAATATGATGTAACGTATCATCATTTAAAATAAGGCAATATCATAATATTAAATAACATAAAGTAATATAACACATCATAAAATGAAATCAGGCGAAATAAAATAAAGTAAAATAATATAACAACAGAACATAATATAACATAACATAATATAATATCACAAAATAAAGTAAAATAAAGCAACATAATATAATAAAATAACACAAAATAATATAACACATCATAAAATAAAATAACATAACATAACATAAAGCAACATAATAAAATAATTTTACAAAATAAAATACAAAACAGAAAGTTTACAAACACATTATGTTTATAAAACAAAAAGTTTACACACAGGTTATGTTTACAAAACAAAAATGTAGACAGAAGTTATGTTGTCAAAACAAAACAAAAGTTTACAAACACGTTATGTTTACAAAACAAAACAATACAAAACAGAAAGTTTACAAACACGTTATATTTATAAAACAAAAATGTACAGAGAAGTTATGTTTATAAAAGATAAAACTAAAGTTTACAAACACGTTATGTTTACAAAACAAAATACAAAACAGAAAGTTTACAAACACGTTGTTTACAAAACAAAAATAAAATAAAAAGTTTACAGGCAAGTTATGTTTACAAAACAAAATACAAAACAGAAAATTTACAAACACGGTATGTTTATAAAACAAAAAGTTTACATAGAAGTTATGTTTACAAAACAAAAGTTTTATAAACACGTTATGTTTACAAAACAAAATAAACAGTTTACAGGCAAGTTATGTTTACAAAACAAAAGTTTACAAAAACGTTATTTTTACAAAACAAAAATTTACAGAGATGTTATGTTTACAAAACAAAACAAAAGTTTACAAACACGTTATGTTCACAAAGCAAAATACATAACATATTTGACTAAGTCGGCGTGTCAACTTTGAACCATTTCACAACTATTTAGTGTTTCACAGCGGTGAATTTGTCAATTTCACGTAGTTTTAGTGTTTACATGCTATAGCTTTGTCAAGTTTTTTTCATATTTTACTTAGTAGCTAACCTCGTTCCATTTCGTAACGTTTCACCGTACATTGCGTTAGACAGGTAGTGTTTTCACAAATTTAACTAAGTTATGCTTGTAACATGCAGTGAAATGGAATATTTTTCGGTTTCGACGCCATAAACTTGTCGAGTTTTCATATTTTACTAAGTCAGCGTGGCAACTGTGTACCATTTCACACCTTTTCAGCGTTTCACCGCGATGTCTTTGGCAATTTCACGGAGTTTTAGTGATCACATCAGATAACTTTGTCAAGTTGTTCCATATTTTACTTAGTCGGTTTGCTAACCTCATTCCATTTCGTAACTTTTCACCGGACATTACGTTACACAGGTGATGTTTTCGCAAATTTAACTAAGTTATTCTTGTAAATTGTAGTAAAATGAAATATGTTTCTGTTTCCACGCAATAAACTTGTCAACTTTCCATATTTTACTATGTCTGCGCTCCAACTTTGTACCATTTCACTACTTTTCAGCGTTTCACCACGATGACTTTGTCAATTTGACGTATTTTTCTAAGTCATCTTGGTACTTCCATAATCTTCTGTGGAAAAACTTTGGCACTTTCTATCATACACCGTGAACAATCTAGAACAATCTTGGGTTGCGACGTCACTTCTTTAAAAACGTATACCACCTAGCAGATAACTCTGACACTACGTTAGACGCGAGCCCCATCTAGCGGGCAAAACAGCCACTAATTTGGGTTTGATATAGAAAACTATGGCTTCGACTATATCCATAACAGAAATTCTTGTAAAATGGTGGCTTCGGTCACAGTCATAACGTAACTTTTAGAGTTTTGGGATGAAAACCTTATTAAATATTCGTGTTTTACTAAGTCTGTGTGCTAACTTCGTAGCATTTCGTAACGTTTTACCGTTTCATTGCGTAGACAGATGGTGTTTTTACAATTTTAACCAAGTTACTATTGTAACCTGTAGTAAAATAGAATATTGAATCTGTTTCCACGTGATAACTTAGTCAAGTTTTTCATATTTTACTTAGTCGGTGTCCCAATTTTGTACCATTTCACAACCTTTCTCCGTTTCACCGCCATGACTTTGTCACTTTGACGTATTTTTCTAAGTCATCTTGTTACTTTCATAACCTTCTGTGGGAAAACGTTGACACTTTCTATCATAAACCGAGAAGCATGGTGGGTTTTGTTTACGACACACATCATTTTCCTAACCAAATCTAAAACAATCTAGAACAAAAATGTTGGGTTGCCACGTCACTTCTTTGAAAACTGGTACAATCTAGCGTATAACTGTGACACTACGTTAGACGCGAGCCCCATTTAGCGGACAAAACAGCCACTAATTAGGGTTTGACATAGAAAACGATGGCTTCGACTACTTCCGTAACATAATTTCTTGTAAAATGGCGGCGTCGGTCACAGTCATGACATACCTTTTTGTGTTTTGAGGCCATAACCTTGGCAAATATTCGTATTTTACTTAAGTCAACGTGGAAATGTCATAACATTTGGCGAGTTAACTAGATAGAAAGAGGAATCTGTCCACTTCATGCCATATTCGTATCATAACTTCTACAATAAATGGGCTCCTACCACGTGTAAAACGTAACTTCCGTAAACAATGAATCTTCCGGTCACGTGCAAAAACATAACCTCCATAAACAGGATGATACCTCTCACGTGTAAAACAAAACGTCCGGGGAAAATGGTGGTGTCGACCACAGCAATGACATAACTTAACGTTTTGATGTGATAATTATGTCAAGTGTTCGTATTTTACTAAGTCATTATCGTAAATTCCCAACCAAATCTAGAAAAAATGTTGGTTTGTTACAAAATATTCGGTTGCCACCTCACTACGCTAGACGCTAACCCCACCATAACCTTAACGCACGCTACATTACACGCCGGCACCATCTAACAGAATACCTTAACGCTACATACACGCAAGCACCATCTAGCGGATAACCTTAACGCTACATTAGACATCAGCGCCATCTAGCGCATAACCTTAACGCATGCTACATTACACGCCGGCACCATCTAGCGGAATACGTTAACGCAACATTACACGCAAGCACCATCTAGCGGATAACCTTAACGCTACATTAGACATCAGCGCCATCTAGCGGATAACATTAACACTACATTATACCCCAGCGCCTTCTAGCGGATAACATTAACACTACATTAGACGCCAGCTCCATCTAGCGGATAATCCTAACACTACACTAGACGCCAGCGCCATCTTGCGGCCAAACAACAACTAACTAGGGATAGACACAGACAAAAGGTGGGGTTAACTGATCAAAAATTGCTGTTTTTTATATTATACATCACCCCCCCCCCCGACAAAAACACAGTTAACCCCAATTTTTTTCTGTGTCTAACCCTAGTTAGTTGTTGTTGATTTGATCACTAAAACTACGTGAAATTGCCAAAGTCATCGCGGTGAAACGCTGAAAAGTTGTGAAATGGTACAAAGTTGGCACGCCGATTTAGTAAAATATGAAAACACGACAAGATTATCGCGTCGAAACAGAAAAATATATTCCATTTTACTACAAGTTACAAGAATAACTTAGTTAAATTCGTGAAAACACCACCAGTCTAACGCAATGTACGGCGAAAAAGTTACGAAATGGAACGAGGTTAGCATACCGATTAAGTAAATATGAAAAAACATTGACAAAGTTATCGCATGTAAACACTAAAACTACGTCAGAGTGACAAAGTCATCGCGGTGAAACGCTGAAAAGTTGTGAAATGGTTCAAAGTTGACTTAGTAAAATATGTTATGTATTTTGCTTTGTGAACATAACGTGTTTGTAAACTTTTGTTTTGTTTTGTAAACATAACATCTCTGTAAATTTTTGTTTTGTAAAAATAACGTGTTTCTAAACTTTTGTTTTGTAAACATAACTTGTCTGTAAACTTCTTATTTTGTTTTGTAAACATAACGTGTTTGTAAAACTTTTGTTTTGTAAACGTGTTTGTTTTGTAATGTTTTGTAAAAATAACTTGTGTGTAGTTTTTTTGTTTTATAAATATAACGTGATTGTAAACTTTCCGTTTTGTATTGTTATGTTTTGTAAATATAACTTGTCTGTAAATTTTTGTTTTGTAAACATAACGTGTTTGTAAACTTTTGTTTTGTAAACATAACTTGCCTGTAAACTGTTTATTTTATTTTGTAAACATAACGTGTTTGTAAAACTTTGTTTTGTAAACATAACTTGTATGTAAACTTTTTGTTTTATAAACATAACGTGTTTGTAAACTTTTTGTTCTGTATTTTGTTTTGTAAACATAACTTGCCTGTAAACTTTTTATTTTGTTTTTGTTTTGTAAATATAACGTGTTTGTAAACTTTCAGTTTTGTATTTTGTTTTGTAAACATAACTTGTTTGTAAACTTTTGTTTTGTTTTATAAACATAATTCCTCTGTACATTTTTGTTTTATAAATATAACGTGTTTGTAAACTTTCTGTTTTGTATTGTTTTGTTTTGTAAACATAACTTGTTTGTAAACTTTTGTTTTTTTGTAAACATAACTTCTCTCTACATTTTTGTTTTGTAAACATAACCTGTGTGTAAACTTTTTGTTTTATAAACATAACGTGTTTGTAAACTTTCTATTTTGTATTTTGTTTGTAAAATTATTTTATTATGTTGCTTTATGTTATTTTATGTTATTTGTGTTTGTAAACTTTTGTTTTGTAAACATAACTTGCCTGTAAACTGTTTATTTTGTTTTGTAGACATAACGTGTTTGTAAAATTTTGTTTTGTAAACATAACTTGTCTGTAAACTTTTTGTTTTATAAACATAACGTGTTTGTAAACTTTTGTTCTGTATTTTGTTTTGTAAACATAACTTGCCTGTAAACTTTTTATTTTGTTTTTGTTTTGTAAACATAACGTGTTTGTAAACTTTCAGTTTTGTATTTTGTTTTGTAAACATAACGTGTTTGTAAACTTTAGTTTTGTTTTATAAACATAATTCCTCTGTACATTTTTGTTTTATAAATATAACGTGTTTGTAAACTTTCTGTTTTGTATTGTTTTGTTTTGTAAACATAACTTGCCTGTAAACTGTTTATTTTGTTTTGTAGACATAACGTGTTTGTAAAACTTTTGTTTTGTAAACATAACTTGTCTGTAAACTTTTTGTTTTATAAACATAACGTGTTTGTAAACTTTTGTTTTGTATTTTGTTTTGTAAACATAACGTGTTTGTAAACTTTAGTTTTGTTTTATAAACATAATTCCTCTGTACATTTTTGTTTTATAAATATAACGTGTTTGTAAACTTTCTGTTTTGTATTGTTTTGTTTTGTAAACATAACTTGTTTGTAAACTTTTTCTTTTATAAACATAACGTGTTTGTAAACTTTCTATTTTGTATTTTGTTTGTAAAATTATTTTATTATGTTGCTTTATGTTATTTTATGTTATTTGTGTTTGTAAACTTTTGTTTTGTAAACATAACTTGCCTGTAAACTGTTTATTTTGTTTTGTAGACATAACGTGTTTGTAAAACTTTTGTTTTGTAAACATAACTTGTCTGTAAACTTTTTGTTTTATAAACATAACGTGTTTGTAAACTTTTGTTCTGTATTTTGTTTTGTAAACATAACTTGCCTGTAAACTTTTTATTTTGTTTTTGTTTTGTAAACATAACGTGTTTGTAAACTTTCAGTTTTGTATTTTGTTTTGTAAACATAACGTGTTTGTAAACTTTAGTTTTGTTTTATAAACATAATTCCTCTGTACATTTTTGTTTTATAAATATAACGTGTTTGTAAACTTTCTGTTTTGTATTGTTTTGTTTTGTAAACATAACTTGCCTGTAAACTGTTTATTTTGTTTTGTAGACATAACGTGTTTGTAAAACTTTTGTTTTGTAAACATAACTTGTCTGTAAACTTTTTGTTTTATTAACATAACGTGTTTGTAAACTTTTGTTTTGTATTTTGTTTTGTAAACATAACGTGTTTGTAAACTTTAGTTTTGTTTTATAAACATAATTCCTCTGTACATTTTTGTTTTATAAATATAACGTGTTTGTAAACTTTCTGTTTTGTATTGTTTTGTTTTGTAAACATAACTTGTTTGTAAACTTTTTCTTTTATAAACATAACGTGTTTGTAAACTTTCTATTTTGTATTTTGTTTGTAAAATTATTTTATTATGTTGCTTTATGTTATTTTATGTTATTTGTGTTTGTAAACTTTTGTTTTGTAAACATAACTTGCCTGTAAACTGTTTATTTTGTTTTGTAGACATAACGTGTTTGTAAAACTTTTGTTTTGTAAACATAACTTGTCTGTAAACTTTTTGTTTCATAAACATAACGTGTTTGTAAACTTTTGTTCTGTATTTTGTTTTGTAAACATAACTTGCCTGTAAACTTTTTATTTTGTTTTTGTTTTGTAAACATAACGTGTTTGTAAACTTTCAGTTTTGTATTTTGTTTTGTAAACATAACGTGTTTGTAAACTTTAGTTTTGTTTTATAAACATAATTCCTCTGTACATTTTTGTTTTATAAATATAACGTGTTTGTAAACTTTCTGTTTTGTATTGTTTTGTTTTGTAAACATAACTTGTTTGTAAACTTTTTTTTTTTGTAAACATAACTTCTCTCTACATTTATGTTTTGTAAACATAACCTGTGTGTAAACTTTTTGTTTTATAAACATAACGTGTTTGTAAACTTTCTGTTTTGTATTTTGTTTGTAAAATTATTTTATTATGTTGCTTTATGTTATTTTATGTTATTTTATGATGTTGTGTTATATTATTTTGTGTTATTTTATTATATTATGTTGCTTTATTTTACTTTATTTTGTTATATTATATTATGTTATGTTATGTTCTGTTCTGTTGTTATATTATTTTACTTTATTTTATTTCGCCTTATTTAATTTTATGATGTGTTATATTACTTTATGTTATTTAATATTATGATGTTGCCTTATTTAAAATTATGTTATGTTACATCATATTATGTTATGTTATGTTCTGTTCTGTTACATAGTTTATTTAATTTAACATGCTGTATGTTATGTTCTATATTTTATGTTATTTTATTTTATTATGTTTCTTTATGTTATATTACATTATGTGATGTTCTGTTATGTTATATTACTTTATTTTACTTCGTCTTATATGAAAAACTTGACAAATTTATGGCACGTAAACACTAAAAACACGTAAAATTGACAAAGTAATGGCGGTGAAACGCAAAAAAAGCTGCGAAATGGTAAAAAGTTGGCACATGGAGTTAGTAAAATATGAAAAGCTTGACGAAGTTATGGCATGTAAACACTAAAAACACGTAAAAGTGACTAAGTGATGGCGGTGAAACGATGACAAAAGTTGTAAAATGGTACAAAGTTGGCCCACCGAGTTAGTAAAATATGAAAAACATGACAAAGTGATGCCATGTAAACACAAAAACACATACAATTGACAAAGTGATGGCGGTGAAACGCTGATAAAGTTGCGAATTTGTACAAAGTTGGCACACCGAGTTAGTAAAATATGAAAAACCTGACAAAGTTATGACATGTAAACACTAAAAAATACGTACAATTGACAAAGTGATGGTGGTGAAACGCTGAAAAAGTTACGAAATGGTACAAAGTTGGCACACCGAGTTAATAAAATATGAACAACTTGACAAAGTTATGACATGTAAACACTAAAAACACTTACAATTGACAAAGTGATGGCGGTGAAACGATGTTGTAAAGTAAAGTTGTAAAATGGTACAAAGTTGGCACATGGAGTTAGTAAAATATGAAAAACACGACAATGTTATAGCGTAGAATAGAAAAATATAGTATTTTACTACAAGTTACAAGAATGACTTGTAAATTTGTAAAAACACCACCTGTCTAACGCAATGAAACGGTGAAATGTTTCGGAATGGAAGGAGGTTAGCACACTGGCTCACTGAAATAAGAAAAGTTGACAGGGTTATTGCGTGGAAACGTTAAATGGTACTAGTTTTTAACGTTATCACTACGATTGAATGCGTAATTTTGCAAGAAATTGTGTTATGGTCCTGATGTGACCCGACATTTTGATGGAAGTTGTGTTTTTCACATGGTAGGAAGCGTCATTTTAACGGAAGGTATGGTTTGCGCGTGACATAAAACTCTCCTACCGTCGTGTTTATTGGTTGCACAACGACAAATGTAAGTTGTCTACCTGCAGAACGTCATCGGTGTATGCTCCATACTGGACATGTAGTGAGACCCGCCATATGAATAAACGTGTTCAGACTTGTGAACGGACCGCCACTATGTGACAGATACAATGTATTTTTGTTATTTACTGCTGGTTGCCTAACAACCTACCGTTGAACCGGCGACAGGTCTACCATAGGGTGCTGTGTTAAGGTATGTTTTGGTATAGTGTAATACAGTAATTTATTACCGTTTACCTTTCTCCGCTCCATGTCATGAGACAAAGTCGTATTCGTTTTTTTCATATAGCCTTTTCATTAAAACAATGTTAAAACCCAATTTGATTAACGGTATTGCTCCTACAAAACTGCCCCCAAAAAACCCATTTCCTACCTTATCCGCAACAGCCAATGAAAACTCCTCTTCGTGTGCAACAGCCAATGAAAACGCTCGCCAGGTTAGCCTCTTGACCTGTTGACTATTTTTAAAAGCAGTTTAAAAAATAAGACACGTACTTATGGGGTATTAGCTGAATTCATATCCGTCACATGACTCCGCTTGTTGTTTCACCTTGTTTGTAATTCGTCATCTATCCGCGAGTGGACGGTACGCGACCCCTAACGCCATTTTGACCCTTTAAAAAAATAAGACGCACGAATTTGAACAGTACTAGTTCGTAACTTGTCCGTAAGAGGACGCCACTAGTACACGGCCTATTCGCCAGAGAGCGCCCTTTAAAAAAGTAAGACGCACGAATTTGACCAGTACTAGTTCGTGACTTGTCCGTAAGAGGGCGCCACTAGCACACGGTATATTCGCCAGGGGGCGCCTTTAAAAAATAAGACGCACGAATTTGGACAGTACTAGTTCGTGACTTGTCCATAAGAGGGCGCCACTAGGGCATGACCTATACGCCAGGTGGCGACACTGGTTCATGGCCTATCCGCCATGTGGCACCACGTGACCTTTGACCTTGATCTTGTCACGGGACCTTTGACCTTCCACCTTGCACCAGTGGAATTCCACCTTCCACGCGCAACGCTCCGCTTCAAGGGGGTGCTGATAAGCACCTACTACACTACTTACAGCAATGCGCAAAATTTGGAGTAAAATGCCATTATTCTCTTGGAAACATAGCGGAATTGGTGCCGCTCTTAATAAGCAGATGTCTAATAATCTGCTCCAAGTAAAATGTGTGTACATTCTGCCACACAGCAAACATTTTGAGTCATATATTGGCGTTGCATAAATAAACTACCTCTGTAACGTAGTCCTCTGTGAGAAGATTTGCTATGTTAACCAGTATTACACTTACGCAATCACTAGTTTATCAAACAACTGGTAGATACGTGTATATATACACACACACACACACACACACACACACACACACACACACACACACATATATATATATATATATATATATATATATATATATATATATATAAAGTTCCCGGGGCGAAATTAATGGCTCATTACGTATTTTTGAAGGTTGCCGCTTTCCGATTTGACAATATACACATACACACACACTCACACACACACACACACATATATATATATATATATATATATATATATATGTGTGTGTGTGTGTGTGTGTGTGTGTGTGTGTGTGTGTGTGTGTGTGTGTGTGTGTGTGTGTGTGTGTGTGTGTGTGTGTGTGTATTTTGTCTAATCGGAAAGCGGCAACCTAGACCTTTATCTAACTTGCCTACTCGACAAATAACATCTGTTCTGCATCTTATTAATTGAACATATCTTCGTCAGTTCGATATAAATAATGCGTTATAAAAATACTGAACATTTAAAATATGCCATTGCATCATACGCACCAGAGAAAACTGTCAACATTAAATCGAAATATGTATTTCGGAATGTTTGGATGACTACAGGACAAATGAAATCGTCTTTCACCTCAAATAAGCTGTTTCAGAAATGTATTGGCAAACCTAAGACACATTCTGCCCACATAATTAAAATAAGTTAAAACAAATTGCAAAAACAACTTCCTATGCTAATCAATTAAACGCATTCAAGAATGACTCTAAAACATGGAATCTACTAAAGACATAATTGTGAAAAATAACGATAAATCTGGTATTTCTTTATATTTCAAACATAATAAGGTTATTATTAAAGATCCTGTCCAAATATCTAATACGTTTTGTAATTTCTTTAAAATGTTGGTTAAAACCACGCCACTGCAATACGTCAATCCAAAAAGTAATTTATATAATATCTTAAGAATTACGCTAAACATAATTCAAATAATCTGATTATGAGCCAATCCGATGCAAGTGAGATCAGGCAAATAATAATGTCACTACCACCCAAGAAAAGTACAAGTTATAACAATATGAGTCTGCTAGTCATAAAATTATTTGTTGAGAAATTAGTTACACCTTTATGTCTTTAATAAACATGTCAATGTCTGAGGGAATAGTACCGGATAAATTGAAAATTGCGAAAATTACATATGTCCATAAGTCAAATGCTAAAGATGAGTTTTCCAATTATATACATATATCAGTGTTACCCTCAATTTCTAAAATATATAAAATATATTTTTAACTTTATTGATACAAATAAAGTATAAAAAAATAACCAAAATGGTGTTCGTGAAAAACATTCAACAATAAATGCTATAACCGCGCTTATTAATGACTTTATATAAGCTGTGGGAAATAAAGAACCTGTTCTTTGTGTGTATGGAATGATACATTCGATACAATTGATCACTGAATCTTATTATATAAACTTGAATTTCATGGAACAAGGGGTACTTCTCTGGAATGGTCTAAACGATACCTGTCAAATCAAAAACAAAATGTTAAATATAATAATAATGATTCACATCAGAGGGACATCACTTACGATGTCCCGCAGGTGTCTATACTTGGTCCGCTGCTGTTTATTATGTACATCAATTACCTCCCCTGACAATAAACGATATTATTTGCTGATGACAGTACCATATACATGATTGGAAAACAAATAACTATAATATATAAGTTATGAACAATGAACTTCAAGCATTAGCCGACTGGTTTCGCGCAAATAAACTAACTCTAAAGAAATTCAAAGCAAAATGCATATTATTATGTAGGTCCCCTCCTCCTGAGAATGAAGAACAAATCGTAACAATGTATAATACAATTATCCAGCGTATGAAGTGTGTGCAATTTTGATGTCTACACATTTATGAACGATCTGATTAGCGTAAACACATACTCAAATGCAAAAATAAACCAACCAGTGCTTTATACACAATAACTACAGTTAACAGCTACGTCCTATGTCCGACCTTAAAACAATGTATTTAATTTACCCCAACTTGACATATAGAATCATTTTGTAGGGGTGCACAAAAACTTCCTTGACATTATTTATTATCCAACACAATCAGTTCGTTCCATACTAAATATTAATTATTGGAAACATTATCACCCATCTTTCTGTGCTCTGTCTATATGTATATATATATATATGTATGTATATGTATGTATGTATGTATGTATGTATGTATGTATGTATGTATGTATGTATGTATGTATGTATGTATGTATGTGTGTATGTATGTATGTCTGTCTGTCTGTCTATCTATCTATATATATATATATATTATATATATATATATATTTTGTTGTTGTTCAAAGTTAAACAGTTAATCATTTGCCTATTAATTGATTAGTTTATAATAGTTGATATTCCGCACAGCTAAGATTACTGACTGGTGTAATTATTTGTTATTCTTGCTGTTGTGGATAATCTATAAAGTAGGTCACATTTAGGTGGTAGGGGCTATAAAATTGAAAATTAGTAAACGAACGTAATTAAAAACAGGTGTACACGGCTTTATTACGATGCATACCAAAGTGTGGGATATAACATTTGCCAAATGGCGTGACGTAGTTTATGGTCGGCGCCAGATGAAATCACAATGGTAAGACTATAGTAATATCATAGCGTGTAATCGACGAAATGACGAAGATGATTGCCATGACAAAGACTCACCTTGCATAATCTACGTTGCATTCAGGGACGGTCACTTGAAGTTGCTCATAAATTTGATAATATGGGACGGCAACGGCCAGCACGCCGTAAAAAACCGACTCGCCTTCCCTAACGAGCAGATTATGTGTATATCAGTTAAAACTGCCTACACAAAATACATATATTAGGGTTTGATTTAATCATTCCTACATAGCTATGCATATTTTCTGTAAATGTTATTTCTTTATTGATACTCAAGGTCTTAGACCCATTGCTGGCTGCATTCGTGTTGTTTTCGAATCGAAAAGGTACTAATAATCTGAATATCGTTCTTGCATACACCGGGCACATTAGATTTAACAAGATTTAACAAGATTGCCACCTAGAGAATCAACTCTAGATGGCAGGTGGACAAGGAAGCTGTTTGGCTTATCGAGAGTCCAACCTATCTATCTAAGTATACCCTGCCCGTCTTAGGTATATGTCAATTTTATTTTTAAACATATTAACACTTCTAGCACCTACACAATCAGCTGATAATTTGTTCCATTCGTTTACTATTCTTTGGGAAAATGAAAATTTTCTAATATCTAGTCTACACTGCTTCTTTGCTAATGCAACTCCATGTCCTCTAGTCCTTCTCTCTTCCTTGACCGTGAAAAAAATATTTCTGTCAATATTTTCATACCCATTCAATATTTTAAAAACCTCAATCTGATCTCCTCTCAATCTTCTGGTTTCTAGTGTTGTTAGACCACATTCTTTTAGACGCATTTCATAACTAATATTCCTGAGTTTTGGTATCATTTTTGTTGCTCTCCTTTGTACTCTTTCTAGCATATCAATATCCTTCTTGCGATATGGCCTCCATGCTTGTATACAATATTCTAAATGAGGCCTAACTATTGTTTTATAAAGCGGTATTATTAGTTCTTTTTCTTTGTATACTATATTTCGCCTAATTAATCCAAGAATTTGGTTTGCCTTCGCTGCTGCAATTCCACACTGCTCTGATACCTTCATGTCAGCACTAATGGTTAGACCTAAGTCCTTTTCCTTTACAGTAGTATTTAGTACAGTACCACCCATTGTATATTGTGCATTTTCATTCCCATGTCCTGTGTGGAGGCACTTACACTTTCCAAAGTTAAACAGCATTTGCCATTTCTCAGACCATTCTATCAACTTATTTAGATCATCTTGTAAATGCTGTCTATCTGCATCACTTTTTATTTTCCTAAACACTTTTGTGTCGTCCGCAAACTTCAACACCTTGCTTGTTATGTCATCATCCAAATCATTGATATATATTAAGAATAAAATAGGTCCCAATACTGATCCTTGCGGTACTCCACTCAAAACAGATTTCCAATTTGAAACCTCCCCATCAACTACTACTCTTTGTCTTCTATCAATAAGCCATTTTTCTATCCAGTTAATCATACTATTTCCTATGCCATGGGCCTTTAGTTTAAGTAGTAATCTTTGGTGTGGCACTTTGTCAAAGGCTTTTTTAAAATCTAAGTAGATTATATCTACTGGTGATACATTATGACTACAACACACATTATTTCTCATAAATAACCTTGCATACACATCCATGCATAAACGCAGGCAGTTTCTCTGTATATCTCTTCTCTCCCGCTGCCTCTCGCTCACATACAGACAGGCTCAATAATAAATAATATCTTGCTCACTTCTAGCAATACATTACATGAGGACTATTTACAACAACAAAACCACTAACTAACACCACACACTAGTGTTCTTCAATATCGTTGTAGATGTAACACATTAAGTACTTTTACAATCATTTATCGTCTGTCCTGTCTCGATATCTGACATAGTTACCTTCCATGAATGAACGATTGTTATAATATTATGCAGCCAAATTAATCACCCTCTCCGTTTCCTCTACATGGTTGAATTGAGATATATTAATGTTGGACCACTCGCTATGTTCTTTCTCTTAATAACTTCCTCTCCGCAGACGTCTCATTTCACACTGTTCCCATCTCATTCTTTTTCCTGCGTCGTTAGGCTGTGCTGTGTTTGCTCCACATTCATCCTTGTCATGCGGTCAGCTCTTCTTATCCGACTTCTCACAGTTGGTGATTTGTTTCTGTCCCCTATTATCATGTTTCTTTTCTAATTATGTTGTTTTTCGTACTTTGCCATTTTGTTGTTGCTTTTCTATATACAAACCATGTGTGATACCCGCTCTCGGAACTTTCCTTTAAACGTAGTCGACATTTTTGTGTTCATCAATTTCCCTGGTTTCCAATACACGCTACTTCTATATGCCCTAAATTAATGTTCAGTCCATGGTTAGGTGGATAGTGAATGGACAATTGCAAATTGTCCACTGGACAACTGCTGCTTGCCAGATAATATTTTCATATTACTATGTGTGAAAAGGAATCATCAGCATCCTCAATGCGCAGGCATAGTGCCACATGGTTTGGCGAAAACCTCATCATGCTGTTCCCACATGTCTAGCTTGCGCTATCCTCTGCCAGATGGTACCTTTCCAGCAGTCATCTAGTGCGTCTCACCATCGTCTCGCCGGTCTTCCTCTAGGCCTTTTCCATTCGTAGGGCTTCCAGGTGGTGATACGCGATGTCCATCTGTTATCTCATATTCTGCTGATGTGCCCTGCCCATGTCCACATCCGTCTTCTGACTTGTTCAATTATAAGCGTGAGCTTTGTCTTTTCTATTACCGAGGTGTTTGCTTGTTTTTTCTGTCCAGCTATGTAATGCTTAACATATTTAATTCCATATTTGTTTGTGCGGGTGCTAGTTTAATCTTGTCTTTGCTTGTGTGTATCCATGTTTCCGCGCCGAATGTCATAGCTGGAAGTACGCATGAGTTGTAGACTTGTACCGTCAAGCATGTGCCAATGTTACCATTGAATATGTTGGGGTGATTGGCGAATGCTATCCATCCCACTGTTATTCATGTTTCCATGTATGTATGTTAGTCTGTTGTATCTAGTGTGTATCACTGTCCTTGGATAATGTTGACACTATCTGTCTGACTGGTGTTTACATATATTTATGTGTCGTTTTCCTGCATCACCTTTGTTTTCAACTTGTTCATCTTCATACCTTGATATTCATCATCTAGTTCCTGTAGTATTTGTTTTAGTTCATGTTGTATGTCAGTGCATATGACTATATCGACGGCGAAGCAAAATTGACTGACATATTTGTAAATTCCTCAAACCTCTGCCTTTCCAAATCAGTCGTGCAAATATATTTTCGAGTATTGCCTTAAACTGGTTGGGCGATATGTTACGTTTTTTTCCTACTCCTCTCCCGACGTTGACCTTGCTAGTCAAGTTGCCATAATGATGACCCTGCAATGTTAATAACTATAAGCTTTTTTATGGGAATGTATTTTGTATAGTTAGGAGAGCAAAATTAACTTGGTTGCACCTTGTGCAACCTTGAGCATTTCTCAGAATTCAAGATGGCGGTCTCGGCCATCTTGAATTTCTGCAAATATTCAACCTTTGATCTCGATGACACAGAGGGTCGTGTAATACCTCTTTTTAAGGGATTTCCAAGACGGGGAGTTCATTTCTGGAGTAATTTTTTGGATACGGTGTCAAAGTCAAGGTCAAATCAGAGGTCAAAGGTCAAATTTACTTGTACAACCTTTAGCATTTCTCAGTATTCGAGATGCATGTATATATTAAGGAAATAAAACATATGTGAATTTGAATTTATTTATCAGCCTTTTCGATATGCACGTATATTTATAACAGAGAAATAAAGAGTATATTTATTCGTCATCGACACTTGCCCCCCCCCCCCTTCATCGTCTTCGATATCCATCTGCTTGCTAATGAAAGGACTACAGCAGATGTCTTCTCCCTCGCATTTGCAGTAGTCCGTTCATGAAAGGCCTGCGCTGTTGCAGCTGCAGCGTGTGCTACTGCATGCTTTGTACTCTGGAGTGCAGCTACAGCTAACGACATCCAGTAGTGCTTGGGGAGCAACTGGCGCTGTTGAGATGGCCAGTGTGATGGCGGAGCCTTCGATGTTCCAACCAAAGTTGGCAATATTTCGAGCTTCTTCATGTGGATCACGTTGGTCCGCGGCCTTCCACAGTAGCATCTGAAGATGAGTTCGGAGCACATGCAGCTGCAGGTTGGCATCAGTCGGTGGAAGTTTCTTCCGTGGCGGAGGTTTCTTATATCCACGGTAGAAGTGAGCACGTGCGTCATTCATTGTTGTACATCCCGTAGAGGGGTAAGAAAAATGTGTGTGCTGTCTCCTGGAGCTGAGCGTGGGTCGCGCCAGGCTGACCGAGCACTTGATCGAGACCTGGTATATCTATCTCTAGGAGCTTGAGCGCTGATTTTTTCCTTTTCCAAAGTGGTACGACACTGTATCGCAACCTGACAGTGCGTGGATACCAAGAATTTGACTGCGCTTTCTGGGGCCTAACTGCTGAACAGTTTCTTTGATATCCAAGACATCGCCATTCCACTTTTCCATTTGAATATTGGCGACAACTCGCATCCTTGATGTCCAGTACACCAAGAGAACGAAGACGTCGGTATCATCACTGAGGACTTGGATGGTCTGGGCGCCTTCTGCCACCGCTTTCACCATGTAGCTGCAGAGGGTGACGTTTGCCTCATCATGGGTAACGACACAGTCCAGCATGTTGACGAGTTGGATGTTGTGTGGAAGGGGATAGCTGCATAGAATGTTGTTAAGCAGATTCTTGTTCTTAGAACTATGAAGAATAACTTCTCGGCATGGAAGGAGGGTGTTTGTGGTTAGACGTACTTCCTTGGCTCTTACTCTTCTCGTCCGCTCATGGTCCTTTGCGCTGGGAGCATCTTGGTCATATCTGTCGAACATAATGATTTTTTTGGAGACAGGAGGATAGTGGGCCAGTCGAGTGCCGACACTTGCAGCCAGGTCTCCTGTAGACTCGGAGACTGGGCAGATGACGTGGTACAGAAGCTGGCCGGCATCAACCAGCAGCACGTTTGGAGCACATGGAGTCATGACAGAGACACTGTGAAACTTGACGAGCACGGCCTTGTCACCCTTCCTCAAGCAGCCGTACTCACCGATCAGGGCCGGAGTGACTGGACTCAGTTCAAACTGGAAGACATTGGCTATATCAATGCAGCGCTGCTGCCCCACGACTAACAGCCGACTGAACAGCGTCACGGCGTCGTAGATGGCCTTCCCCTTGACAGTGACTGCCTTCTTGGGCAACTCCATTGTTTTGACTTTCTTTTTTATTGTCTTGTGGAATTCACTGATTAGCGAAGCGGATAACTGCCTGCTCTGCTCACTCCCGATGGCCAATGCGTTCTGAACATTCACTTTGCTGGCGCCACTTGGCCATTGCAGATGTCATAGACACCTGGTTGCTGGTTATTGATGGGGTGACTGTACTTCTCCAGCTCCACCACGATCTTCTTCCGATCGGCGTCGTCCAGTCTCCTTCTTCCTTCGCTTTCCTCCTTGTTCTTATTCTTCTCCTCCCCATATACTTCACCGTGTGGCTTTTGCTCCTCCCCAGCTTCATTGCACATATGTTCCATGGCGATGTAAAGGTGGGCGCACACACTGAAACTACTCACCCACACAGCCACTTGCTCGGGGCTCGTTGAAATGCCCTTCATTCCCCCAGAACCCTTCCCTCGCTTGATATATGTCTGCTCTCCGAACTGATCTGCTGGCACTGCGGTCCTCCCATCCGAGTGCCGACAGACGTGTACATCTGTCAGTAGGTCCTCCTTGGCAGGGTGGGGAAGGAGCTCCATCTGTCGCACATACCAGCTCAGGTTGCAGGCATAATTGTGGTGACCTGCTGCGAAGAAGTATGGCAGCATTGCCTTGAGACAGTGCTGCTGGAGGAGGAAGTTACCGTTCCGCTCTCCGCGCAGGAACATGAGCGACAACAGTGTAGGCTTGACAAAGCAGTCCACCCATAGCCTCCCGGTCGGCTGCTCTCTGGCTGTCTCCAGGTAGACAATCAACTCCTCATACGTCTTGGCGCCATTCGAATAAAAATTATGCAGCAACACGGCAATGATGAGACGCCCGTAGAGCATTGGTCCAGGCCTTTCCGATGACTATGCTGGTGATACCAGCAAACGCTGCGCTGATGAGAATGTCCACTCCTGAGAATGTCCACTCCGGGTGAAGTATGACGTTGGTCCAGCGCAGAGGATCGTTCCATTGGACTAGGCATGCAGTCTGATACAGTTGGAGGTCGACTGTGATGTGGGTGTATTGCATCCCAAAACTATTGAGAGCCCTCTCGAGATTCACAAGCGTAGTTAATAAAGTGTCGGGGTGAGCAGGCGGTGATTCGATCATCGGTCCAAACACAACCAGTGTCTTGGGCTTCTGGACAGAGCCGGCTACCAAGCGGTCTTGCTGAGCATTGAAGCCCGCCCACTCAACTGGCCTGTCGTTTTTAGCATATTGAGAGGGACTATAGCAACTATAGATATTTGTTGTGTTAAGCGGTTCTTGAAAATGAAAAGCTTGGGACAAGAATATACAACTTACTCTAGAGGAGGTGGTCTGTAGAGGTGATTTGTTCTTGGTTTTAGGTCAAATTTGACCTTTGACCTCTGATTTGACCTTGACTTTAACCCAGTATCAAACAAATAACTCCAGAAATGGACTCCCCGTCTTGGAAATCCCTTATAAAGAGATATTACACGACCCTCTATGTCATCGAGATCAAAGGTTGAATATTTGCTGAAATTCAAGATGGCCGAGACATTTCCGTAAAAAAGGTTTACAGTTATTAACATTGCAGGGTCTCCTACAGGAAGTATAGGAGCGGCAACTTGACTATGCTACCTTCTTTGTGTAGGCGCACTGTCACCAAGCTGTTAGGGTAGAAATTGTTCATGGAGTTGATATCGTCTAAACCCTGTTGTTGTTGTTGCGCGGTCAGTAGTACCTGAGTTTGCATTGAGTCGAAGGTTTTCTCGTAGTCGACGAAAGGGATGCAGAATGGGATAATATTCTAGGCACGTCTTTTTCAGTTGGCTTACGACGTTGTTGTTGTCTGTCGTTGAGTGCCTGCTTCTGAATCCTGCTTGCTCTCCTGGCTGGGTTTCGTCCAGTGTCTTCTTTAGCCTTTCCATTAGTACTTTAATGAGTACTTTATACACGTTTAATAGTAGACACATCGGTCTGTAAGTATTGACCTTGTTTCACGTCTTGAAGATTATCACCACATTAGCTCGTCCAGTTTATAGCTTAACAAATGTCTTAGAAATGGTATCTTCTCCTGCTTCTATTGTATACATGTTTATATGGTATTTGCATGTTTCTGTCCCATTTTTCGTATATATTAGTGCTGCTTCCTGCTCCCATGCTGTTATCTTTGGTATCTCTTTCGGGTCAGTGTGGATCATGGTACCCTGCTCACAGCTATATAGCTCGATGTAGAATTTATCTGTGCTTGTCTGTGAGTATAACTAGTCTGTCTTGGCCTACTTTCCGCAATTTGTCTTACTTTCCTGGTTTCTCTGATACCATGATAGTTTCTCGTATGATCTGTTGTATGTATTTCCTGGTGTCCTCTTTTGCCTTATTGATGATGTTCTTGCATACTTCTGCGTTCGTTGGTTATTGTCACCGATTTCCAAAATTCTTTGTGATTTCGTCAACCAGGCTCATGTTGGTGACGATATCCTCCACATCAGTGTTTTGTTTATTATCTTAGCTACTCATGTTGCGCGTTGTTGGTTCATGTATGTGATGTTTTTGCTCATGTTATCGATGTCGTCTAGTTCTTGTAGTGTCTCGAATCGGTTTCTCAGTTTGACTGTTTCTATTCTATTTTGTGTGGTATCTATCTTGATAGTCTCTTGTTAATCATTCTTTTGTTTTAACCTCCATTTTCAAATTGACATTGCTCATGACCATTCTGTGATTATTTCCAATGTTGACTTGGTACGTAACACTTACGTATGTGACGATATCTAGCCTGTTTGTTAGGATGTAGTCAAGTTTGCTCTTCGTTACTCGGTTGAGGTTTTTTTTACGTCTATCTCTCATCCTGCTTTTTACTGAAACATGGTATTCATGGTTTTGTACTTTCGGTATTTTGCCCATTCTACCAAGTTTAATTTCTCATTTCAAGCCCAAATGTGTCCGGTGACGTTTCTATAGTGTTTGTTATTTTCCCTATTTGCGCATTAAAATCTCCCACGACTGTAGTGTAGTGGTTTGGTTTCCCTAAATACTTCCACATCGTCGTAGGGGCTATTGATGTCGTCTTCTGAGTAAGACGTTGTTGGTGCATCTACTTGCACTATCTTTAGTTTGTAGCGCTTTGGTATGTATAAAACAAGTCCTGCTACTATGGGACAGATACTGTTTACCCTCACTATGCATTTTTGCAATTTCCTGTTTATGAGAAAGCCTACTCTTGCTTGGCCGTTGTGTGCCCTGGAAAGCGGCCACCTGCTTTGTCATGTAGTGGAAAAGTACTCTCGACTTCTCACTTTTCCAATCCAGATTACCAACCTAGTTTCCCTAAGTTCTTTTAGTTGTTGTATCTATATCACTTAGAAGAGTTCTGACGTTGTATGTATACACACACACATATATATATATATATATATATATATATATATATATATATATATATATATATTATTTATATATATATATATATATATATCATATTTTGTGTGGTCTGTGTATTGTATTCCACAATTAATGTCTCGCGAGTGATTTATTGAATACATTATGATGTTTCTTAACTTGCAGCACATTAATCGTAAACTGACTTCTTGTTCCAATTATATTGACAATATGTATATATTATAGAGAACAATTTCAAGAAATAATTTCACAGGAATTATACTGTATATATATATATACATATATATACATGTATATACATATATATATATATACATATATATATATATATATATATATATATACATATATATATATATATATATATATATACATATATATACATAAATATATATACATATATATATATATATATATATATATATATATATATATATATATATATATATATATATATATAAGAAACTGTCGATCAAATTTCGCAGTCTTGTTTAATTTACCAAAGGATTTTATGAAGGTAATTCATAGAAAGTTGGTGCGAAGTGGCGCCGCAATCATTGGTTACATCAATCATTGGTTACATCCACACTGAATCACCCAGATCCAATCTCAAATCTCCCTTTTGTTCTCTCATTCAGTGCTTCTACCGTTCGGGCGTCTGAATTTGTCACACCCATCTACATAACTGTTTCTTTCACAATTTTACTTCCGACTGTGTCGTAGGTCTTCTCCAGATAACTAATTCGCCTTTACATCTTCAAACGCGTTTCGTCTGTCTTAATGAAACTATCTTATTAGTTATCGTTTGATTACCTCCACATTCGTTCTCTACTCCCTTTCGAATGGTCCTGTTCATTATATAAGTGTTTTGCGCCGTAGCCATGTTCTAGGTCTATGCCACGTAACAAATGAGGAATGATGCCAACTTACTTGAACACTGTGATAGCATGACTTATGATGACGACGATAGTTGGAAGACCCAGTACATCTGGAGTTGGCCGCGATACGATGGTGTCATTTGGAAGTGCCCGAGCCTGCAGATACCTGAAGATAGAGGCGAAGTATTAGCTGATAATTGATTGTTGATTATTTATGTTGCACAATCACATTCATTTTCTCTAATAGTGTGCCGTGTTCGTGAGAGCTATTCTACAATGTTACTCTCGTGAAACCTTGTAATTATAATTCAGATACAAACACTCTGCTAAACATACAATAATAGCAATAATAATAATACTGATGACGCCTTATGCGCCAATATCCTCGAAGGTCAATCTCAGAGGCGCGACAAAACAATGAGTCAAGCAATCTCATAATCTGGAAAATAACGTGATATAGGCGAGCAACAGAACCACTTAACAGACCGATTCAAATAGTCACCATACACACACCCAAGTGCAAAATCATTGGAAAGCCCTGCATCTGCCCGTCACGAATAGGCCTGTCGTAGAGTTGCCAAGTAGCCCAATAACCGTTAATCTGAGTTCAAACAAGTTCACCCTAAAATGATCAATTTTAGAAATTGGACGCTTGTGAAAACTTATCGATATTAAAATGGCTGAGTAACTATGATATGCTATTTGAAAACGGCCAAGCCATATATTTTGGAAAACGCAATATCTTATCTCCAAGATATTGTACAACATTTTGCTGTATCCTGAAATAAACAGAAAGATGACAAGATCAAATAAAGTCACCCATAAAATGACGATTATTGGAAAGTTTACAATGCCGCGAATACTATGAAGTGTTATTGACTGTGTGTTTACCATTGACAAATCATATACTCTGTGAAAGAACAATTTCAACCCGTCAACCCGTCAAAATGCGGTGTGAAGTGGACCTGTGAGGTAAGATTATTTGTGAGGAGGGGCGTTCAACCAGGGTCACCGTAAATTGATGAACGTTAGAAATTGCGCCATTCCGCAATTTCATTGAGTGCTTATATTTACGTCATATACATATTCGCATCTACATACTCGCATTGTTTATCACCGTGGCAATGAAATACACAGCCAAACCATCAAATTATGTAATAGTTAGGGTGTGGTGTTAGAGCAAATATTTTTAGATTTCTAAAAGATGGAGGTGGTCTTTCTGAGTGGGGACATAACCACCGTTCGTCACCTGGTCGATGCTAACCCCTATGTACATACCCCTTGAAACTAAGGCCTCTCTAAAAGGTATTTTTACCTGGAGAATATTCTCAAAATGATTATTGTAACTTAGAAAACGAGCATAACACATTTCAAGTATTTGTAATCTGGAATAGACATGTCGTTTTATTTAATAAACATGGTATATAGACATATTAGCGATATATTGCTACCTTAATTTATGTTAATACTGTTTAAAGTGAGTCATTACGAACAATGGTTACTATCGGGCCATGACACTGTATATATGTACAGTAGGTGACATCAATGGTCTGGCTAAATCAATTCAGAATATCTGCTGCATTCAGAGTCATATTATTATGTTGTTCAAATACAGATTGATCACTATTATTGGTATGGTATTGATCCAGTAGTTCTTTAACTGGGTCCAAATCTTTAATTCTCCGCATATTTATTGCTAGATTAGCAATTTTCTTTATCATGCAGGCATTGTTTCTTTAGTTCTTGCTGTCTTGTGTTCCATATCAACATACTTATTGATATCCTGTCTCATTTTATTATCACATAGACATACAACCAGCCCGAAAGATCATGGCTCTCGTCAGTCAATCAGCTATGTTGCATTGTATTAAATTCCGCTAAAGTTGCTCTGGCAAGCTGCTTGGTTTCTTTTCTACACCGCTCAGCACCCAAACTGTTGATGGGTGCCTTCTCTAGCTACTGTGTGTACATATGGGAAACTGAATACTCTGCAGACTCATCGTATTTCCAAAGACTAAATATGTGCCTCTTTTGCTACCGGAAGCCCGCAGCTAATATGGGCATAACATCTTCAGAACCGTTAGCACTTGTGGTCAAAAAGAATCCAGTACCATGGCTATGGCAACATATATGTCGTGATCTTACCACGCATGCTTGAACCTATCAGTGGACTTAAATGTGGAGGTTATCTTTCAAAAGAGTAGCTGCATCAGTATCTGTCAGCTCCTGGTATAGTTTTTGAAACGTTAGGATGATCTTGGTACGTTTACGTAGTATCGGTCGACGTAGTCAGATACAGGAACGATTCAGCCAGATGTAGCCCAATTACAGCCTCTGCACAGTATATAACCCTCAAGAAGTCAAAACCAAAGAAACTTTTGATGATAGAGGCTAACTAGTTCAGGAAATTGTCATGCAGGAAACATGCCAAATCTCACACATAGGTCGGTTAAATACACAGGTCACCGACAAGCTATTGAAATGCTCATATTTCAGATTGACATACTTGTTTTGTCTTGGGGCGATGTGGCAGTCAATTTTTTATTTATCCCTTGGCTTGTGGACAAGGGTATGATTAATGAGCCGACTCAGAAATTCATGTGTGGTGTAGAAGTAGAAACCGTGATACTGAGAACCCTGCCTTCAAAATTCCTGACATGGATAGATAATGGTTTTTGTTATATATATATATATATATATATATATATATATATATATATATATATATATTTGTATATATATAGTTATATTTTGTTTATATACAGTCCAATATATATATATATATATATATATATATATATATATATATATATATATATATATATATATATATATATATATTGTTCTTCTTCGCCTTTTCCTACTAGGTGGGGTCAGCGGCCCGAATTCTTGATTTCCAGAATGTTCTGTCCTGTGCATCCTCCGGGATGATCCGCAGTGCCTCCATATCCCTTCGGGCGCCATCCATCCATTTCCCTATTGGTCTCCCCCTTGGCCATATATATATATATATATATATATATATATATATATATATATATATATATATATATATATATATATATATATATACATATATATATATATATATATATATATATATATATATATATATATATATATATATATATATATATATATATATATATATATATATGTATATATGTATATATGTATACATGTATATATAATATAATATAATATATATATATATATATATATATATATATATATATATATATATATATATATATGTATATATATATATATATATATATAAATATATATATATATATATATATATATATATATATATATATATATATATATATATATATATACAATATTAATATTCATATTAACAATACATCCGTATATTCCATTTTGAAACGTCTTTATATAAAAAACGATATTGTGTCCAGAGGGATGCAATATAATTTTGAGGCCAGCCCTGAATGAAGCCAGGCATACGATACGAATGTAGGACTCCTAAGGTCACCGTCGGCCGTCGCCGAGCCCGAGCCTGAGCCCGAGCCCGAGGCGCAGCCATCTGGCCGGTGACCTCGAACGAGTAGTTCCGCTGTATTCGTTGACAATGCAACAGGGTATTTTGGGTACCTCTGTTGGTTTTAACGAAATTTCTCATCCCGCTGTCTTCATTGACTATACAGCGTGGTGTTGTAACTCTGCGATCAACACATACATTTCCTGGTTGAGCTGAGTTACGTGCAGTTATTTGGACCGTTGCTCTGCGGAACTCCTTCCACGTCACGTAAGTTAATTTCTTTTTGCGACATAATCATGCTGTTGTAGTATGCCTTCCTCGTCGTATAATCATACTCGCGTGATTCGACACCCCGGTCGGTGTTTGTTACCATTGTTCTCTTTCCTTATGCGAGTCACTTTAGCTACGGTTGCGTCGGTACAAGAGATGTTGATCGCCAGTAGTCTAAGTGCCGGTGAGGTGTCATTTAGGGGACGCTAACATATCCTCACGTCCCTTGTAGGTACGATATGTGTACCCAATTATTCTCCCTCTTGCCCTGGGTACGATAACAGCTTTTGAATGTCGGGCTGTGTACGTTTCCCCTCCCGGCCGGGGGACCGCTTGACATGTTGACGCTGCCCAGCCGCCGGCGGGTTAGCGGGTCCGCCCCTTTTTGACGACGGGTTGATTACTGCTTGGAACTTCGCTGCGGGGGCCTGCCTTAGAGATACGGCTTAATTACTCTTGGCGGGTGCTAAAGTCTGAGATACGTGCAGTTAACAGCGCTTGTCGCGATTGACGACACGCGCCTTCTTGACTATTCATAGATGTCACATCCGGGTAGTTAGTCGGCACAACTACGTACGGCGTAAAGGCAACATGGCCTGCAGCTACGCTAATCCTTCGGTTACTCTATGTGAAGGAGACGTCCCAGGTGCTAGTTTTGTCCGATTACTTTCTGATGAGACTGCCAAGACGATTATCTCTGCTTTTACTTTGACTGGCAGTGTTGAACAATGTTACAAGTAATAATCACAGTATCAGATTACAGAAGTATTCATTATTTTCAACACAACCATGTGGATTAAGTGGCAGAGTGGGTAACTTTACTGCATTGTACCTTTTCAGATACCTATTGTTATATGTCCTAATACTTATACTACAGAATGTCATGTATTTTATACATCGGTTTTTCCTTGCGTACTTAGATTAATTAAGATGATTATCAGCCGCACACTCACAACGGGTGAGCGCCATCCAATCCGTTCTATTAAACGGTGTCGAGTGCAGAGTCCCGCTGTCTACCTTGACTAGCCACCACGGCTTTTTGCCTTCTGCGATATCAGCTTAACGTTTTGGCTGGATCTGAGATACGTGGTGCTAATTGGACACAGCTCTACGGACCTTCTCGACGGCGCGTGAGTTTTCTTTCTTCGTGCGACATATTCTACGTGTAGTGGTATGTCACATACGTTATCTTCTTGTGCACATATTTGACGCCTCATTGGTGTTTGTTGCGCTCACTCTCTGCGTTTATGCGGCTCACCTTGGCGTGAGGTGCGTCGGTACAAGATGTGTTGTTTGCTTGTTACCCTCGTGCCGGTGAGAAGTAACTGAAGTGACGCTTGCCTTTAATCAAGTCTCCCTGAAGGTTTCATGTTGTCTGCAAGGTTTTTTTTAACATCGTATCATAGGCGCGTCCACACACTGGGCGCGGTATGCCCGGGTCAGCTGGCAGCTGGTCAGGTGGCCGCCGGCGTACGCCGTTGTTTGTACGTACGGCTAATTGACTGAGGGTCTCCGCCCCTACTTACGATGGGTTAATCACCATTGGACCATCGCCGCGCGCGCTGCCTTAGAGTTCCGGTTGGATTAATACCGGCGGGTGGTTACGTCAGCTACCCCAGGCTGCGACGCACGGGCCGCCCTGGTTTTGGGGTGTGGTAGTGGCATGCTGTGTTACTGGTCTTCTGTTTTCCTTACAGCGTCACTTGGCAGCTTTTCCCGTTTTGCTTAACTTTGATTCTGTTTTGTATTACTGGCTGTGTTGGCGTGGTGTGTGTTTACCTGTTTGCATGCACGACACACACACAGGTCTGTGTGTTTGTGTGCGTGTGTATTTGTAAGTAGGTACGTATGTGTTTCCATGTGTGTATGTGTGTGGTCCTGTGTATGTGTGTGTATACGCGTACGTCTGTATGTGTGTATATACATGTATTACGTATGTATACATGTCTGTGTGTATGTATACATTTATGTATATCCGTGTGTACACGTGTGGGCACGCCTGTATGCATTGGTTATTACCTGGTTATATCGGTGTACACGCACCCATCGTTTTTGTGCGTAGTTTCGTGTTATCCCATTTTTCACGTCATCAAGAGGCGGCCAGTTACACAGCTTAGGTTACCGCCTGCGGCATGTCAGGGCTATTTATCTTCTTTGCGCGTTCTCTCTGCGGGTTACTCGGCGCCAAATTTGGGCCCTCTCTGTTCTTGTTTTTCAGTTCCTTGTTCACTTCACTGAGGATTCTCGTGGCGCGGCGCTAATAATTTTGGCCGCTACAAGCCCAGGTGGTTTCGTTTTTTTTTTCAGTTGTACCGATTTTACCGGCATTGTTTCACTGCTATCCTCCGAACACAGTGACCATCGGCCGTCACACGCCAGTTACCTATGACGTTTTGCCGGCATATTACACCGTTGTACTCTAGTGCCGGTTATCGGCCGTCACACGCCAGTTACCTATGCCGTTTTGCCGGCATATTACACCGTTGTACTCTGGTGCCGGTTATCGGCCGTCACACGCCAGTTACCTATGCCGTTTTGCCGGCATATTACACCGTTGTACTCTGGTGCCGGTTATCGGCCGTCACACGCCAGTTACCTATGCCGTTTTGCCGGCATGTTACACCGTTGTACTCTGGCGCCGGTTCACCGTCCGTCAAAAGCCAGTTACCTGTGCAGTTTTGTCGGCATATTACACCGTTGTTACCTGGTGCCGGTTAATCGGCCGTCACATGCCAGTCGTGAAAGCGGTGTTGCATATCTTATCGGTGAGGTTAATTGCCGGTGTTTCAGCTGTATGCAGCGGGTTATGGTAGGTGTTTGTTTTCCAACACTTTTCTCACCTTCCGTGGCCTCCTGGTTTAGGCGCATGGTATTGGTTTTTTTCTTGCTGTGCTTACATGTGGTTCTCTCACATGAGAAAGTATGATGCATTATGCGCTTCCGGCTCTTTTCTACGTTATGTTGCCGCATGCTTCGTTATAACATGTTCGATGACCATGGCCTCTTCCATCATGTTTGAGCACTTGTTACGGTTTAGCAGTGGCTATAACCGACCATTATCTAACATCTTTGGTCACTTGATATGGTGTCACATCTTATGTGTGTTTGATCTTATTTACTTTTCAATTATTTTCCTTTCAATTTATTTCGAAACACGCAACTTTAACAAGCAAGCCATCCAATTACAACTCGTCAGTCACTTGGTACGCATGAAATACTATCAAGGACTATGTTTTGACGAGGAGTAGTCATGGAGTTCAACACTGTGTGTCTACCCCTGTGAACCAATTTCACTGAATTGTTAAGTGGCAACACATGTTCCTTTGTCGTTGTAATCTTGTATGTTTCGTGTTGTGTTTGCCTATGAAAATATTCACCGATTAGCACTCAAGTCAGACATTGACGGTCACCAATATTCTCCTCCGGTCGGCCATAGTCGGCCAGCGATTACATCACAACGTTTGGCTTCGGTTTACGTGGTTGCATCTAGTGACTAAGACATGCACTAACTGCGACATATAACATTAAATTGTGACTAGTTTGGATACTTCAGTTCTCCGATATAGTTACCGCGTTTGCGAACTTTAACGGCCATAGGTTTTGTGTTTGGTTTTTAAATGTCCTCCAGCCAGGAGTGGGCCGCGCGTACAGCTAAACTGTGTAATATGTTGTAACAAGTGTTATGCCAGTGTGTGGTTTATTTCACGTTCTTTTCAATAAACTCAACTTGTAGCGGTAGAAATTCAAGCCAAAAAAACAAACAAAAACAAACCCAAAGTTACACCGCAAAATAGTCTTTATTTTACCAAACGTTTCTAAATGTTATAGTGTCAATCCCGTTATGATTTACATATTTTAAAGTTATAACAACAGTGTTGACACCACTGTGTAGGTAATTTTACTATCTACAACATGCATACAACATGCAATTGCGCTACTTGACCATTAAAGGCACTAGAGCAAAGACAATGGCGCGAGCAACAATTTTAAACATATAAGTCAATTATGTGAGGAGCCACAGGCGTCAAGTTAATATCGGCTGCGTGCTAATGGGTTCATGTCTTGACGTTTACAAGGGTGTTCCCGTGTGCGTGACCCTTGGGTGGTGTGACATCATTGGCTCGCGTGACGCTATTCCAGTTGTATGTGCGCGTGATTTGGTGCGACTTGCTCCATGCATATGTACCTTGACTGCACTGTTTCGGAGCATACCGGGGTCACATTAATCTCCCTTGCATTGTCATGATTTCGTGCACGTCTGCATGTGTAAATATGCCGTGTTTGAGTGCTTTGATCATCTTTATCATAATTACAGCCGCGTTTTTCTTTCCTTTATCGCCGTCTCACGGTTTTGGCTGTGTGTACGTGGTCTTCCCTAGGTTCGGATCAGCCATCGTGTTGGCCTCTGCGTTGTGGTGGTTTCTTTAGTTGTAGGTCTGCCGTGGGCGAGGGGACATTCGTCAGCAGACGTTGCGACCTACCGGTACCGGTCACTCATTACCTAGGTTGTTCCGTTGTTATGGCAGTTGTGCACACCGACTGACCTGGCGCGCACCAGCGCATGTTCTCCCATTTGGACACATTGCAGCAGCGAATATGTCATTGTGTCGCTTGCGTTTCATCATATGTGCGGAATCTGCTTTGGTATTTCTTGTTACAGCTATGCCTCACGGGAAGTTCGGATGAATTGGTCGGCCTGCGACAGTCTGCCGACGTCCTGGCTGGGGAACTCGGGTGACACCTGGATTACAGCACTGATTATTGACTTCGCCCGTGATGGTTTGCCACACTGCCACGAGCTGGACCTTTTATGTATGTCGTTACCGCGACTCCTTGACCGGATACACGCGATGCGACGCCACCTGGATGCAGCTGGTACATGTCACCCTCTACGCCGTACTGCCTTGTCTCCGGCCGGTGCCGTTCACTGACTGTGTCGTTGCCAGCGTATCTGCTGACAAGCCGACCTTGGACTTCTGCGTTTGTTAGTTCGTGGTCTGACAGCGCGTTTTTGTGTGTGTTGGGGTTAGTTGCGGATACTCGGCTGATCTGGTAGTAGGTCTTGCGTTCGTAACGTCTCCGACATGCAATTGTTTGTCTTGTTTATTTTGCTGTGCCTGGGGGGGGGGGTAGGCTTCACTGTTCCAGTGGAGGGTGGGGTTGTTTTCCCCCCTTTACGGTTTCTGTCAATGTATACACTCGCTTAACGCATGTGTTTCTGTCGATACACTATTATGCAATATATTGTATCAGTATACATGCAAGCAGCTGATTGTACGATAGGCTTTTTGTTGTACTTGGATGCTTATCATTTACCATAACACTGTATGTCTTTCAAGGTACAATCAGCCGGGCGCACACGTCAAGTTAGCGCCAGGCAATCCAGTTGTAAATAAAAGATCTAGATTGCCATATTACCATTACAAGGTATTTTGTGTCTTATTGATCTACCGTAAACAGAGCCAGGCCCAGCTGTAGTTTATTAGGGAATATTAGGGCACACCTACGAACGGGAAGGGCGCAGGCACGCAAAACCATCTATGCACCTCTGAATTTGGTAGATTTACCCTCGATTGTGCTTGAAGATGGTCGTTATAACAAGTAAGAGGGTAAGGTTAGACACAAAATGTTAATATGTTTAAATGTTGATATAATGTTTAATATCAGCTATGTGCTTTTCTTTCAACTGCATCTTTTATATTGATATATTTATTTCCTACAATTATGTAACTTAACATCCCAACTATGTTCATACCAAAATTACCTATTCATCCCTGTAATTAGTAGACTCATAACATAATTATTGTGTTTGAACACAGTGGTCATACAAATCAATGAACAAGGTTAATGCTTTAGCTTTTCATTCAACATATTACAGTATTTGATATGGAAACGTATGATGTATTGTATATTTATTTTAATATATAATAATTGACATTTGTAGGTAATGGTTTTACATTTGTTTCACCATCGATTATGAGACCAAGCTAACATTTAACATATATGGGTTTGTTTCGTGTTTTCATATCAGTCGTATTCATTGCATTGAGTTATTATGTGCTGCCTTTATTTATGTTGCTTTTAAACATTTTGTGATACAAACACGTTTTACAATTACAATAGGAAGTATCATATGGGCTGATTGTGAACTGTAACTTGTGGCATGAGTGAACAAATGTACCCCATGATTTCTAGACCTAGTTTTTAGATTCTGAACCGATACTATATTGATATATATTGTATTCTTGATATGACACACAACGCACTGAGACACGGACATCATAATACAGTACAACATGTGAGCAACTACAATTATAGTATGCTCTTATGATGATGATTATTATGTCACATAGGTGTCAACGTGTACGTTTTATCCGTAACCCTTGTCAAATTGTGCTCCTTGTTCGGGATTACGGTCGTACGTAGCAATCCTGATGGAGATTCATGATATTGACAAAAGAAAACGCGAAAACAGTATTTTGGTGAACCAACATTTAAAGTTGAGTACGACACAGACAATTTTAGTAAGAATTAAACGATGATAATTATCTCGGATATGTGGCCCTTAAGTCTGATTTGTATTTACATGCTGTCACGTTTGACATATTTGACATGTCATGACACTTCTATTCGATTAAAGTGACTTGATATCAATCAAAATGCTCATGTCAGCTAATGGTGTGGGAGACTGTCAGTTCGTTTTTTCGTAAACCCAGCGTAATACTGTATACACAATAGTACACCCATATGCTGCCAAGGTGTGTGTTATTAGAACATTTTGATTGCTTCGGGGGCAACAAAGGGCTGATGAGAACTTAACCAATGACAATTTGAAGTTGCCATTTTACGGAAACTTCCGATGGTGCACGGTTTTGATGTGTTGCTCTAGCGTGACGTTAATTGTGGTTTCTGCGAAATGTAGCGCACAGCAGCCGCCGGTGTTGAGTAAATAGCGCTGAGAACGCTGGCCATCAAGGCAATGTTTTCCGCGACTGACGTCACGATATTGCCCCATATATAGCATTTCCCGAAGTGACTTTTGCAAAGAGGCATTGCGACAGCTCCCGTTTAATGTCAATTTTTTTAATGTGTCATCAAACTTATGAGTTGGGGGTTGTCGGTATATACAATTATGTACATGCCTATTTGTTAAGTTATTATAATTCTTTGCAAAATACCTCCTTTCATTCAACAGTGTGTGTCTGTATTTCAATATAATCTACATAAGTGACAATTATACAGCAACAGCAACATAATCGCTCACTACATCGTTAGAAACAACATATCTGTAAAGCAACGATTAACATATCATAGCATAGTGGCCAGAATATCTGCACACCTACCAGTCTCGACGATCGTGGTTTAGTACGCCATTAACCAAGTAGATACCAGGGTATATCCGCACCAAGCCACCAGCGGTGGCTAGGAATCGCCATTTAACAGGCATCGGCATTTGGCGTTCAGCTTCAACCCACAGCTTCTCCACCAATGTCGATAAAAGTAGTTCAGGTATAATATTCGGCTACAGACAAGAGACCATGCAATTGGTGTAAATGAAACATGGGAGATTGAAGCGATTTTTATTAAAAAAATGAAGGGATGGGTGATGTATAAACCCTGAATTTCTGAAGAAATAAAGTGAATTTTGGCTAGTGCAGTGTCCTAATTGTCAAGTCATTCTACGCCCCGAACAAATGTCAACCTCAAACAAGTTGCTATAGTAAGTTTGAAGGCATTTTTAGATTATGATTATTCATTATGTTCTCATAACCATAACAACAGTCTACCGAAATCCATTTAATGGAACTTCGTCATTTTGACCTATTGCGAAATGATCGATGGTCTAACAGAAATGTATGGGTCACACGTAGTTCATGTTATAATAATAACAGTAATAATAATAATAATAATAATAACAGTAATAATAATAATAATAATAATAATAATTATAATAATAATAATAATAATAATAATAATAATGCTAATGCTAATGCCAATGCCAATGCCAATGCCAATGCCAATGCCAATGCCACCGCCACCGCCACCGCCACCGCCACCGCCACCGCCACCGCCACCGCCACCGCCACCGCCACCGCCACCGCCACCGCCACCGCCACCGCCACCGCCACCGCCACCGCCACCGCCACCGCCACCGCCACCGCCACCGCCACCGCCACCGCCACCGCCACCGCCACCGCCACCGCCACCGCCACCGCCACCGCCACCGCCACCGCCACCGCCACCGCCACCGCCACCAACACCAACACCAACACCAACACCAACACCAACACCAACACCAACACCAACACCAACACCAACACCAACACCAACACCAACACCAACACCAACACCAACACCAACACCAACACCAACACCAACACCAACACCAACACCAACACCAACACCAACACCAACACCAACACCAACACCAACACCAACACCAACACCAATACCAATACTAATACTCATCATGATCA